>CM062922.1:102388836-102988836 GCA_031878705.1 Tapirus indicus | reverse complement strand
ATAATACTACTGTCTCTGCTTTGCAGATAAAATGAGGCAATGCATGCAAAGAGCTAGCAGAATATCTAGATAAATACTCAGAATACATATTGGCTGTTATTATTACCATTATAACAACTACAGAACTGTACAGTTTATACTGTACTTTCTCATGCATCAGCTAATGGCTTCTTCCTAATGCTTTCATGAAGACAGGGCATCTAATACTTCAAGCATTTTATAGGTGAGGCTCAGACAGGTGTTAGGATGGGTTCCAAATCATATGAGTGACCAACTGGCAGAGTCAAGACTAGAGAAGTGACCATCTGATTCCAGACCAGTGCCTGGTCCACTGTTCCAAGTTATCTCTCAATCTGTTGAAATGGGGTGACTATTATATGTCTGGAATGATCCTAGGAGCAAGAGAAGGAAGGCCGTTCCCTGAATTTCCCAAGACAATCACAACTTCAAATATTGTATCTGATTATTAGAGTGGCCATATCATTTATCATCTAAACTGGATATTTTTGAGAGTGACAAATGCTTACTGGGCAGGATTCCGGGAAAACAGAGGTAAACTGAGGCAGTACCAGACAGACTGGGACAAATGCCCTCCACCTGGTGTCCACATGATTATACTAGTACAAATCCTGTACTAGGATTCCTCATAGTTGACCGTGGCATCTGATATTGTGCTTCCTGGCATATGTTCTCATTCCCTCTCTTCTGGTGGAACCACCCCTCTTGCTTTTGGCCGATCACTTCTCCAAGCCACAGTGTTACCACAGAGCTGTCAAGCACAGTAGTATTCTTCTTCCTAGCCTCAAAGACCAGGTGAAGAAGGAGCTCAAAGCCAAGCCAGCTGAGGTTCTTTCCAGGGATTTTTCTGCTAGAGTTGGCAAGGAAGGTGACCCCACGCTTTTGGGGGAGGGGAGATCATGACTCTCAAAAGATAAAATGTTGGGTTGCCCTGCTCATTCTTCCTTGGCTGCTGGGAGGAAGCTTGTCTTCAGTAGGAGAAGCTGCCAACCTACCAAGAGGTAGAGACAAGTGGACACAAGAGGCAGGCGCAAAAAGATTGTCCTCGCCGTATTGAGCCATTGGTCCAGTCACAAAATGTTGAGGTCCAGTCCCTGACACCCTCATTCCTGTAGTCCTTTACTTGACTTTGTAGGCTAACACAAACATCTTCCCAAATCCATTATCCAACATATTCTATGTTCATTTGGTGTTTTTTTTTTTTTTTTTTTTTTGTGGGGAAGACAAGCCCTGAGCTAACATCTGTTGCCAATCCTCCCCTTTTTGCTGAGGAAGACTGGCCCTGAGCTAACATCGTGCCCATCTTCCTCCACTTTATATGGGACGCCGCCACAGCATGGCTGACAGGCAGTGCGTCGGCGGGCGCCCGGGATCCGAACTCGCGAACCCTGGGCTGCCAAGCGCGGACTAAACCGCTGCGCCACCGGACAGCCCCAGGGTTTTGTTTTTTAAATTCATTTTGTTAAAAGTAGTGTGAATTGAGTTTCTGCTACATGCAACCAAAATAATTCTAATTATAGAGACACCAAAAAAAGGAGTATGGATAAGGACCTCCAAGAAAGCTAAAAATATTTAAGTGAAAGAGGAGTTAGAAAGCAGACAGGTCAAGATAAGCTGCATATTTTCATTGAAATAATCATCTGAGTGGGCTTGAGAGAGCTTAAAATTTTGAATAAGGAAACAAGGAGAGATGCCCCATGTCCCAAGAGGTCTTGTTGAAAGAAGAACATGACCACGGAAAGGCATTATGGTGTAGTGGCTTTGGCATCAATAAGTCATGGTTCAAATGACAGTTCCACTGCTCAGCCACCTCCACATTGCAAGATGCTGTTCTACTGCACCTGCCTGGGCAGCCAAGCCCGAGAGTTGTGGGTTGGAGGGTGGTGAGGTGAGTGGTCAGAGAGAGGACTGGTGGGTTTTGCTCCTTTGGGGCTAGCTAGCTTGGTACCTCCATCCCAAGTCCAGGGGCTGGGGGGAAGAAGGTAGGTAGCCCTGACATCCAGCTTGCTGAGGAGCTGTAAGTGCTTGGTCAAGTCACTTCAGCTCTCTGAGCCTCTATTTCCTCCTACATGAAATAAGGAGTCTAACACCTCTCAGAGTTGTTAAGACAGTTACCAAGAGTGCACACAAAGCACATACTATTACCCTTGGCACACAGACGGTTATTAACAAATAGTGATTATTGTTAGTGTGTGGAAGGCCGTAAAGAGACAGATCCAACTGTAAAAGCTGACAGGTGTTGGGCTGGAGACCGTGGTATCCTTAGAGGTAGAAATTATGTTTTCATTGTCTTTGGTCTGCTGTGGCCTGGCCCAGGATCTGAACTCTGTGAAGTGCTTAATAAAAGTCAATGAATAGATAAATGAAAAATGAAATCATTGATGCATGTGCGTAGCCTTAGAGGGATCTTAAATAACCATAAAAAGCCATTATCAATATCCTCAAGGAAAATGTATCTGGCAAGGTATTTAGTGCCAGACTGCATTAAAAGAATCCTCATGGCAGTTGTCAAAAAAAATTTTTTTGCAAGAGTGAAAACCTGCCAGATATTACAAATAAGAAAAAAAGTAAAGCAATCATTCCTGCATATATTCATGAACCCATGTGACTTGTTTATAAAGAAATAGAGTAAAAAGTGCACCATTCATACAATCATTCATTTATTTGTGAGTTTATTCACATGCATTAGTTCTCGCTATGATTCAGCAATGTCATGCACCATAGGGACCCAAAGAGGAAGACACAGTGGCTGCCAAGGAACCCTCAAACAAGGACATGAGGGAGATATATTAATGACTAACACTAATCAAACATAATAAATATCATGCTGTCAGAGATACTAAAGGCTCCAGAACTCCTGAAAACTGAGCACTCACTTTACCAAAGGACATTGGAATGTGCCAAGGCAGACTGGGAAGAAACACAATCCCTGAAGGAGGAAACAGCATACCAAAGGCATAAAGTTAGGAAGATACATGACATCTGTGGGGGAGACAATAGATTCTCTGATCTTCCTGGAACAAAGACTGCATGAGGTGAGTGGGGCACTGAGACTGAAAGGCTGGGTTGACCAGATGCCCAGAGGCCTTGACTACCAAACTACAACATGGATTTCATGACAGGCCTCCAGCATTTTTTGACAGAGAGAGGGACATAACTAAATCGGAATTCTAGCAAAATAACTTTGAAAGTAGAGCAGGGGGTAGATCAGGAGGGATGGTGAGGTGATAGATTTTATTTATTGTATATTAAAAAGTCAAAATTTTTCTAAGTAGTTTAGTAAGGATGACTAGATATATGGAGACACTGCTAGCTGTCTGAGAGAAGGTCATATAAGTTAGGGCTCTAAGAGACAAAGTATAAGAAAACCCAACTCAAACTGCATAAAGGAGCTGGGGAGGGAAGGCAGTTACTGGCTTTTGTAACTGAAACATCCAGTAGTAGATACACAGGTGTTTGAACAATGTCATCTGGACTTGTTATCTCTCTGTCTCTTGGATCTGCCTTCCTCTGTACTGTCTTTCATCTTAGGCAGGATCCCTCAAGGTGCAATTTCCTCTAGCAATTTCTGAATTGAGTTTCACTGGCCTGCCCTGAACCAGGTGTTCATCCTTGAGCCATTTACTGAGGTCGGGGTTTGGGATGGCCTGATTGGTCAGGCCTGGGTTATGAGCTACATTGGAATCTGAGGTGGGTCCATCCCCCCAACTGCCTATGGACTGCAGTTAGAGGAAGGGATATGTTGCTCCCTGTTGGAGGAGAGATGACTGCTGGGCAGGCAAACAGGACAGATGCCTTCTTTGGGAGCATGGGAAGGGAAAGGAAGATGGGGGCTGGGAAGCATATTCAGTTGTAAACTTTATGCCTAAATAGCAGTGTCCTTACTATAAATGGACTTACAGACAATATTATTGGAAGAACCTTCAAATATGCTTTCCAAAACCCCAAGAGTACTTGGAATTTTAAGAATCAAAATACTTTTATTTCTCCCAAATCAACTAAAGTTCCTTGAAAGTACAAAGAAGAAAATCTCTTCAAAGATGTGAAGAGGTACTGTGGAAATGAAAGGACAAACAGAACACTTCTAACTGACCTAATATTTTCAAATGAAAAAGCTTCGTCCTAGGAATGTATACCACATATAAATTCATCCAAGCGCAGCTACCAATAAGAGTGTCATAAGACTGTCACATAAGTAGGAATATTCACCTCTACTTGCTGTTAACACTGGCATTAACTCTTACAACTCAGACACTCCTTTTGACTGAAAAAATAAACTTGGAATTTTCTCTGGAGAGAAAGCAAACAAAAAAGACATTTTGCCCCAAATGTCCAGATATATACATTTTTTGAAGTGTATACAATTATATTATAACTCTGACCGTTTTAACATCAGTTGAAAACTCAGACTGCAGTACAGTGATTAAAGTAAAAATTAAAAGGAGACCTGGGTTTAAAAGAAGGGTCACCTGTTTACCATCAGTGTGACTTTCGGGAAAGTACTTAACCTGTCTGCTCCTGTTTCATAGTCTGTAAAACAGATGCAACACTAGTACTTAAAATAAATGAGAAGTAGATAAAATAATATGTGTAAAATGGAATGTATGAATGTGTATGTGTACACTTAGAAACTTAGAATATATATACATTTGGCTTCTGAAGTCCCAAGTAATTCCAACTGTATATTCAAATGTGTGTATATATTTGTGCCTATGTGTTCAAGAAACTATAGTCCCTCAAACTGGACATAATCTAGATGCCCTACAAGGGAACGCTTACATAAATGATGATGGACTCATACAATAAAATACTATATAAACCTTAAGCAGAATGCAATAGACAGGCTGATACAGGAAGATCTTCATGAGATAAGATTAAATACCAAAAGCAAGGTACAGAACAATGGGTTCAGTGTGTCCCTATTTGAATAAATCATTTATATACTTATAAGTGTTGTAGTATTGTACTTTATGTACTTAAAATTATTATAGTATTGATAATTATATATGCATAAAATGTATGTACACATAATAAATATACCAACAAAGATACACATACAAGGATGCGTACACGAATAGAACTTTTATGGAAAGATATATAAGAAACCAAAAATAGTTGCCTCTGGGAGATGAATTGGCTGCCTGGAATTAGATCTCAAATTTTATTCTGTGTTTGGATGTTTTTCTGTTTAACCACGTGCAAAATATTATTTAATGCCTTTTTTCTAAAACAGATTTTCACTGACCTTTCCCAATACATCTGCTGTTGTTTATCCTATCTCTGAAACCCCCGGGCAGCATTTCCATTCCTGACCGTGTGCATGTGTGAACGGCCCATTGGGCTTTTTTCAGGTCACCATATTTACTTGCAGGGGCCACTTTGTTGAGAATAATGCTAGCTGATTAAGAGAGTTTGTGAAAAAGTACCCACTGTGATTGAAACACTCATTTAATACATTTTAAGTGCCTAAAACGCTCGGCTTCCTTGATTGGTGTTGATTGTTTGCATTTGATTTATTTCCTCAGTATCAGTGTTCATTAAATTACTTAATGTAATGGCCACCCTGTCGTTGCAACTCGATTTAGGTCCACGTCTTTGGGAGCATTCTAATTCACAGGCTGCTCGCTTCAGGAGCTAGGAATGTAGATTTTACCATCTAAGAGCTATGTATCGCTCATGGAAATTACTTGCAAGGAAAATTATCTTTCAAAAGAATCCGCAGCAGTCATGTCTGTCTGATTTTTTTAATTTTTATTTATTTATTGCTCTTTATAGCTTCTGCTCTTGGCAGCCATCTTACTATTTTTGACAATTTATTAACTACCACGGGCACACTTGTAAAGCGATGTCCAAGGCTCACCGGAGTACGTTTGATCTTCCACACATTAGAAGTCTACCACCCACGTGGACAGTAAGAGTTGTGCCAGCAACATTCCAGCAGCTCATAAGCTAAATCCACTTAAAAAAAAAATAGACGTGGCTTCATTGGACATTCCGGTAGTGCCCAGTCTGAATGGGGATTTTCTCATTTTGCTTGTTTCCTTTTATGTGTCCCAGTGGAGGTGGGGTACGGGATTTCTCTTCATTAACTGTTTGTACCCATAGGCTGTTGAGATTTGCTTTTGTTTCCCAGGAGGCCAAGCAGGGTAGTTATGAAAGGTGTGGTGTGCACACTGACATCAATAAGCCTCATTGTGGAATGGGAAGTGTTGATAAGAGGAGGTGGTAAGGAGGATCTATTGCCCTGGAGGAGGAAAAGGCATCAGGGTGAGGTGGTAGCGTGAAGAGAAGGCACGTAGTCATTGAGTACAATGACCAAGTAGAGGTCACTGCGATCTTAGGATACAAAAGTAAACGAAGAAAGGAGGAATTGCCTATTGTTTGCCTATTTCTGACTGCGAAACTCAAGTCAATCAAGAAAGAGTGGGAGTTTGACCAACCGGAACGAAAAAACCTAAATGAGATGGAGTTCTCTCCCACCCTGATGCTGGGGGAATGGGAAGCCCTTCCCTACAGCAATGGAAATTTTTAGGAAAAAAAGAAAAAAACATAAGAAATGAAGTCAACAGTAATTGAGGGCAGCCGCAGGTGGTCAAGCAAGGTTTACCTCGGGGGCAGGTCTCGGGTGATGTTTTAGCAGGAGTTAGTACCGTCAGACAAAGCATGCGATCATGAAAAGTTTGAAAGGTGTGCCAAAGAGTGGGTTTGAGCCTTAATCCTTGAGTGAGGGTCTGGGGTGCCAGCAGGCAGGAAGAAGAGGGAAAATCACTCCAGTGTCCTGCAGGAAGTGACTCAGAGCATGGACGCTTCTCCCTGCCTCACCACAGGGCTGGAGCCGTCCAGAAGTGGGAGCCAGTGGTTACTTTAAGATAAACTGTAGAACTATCTCAATAGGCTCAGAGACAATTAGGGCCCATACAGACCCCCTCATGTACATTTTTTATTACAACATATTTTTTAAATGTTTACTATTCAAATTCACAGAAAGAAAATATTTTTAAGAGTCTGGAGGAAGAGTAATTTATTCTTAACAGGTGGGACTCCATAAATCTTTCTGTCATGTGACAGGTAGTCAGTATAAATCTTTCACTCGTGTGACAGGGATTTACTAAGTATACTCTCCCTTAAGGCTCTGTGCTAGGCACTGTGGGGTCCACAGAAATTACCTCAATGCAAACCTTAAGAATCTGAAGTCTACTAGAAGAGATCGAACATCAGAGCAAAATATAAGATGATCATTACTTAGTGACCTAGGCGGGTATTCATTCATCCTGTTCAATCATTCATTCCAATCAACAAATGAGCAATATGGTGCTTGAGGGGGCCAGCCCATGGCATAGTGGTTACACCTGGTGAGCTCTGCCTTGGTGGCCCAGGTTTGCGGGTTTGCATCCCAGGCACAGACATACACCACTTGTCAAGCCATGCTGTGGTGGTGACCCACATACAAAACAGAGAACAACTGCCACAGATGTTAGCTCGGGGCTAATCTTCCTGAAGCAAAACAAAAAAGGGGAAGAAATTGGCAACAGATGTTAGCTCAGAGTGAATCTTCCTCAGCAAACAAAAGTAATATGGTGCTTAAAAGCAGTATATCCTCACATGGTTGAGGGAGATAGTGGGTGGGGTTTAGGATAAGCTTCATCTACATCAGATGTTCTTGCCCTTGACTGTATATAAGAATCACTCACCCCAGAAGCTTCTGAAAAATAAGGATGCCTGGGTATAAAACTAGGATTCTAATTTAATTGGTGTTGAGTGGGTCCAAGGTGTGATAGTTTTTTAAACTCTCCCCAGTTGATTCTAACTTGAAGTCAAGCTTGAGAACCTCTAATATATACTTAGTTAACACTTGATTTGAGTCTCGAAAGCAATGGATAGGAATTGGAAATATGGAGAAATCAAAACAAAGCACAGCAAAATCTGTTCTTTTATCTCCTGGTGATTTTCACCAAGCCAGGAAGCATCCTGTGAGAGGAGTCACTACAGCTGTCCCTCAGTATCTGTGGGGGACTGGTTCCAGGAACCCCCGCGGACACCAAAATCCAGGGATGCTCAAGTCCTTTATATAAAATGGCATAGAACAAGTAATACAGTCAGCCCTCAGTATCCACAAGTTTTGCATCCGCAGATTCAACCAACGGCAGACTGAATCGCGAAACCCACGTATCCAGAGCGCTTACTGTATTTAAATTCTCCAACATCAGGAGGGAAGGTAATTAACATGTATTAAGATGTGCTGCTGGGTACTTGTAATGTGATTTGGGCTCCTGGATTAAGGTCAAACCAGAAGAGGGAGTTTCAAAGGGGATAAATTTAGTTTCCAAGAAAGTTAAAGCATTCATTACAAGGTGCCTGGGCATACAGATTCAGTTTGGCTGCAGACCTCATGCCATCAGTGTAATAGCGATTTTTGATGCCTTATAAGTTCCAGGCACTTTATAGACATTTCTCATTCTAAGGCAATTATTTTTCTTCTGGTTTTGCAATTGATGAAAGTGGAACTCTGAGAGGTAAGCAACATGCTAAGTTACCTCGCCATTTGGTTTTTATTTAAAAACCCAGTATTGCCCACGCTCTTTCTCTCCAACTTCTTCCGTGGGGGAAAGTAGGGTGTACTTCCATCTTCTAACACTGTAATTTCACGAATTTCACTTCTCAGAACAACACCCTTCTGTTTCACCAAGATAACAAAGAGAGAATACTTAACAAAATCTATAGGCAAATGTGTTTATAATAACACCCTTGCCACTAAGATTTTAATGACTGCCATTGTTACGGTTCAGGCAGAACCAAAGCAAATCCAAGGTATTGCAGAGACATTTCATGTTGTTGAGGAATTATCTGGATAAGTCATTCCTTTTGCATTTATAATGGTTGGATTCCAAGTTTGTTTAGAGATAAAGTAGAATGTGGTGACCCACACAAGGATTAGGTCCAAGTAGACATGCGTTGTAATCTCTATACTGTAATTTGTAATGTGTGACCTTAGACAAATTGCTTAACTACTCTGAGCCTCTTTTTCCTTGCCCGTACAATGGGAACAAAATATCCAACCTGGTAGAGTTATATAGATAATTTTTTAAAAATATGTACAAAACACACAAAGAGCACTTGGCAAAAATTACATTACAACAAGGGCCAATATTTACTGGGTATTATCTATATGTCAGACACTATGGTAAGCTTTTTGAGTTCATTTTCTTGGTTAATTTTCCTGATCTATAAGGTAAGTATTTTTATGAGTCCTATTTCACAAATGAGGCCAAGACAAAGTGAGGTACAGTAACTTCCAGGTCCTTTTGAAATGTGAATGTCCACATAGAAAAAGGTTGAAAATAAAGCCAGGTGGACAGGTCAGCAGAACCCTGCACTGTTAGGATGCAGGACGAGCCAAGAAGGAGTTAAGGCCAAGATCTGAATCAAAAAGGAGAGTTGAGGTCTGGAGTAGAGATCACATTACATCCAGTATTACTGCTAACTGAATTTACCAACATCTCGCCCAATCTTTAAACCTCTCTTCTTACTTTAATTTTGAAATGATTATAGGCTCACAGGAATTGGCAAAAGTAGTATAGAGAGGCTGTGGACCATTCACCCAGCTTCCCCCAGTGGAAACATCTTTATAACTGTAGTACAGGATCCAGAGTGGAGAACCAATACTGGTGCAATCTACAGACCCTGCTCAGATTTCTGTGTATGTCTGTGTGTGTGTGTGTGTGTGTAGTTCTGTGAAAATTTATCCTATGTATAGATTCATGCAACCACAGCCAAAATCACGATGTCAGACTTTTCCTCTACTACAAAGGAACTGCCTGGTTCTGCTCCTTTCTAACCGTCTTTTCCTTCAGCAATTCCCATTTAAGTTGACGATGCCACCACCTACTCAGTCACCCAGCTAAAATCAGATTTTTCTCCACATCATTTCTCCAGACACAGAAACTACCAATCCCACAAATCCATCCCATTTCTCTGGTCCTGCTCTTGATACCTTCATCCAGACTTCCACTGTCCCTTATTCATTCACTCGAAAATATTTCCAAATGTTACCATTTATAAGACACTGAGCTGAGAGGTGGGAAGCATAAATGATGACCCAATAAAAATAGCCCTTACAATGTTGGAGGGAAGATAGACGATAATCAAAGAATCATACGAACAAATGTAAATTTACAGCTGAGAGAAATGCTAGAAAGGAGAGAGATTTTGTATTAGGATAGATAGCAGATAGGAGGGAAACTGAGCTTCCTCAAGGAAGTGACACTGGGCAGGAAATGGGGGGCTGTTAAATAGTCATTAACCAGGCTAAATAAGCTATGGTGGATGCTGGTGGGGGAATAAGAATATAGGAAAGTTCCAGAGAGAGTGAACAACATGTAGTGGGAGAGAATGTAGAAGAGGGGCAGAAACAGAAGGTCAAGGTGGTTGGTGCAGAGTGAGTGGACAAGTTCTAAATCCTGTAAGGCTTTGCTGGCCACATTATGGATTTCCATCTCCTTCTGGAGAGCAACGTGAACTCCTAATTGCTGAAGGGTTTCATGCGGGATGACATGATAAGATTACTCGGGAGCAGTGTGGAGAACTGGGGGCATGCGGGGTACAGGGGTCCATCAGAAGCCCATGGTAGACATCCACACAGCGGGAGGTGGTGGCTGCCCAAGGTGGTGCTAACCATGGATGTGAGAGAGGTCCATGGAAAGATCTTACTTCAATAATTTCTTTTAATTTGTCTTCCCTCCAGTTTTGGCCTTCTCCAACTCACCCTCTAAAGGGGTCTTTCTGAAATTCCACTAATGTCCAGTGAATTCAGGATAAAATCCAAACTCAATTAGGATACATAACATACTTTTGTCATCTGCCTGTGCCTACTTTCCAGCCTCGTCTCTTTCTATCTTACCCCCTTCCCTGCCTCAGGAAACTATGTGAATTTCCCTGGCAGGTCTATATTGGGGTCCCTGCACATGGCTAAAGCAATCTATGTAGAAGGCAACGGGAATGGCACACCCTGGCTTTGTGCAACATGGCTGCCTTGACCATATTGAGATTTTCCAAAGTCTGATTCCCTGGGAAGGGCACTGACACCATCCTCAGCTCACAGAAGAGGCTGTGGGTGTCAAATATGCAAAAGTCCCATCCCATAATTAGCACTGCTAACACGTACCAGGTTGATCGCAGAGGTTCCTTACCAATTCAGGTGAGCAACTCTGACCCAGACCCCAAGGTCACTGTAGTAATGAGTTGTTTTGGAAAAGGACAGAGAACAGGATTGAGGAAAACAGAAACACACAGGCATGTGGATACGCAGCAGAGTGTGAACCTTGAATGTCTTTTAATCTAAGAACTCTGATCTCCCTCCTTTGCTCCAGTTTCTAAAGAGAAGATTACATATCAGAATGCTTTCCTGAACCCCCATAAAACAAGAGAGCCAATCTCAAAGGTGAGATAGAGATGCTTTTAAAGTGGCTGCTTAAGGGGCAGGGTGGGATAGAGACGATCACACACCCAGAATTTCATGAAGATGAAATCCAGCTGTAAAATCACCAGGATTGCCAAAGAGCTGTCATGTTGGGAAAAAATGCTGAAACATTCTACTCCCATTTGGCCCCATTATTCAAAAGAACATACATTTTATAATCCAGGGAAGTCCTCCATTCATCTGAGAATTCGCCACTGCCCTCCAGCTTTAATGCCATAAATAGCCTTTAAGCATTCCACTCAGTGATACAGTGCAGAGATGGGGTCCCTCCCGGCATGACACTCTGTCTGGCCAGGATTCACCACAGCACACTCTTCTCTCCTTAGGAAGCAAACTGCTCCTGTGATGTTTCCCCATTGTGTCCAATTATGCCACCGCCCTTGCCAAATGAGCACTCCGGCACTCAATACGTTTGTAAGAAAATGGATCAGCATGATTATTCTGGGAAACACAAAGCTCACGGAGGAATAGGGCAAATTATGAATTTCAGGAAATATTGGTCTTTGTATATTAGTCACACTGATAATATTACAAACGAGAGAAGTACAAACCCACTTCCCTCCCGCGCACGATTTGCTTGGTTTGATCCCTTTGAAGCAAGTGTGCAGAGTATTATTTTGATGTATTTAGTCCCCTCCTTGACTGCTTTCAATTATTGCTGCATTTTTAAAAATCAGAACAAGAAACAGGAAAAGCTACAAGATTTTTCCAACTGGCATTAAAAGCCACAGAAAACACTGTGATGGAAAATGGTCCATCAGAAAGTGGCAAATACATGACATACACAACATTACTTCCTATTCCAAGTCCACGGCAGGCATCCCTAATCAATTACAGAATTCTGGCCCACAGAGATCATAAGTGGCCTCAGACTCATTTTCCCACAGAGCACTTATCCACCAGTTGGAATTGGTATCTCTGTAATCTTGGTCGGCTCACTCATTTTACAGAGGAGGAAACTAAATTCTGGTAGGCAGAATGCCCTTGCCCTTGTGAATCAGCATCAAAGCCAAGATGAGAAGACAAATCTGACTCTCCACATGGGGCTCTTAAATTCACCTACAATAGGTACCCCTCCTTAACTTCATAGAGCACCTGGGTAGAATTCCTTCCACGTTTATGGGATTCTTTAGGTAACATTTAAGAAAAGGAGAAGAGCTCAAGGGAAATCTCACCACTGAGTTTGAACACGGAAAACTCCACTTATAACTTCATCTTTCCACATTTCCCTTAGGCCTGCACCAAATACGGCATTTGCTGTTCACTCTTAAAGAGAAAACACACACACACACAAACACACACACACATACACAACTCTCCATCCCCAAACCTGCTGCCCCTTTTTTTATATGACCGTATTCTTCCAAACATTCAGATTTAAGCTTAATTATCACTTTCCCCAAACATCTTTCCAAGCCAACTTATCTAAATAGACCCTCCTCTACTTAGTTTCTATCTTAATATTCTATTTCATGTCTAACATGTACCACACAGTGGTAACTGGTATAACTGTTTACTGGCTCAGTATTTCTTCTCCCAGACTACATGCCCCCAAATTTTGGAGGACCACATCTGCGTATTCTACCATCATCTAGCACTGCGTGGATAGAGGTCAGCACAGAATAACGTCAGTGAATGAAACGTACATGCCACGCTTTCTAAGAGTATCTCGCCTTTGTATTTTTATTCCATCTCTCTGTTCTGTGCACGTCCTTATCTAGGGATGTCCTTGAGTATCACCTGCCAGAAGATCACAGCTCAGGCGTCCAGTTCTTTCCTGAAGGTGCTGCTTAAGACATCTGCTCAATCAAGCAAAGTAAGATCTTTTACTTTGTTATGAGTGAAGACATCAAGTTTCTAACCTCAGCTCTGTCATCAGACCTCCCTAAGCTTCCACCCACTTCCTCCACCCAGCTGACCCTAGTGCACGTTGTCACCCACAGAATTGGGAGCTGAATTAATAGTTGTTTTAAGCCTCTATGTTTTAGGGTAGGTCGATGTAGCAGAAGCTAACTGAAACACTAGTAGGTTAAGAACAAAGGTTCTAGAAAGGGGTGGCCTGAGCGTCAATCCTGAGCTCGCCATTGAATGAGTACAATCAGAGGCACATTCATTTAAACCCCAATTCCCTCATGGGTAAAATGAAAATAATAAGAGTATTTTCCTGACAATGTTCTTACAATTATCAAATGAGTTAATACACACAAAGTACCAGGTACATAGTAAGTGTTCGATAGATATTATTGATTATTGTTATTTTTTAAGAGTTAAAAAGATTCATTCCAATCACTAATTTCCTGAATTTATCTCTCCTATGGTATCAGAATCTTGTTTTTGCAAAGGAAAAGCTATTTGCACGCTGCCATAAAGTCTGTTGCAAAGAAGATAGGGTAAAAATGTATTTATTATTATCTACAATTTCTTATTATTATTTCCACCATATAAGTGTAATCTTGACTTAAAAGGAGATTTATAGTCAGGTACACACTGGATAAACGGGAATTTTTTGTTGTGCTGAATTACAAGAGGGGAATCATGTCTTTTATTTTTCTTTAAAATGAGAGATTTGGATCACATTCATAAGAAAAATAATACTCCAAGATGTGCAATATGCTACAAGCCACATTCAATCAAAAGAAAAGTTCCCAGTGTTAATTTTAAAGACCACCAAGTTTAAAATGTATATATTCTATATTTAAAACCATTCATTTGTCAGTAGTGGAAGGACGTTTTCTATCAGCAGAATTACAACAAGTAAAGGAAATATTTCTGTTTTTTTCTTTTTTTCCTGAAGCCTTGAAAATCTGGAAGAAAACCAATATTTACATTTGGGTTCATATTTTGCATTAAATTCATATACATACTAAATTTCTTCTGGCTCCTCTACAGAAAGTACTATTAGCTCATGCTCCATTTTCCTACATGCATAAAAAGCAAATAACAACTTATCTCTTTTTATGAGCTGCTCATAAAGCAAAATCCATTCTGGTGTGTGTGACTTAACCCTTACAAGCATCAGTATGAGCTGTTCCCACTCTTGTCTCGAAACAGACATAGCAAAAGGTGAGGTGAAAACAGTAAGACAATAACATACAGGGGGAAAGGAAGATTCGGGAAAATCCTTGTAGACAGAATGCCAGTCTCTGCATCATATGCATAGTGTCTGAGAATCATAGGAGAACACAGAGACCATCCCAGGTAATGTCTTTTCCTTGGAGAAAGAGCTTAGCTTTTGATTTTTGTTCTTTTTTAATAGCTAAGGCAACTTTGTGAGCTTTACAAATGGCCTTTCAGACTGGAGAATGACACTGTGGTCTCTCGGGGTAAAAGGTAAGGAGACATCATTTATCTTAACTACCTCTCAGAGGTTGACGCTTCAGCACAACATGGCCTGTCAGTACGACAGGCCAAAAGGCATCTATTCTGCACGTCACATCTACCCACTGCCCTCAAAGAACTTTGGACACAGGACATGTACATCATTTCAAATAAATGCCAATCACTTCTTTCTTTGACCTCTAGTTTTATTAAACAGACAGCCCAAAAGGTTTGTGTGTATGCATGAAAAATAAATCAGTTAAGGATTGCTACAGGTGGTAACCACATAGTAACTGTCTCACAAAACTCTGGGAGTGCTGCAGCTGCTCTTAAAGAACTGATTCTTCAATATTCCTGTTCTCTACCCAAAATGGCTTCCTGACTCATGGTCATAAGATGGCTGCTCCATTTTCTGACCAGACTACTCCTTCCGGGCAAGAAGAAGTATGAAGAGGGAAGGGCAAGTGGCCAAAAGACAAGTGCGAACTGAGTTAAACTTCCTGGAACCCCTACTCTGTAAATTTTATTTATATATCGTTGGTTCCATGGTCACTCGCAATTGCAAAAAGTCCTGGGACATCAAGTTTTGCTGTCGTTGTTTGTTTTGTTTTAAATGGACACACTGTCATACCTCATAAAAATAGAAAAATGGAGAATGGGCATGGACTAGAGCCGTGGGTCCCCATATATGGTCCCCAGACCAGCAGCATCAGCATCACCTGAGAACTCTATAAAATTCAAATTGTCAGGCCCCATTCCAGACTTACAGACTCAAAAACTTGGGGGGGGGGTGTTTTAAGAGAGCCTCCAGAGAATTCTGATAGACACTCAAGTTTGAGGCAGGCTGGGGTCAAAAACCAAGAGTGTCTGCAAAGAAAGGTATATGAGACAATAATAACATTATGACTATTATATCTGTTAAAATTTCAGAAGGAATATGCTATCCTCCCCATTTTGAAGATAAGGAAAATGAGGGTCAAAGTCCATAGCTGGTGAGTGAATAAAAAATGGCAGCATTCAACTTCATATGAACCGTGTCAGAGGTTAACGAAGAAAATGCTGTTGGAGGCCAGTGCTCCAAAGGAGTGATTCTTTAGGCTTTTATGCTATCACTGTTGATGAGAGAGCCAATTCACAGGACATGCTTCAGGGATTCGTGCTCTGAAATTCTAATAACACTTCAAGGAGTGGCCTTGGGCAAGGCATTGCTTTTCTGAAACTCAGTTTCACTATCTGCATAGTGGGAACTCCCTCAGCAGCCTCCCTCGACATTACTGAAAATTTATTTGAAATACTAATTTCCAAGAAGAATTCTGTGCCCTTTGGAAAAAAGGAGTTACAGGAATTTGTCATGTTTTTACCAGTCTTAGAATAATGATCACCCAATTCTTTTAAGAAATCTAGAAAAAAGGTTGTCTTAAGGTCCCAAGTGGTTAATTACAACATTCCATATCAAAACAGCATGGCCTAAAGGTTTAAGTTCACAAAGTCCTTTGCATTAAATTACAAGACAAACTTTTTTAGAAATGTGGTACACTGGATTCACACTTCAGCAATGCCTCCTAGGCTAATGGGAACTGTTGCTTTCTGACATTATCCATTTTGTTAAAGCTGGTTATGATTCCCCACACATTACTTGAAAACCAATTTCATTCAAGACAAAAGAGTGTGAGCAGGGTATTACATTTTATGCCTAAATTATGCAAATTTGGTGGAGTTATATTGTATTGTGAGCAATTCCCTTTCTTCCAGTTTTCATTGTAGCATGAGTTAAAGTAAATTTCACTATCCTCATTTGCAAAAGGTGAATACTTTCTATTTTAAAACCCTGGAGGAAAGGATTGACTTTTAATGAGCAGTTATCTAATATAAAAATCTCTTACATATATTACTGACATCATTCCCAAGTATTAAATGTACATTTCAGATAGGGTTGATCTTGATTCAATTAATCCTGGGAGAAAGGGCTTCGCAACCAAGCTCTGTATGTTCCAAACACAAACCAGGAGGTGAGATAGAGGATGCGGGCACATCTTTTAGAAGACATGCAAGTTGTACCCAATGCTTTGCTTTTGGACATCAAACTCTGTAGCTTTTGATACCAAGCTTTCAGAATAGAGACACTATTATTTTTCATAACACTCTCCTATTTCCGTAGCAGGCGATGGGTTTGTAGCTATTATCCCTTCCATTTTTAAAGATCACCTTCAACTCTTCCACTGCTCTCTTCTTATGCATCCCATCCCTTCCCAGAAGGGAAGAGGCATATGGTGGGCATGGGGGACAGACCAATATTTCTGGAGTGGGAGACACTTGATAACTCCTGACCATCTGACCAGTGCTGCTGTCATCTTCATGTACATTCAATGAGACTGATCTTCACATCTCTTTCTAGAATAAATGGTGCACAAGAAGCAGCTATAAGTGCACCTAGCAGGCAAATCAGTTAATATTTCCTTAGGGTGCAAGTAATACCAACTGCAATGGCTTTTAAAAAATAGGGCTTTATTTTTCTCACATAATTAAGTCTAGTGTCTTACTACTCTAAGCGTGGTCTGTGGACCAGTAGCATCAGCACTGCCTGAGACTTTGTTAGAAATGCAAATTCTTACATCCCACATCACACCTACTGAACCAGAATCTCTGGGACTGGAACCCAGCAATCTGTGTTTTAAAAAAACACTTCAGGTGATTTTTATGGGGGCTAAAGTTAGAGAAGATCTCATCTAGAAGAAAGTGATTGCTGTGTCAGAGCTGATGTATCTGTGGTTCTTTTCACATTCTCCTCATGGTCAGGAGATGGTTGCCACAGCTCCAGTCATCACTTCTATGCTCCAGGCAGGAAGAAGGAGGGAAAAAAACAGGCATGCCACTCTTGTCTAACATTTTTTATCATGCTCTTGTCTCAAGGAAGTTTCAAGAGAGTTTGGGATAGAAAAATACTGGCTTTTCGGCCTCTATAGTGAGAGACAGCAAAATAGAAGAAGGTTGGAAATAACTTTTTCAGTCAGAAATTAGCAGTTTTGCCACACCAGGGCACCAGGAACTTGGAAGTGTTATTTTATAGCATTCACATTGGTATTTAAGAAAAGAAATATCTCTCTACTCTAAGGCATTCATTACCATTAGGGTAAATGTTTGGTTTTCTGTTTGGAAGTACATCTTGCTAGATATAAATGTATTAAGTCAGTCCTTGCCTTTCACTATATGTCCTTTTGCGTCTCAAAGTTGGTACCACGTCCATGAAGTACTTATTAGAAAATGAAAAAAAGTGAATACAAAGAAGGCAGGGTCCCTATGTCCCTTATTACAGGGAATAAAGGAAGTAAATCAATTCCCATGTATTGATTTAGTTTAAGATCAAATTAGTGAATAATAGAAATTTTTTGGATGATACATTAGAACACTGACTGATACTGAGATTACACAATACACTCTTTGATGGTGCATGCATGTTTTTGTTTTATTTTACGCACAGAACTTGTAGTCAGGGCTCTGTAAGTGTTATCTGGGTAGCCGAATTGTACAAACACAAGCCAGATCTCCATTAGGAAAGTGTATCCAGAGATTAAACATTTAAAAATAACCAAACTCACTAGTAATCAGAAAAATTCAAATTAGACAGCAATGATATAGTTCCTATTAGCAAAATGTTAACGTAATTATAATAACCAAGACTGGTGGGAATGTAGAGAAAGTAGCACTTACATCCATTGCTGGTGGCTATATAAATTGGTATGACCCTTTTGAAAAGCAAGTTGGAAATATATACCAAGAGCCATATAAAATACTCCCTTTTCCCTGATCCTGTAATTGCATTTCTGGGAATCTGGCCTAAGAAATAATCTTAAATATGGGAAAAGATGCTCATTGGAATATTATTTAGAATAAAAAAGGTAAAATTTAATTCTCCCTAATAGAATGACAATTAAATATTTTACACACACACACAGTCAATGAAGTATTTGATAGCTATTTAAAATCATGGCTATAGAAACTAGATCACTAGGTACCTAAGGGACAATGTTTCATTTAAAAAAAATCAAAATTTCATGCTCATTATGATCAAAGCTACATAAATTAAAGAATACATGGGATGAATATACCACAAACTTAATGCTGATTGTATTATGGTGAATGTTTTTATTTTCTTCATAATTTTCCATTAGGGGGTTAGTAATAGTGTTATCTTGTTTAAATGAAAAATGCATTTGTAATAAAAACACACTGCAAACCATTTTGAATCTCTTGGAAGGAATAGCTCTTTAAACAACTTATGACTACAATATAACAGTCTTTTCGAAATTTTGATTGTGTTGTGGTTAATCAAAAGATCTCATTGATTGAGAGGGATAATGTTAACAACACGAATTACAAATTATCAAACAATCACGAGTCAATATAATTTACATGACTGATGGACTCCAGGAGACGGAGAGCTAGCACCAAGCTGTAAGTCCTTCTTTTGTTCAACCCTCCAGTGTCAACAGAGTTCTCAATCCATAGGTCTGTGTCAACTGAGTCTTAAAGAATAAAGAAACTAATATCTATGTTGGGGGTGGGTGGTGGGAACAGGCAAGACTCCATTTCTCACCATGATTCTTTTAGTCCCATAAAGACAAGGGATGAAAATGTTCATGAACTTGCACCTACGAACTAGCACTTCAAGAAAGTAAACTAAACGCATGTATTGTGGGTGTGTATGTGTGTGTGTGGAGAGAGAGGCATACAGACATAGATGATTGATCGGCAGATAGAAAAATTCATGTTTACAGACAAAAATATATACAAATACATTTATATAGAGATAAATGCATTTATATATAACATATAGATATATAAGTATATCTATATACAGATATATACATTTACATATAAATATATAGCTAGATAGAGATAGATATACATATAAATTAGAGATAGATAGGTGGATAGACGATTGACACATACATACACACACATTTATTAGATACTTATTGTATGTTTAAGCTTTGTGCTAAGAGCTTTCCATTAATTATCTCAATTGATCCTTTATGAGGATTAGTTTATCCCCATTTTAGATAAAGAAATTTAGAGGTTAAGTAAATTGTCCAAGATCACTCCACAACATAATTTTCTTCTGAAGACAGCATCCCTTGATCAGTAGAATATAAAGCCCAGACTTGACCAATGCACATTTTCTAAAGAAATGGTAGCAGAGGCTGGTGCTAGAGAGACCAAAATCATCAACCACCAATTGTGACTTTTGCTCCCCATTTACCATTTGATGTTGTGTTGCCCCCTCTCAGTGACTCAGTATCTCAGCATAAATGGGTACCTGTTTCACAGATGTGGCCCATGAGTCACCTAATAGCTCCCTAGTATGCCTCAATTTTGACATATATACAACTGACCTTTATGCTTTCATATCAAAAATCACAGTTAATACCCCATTCGTGCTTACATGCTGCACTTAAGAAGATTTTTTTTTTCTTTTTGCTTCAACTAATTCCATTTGGAACTTACTAATAAGTTTAATGGAGATTCTGTCTTTGGTATTAGCAGATGAACTATCTGAAGAAAGATCTTGGGAACTTGTGGAAGTTTCAAGGGATGGTATTATTTAATTCCATTGACAAAAATTTTCTATTTGGAGCCACAATATCCCGTATGCTGTGAGCAAGCAAAAGCAGGGTTTCCTCTTGTTAAAAACAAACCAAGACAGTTAGCTAGTCCTAGTCACATACTCATCTCAGTGGATGACTCTGGAATTCACCTGACATGCCTAAGAGGCCTGGATGGGCACCTAAAAATGCTTGTGAGTTCAACAAATAAACTGATCAAAATAACATATATTGGACCCATGCTAATTGCACTAAAGGGAAGGACACATCCCTTTCAAAATTCTTTTTGGCACTGATTATACAACTTTTCATTCATGCATGCATTCATTCAACATATTTGTCAGGTGCCTGTGTAACACTGAAACACAGAGTGGAAAAAGTCCGTGCCCTCAAAGAGACAAGCAGGTTACTAGACACACTGCTAACACGCAGTGTGAGGGACCTGGATGGGGTGTGCCAGAGCCCGCCCACAGGTGGTACCTAGGCAGCTTCTGGACGCGAGGGATGGGGAGGGGAGTCATACTGCAAATCGGCTCCTCACTCTTCCCAATATTTCCCTGGTATCTTCCTCAGTAAGGGCTCAATCCCAGCAGCATCCTGTTAATATTTAAATGTTTTATTATCACATTTTCTCAGCCTTAAGACAGCACAGAGACTATATGAAACACCAACTTTATAACAGCTTCCTCCATTTCAGAAAAGTTAAAATGTGGAAAATGCATGCATGTTCACATAAAGGAAATATGGTAGTAGTGTTCAGATATCTTTGGCAACATTTTTGTTCTCCAGTACACCTCTGAAAGTGGGACATTCAATAAAATAACACCTGTTTCTAGATTCAGGCGAACTCTATAAAAAAAAAAAAAAGAATCCCCCAAATGAATAGACACAACGCCACCTTCATACACAGAGGTGAACACGACTGAAGCAAAGAGACGTTTTTAGCCAATCCATTAATCCAGCAAAGCTTTGTGTTAAGATGCGGATATGTCAGAACAGGTTACCTCAAGAGGGCTTTCTTTTGAACTTCAACTGCCAAATTCCAAGCAGACACCAAAGGGCTTCAGTTTAAGTGGGCAAAAGGTGAATAGTCAGAGGAAAGTAGAAAGAACAGAAGACCAGGCTGGTTATCAAAGAAGAGCTTCCAAAGGGAGGGAAAAAGAAAGTGAAATAGGGAAAGTTTTCAGAAAGTCAACATTCAAGTAAAGCCACATTTAAAAATATAAATCATTCAGAGGCATGTATGTAGGAGAAAGAAAGAATTGCTTTTCAGTTTTCAAGTATATTAGGTGAAGGAGATAAAGAGGCACAAACAGAACTTGGATCAGAGATTATAACCAGAGGTGAGCATCTGTCTATGCTAGAATAAGAGAAAATAAAATTCCAGTTACATTTGAATTTGTCGGATACTTGGCTTCTGCTCACTCAAAAGTTTGAAACTGTAGCTCATCAACATCTCTAGCAGAAGCTAATCAGGAAAAAAGACGAAGCCAAATAAAGCAGGTAACCCTCTTGACTACTGCAGCAGCTTAGATGAAGAGATGGCGCCAGTGAGATTGGAAAATGTTGAAGCTCTCAATTAGAATCATTCTTCCAACAAGTGTGATCACTTGTGCCTATTTTCTTTCAAGTATCCACAGAAGGGATACACACAGACAAAAGATGCCAGCTCTGCCTTCTAGATACTTAAAATCTTTATAGTTTTGATCTTTAAAGTTTGAGAATTATCCCCACCTTCTACTCTGCTACGATCGTCTTATGGATCCCATCAATGGGCACAATAGTAGCTGGATTCATCTTGGGTTATACACGCAGTCGACTGGTGGGAATAGTTACATAGCCCTTTCTGCATTCAAGAAAGCACGCCAGTTTGAATGGGGCAGAACACTTGCTTTCAAAGAGCTTGTGTGCACCTGGGAAGGAGATGTGCCCACACAATCATCATACAGGATAAACAGTCTATAAGGAGGGAGGGACAAAAGTGTGCTAAAGATATCGAGAGGAGGAAAAAAAATTCCTCTCCAGCCTAAGGATGAGAACAAGACTTTTTTTAAAGAAAGAAAGAAATGGGATGTTTTCAATAGCGTGTTTACAACTGATCGTCTCAAGGGATGTTACATGCGTGGGAGTTGGGATAGAGTTCATGGCCAAGTAAATAAATTTAGGAAAGGAGGCACTCTATCACCATCACTTAATCTCCACCATCTATCACTGTAACTCTCATCCTCAGAGATTCTTAACGCACAGTAGCATATTAAAGATTCTGAGGAATAAGCCACAGAGTTGGGGTGGTGGGTAAGGGAAAGGGGAGCATGAGAGAGACAGAGACAAGGAGAGGGCACAGCACATGGAATGCCTCAGTGACAAGAAGGAACTAGAGACCACCATATTGCTGGACTGAAATGAGCAAGTATGGGAATGGATGGAGAAGAGGTCTCATCTGCTTAGAGCAATGGTTCTCGACTGGGTCAATTTTGCTTCCCAGGGGACATTTGGCAATATCTGGAGCCATTTTCATCATCACAACTAGGGGAATGGGTGCTACTGGTGTCTAGTGGGTAGAGAGCAAGGATGCTGCTAAGTATCCTATGCTGCACAGGACAGCCTCCACCCCTACCTCCCCCACCCCTAACAAAGAATTATCCAGCACAAAATGTCAATAGTGCTGAGGTTGAGAAATTCTGATTGAGTGAAAGACTGAGTATAGTGAATGGACCTTAGATTAGGAAAAGTTTGGGTCAGTTGACAAAAGGGTGGGAAGAAACCAAAGTCAGTGAGATTGACATCCAGACTTGGAAGAGATTCCCATAGTTCTGGTCCTTGCTATGAAGCACAGAATTACTTACACCATCTTATATTATTTCTTCTCTTCATCAAGTTGAAATAAGAGCATAGCCCAACGGCTCTGAGGTTCATATATGGTTTAGATATGTGTTATAAACAACTGGCATGATTTATACAACTCTCAGCGGTGATTGACGACTTAGAAGTACACAGAGCAGAGGGCTGACACCATCACCATCAGGGGTGCTAGAACATCAAAGCAGCAAGAGACTCTGCCAGAGGAGCTCAAACACAGCTGAGGCTGCTGCCAAGGAGGTTTTCAACAATGCAGGCTGTATATCCGACCGGTGTTGCCAGAACGGGGCTGAGGGAAGCTTCAGAGATCTCATTTACCCACTGCGGTCACCACAATGATACGGTCAAAACGTGAGAGTCTCCTACAAGGGCACCTAGAAAGAAATAACTCCTGGTTCAAGAAAGGGCTAATTAAGCTACTCTCCCCTGCACAAAAAAGACACATTATATAATAAAATAGAAAAATCAATACATAAAGTTTCTGTATTTAAATGCAAATACACAGTAACAAATAGCAATTACAGTCAGTGACAAGACTTACATTTTGAGGATTACAGTTCAAAATGAGGACTTTCTGGCTCATCAGAGGTGACCAACGTTTTAAAAGGCTGCAAGGTCATAACTCAGAGATGTCTCCAGTTGACCACAGCGGTGAATATAAAATTACCATATTTCACTCTTAACAGGAAAAGTCTTTCAGGTCTACTTCATTATGTAAAACGATTATTCTAAGTAGGTAGCTCTTCAATTCCCCATTAATAACAGAGAGATTTCTTTACTATTGGCCCTTTTTCTTACCTTTATTTCAGATTGAAAATATAGTACATGTTGCTTTGGGAAAAAAATGTTTAAAAAATATGTCTTCTATGTGGAAATCTTCACATATAAAAATACAAGATTACTCCATTGTCATAGCAGTGAATATTTATTTTATAAATGCATATTCACACACTTGCACATCTTTGTACCTAAGTTATTTGAAATACTGTGGAGTATATATCTTGCATAGTTTTAGAACATATAGTATGTTATATATTCTGGAAAATAGGAAATCTGTACCTGTAGAAAATCTGCACCTGTCAGCTTGTTTTGAGAAAGAGGGAGATCAGTCTGACTAAAGTCACCATTGTTTGAGTTTCTTGTCACTTGCAGCTAAAACCATTTCTAACAAACATAGAGATTCAGCTGGGGCTAGAACTGAGGCACTAACAAAAGGAAGAAGCTTGATCCCATGGGAACAGAAGATGGCACAGTCCCCAGGATGTCATTAGGCCACATTCCCTGGAGTAAGAGCCTAAGATCTTCCTTGATCTGGGATATAAGCGGGTTGCCGGGTCCCATATACGTCTTTCAGTGTCAAAACCAAAGGGATCATCTTTCCTCCACTTGACTCAGACTATCCTGTAATAGTAAATTTCTCAACTGCAGAGCTGGAATACAAGGCCTCGTCAAAGAAAAAAAAGTAGGCCTCGAGTTTGTCCCGAGAGAAGGTGAAGCAGTGGGACCGATGTGGTTTCACTACAGCTGGTGCACAGTGACGGGGCTCAGGACACGCTGCCCCAAAATACGGCACCTTGGCACATTGAATATTTCAAGCTGAAGGAATCTGAGAAATGACACCTGTAAGAAGGACTTTCTGACCTTCCCCTGAGGCAGGTCATAAATCCCTCATGAGCGAGGTGCCCTCCCTATACCTGGAGGAAAGCAGCATCCTTAGCTCTGAAGACAGAGTGACAGAGAGAGGAATCTGGATGAGCAGGCCTTGCTAAGTTTCCCCCCGTTTACTACACTTACTCACCCCCTTCAGCCCATTATATCTTTCCATTACTTTCTACTCTTCATCGGGCCTAGCATAAAAACACTCAGGTTTAACCATTTCTTGGGGTTTCATTTCTTTATGAAGGCTCCCATTCACATAAAACACATCAAATAAATCTGTGTGCTTTTCTCTTGTTAACCTGTCTACTGTTACAGGGGTCCCAGTTGAGAACTCAGAAGGGTAGAGGAAAAGATATTTTTCTCCCCTGCAACACTTAGCTTGAGGACTGTCCAGAGTCGAAAAGTCTGTGCCCATGTCTTTGAAGAATCAAGGATTCTTATTAGACCTTGGTAAAATTTCTAACTTTGCAGTGTTCCTAACTGGAGAAAGAAAACAAAATCTCTTAAATAAGAATTAATTAAGAAAAAGTCCAAAGGGACAGAAATACAAGCTCTTGCCCCAAATAGCAGCAGATATGCGGGCCCTCATGGGTAGAGCTGAACGGGAATCTGTGTGGACCAAACAATAATCAGGGAATGGAGCTATTGCCAAGTGAGAATCAGACAATGGGGAATTACAGACGTGCACGGTGAAACTCTGCACTCACTTTCTTAAGTAACACTTTCACGCTGTATGTCTATAATTCCCTCTGCCCAACTGTGGGACAAGCAACTAAAATACAGCCTCAGGCTGGAAGGACCTGGACATCATCCAGTTCACATCCTGCCTCCAGGTGAGAGAATAACTAAGCCATCCAGTGCCTATGGCTTGCTCCTCCCTTCTACTCTCAGCTTCCTTGATAGTTGGGAAGATCTTAGAAGGAAAGTGGGTTGAGCCTTGGGGCAGGAGGAAGGTGGGGACTTCATCATTGGTGGACGAATCCCATACACCTGCATGGTCAGAGTGTGCAAAGCTTACTAACGTCTGGCTTTCTCTGCAAATGGCTCACTTTGCCCCGCCCTCTCATACCAGGAAGGTTACATATATGAGAGATGGCATTAGGCTCAATTCAAACTAATAGACCTATTGATAATGAAGTCTGGAAGTTATTTGCACTTTTAATTTCTTGTAAGTTTCTCTACAGGTAAGCAGGAGTCTCTACTGATGTGAAAGAGACTCACAGAGCCCATGGGAACATAATGCACACCCAAGTCCTAGATACGGGTAAAGCTCTTACCAACTCCACAGAACATGGCCCCTTTTCACAGCTGCTCTGCATCGCCTGTGAAGATGCTTTCACCTTCTCCAGCAGCTTCACACCAACAAAACTCCCTCCGAAAAGAGGAGCTGCTCAGCTTGTGCTTGTAACATAAACACTAAGACTTCTCCTGGCCCCTGTTTATCCCACTCGGTGCAGGAAGAAACACTTGCTAAGCTGTCCATATCCCTTCTCAAAACTTTGGAAAAGTTCTCAATCTTATACTACAAACATTTTCAAAATTCCCCTTCAAGGTTGTAAGACAAAGGGCAAAAAATGCAAACGCCTAAAAGGCCCAGTTGGGTCACAAAAATGAGGAAAGTGGGCAAGTGCAAAATAATACATGGCCTGGTAATAAATGGACACTAAGCTTCAACATAAGGGAAACACTATAGGGAGTGGTGGGGACTGGGGGAAAGGGAATAGGACTTGCCCCAAGCCAAAGAGGCAGCCACCACTCGACATCAATTATTGCCTTGATATGATGGGAATCAAGTTTTGCCAGAGTCCAATTTTTCAAGAAGAGCCAGAAATGGAGATTTTTTTTCTGTGAAAAGTCCTGATTCTTTAAAGCAGTGGCAATTAACTTGAATTTTAAAAATCACAGGCCAAATAAAGCATGCCCACCACACACAACTGTGTGAACACTTCCTCACCATACAGTCAGTAGATATTTGTTGATTGCTTTATAACAGGCACTTTGTGAGATGGAGAGAAAACTGTGTCTGTAAGGGGTTCCTCGTCCTGGGATGCGGACAGATAAGTAAAGAGGGGAGCTCTAAGGGAGCAGGATTTCACTCTCTGCTAAATGTCTAGTCAGGTATCAAGGACTTGGCACTAAATATATGTTTGTTGACTGAATAAATAACTGAAGACACCACTTATGCTCACCTCTACCCTTGAAGTAATATTCTTCTTAACAATTATAATCTTTTCTTGAATATGATATGTGTTTTCTTTCACACACACAAAAATTAAGCAAAGCACAAGTATAACAAGGAAAAAAGATTTTAAAATTTCCATACCCCATCACCCAGAAATATATATCATTACCAGTGAGTAGAAATTATTTAAAATGTAATAATTTTATGAAAATGGATTATAATCTCTATATATCACTATATGAAATATAACCTTTTATATTATATATTATAATGATCGTATATTTATTATATATTATTTAGTTTCTATGAGTAGAAACTAAAGGAACTGTTGTGCTTCAGATAAATGTATATACATAAATAGACATTTATATATAATATACTTATATATAGTATGTAATATACTTATATATACTACAATACATAAATAAATATATATATTTATTCCAAGAGAGATTAATGACTATAATATCCCTCTAAAGTTAAGGAAAAAATTATGAAGTAAACTAAGAATTCAGACTTACTTTTGAAAATTTCACATCTATTGTCACCTTTCTACAATCTAAGCATCAAATGGAAGGAGCACTATTATTCAATGAGGGAAATAATTATATCAATATACGGCAATCTATATCTTAAGGATGCTTTGGCCCCAGGAGAAAAAATTCAGAAAGTAATTTCTCCTTGAACCACTTCTTCATCTTCAACCCTCTCTTAACCACCTCCCTCCAAAAACTGAAGAAAAAAAAGAAACACCTTCATTTTCATCATCCCAGGTAACATCTCCCGTCAAACGGATTGCCTCTCCCTAATCTTGTCATTTAGCTTCCGAATTATGTGGAGATAAATGAGTGCAGCAACCTTTTGGCTGCTAGATAATTTTATCAGCCTCATTTATGGCTTTCCATAGATTGCATTAACTGCCATTTCTTGGGAGATAAAAGATAAAGTGTGCCTTATGCAAAATGCCCCACTGAATGACGTGAGCCTTGGAAGCCACTAACGGCACTGGAAGGCTGCAGGGAAAAGGTGAGGATGCTGAAGAATCCATCAGCGGCAGGCTTCATTTGGATACGGGCCAAGGGCAACTTAAGCCAAAAGCCTATATGGCAGGTGTGTGTTGAGCCAAAGCTAAAACCTGTCCTGGGGAAACTTCCAACCACCTCCAAAGAGAACTTGAGGAAGAGACTGTGTACTTTCTAATCTTCTTTTCTTTTTTTTTTTTTTAAACAAATGCACCTACCTGGAAAAAGCAGTTCTTTGATGATATTTCAATTCACTATTTTAAGAGTAAAGTACATTATAATGCGCTAACCTGTACTATGGGTATAAAACAAGTCCATGTGCTTGAAAAGTTTATCTTGTCCTTGAAGGGACCATCAGTGGAGGGGAGAGAAAATTCCCCAACATGTGTAATTTATAAAATAGCAAAGGCTGAAATGAAATGAATGAGAGTTACCTACTGAAACCACTGTTAGTTTAAAAGCTTGTGGTGGTGGTTACATGAGTCTATATGTTGGTCAAAACTCATCGAAATGTACCCCTGAAATGAGTGCATATTATGGAACGTAAATTGTACCACAACAATGTCTTTTTTTTTTTAAGAGAAAGGAAAATAGAAGGGTGAAGCATACCGAGGCTTCCTGCTATTGATGTACTGTACTTACTTAAGAAGTTACCACTGGGGAAAGCTGGGTGATAAGTACACGGGCGTACTTGTGAGTCTATAATTATTTCAAAATACAAAGTTAAAAAAAGTATTGTGGCCAAAATTGGAGGAAGGTTTATTAAGACGTTCAGCAAAAATATTGAGCATCTAATATTGCCAGCTCCTGGAGATACAGCAGGAGTAAGGCAGATAATACCTCTGCCCGCATGGAGCCTATGTTCTAGTGAGGAAAGCAGAAGAAGAAGAGAGGAAATGAGCACATAAATTAGTGTTTATTGTAACAAGAATCAAGAAAGAAGCAACCCATTGAGCTGCAGAACAACTGGGACAGAGCAGGAGGTAACAGGAAAGGACACTTTGAAGAGGTGACATTTTAGTGGATTCCTAAAGGATGAGAGGGAACTAGCTTGGCAAAGAGGCAGGAAAGAGTATTCCAAACAGAAGGAACAGCATTATCCTGGCAGCGGGAAGGAGCTTGGCTTGCTCACGGAACCAAAAGGAAGCCAGCAAAGCTGGGGTACAGTGAGCCGGGGAGAGACATAAAGAAGAGGTTGAATTGATAGGCAAGGAGTGTTGTCCCAGGGCAGATCTGACCCATCCCTTAAAAGAGATACAGGGGCCGCCCGGTGGCGCAGCGGTTTAGTTTGCACTTGGCAGCCCGGGGTTCGCGGGTTCGGATCCCGGGCGCCCGCCGACGAACTGCCTGTCAGCCATGCCGTGGCGGCGTCCCATATAAAGTGGAGGAAGATGGGCACGGATGTTAGCCCAGGGCCAGTCTTCCTCAGCAAAAAGGGGAGGATCGGCAACGGATGTTAGCTCAGGGCTGGTCTTCTCCACAAAAAAAAAAAAAAAAAGATACAAAATTTTTATCAATTTCTGAATACTTTCAAGACCCATCTCCAATTTTCACATTAAGGAAAATGGTGACAGGCCACTTCTATTTTCTGTTGTGTAGATTACCCCCAGATTATACCCTCAATACATGTGAAAGAAGCCTGTTATTCTCAGGTGACTTGGCTACAGAGCCAAATAATCTGTTGATTCCAGGTACATTCACCACCTCGTCATCAGTAAGAGTGATATCTTGGGCTCTTCTCCAAAGAGAAACGCAGAATATTTGTTAATACCCATCACTGTCCTCTTAAACAAACCCAAACTGGTAGACAGAAAAAAAAGCCTAGAAGGATAGGATACCCAAAGCACACTGTTTTCAATTTTTATGCAAGAAAAAGAAAAGAGAGAGAGAGAGAGCACTGCCTATCAACAATGTGTGGTGTCAGGAGAAGTAATATGATTGAAATATTACGGAAAGTCATTGCCTTTACCATCAATGCCAGATCACAACTGTATACCAAGGGTATCTGGTGCTATTTAATTCAGAGGAACCATAAATTTGGAGCCTGCAAAATCATCTGACAACAGTTAAAGATGTTTTGTAAATGTGCATACATATTTATAAACATGGCAGCAGAAGCAGAGGAACGGAATGAGTGTGCTTCCCCTAAAGTCATCTGAAAGTCAAAAAATGCCATTAATTACTTTGTCACGGCAACCTTGTTCAATTTCATCTCAGGTGACTTATCAGCTTTGATACAGAACCGAAATTTTAATACCAAATTGCAACCAGCTACAGAAGCAGCATACCTTAAAACACAGAGCTTCCCTTTCTTCTAGGCAACATTAAGCTAATCTGCCCTGACAGAAGAGGACTCTTCGGAACTAGCTAGCAAGTCTCCCAAATATGAAGCAGTAACCCAAATGTCAATTACTTTTCCAGTGGTAGACAAATTGCTAGCACACTAATGCAATTTAAGCCCAATAATTAGATAACAGGACTACAGAGAGGGCCTGGTGACAGAGCTTCTGAGATAATAGAATCTAGTGTCCTACTTCTTAAATATTAACATCATTCTGTCTCAGTCAATCGGTTTATGGTAATTTAAAAAAGGGCAAAGCAAATTCCTTTTATTGCTAATAATATTGTGCTACTGCAGAGTTAGCTTTGAAGGTTAACAATCTACGGGGTCAAAACTTAATCATGTGTTATCGTGCATTTATGCATTTTTCTTTCATCTCTTTCTTTTGGAATGCCCTCTTTGTGAAAAGCCAAGGGTTGATGAGAAACACATGGGTGCGTGCGAACACACACACACATACACACACACACACACAATGCACTGACAATAGGCATCCATAGTCAAATGAGGCCATCCAACTCAATTCACAAAAATAAAAAGAAATCAACTCCTTGATACCACATACATTCTAAAATATCTTAACTTGATAACCTTTTCTTCCCCCCATAAATGGCTTATTTTAAGGACATTGTAGATATGCCTACAAAATAGTCTCAAATGTCATATGTTCTGCCTCCTCCCCACTCTGTGATGCTCATTCTTTTATCTTAGATTCAAATACCTCCATAGAATATTAATTCCAATCTCAGTTAAACAGTAACTTGGTCTGGTTGGGGTGGTGGATGGATTTTGTTATTTTTATTTAATAGATGTTTTTAAGTACCTAATGGGTTCTGAAGTTTCTAGAACGTCCTAGAATAAGTCAGAATAAAAGTGAATTCCCCAAGACATAGCTTCCTAATGTTTTCAGTAATATATCTGAATGGGTGGTCAGGTGGGCTGACGTTGATCTGGTCACAACAGAGATTCAAAAAATAACAATTCAAGACCAAATTCTGTATCCCCACTTTCCCAACTGTATAATGGGAGAAAGTAAAGCTTTTAAAACTTTCTTTGAAGAGAATTGGGTGGAAGATGAGGTAAGTATTTGGGGAAGAGATCTAAGAGTATGACTAACATTAGTAGTAATAGGAATAACTAGGGTTCCCCATCCCCGTGTCTACTAAAATATGTTTAGAGACTAAAAGAAACAAACAACTAAATGGATAAAAAATAAAATTATGTATGTCATTTTGGATGGTGACCTGTCAGCCATTCATGACAAAAACAGAAATAGCAGAGTTGATGCCATGTTGAGAGTTGATATGACTTTTCTGTGTGTGTATTCATGGATCAGGTACAGGAAGGTAACACAACAGTAAAAGAAACTGATCCAACAGAAATACTGGTATGCATTTCTTTAAGAAACCTGTAGAGTTGCATTCTGACTCATTTGTGAAATCGCCTTTGTCTTAAGTTTTTGAGTAAAGTCCTTTTCCTCTCTAACTCAGTGTCCTCCTTTATAAAACAAGAAGGATAGATTGAATAACCTCAAAACTCCTTTAAGGCCAACGTGAAGATCATGGGTCAACATAGATGACAATAAATGATCAAATCACAGGGCAGATCTCTCAGGGTGAGCTAACATTCCTAGACAATTTTTGATTGTTGGAATAAAATTACCTCAGGGACAGAGACATGAGATAAGAGACCAGTGGAGACACAACTCATATAACAGTTAAGTTCTGAATAAATGTGTAAAGCAAACATATCCAGTGGAGTCAGACTCATCCTTTGCTGTGAAGAGGCCACGTTGGAAACAATTTGATGATCCAACACAGCCATGTTTTCCTCCCAACTCAGAACATGTTATTTTTTATTTGGTTGGGCACAAGATGAAGTGGTTGGCTTGCATTTAAGATCATGGGGAATCATGTGTATTCTTGGTCACATGCAATACTCCAAGATGTTCACAATAGGTAACTGCATTAATCAAGGGGACCCCTAATATACGCCTCCCATCTCACGCTCACTCTGAGGTATAGTCAGTTCTACTATAACACTTGTTTTGGAAACGTGACTACATTCCAGTGAATGGATATAACCGGAACAATTTGAACATAATGTGGATTTCACATTTGCTCATGCTTGATTTCATCTGTGAAAAATACTAGGTTAACACAGAAAACTCCGCCCAGCTGAAATGAGGCACACAGAAATAAAGAAGCACACACCTCAAACCCTTACCTGCTACCTCAGTGCACAGCATGTGTTATAAGTCACGCCCATCCACGTCTGCTGTCACAATTTTCCATCTGATTTCAGATAACTCTCCTTTTCCATCTCTTCACAAGAACTCACAAGCTACCAACCCTCTGATGCCCACTTCCACAAGAAAACTTCTGGTCTTCTTCAAGGTAAAGTGTCATTTTTTGTAGCATTTGTGTATTTTAATCATTTAACATTGTGCTACTGTTTTTTTTACTGTGTCACTGATGAAACTGTGTATACTCCCATTTTCCCCATAAGTCCTGTGGTTGTTATCTGGTGATTTTGCACAGTACACTGATTTTTAGGAACACAGATGTCACGTTATAGCAAAACTGATGGTAAGTGTTCTCATTAAGAGAAAAAGCAGGTGGAATCACCACACGATTTGATTTTTTTCTTTCTGTCTCATATCAGGTGACTCTATGACATTTCAGATTCTTAAAATTGCAGTCTTTGGGGAAACACAATGAAAACAGTTGAGCAAAGGAAAGCAGAAAGATGAACCAAACTCTTGTCATAGGGAGGAATCTGACTGTTCTTGAGGCAGCAGTTCTGATATAAACACACTGTACTCATCTTTCCAGAAGTATTAGGTAGCCTTCTGCTCTTTCACCATCTTTCAGAATCAAGGTGCTCCCTGAGATAACAGAAACAATTAGCTTCCCTTCAACTGGGGTCCTCACAGACGCTCGCTGACAGCACCCTCTCAACATCTTCATTTGTATTTTCCAAATGGTGCCATCTCTGGGCCTGGCCATCTCCGTCAATCCAGGCTGTTTGTCCAAGGTCAAAAACCCTGGATGGTTGGGTGTCGGTGAACACTCCAGCTATAGTTTATGGCTGTGCTCAGGAGTGTTTGCACAGCCCAGAACATAAGTTATGTGCTTTTCTTCTAGCCTTGATAACCTTCTGATAGGTAGCTGTGGCTAAGGGTGTTGGCAGAGCAGTGTATCAATTGGTTGTGCTAGCAAGCATCCCACACAAGGAAAAGAATGTGCAGTGATCCCCCAAGTCTCTCCTGACAGATGGTTTTACTTCTTTGCTGGTTTTCACAGATTAAACCCATCCATCCCACATCTCTCTCCCAAAAAGTTTGAAATGCACAGTGCCATGTGAATATGTAGACAACTTAAATGATCTGCATCAGGTGAGTATTATTTAGTTAATTCAAATCCATTATATTATATCACAGAGATTAAAGACCTTTTGGTTCAATGTGCTAGAAAAGCAATAAATCTGAATTAGATCTACCATTTTAGTCACTCAGGATTAGACCTTTTGGTGATGTGATCCATTAACATGCTCTAAATCTATTGATTCATCCTAGAAAGACACAATTTAAGCTCAGAAGTCACAAAATGAACTTTCCATTAAGTTTGGGAGACTATGGTCACAGCTCATTTGACTTTTATGAACTAGAAAATGTGATGTAGACCACAATGGCATTCTATTAGGGGAAATCATGCATTTAACCATGTAGCAAAATACTGTAGTCAATTATGTGAACACGCACCTATTTTACACATGGCTGGTTCTCTGACTTTAAATTATTAAGGATGTGCATTTAGCTTGTTTTAAGGAGTATTTACTCCCAAGTAAAAGATCCGTGATAAAACTTTGTTAAAAAAGTAAATGAATATTTTTCATTTATATTAAATTTTTTTTCCAATAAGAAAGGGGAATTGAGCATAGAAACTTTTGCTGTATTTATTTCTTTGCCTCAGAAGAGAAAACACGTGATCTATTTGCTTTTCATAAATGAAAAATATATATATTCTATCAGGAAGGGAAGAAAAAACTCAATCAGAAGCAGATTTTGAGATTCATCTGCTAGCCTGGAAAACACAATGATAATGTAAAAAGAAAGTGACAATAGAGAGGGAAAAAAATCTATTTAGATAAGGTTTCGTTTCCCTTTTCTAGAGTTCCTCTTGATGGTGTACTCTATAAACATCATTTTCTCTCATTATAATTTTGTTTATATTAGTATTATACTTAAGCCAGACTATATTAATACCAGACTCATTATTATTCTATATTTCAGCAAGGGTACACTTTAGTCCCAAATATAATTCAGCTCAGTTTTTCATTGAGTCCATCCTCACCAACTTTCAACTGTTATACTATTCCCCTAAGTTCCTAATCCTAAAACTGACTATTCAAAAACCTGAAATGCTAGAAATTATCTAATCCAATACCTTGTTTTCAGAAGATGAGTTAAGTCCCACAGCGGTTAAGTGACATGCTCAGGGCTACACAGTTCCACAAAGACAGCCCACCACAAGCATTCGCTGTCCTCTATCTCAACCTCTTACAAAGAGTCTCCCTCTTTAGGTTTTTAAACAAGATCTCCCTTGGGTTTCATTCATAAAGGCAGAGACAAAACATTTAATCCCCTGAGTTTGGAGAGTGTGCCTATTTATGTCTTCTTCCCTTGAATCTATCTTGTCATCAAGTCTTGCCGATTCTTTCTTCTGTCTACCCACATTAGCTTTTTTTCCCCTTCTGCACAGTTGACACCCTTATCTTGGTTCTCACCCCTGAATGTCTGTCTGAAGCCTAGTGAAAATCAGTGCTGTAACTTCTTGTCCCACAAATCATCCCACATCAACCAAACAGGCTGAACCTGTTCCTCCGTTGCTGCTGTTATCTGATTTTATCTTTGCAGGATATAGAGAGGCCAGGTCAAGTTCAAGAAATAATAGAGAAGTTAATTGATAGAAATTGTTCATGAATTGTGCTCAGGTGGGACAGGGATGATGGAGAGGGTTATTCAGTGCTGGCTTGCAGGTCTCCAACATGGGTAAGCTGAATACATGTGGGATTTGCCAAGATGGAGGGGCCAGGACAGACTGGAGTCAGGTAGGCAGAGTGGTGGGTATTGATTTCAGTTTCAGACATGATGAATGAAAGGTATCCATGGGATATTCATGGCTGGGGGGAAATTGAAGATATGTATGAAGAAATATGAGTCTCAAACTCAGAAGAAACATTTGATGCTAGAAATAATATTTTGGGGAGCCATCGTGATATACTTGGAGGTTAAAAACATAGATCGAAGGAGGTCACCCAGAGAGATAGTGTGGAGTAAGAAGAAATGGGACCATGGATAGTGTCCACATCTTTAAACATGCATGTATTTAATTGACACTATTTTAGAAGCTCCAATATAAAGCTCTATATTTGTTCTTAAATCATTGGCTAAGTGTATATTTTTAACTAATATTTTTAACTTATAGGTGGGGAGAGTAAACATATTTTTTTCTTCTCTTTTAATCTACTCCAATACACACAGTGTCAAAGAAAGCACACAGTAGATACTCTAAAAATGTTGTTGGATTGTATTAAACATCATTTCAGCTTTTTGATCCAGTGTAGGTGGTAAACAGAGATGACCTCAATGCAGAAAATGCAATAAAAGACAGGACAGGGTAGGAAATCAATGTCTCTATTTGTAAAGAGAGAGAAAAAGAAAAAGATGAACCAGGCATTATTAGCATGATATATAAGCACTGCAGAGCCCCATTTATATCAGTTGTATTAAGGATAAATTGCTTGAATAAATTCTATTATTCTAAGAAATAGCACGAATAACAAGCTGACAGCATCAGGAAAAAAATGAATATAATAATGTTGATATTGCTGGAATTGTATGTTATTTCTCTATTTCCAGTTTCATGGATCTAGTTAGGCAATAATTCAAGTTTAGGGGTGGGTTCAGTTTTTAAAGTCACATTCATGTATCCTAAATCGAAACCTTCTAGAATGTGAGACAAATTATTTATTGTTAATAATAGCCTGGACTTATTGTATACTGTGTTCCACACAACATACTAACTGCTAAATTATTTGAACCACCCACATACACACAAAAAAAGGAAATATCAGTAAGGGCCAGCCTGGTGGTGTTGCGGTTAAGTTTGCGTGCTCTGCTTCGGTGGCCTGGGGTTTGCAGGTTCAGATCCCAGGCACAGACCTACACACCACTCATCAAGCCATGCTGTGGCGGCATTCTGCATGCAAAAAAAAAAAAAAAATAGAGGAAGATTCGCACAGATGTTAGCTCAGGGACAATCTTCCTCAGCAAAAAAAAGATCAGTATTATCATGCCAATTTTATAGATTATGGAACTGAGGCCACATAAGATCACTTAGTCAAAATAATACAGCTAGTAAATTGGAAGAGGTAAAAACCTAACACGTGGTTTCCTCTAATGACTGGTAATGAAGTATGAGCTTTGGAATCCTGGGTTCAGACTCCTGATCTATCCCTATAGCTATGTCACCTTAAACGGCTTAATCAATTATTTTGAGCCTCAGTTTCCTCACCTGAAGAAGGGGACAATGATGCCTACCACACAGATCTGTTTGGAGCATGATGTGAGAATGCATGCAAAGCACTTAATGCAGTGCCAGGACCAAGTAAATGCTCCACAAGTGGTAGCTGGTGGTTATGAGAAAACAGATGCAAGAACAGGAGACAAAGGTCAGAACCTTGGAGAGCAACTTCATTTAGCCAAGAAGAAAGGCAGAGGAGGCATTGAAAAAGGTGGGGGGAAAAACTAGGCAAAGAGTGGAAAACGCAGCCAGGGAATCAAAGGGGGACAGAGCTCTGATAAGGAAGGAGGGATTTGCAAAGTCAAACCTCTTGGACAGGGTAAAAAAGAAAAAGACCCAAATTGCCCAAAGGAATAGGCCTTTTTAATGGAAGAGTCCAGGTAGATCTCAGATGGTGGTTGTTGGTTAAGGGCTGAATACAACTCAAAATGTTTAACACTTACTGTATGCCCAAGGCACTGCTAAATGCTTCACCCGTCTTATCGTGTTTATTCTTCACTTTTTGAGGCAGCCCCTATGACCACCCTGCTTTGTAAAAGGTGAGACTCAGGCTTTCTGGGTTAAGTGACTTGTTCTGTGTCACTCAACCAGTAAATGGTGATGTCTGTCTGCCCTCCTGATTTTATGTGGCCCCTCTTCCTAGAGTCCATTTCCTATCACCCTCCTCAATGAAACTTCCTTAAAAAAGAATATGGACACTGGGCTGTGTCAAAATTTTTAACTCCCAGGACAAGATCATCTGATTGGCCATCCCCATTCATGTCTTTCCTCAGTCTCATTAACTATTGCCAGTGAGGGGATCTTCGATCTACTGGGAGACCCACTGAAGCCTTGGATGCAGTGTTCTAAGAAGAAGTGAGAAGGTGGGGTGGACACACTGCCTCACCAACAGAATCCATTAGAAGTGAAATCATTAAATCCACTAGAGAGTTCGAGATGAATCTTAAGGAGGTAAATCAAAAATACATTTCCTCATGGAACAAAGATAAACATTCCATATATTTCACAGCCATCAGATGAATTGAACTTTTTGTGGCTACCAGTTCCAACACACCAAGCTGGGACCTTTAATTGAATTTAGGTAGGATATATTGTTTAAAGATTGCTTGTCTCTTGTGAAGTGTTAGCTTTAGTATTGCATCTTATGAGATGGAGACCAATGAAAATGCTTTCTTTTAATGATAATAAACAATGTTCAGTGAAAGCTTTTAAGGCATCAGAACTTGTGCTAAATACTTCATATGTATAATCCAATAATTCAACCCAGCAACCTTATGAGATGGGTATCATTAACATCCTTGATTTATATATGACAAAACAGACACAGACAGCCTACAGCACATATCCAAAAGTTACCCAGTTAGTACATAGTAGAGTCAAGATATGAATTTGAGTCTCCAACACCATGTGTCTATAATTTGGCAGTCTCTACTATTAATTATAAGAAGATGTTTAACAACAGTTCTCATTAAAGATACCACTTAATGGATAGAAAAAAGTGTGAGTATGCATGTGTGCCCAAGAAAGAGAGAGAGGAGAGAAAGATGGAGACAAAAGGAATGAGAGAAGGAAGAAGAAATGAGGGAGAAGGAGGGGCTAAAATACAGACAGAAAAGAGAGAAAAAACTAGAACTAAGAATGACATTACTCATCTTACTGGTTGTTTCTCCAGAGGACAAAATACCAAGTCCATCTCTACCCCACTCATTAGTCAACTACCAACACCACTTGACGTGACCTGGGCAAGAGCATAGCCATCTCACAGTTAATAGAGTAGAATGTCTTCCCAACACGCAAAGACTGGTCCTGAGAAGTGTTCTGGGAAAGTCTCATTGTATTAAATAGCACTGACATCCTCCAACTTAAATTGCAGTGGGAAGAAAACATGGAGACTTAATAGTGATTGATATGGGGGAGGGAACAGGAGGCAATGTTGGATTCTTCAGTGCTGAAAAACATCCTAGAAGTAACCTAAATGTTATCATCCCATGCCCTCCTTCCTCAAGCCACTGGATGCTGTTTAATGCCATTTTGTCTCAAGAAACATTTACAGAATTCCAAGTCTGAGACTAATTCTTCTGCTACCACATCAGCTTAGTGGTGGTTTCATTACAAAGGATGATTCTTTCCTCCCCAAATCATGAGGTTTCTGTTAGGAGGATATATGATCTAGTGGAAAATTCTCAGAACCAGAAGTCATGATATTACCTGTGTTCCAGGTAAAGCTCTCTCATGGATTTCCATAAGAATTTCAGTAAGTCAAGAAAACTCTCTGGCATGAGTTTCCACTTTGTTAAATAAATGAAAACATCTTTAAAATCTCTAAGTCACCATAAAAAGCATCAGAAATTGCATTTTGGACCATGCAAAGTAGTACAGATTATTTTTTTTCTCTTATCTCATTTCTGGCAACTACATATTTTTCTGTACAATATTAGCTTTTATTCTATCCAATAAAGAATGCATTAAGTGGTACATTCATAACTTTAAAAAATATATGGCAATTGTAAAGTGGGGCATGGTTAATATCTTCGACCATGATACACTTCCTGTGATGCAGTGCCATGTGCCATCTTGAGAATTTAATTCTCAAGAGTGACTCAAAGTCAAAATCTGGCCTCATTTGCCCGTGAAAGTAAATGTCATCTCTCCCCCTCCACCGGCAACAATTTCCACTGCAATAGAAAACTTGAAACCATAGGTTATCATAATCGCAGGCACCATCATAGCAGGAGGACAATATTAACAGCCAATTAATAGAATCTTTTCAGGTAAAGCTCCATTTGAAAATCCTGCCCTCACCCGATATCCAAGCTCACCAATGGAGGTGACTCCAGTTTAACTCGTGTTTGTATCAGATGAGAAAACACAGGCGCATTATTCAATCCAACCAAGCTGTCTGTTTAGAAGATGCTTCAGGACTGATTAATGACAGAAAGCAAAGAGGAGCTGCTCAGACCTTGGCTGTCAAGGTCAAATGCACAAGCAGATAGAACCGGGGGATGTTGCCAGAGATGTTGCCCAATCTGGATTTAGGCTGCTGGCCTCAAGTTTTGGCTGGAGCCACTGGTGTGTTGTCATTCCCTCTTGCTTCCAGTCATACCACACACAAGATGGAGAGGCATATGGCGCCTTCTCCCAACTCAGTGTAAATGTGGGTTCTAATTTAAGCTTTAAACCTTTTAGAATCCTTTGCCAGCAAGATAAAATATATAAGCCATGATATTCTGAGCACCATATTTTGTGCAATATGCCTTATAGCATGTGATTCAATAATTTTGAGGGTAGGACCAACAGCAACTAAGTCAAGACACATCTTTGATAGGGGAAATTGAAAGGTGTGTGTTACCCAAAAGCAAAATGTTAGGTAAATAATAGTAATAATACCATCCACCATTTGTCAAGTGCTTATATGTTACAGGCACAGTGCTGACAGCTTCACATAGATTTTCTCATTTAAACTTCATAACAATCCTATGGGGCAGGTCCTTTTATTTTCCTAGTTTTCTGAAAGGAATAACAAAGTCTTAGAAAATTAAATCCTTTGCTCCAGGTCACCCAGTCAGTGCATGAAGCTAGGATTCAAACATAGGCAATAGGATTCCAGAGCTTGCAAACCTAACACTACAGTACACTGTGGATACTATATACTGTATACATGTTACAGTACATACATCAAATATTACTCTTTAGTGTTAATTTGGGTATACTAACTGTGTGATCTCAAGGTCACTAAATGAGACATCAAAGCAAAGTGGACTCATTCAAATAACTGCTCTTCATTGCTTCATTTATTCAAATGTTTATTGAACATCTACAGAATCTGAAGCACAGGAGTATGTATCGAGGACTTCACAAATATATATTCCGGGTCTGGGGTGTAAAGAAAAAACAGCCCATGCACTAGACTTCTTGTTATGGCTGCCACTCCCTCCTTTGAGTCTGAGCAAAAAAATAATGATAGTATACACACACATATGTACATATATGTACACACATACATATCAACTCACAAATATTTCTCTCTTTCATTTCAAGAAAAAAGAGCACGGGGGGGCCGGCCCGGTGGCGCAGCGGTTTGGTCTGCGCTTGGCAGCCCGGGGTTCGCTGGTTCGGATCCCGGGCACCCGCCGACGCGCTGCCTGTCGGCCATGCCGTGGCGGTGTCCCATGTAGGGTGGAGGAAGATGGGCACAGATGTTGGCCCAGGGCCAGTCTTCCTCAGCAAAAAGAGGAGGATTGGCAACGGATGTTAGCTCATGGCTGGTCTTCCTCACCAAAAAAAAACAAAAAAGAAAGAAAAAAGAGCACGGTCTACCAGTTTTTGGTGGAATGTATGGACTCTAGGAGTGAGATTTTCTTAACTACAACTAGAAAGACAAAATCCTGGGGAACAGGTCAAATAAACCCATAATAAATGCAACAAGCTGTCCTTTGTGGCTACTTCTATTGGCACCAGGTAATGGTTTAAACTGCCCCCAGCAATTCGAGCAAGTAGGACAACCATGTCCCTGTGCTTGGAGCGCTCTGACACTGAGGCCATCTCCCAAGCCTTCAGCAAGAGTGATGGGTGCAGGTAGATTGAGGGCCCCAGAGTCCAGCACAAAAGGTCAGAAGAACCATCAGCATCACATGCCTCTCTGCTTGCCTAATCCCTCTCCCTCAGGGCCCAAGCATGCCCTTCTGCTAGTGACGATAACATGGACTCTTAGGAAGCGGTTGAGAGAATTGACTGTGTTCACTGCACTTGGCCCTGTGGGCAATTCAAAAATAAACAAACAATGGAGGGAGGGAGAGAGAGAAAGCTCACAGGCTAAGGCGAGAATTCCTCCAAGTGTGGTCTTGCAACAAGGGCATCAGAGCACATTGGGGAAATGATTATTAAACTCACATTCCTAAACCCCACAGCAGACTTTTGCACAAGAACAATGAGATGTGGGGCCAAAGATGTGCATTTTAGCCAATGCAAAAAAGTGCTTCATTTGCCTGTGAAAATATGAGCATTACTGGCTAATTGATGAGCATAACCCTTCTGAAAGGCTAAACCGCAATTACTCTGAACAACTTAAGAGTTCCCTCTACCGTTGGAGCAGGTAACTCTGCTTTAACAAGCAAGAAGTTTATTAAGTTGGCAGCAATGGGCACTGGTGAGCTAGCGCATGAGACACTTTTCCATGCTCGGGTTCCTGACGCAGACAGGAGAGCCTCATTTCCAGTCTCTTTGTAGGCACTGTGTAGCCACCTGTGCTTTCAGCTTCATCCCGAATGCTTGTTATATGTGGTTTTATAATATTTGCTATGAAAGCATTCATTATAATACCCATCTGACAGCTGCTGGTAAACAAAACAATCGCATGACAACAGATGGAAAATGGAACCATTCCGTGGTGTAGAATGCTGCAGGTAGTTTCCGGAGGTCATCTAAAAACACGACAACATGGAAGACTTTCGGCATCTTTGCCAAGGTCCATAGTGGGTTAGATACACAAAGGTATTCAGATGTTCAGAACTGAATGGCTCCATTTTGCTTTGTGCTTGGAGTCTCCTTTGGTTTGGGTTCACCAAATTTCTTCTCAATCTCTTCTATTCCAGATCCCTTAGTAAAAGAAAATCAACTTGCTCTTTCAACCCAATAACGTTTGGTAATACAAAATTTATATATTTGGCTAAAAATGAACTGTACGTGCTTCAGGTCTCAGCAGCAGGAAAGTTTGCAACATTTCAATTAGCATTTAAAGATAAGAACGATGCAGGTGCACCATAATTCTAGGTTCCTTATATATATTTTTTCCTCCACTTCATGCAGTGTGGTCTCATGATTTCCAAGATTTCTTCTTTCACAGCTTTATAGTTTTTAATTTAGCTACTGAAGTTGATAATACTCTGTAGCCTGGAAACAAGCAGTTAGCAGAAAATATAAGTGGGGACAAAATATATTGATCTTTATTTTGTTTTCTGCACAGCTGAAGGTTTCTGGGATCACACACCTCTTTCCTTTGTCTGAAATAGACAATAACATCAGGGAAGGAATTGCCAGCCAGGTTTATAAAGACCATATTTTGTGTTTAGCTATCTTTTTTTGCTAAAACAAAATCAATAGTGGCAGATACATTTCTCCTCAAACCTTTAATTGTTTCTTGGTCTTTGGGAGGAAAACTTTATTTCTCACAGTAAGAAATTAGACAAAAAGAGGGAAGCATAAAAATAAATCACCCACAATCTGCCTCCTTGAGATAACCACTGTTAATAACATTTTGGCGTATTTCATTCCAGATATGTATGTGTGTGCACATGTTTATGGAAAAAATGTATATATTACAAACACATATGTGTTAATAAGTTTTTTATGGTGTACTGAGAATAGTTCGGACTCAACATACACACACATGCAAAACCCTTAATATTAGTAACATTCTAAGAGGTACCAGATCCAGAGAGGGAAGCTGACTTCCTCTTGGTGTGTGCCAAACATTTGTTAACATTATCCTTGACTTCCCTCCCTGTCCCGCCTCCCTCCCGCTACTGCCCGCTTTGGCATCATACCCAAGCAGTCACCAGGCAAGGCATATTTTGCCTCCTAAGTATGAATTAAGTTCATCTACTGGCTCAGTTCCCACCAGCACCACCTGTGTTCTGACCTCTAGCCTGGGTTAATACAAACATCCCCTCACTGATGTACTTGGCTCCCATTTGGTCTCCTCCAATCTGTTTTCCACAAAGCAGCCAGAGGGATCTCCTAGATGCATGTGGGATCAGGTTGCCCCTTTGTTTACAGTTATTCCTTAGGTTCTCACCACTTAAGAGAGCTGAGAAGATGCTGGGTGGTCTGAGTCCCACCTTTCCTTTCTAATCTCTCACTCCTTTCGTCTCATTCCTGTCTCTTTCTCCAGTGTCTCTGCTTGCTCACCTCTGGGTCGTTGCATATGCTGTCATCTTAGCCTGTAGCGTCGTTCCTCGACTCTTCTTTCCTCCTGTCCTTGCCTAAACCAACTCTTCTTTCTACTAAAACTCCTGCCCCCACCCCAAGTTACTTCCTCAAGAATGCCGAATGCTTTCCTAGACCTCCTATAGGTAGCCTCACTGCATCTTATGTTTCCTCCATCTAAGCACTTAGGGCAATGGCTAAGAATGGACTTTTAATTGTGAATCTTTCATAAAGGTGTCTCTCTGGTGTACCTTTGCATCTCCCCTACCTAGTCCATAATAACTGATGCTCAAAAACATGCCAAATATATGTTAGATCAATACAGGTTACCCATATCACTTAACAGATGAGGAAGTAGAACTGCAAAAACATCCAATGACTATCCAGGATCTTGAGTCATGTCAGTATTAGAGTGAAGGCTAGATTTCCCCAAAGCAGGGTATGCTGCACACCAGTACCTCCCCCCCCCCCATTCACTGGGATATCCTGCTGTAACCTAATATTGAGCACTTGGAGCCCTGACCTATTCCCACATCTCCCTTTCACGCCCATCAGCACCAAGAGTGCCACATTTGTTGCCCCCATTCTCTAGACCAGCATCATTTCCAGGCACAGTCATTGCAATAGCAGCTTCCATCGTGTTTCCTGACTTCAGTCTCTCCTCACACTGATCCATAATCCATCCAAATATAGCCTATGACATGGCCCACACCAGGCCTCATCTCTCCATTTCTCTGCTTTCAATGTGACACTAAAGGCAAGCTCCAGTTCTGTTCCTGGACCTCACAATCCTCTACTCACTCCCCCACCATCTCCCTTCTCAGTGTCTTTTTGTGCAGTTTTCCCTTTAATCAAGCATTTTCCTTATGGGCAACGTCTTTATTCTTGCATCCATGCCTCTGCACGTAACAGCCCCTGCATACAGAATTCCCTCTATATTTCTTTTTGACAATTCATATCCTCTACTTCTTTAAACTCAGTCCAAATTTACCTTGTGTAGAAAAATTATCCCCTAACATCACACTCAGACCCCAAGCCATCACTCAACGTATTTTTGAATGAATTCATCAATAAATGAGTGGATTTTAGACCTACCGTGATGAACCAATAAACTATAAAAGGCATTTCACCACATTTGATTTCTAAGGCATTGCTCTATCTACAAAATCTCAGCCAAAATGAGTGCATAGAAAGACATGATCATGTCAGAACAAATATTTTTTAAGTCCTCTGGGAGACCCTCTTCCTTCCATTGCAAGGAACAAATATCCAAGGATGACAGAGAAATAATGATGCCAGAGCAATACAAGATCGACTTTAAGTCACAGCTATTTAGGCCAGAAAGAAGGTGTGACTCTGCCTGTCCATTGCTCTAAGGAGGAGAACACATCTTGTCACCCTTCTCTGAAGGCACCTGTCTCCCCTACTCTTTCAGATGTCAAGGCAAGTAGACCCAAACCTCCTCCTGCCCCCTACTCTCATGTTCACCAACAATGCCAATATCATATATTTGAAAGATTAAATGATTTCTATGAAATTACATTTTAAAATAAAAAATAGCAACAAGCCTACAGTCTTTCTACAAGTTTTATTTCTTGTAAGAAAATAGACGTGAACTATTTAAACCCGTGCATGTATTGGGGTGAAATGTTGTATTTTACTTACATAATTATGAGGAATTTTAAAACTGTTCTGTGTAAACTAGCATTTGAGCCGATTGTCTTCCAAGCCCCCATCTGCAAACATCACGCTATTTTGTTGAGAACTAGGATGTGGTGGAAAAAGGTCAGCTGGGGATAGGAAGACAAGGCTCAGGTTTGAGTTCTGCTCAAGTGGCCTTACCCTCTCTGAACTTCAGTTTCTTCATTGTGAAATGGAGATAATCAGCTTATCGTCAGTATTGAACGCCTTGTGACAGGATAAGATCGCCCAGAAGGTGAGCAGGAGGGAAGCCTCATTGGAATGAATTCAAGAGAGAATGGAAGGAGAAAATATGATAGCAAATATAGATAAGTCTTATTTTGGAGTTTTATGCAAAGGAGATTAGAGAAACAGGGTGGCAGATGGAGGGGAAGTGGAGTCACAGATTTTTTTTTAATGTTGCATATATTATAGCATGTGCATATGGTGATGGGTGTGATCTGGTCCTGTCTAAAGGTGTCAGATACCATTTATAAGACGGAGAGTCCTAACTCTCTACACAACACCTCTTCCTTGTCCTCCAGACTCAACGAACCCACTCTCTCCTTGACATCTCTACTTGGAAATCCAATGGGCATCTCATGCTGAATATGTCCCAAAATGAACTCCCAATTCCTCCCCCTTCTTCAACCTACTCTCTCTCCTTTCCTCTCTCCTTCCCTGAAAATCCTCTCCCTTGCAATCCATCCTGGAAATAGCACTTCCATTTTCGAAATGCTCTGGCTAAAACACTTGTAGTAACCATTGACTCCTCTCTCTTTTGCACGTTCCACAGTCAGTCCACTACCTAAGTATACTGTTTCTGCTTTTGAAATGTATCCAAACTTTGATCAGTTCTCACATCTGCATTGCTACCAACCTGGTCTTCTCTCACCTGGATGACTGGAATGCTCCCTAACCCCCACGCTGGACTCCCTGTTTTGATTTGGCCCCACATCTATTCTCCTCCCAATAGCCAGAGTGTTCCTTTTAAAAGGTGCACCATGGCATGCTGTCCCTCTGCTCAACACCTTCCAATGGCTTCCGGTCTCAACTGAAGCCCTACATGATCTAGCCCCCACTAGCCCTCTGACGACATATAGTACCACTCTCGTCTCTCTCATTGCCCCTGATTCAGCCACACTCACCTCCTTGCTGTGAACATGACAAACAATACCAGCCAAGTGTCTTTGAACCGGCTGTTCCTTCTGTCTGATCCTCCCAAATATCCACACAGAATGCTTCCTCCCCACCTCCAGGTCTCCACCCAAATGCCACACGTCAGAGGTGCATTCCTAGACCCTCCTCCTCTATAAAACAGCATTCCTCACCCAACTCATCATGTCCTATTCTCCTTACCTTGTTTTATTTTTCTTCAAGGCAATGACATTGTATGTCATTTATTTTTTATGTATATATCTGTGTCCCCCACCTTCTACCCACATCCCCAGTAGAACACAAGTTTCTTGAGAGAAAAAACTTTGGTTTTGTTTGTTGGTTTTCATGATACATCTTTAGTTTCTAAAAGATTGCCAGGAATTTAGTAAGGGCTCAACAATATTTGTCAGTGAATTACTATACATAATCTGACATTTCTGGGTTTCCTTTCTTCCTCCATCCCTCACTAATAAATTAGTATATACAAATTTCAATGAAATATTACATCAAATGGCAAATACAACTACATGAAGAGGTTCATTCAAATATTTTTTAGAATTTGCTCTATTTTTCACAAGTTAAATATTTTCATTAAAAAATAATTATGTAGGGGCCGGCCCAGTGGCATAGTGGTTAAGTTCACGTTCTCCACTTTGGCAGCCTGGACTTCACAAGTTCAGATCCCAGGCGTGGACCTACACACAGGTTACCAAGTCATGCTGTGGCAGCATCCCACATATAAAGTAGAGGAAGATGGGCACGGATGTTAGCCCAGGGCCAGTCTCCCTCAGCAAAAAGAGGAGGATTGGCAACAGATGTTAGTTCAGGACTAATCTTCCTCACCAAAAAAAAAAAGTAAAAATAAGGCTTCTCCATATCCACAAGTTTCAGTAGGAGTATACAAGAAATAACTTAAAGGCTATACTATTTAACTACAAACTTTCCTAAATGCCCAGAGGTGGTCAGAATATCTAATGTAATCAACCTTTGTCACAATAATTATTACTTTAAAGTAATAGTTAAAATCTCACTGCGATATATAGGTTAAAATGAGTTGAAACAACTTACATGTTTAACAATAGGAGAAACGGCTAAGCAAACATTAGATCAATTGAATTAAATGTTACGCAGCAAACAAAATAATAATTAGAAGTAGGTAGACCTCTGAAGAATGTGTATATGTTAAGAAATAGAATTTAAAAATGACTGCATATCATACATTTGAATATGTAAACATATATCCATAAAGAAAATATGCATATATTAAAAATAATCATAGCAGGTTGCTGGAATCACTAGTAGGCCTTTGCACTTTTTCTAAAATGATTTTTGCTATGTTGTCTTATGTCTATTAAGAAATGATACTTTGTGAAAGTGGGAGAGAATACAGTAAAGTTGAGAAAAAAAAAAAACCAACACTGAATTGGAAGCCAATGCATATTATTTCCAGTCTCTAATCTTCCAATAACTTACTTTAAAGAACATGTATTGGTCAAGGTGTCCATCATCTCTGGGTCTCAGTTTTCTTTTCCACAGATTAAGGATGATAATGTAATGGGATCTCTAAAGAGTCAGAGTGGCAAGGGCAAAGTTCTGTATCCACCAAATGTCTTCATGTTCTTTCTGGGCACACAAGAAGACTACATTTCCCAGCCTCCCTTGCATCCTACCAGGATCATGTGACTGAGCTCTAGCCAATGCAGTGTAATCAGAAATGGTATAAAGCACTGCCAGGAAACATTCCACATACTTGCCAATGTTCTCTCTCCTTATCCATGGGACTTGAACCAAAACATTCCAAGATAATGGAGCCACAGCTATAAGGAGCCTAGATCCAGAGAAAAACCCAATTCTCATCAGACCACTAAGAGAGGAAGGAATAAATCTTAATTGCGTGACACCCTTAACATTTTGTGGGGTCACTGCATGCAGTGTGGTATCTATTATCTTAGTCTGTTTGGGCTGCTATAACAAAAATACCATAAACTGGGTAGCTTATAAACAACAGAAATTTATGTCTCAAAGTTCTGGAGGCTGGGTAGTCCAAGATCATGGCACTGGCAGATTCAGTGTCTGGTGAGAACCCACTTCCTCATTTATGGCCGTCTTCTCACTGCAACTCTATGGTGGAAGGGGCCAAGGGAGTTTTCTCATGTCTCATTTATAAGGGCACTGATATCATTCATGGGTGCCCCACCCTCGTGACCTAAGCATTTCCCAAAGGCCCCACCTCCTAACACCATCACCTTAGGAAAACTTTGAGGAAAATCCCAAATGGTCCCAAATGAAACCTCTAACATAAACATGTGGGGATTTGTCTTTCTCGTGGGAATAAATAGATTCAGAGACTAGGATTATGATTTTTAAACAAGTTTTTCCAATGGGTTGTGCCCTTTGCTGGATGACAGGATGCAAACACACATTAACGATGGTCAGGAGTACCAGGTATGGCTCAGTGACGAGGCCAGCGAAACTTCTCCCCAAAAAAGTAACTACAAAGTTGGACAAAATTGACCAAAACCAACAATATTTCAGCACTCTAAAAATCAACCAAAGGCATCCAACAATTTGAGAAGTATTTACCTGGAAAACTCCGGTTTCAGGTAAGAATAATGGGAACCTTTGGTGCTCTAGGTGGGGACTGTTCCCATCCCTAGTAGTATGAAGGCTCTGCCTGGGTGTGGCAGGCTGTGAGTGCTGGCAGCTTTGCTGCCACGGTCAGAAAGGGTTCAGCTGATTTGGAGTGGAGGGCAATGACTACATCCAGCAGCACCATTGGTAGAAGCAATATTCTCAGTGGTGGAAAGCTAGAGACAGCAAATAGCACAAGTGACCTGAAGTTGTGGTTGGGGCAAGCATATTCCAAATTGAGACTATGGACAGCTTCAGTGGAGACTGAAGAGGCCCAGGCTGTCCACATACTCCTGACTGGTCCTAAGGCAGTGTGCAGACGAAGAGGTGATGCAAAAGGGCCCAGCAGAATGTAGATACTTGGGAAGACTTGAAAATGGCCTGAACACTGGATATGCTTCCCTATACACACACAGACACATCAACAGAGGACAGGAGCCTTCTACTGCCAAATCCCTGTTCAAATACAATCTTAGTTCAATTTTTGGCTGGCCATTAAGTGACAGACAATGGAGAAGACCCTTGGAAACCAAGGTGAAAAACAAAAGAAAAACAAGAACTGAATGAAGACATCAGTGGCCATGCACCATGCAGGGAACAGATTTCACAGCTATAACCCAGGCAAGTTTATAAAAGAAGAAACAAGCAACAAAACCAGCAACACAATAGCTATTTGGGGAAAATCAGAATCCAGTGTTGCTACATAGTTACCCAAATATCTACTTTTCAACAAAAAATTATGAGACATGCAAAAAATAAGAAATTATAACCAATACTCAGGGAAAAAGTGGTCCCTAGATAACATCTCTGAATGTCACCAGATGTTGGATTGTTGGGTTTAGCAGGTAAAAACTTCAAAACATTATTATAAATATGTTCAAAGAACTAAAGGTAAAAAAATTTTAGGAATCAAAGTATGCAAATAATGAATCCAAAAATAGAAAATCTGAATAAGGAATAAAATAAAAAGGGTTATAGGAATACTAAGGATAACTGTATATAAAACAAATTAGATAACCTAGATAAAATGGAACAATTCCTAGAAAGATACAAACTAAAAAAATCAAGAAGAATAGAAAATTTGAATAGACCTACACCAAATAAAGAAATTGAATTTGTGAGCAAAAAAACTTCCCATAAAGAAAAACCCAGGCCCAGATGGCTCCATTGGTGAATTTTACCAAAATTTTAAAGAAGAATTAACATCAACACTTCTAAATCTCTTCCAAAGGAACAGAAGAGGAGGTAATACAGCCCAACTTGTTTAGGGAGGCCAGTATTACCCTGACATCAAAACCAGACAAAGATATCACAAGAAAAGGATACTACAGACCAATATCCATTATAAATACAGGTGCAAAAAGTTCTCAAGAAGATACTAACAAACCAAATCCTGCAACACATAAAGAGAATTTTCAACCATGACATATGAAAATCTGCCAATGTAATATGTGATGATAATAGAAGGAAAGACAAATCACATGATCATCTCAATGGATGCAAAAAAGAGTTTGACTAAAACCAAGTTCCTTTCATGATTAGAAAACCCAACAATCTAGGAATAGAAGGGAACTACCTTACCTTCATAAAGGGCATCTATAAACAACCTACCACTAGTATCATACAAAATGCTGAAACCCAACTCAGTTGCTCCCTAATTCCTAACCCACAGAAACTGTGAACAAGAATGATTGTTTCTGTTTTGACACATTTAAGTTTTGGGTTAATTTGCTTCACAGCAATGCGTATCTAAAAATAATAACAAGAATAATATGAGAAGGTAGGGGAAGAGGAGGAGGCGAAGGAGAACTAGCAGCAGCAATAATAATAATAGTTGTTGCTGTTGTCATACAGGCTGTGGGACGACTGATAGACTAGTGGGCAGCAGACCACAGTCTTAAGCCCATGGGGCTCCGAGTCAGGGCTCCAGACTGTGAGACGAGGGTGGATACTGGAACTCAAACTCTAAAATGATGGCCCATGTCCAAGGCATCAGAGGGTCCCAACACGGGGTCAGGTCTCCAGTACTTAGATTCCTCCTAAGGTCACAAATGGTCCTTCATAGGACTAAGCCTACCTCAAAAGATCAAATGGCCTCAGCTGTGGGCACGTGGGAGCGGGAATTGGGATCCAGCCTCCCAGAAAGTGAAGTGGAAGGGCCACCAAAGGCAATGCCTGTTTCTCAAGAAAATGCCTTTATCATAATCACAGAGCCTGGGAACCTCAGTCTTGAACAGTTAAAGGAACAAACAACCCCCTGTCCTCCCCACTTCTCATTTAATATGTCTGAGAGTTGTCCAACAATTGCTTTAACGGCAGCTTGCTGTACTTGGGTCCCTAGATTTCTATCCATGTCCGCCCTCCTGTGGTGAGACAGCTACTCTTCCAGGGCTATTCTCATGCACATATCATTATGTCTCACCTGAGCCTGACCCATGAAGATCTCCAGATGGCTTCTGGGGAGAGTATAACTGTATTTCCTCAGTCCTTCCCAGTATGGGCAATTCATGTTCTGAGTGAGATACACTGGCCCCTAATTTGTTGTTGGTTTCGTCCTCTTTATGTGAAGGCATTCAGCTACGAGAACTGAGGGCTCCTTATGACAGAAAATGCCAATCCATATCTACTTTACCTTTATTCGCAAGTGAAAACAGACAAGTCATTGCTAAAGAGATCAATTAAAGTTTGACGTGGGAGTTATATAAGTAAGCACAGATATTTTAATCCAGCCATGATAACTAACAAAAATGCATTAAAAAAAGTCTTAAAGGACTACATGAGAATGGAGACTAGGTACCCTTTAGGATCCTCCTGACTCAAAGATTCTAGATTCAGTGAAAACCTTGTGGCCCATACAAGCACAAAAAGGGCACCTGAAATAAACACATTCCCTCTTTTATGTTGCTTTTAAAATATGCTTTCATTTGCAGCAAGCCACCAATGATGGGAATTCTAAACACATTTGGAAAATAATAAATAATTTCCTGCATCCATGGATAGGGGAAACAAAAGGTAAACAAGTAAAAGTGACCTCTATAAATATGGGCAAGGTCATAGGCTGGTGTCCAGATTTCCATGACCATAACCAAACATTCATAATACTCTTGTCTCTGTTGGTTAGGAAGCAATCATCATATTTAAGGGAAAAATAAGATCCAAAAATATTACTGTCTCAAAACAAAATCAATTTAAAGTTACAAATTTTAAAATCCTAAAATATCCTAAATGTTAAATGGCTCCATCTTCAGGGTAAATGTGAAAAAGCTCTATTTTTTTTTTGAGCCCTGAAAATGCAGGAGCTATTTCAAGTCCTTCCTGAATTAGATGGATGTAGCTGTGGTCTCAGATCCCCTTGGCTCTAGCAATTGGAGCTGCACAATCAATTGTGCCTGGGAGCAGTGTCCACAATGAGTCTGAACGTGTCCTTAACCGATTATGTGCTCGGGTGTGCTCATTCGTAACTCAAACTCTCATGATATTCAAAACACCAGTGAGTAAAGCAATACCTTCTCTCCAAGGGCATCTGTCAAGTTCTTTCACCAACGTTCTCTCAAGTGTCTTTATATCCTATTGGGGTGGCAGCGGGGGGAGCAGGTCTTGTTTTCCTCCTTTCCCAGAAGGAGAAACAGAATAGGAATCTATTTCCCTACATTATTTTATGAGACAGATGTTGAACTTGAATATGATACATATTTGTAATGGAACACTATGGAAATTATTAAGCACTACTATTTACATGATATTATAAGAAGATAAAAACATACAGGCCTCCCCTCTGTCCCCTCAAATCACAAACCAACAGACAGTCCAATAGGAAAGAAAGCAATTAAAGTTAGAGCTGGGAATTATGTAAGTAAACCACCTGATCGTGGTCACAGACCACAGCGGGAGTAAGAAGCTGGGTGGAGGGGAAAAGAGAGAAGGAACCAAGACAGGGCAGAAAAATAAAAACCTATTTAATTTTAGACAGTATATGAGTGGAATAGTGGAAGAGGGCAGGGAACACAGCTGATAGAGAAAACAGACAATGAGATTCGGTTGTCTACTTTTATAATTAAGAAAGGAAATCAACACTAGATAAAATGACTGGAGTAAATGCAAAACATGGCATTGCTCAGTTCTTTACCATGATCGTCTTGTTATTTTCAGTCACTAACACAAACCAATGGGTGCAGAGAGAAGTTGACAAATATCCACTTGAAACAGTTAGTATCATTTATTCAATTCAGACAACAAAGGCCTTGGGGATGCCATGGGAAACAAAACCAGTTGCTTGCCTGTTCTTATGGAGATTATAGCCTAAATGAACGCTTGTTCAGGCAGTTTAGCCTAAAAATAGGCTTTCCCCAGGTAAGGGCACCTGTGCCCAACAGACATATAACACTGCTCTCCATTTATCAAGAAAATTAAATATATGTTTATCTGGTTTTAGCTTGTAACCAATGCAATATCTCAGTCAGATTAAAAAAGAAAGAAAATGACCTAATGATACTTACAATAACAATAATCACAAAAATTGTGATTATACCTAACATTTATTGAGCTCTTACCATGTGTTAGAAACTAAGCTTTTAATTTACTAACCTGTCATTTAATCCTCACAAAGACGCTCTGAGGTGACACTCCATTAGTGCCCCCTTTTACAAATGGGGAAATGGAGGCACAGAGAATTTAACTTAATTACTGAGTCATGTGGTTCATTTGGAGCTGGGATGTAGAACCAGGCTCTGGGACTCCAGAAATAAGCCCCTCCCACTAAACCAGTGGTTCTCCCCCCCGTTCATTACTCACTTGGGAGGTTTGTGAAAAAACCACCAACACCTGGGACCCATCTCCAAACCTGTTAAATGAGAATTTCTGGGGGTGGAGTCCAAACAGCAGTTTTCTTTTCTGAATTGTCCCACATAATTCTAACGTGCAGCCAAGATTGACAGCCTCTGCATTAGGCTCTCCTCCTCCCTATTACAAAACTGTGAAATTCCTGATGGTCTCCATGTGGGCCTTTTTCTTGTCACCAAGAGAGTCTTCAGAAAGCCTTGCTACTCACTGTGCGTCTGCAGACCACCGGCAGCAGCCCCAGCAAACTAGGTAGGAATGCAAAATCTCAGGCCTCTTTCCAGACCTACTGATTCAGCTTTTGTACTTTAATCAGATCCCTGTATGCATATTAAATGTGAGCACTATCCTAAAGTGTGCCCAAGAGAGGAAACACTAGTCCCTAGAGCTGTGAGTAGGTGCTTTGAAAAACAAATGCACAGCAATAACAACTACCTTCACCACCCGGCCTCCACCCCCCACCAAAAAAAAAAAAATCCCACCCCCACCAAGGGTCCTGTGGTCAGACACATTTGGCACAAACTGGATTAAACAAAGTCAAATTACTTTCTCTACTCCAGGCTCTAGCAGAACCTATAATGTTAAAATACTAATGTGTCTCATAAATCTCCAAGAGGAGAAGTTTCCCAAATATTTATGAGCATGGTACCGCGTAACTCAAAACTCCCATTAACATCTTTTGCAGACAATGTGTTCCTAGGGACATATTATGGAAAGTATTTATTCAGAAGAGATCATCTTTTTTCTTACCTCGATGGCTACCCTGCACACCCCTTCACAGGTAGGCGCTGGCTATTTGCTCATTACTGTGAAGACTGGTAGTGGTCATGGAACTATAGGAAACCTTTATCAAGAATTGACTATATATATCAGGCATAGTTCTAAGTGATTGTATTGTGTTAACTCATTTTATCTTCAAAACAACCCTATTAGATATGTATGGTTTGTATTACCACTGTATGGTGAAGGAAATGAGGAATAGAGGGGTTAAGCCATTTGCCCAAGGTCACACAGCTAGCAAATGTTGGGTGCAAGATTTTAACCCTAGCTGTCTGGCTCCAGAGTCTTCCTTTTAATCACTAGACTATTGGAAAAGGGATCTGTTACCTCCCAGCGACTCTCAAAGGCATCCTTAGATTGGCCCAGAGCGTTTCTCAGCTTAGCCCATCAATCTGGACTTTCAACCAAAAGGATGCAAAAAGAGCACAAAGCCTTAGCTCACACACTCAGGTGCACTTATTGCTGTGAGACCTAGGCACTCACATTCCAAATCACACCCTGAAGATAAAGAAGTGTCAGAGTCCACCTCCAACGCCGATAGTCTACGTTTTGTATTCTTAACACATGACACTGCTTTCTGATGGGGTTCACCAGTGGGGACAACAAGGTATTGATCTTTCATCCCCTCCACCACTCAGCCCAAAACAACAAATCAGCAAGTCCAAGGAATCAAAGCAAGGGATCAACAAGATGATGCCAACTCATGGATGTTCAAACCAAGCTGAACATTCCAGTGGCTTGTCCATGTCGTTCTCCAGCTACAGGTCGATGGACTCAAGTGAATAAGCAAAAAATGATGAGGTCTTTGGAGCCCACTGCTGCAGAGTCAAGAATTTGCATTATTTTTAAAGCTCCCCTAGACTGGGGCTCACTGTGAATCACTCAGTGGAAGGTTAATGACTCAAAAAGAGGCAGAGCACATAATTAGTAAAAAAAAAAAAAACAGGCTCTAATATGAAGGCCAGTAAGGGTCCACTCTATACAATTAAAATAACTCTGCATCTTTCTTTCACAGCAGGAACATTAGATTTGGGCAGCCAAAGAGTAAGCATCTAGAAAGAATATTCTCTGCTGAGCAGGGAAAGAGGGCTATTCATGTTTTTTGTTGTTGTTGTTGTTTTAATTTCCCCTTAAGTGCCGGGAGTGGGCCCGTAAATAATGCCTAACACTAACGAAGGTCTCGCCATGTGCTGGGTGTCCTGCTATGCACTATAAAGATATTTAATCTTTCAATACTCACAATTCATTCTTCAACAAATATTTGAGAGTTTACTTTGTGTCAGGCACTATTCTGGGTGTTGGCACTTATGTGAGGGAGAAGAATATGCCTTCCCTCCCCCAAACGTCCAGGTTCTAATCCCCAGAATCTGTGACTACGTTACTTCACATATTCAAGAGAGACTCTGCAGCTGTGGTTCAGTTAAGGCCCTTGAGACATGAAGACAATCCTGGATTATCCAGGTGGACACAAGGTCATCACACGGGTTCTGAAACGTGAGAACCTTTCCCGGGCGTGGTCAGAGGGAGGCATAACTAGTGAAGAAAGGCACGAAGAGATGCTGCCTCGCTGACTCTGAAGATGAAAGAAGAGGCCATGAAGAGAGGAACGTGAGTGGTCTCTGGAAGCTGGAAAAGGCAAGAAACGGATTCTCCCCTAGAGCTTCCAGAGTGGACAGCAGCTCTGCTGACTCCTTGGGTCACTCAGAGACCCATGCTGGACTTTGATCCACAGAACTGTAGGAGAATAAATTTATGTTGTTTTAGCCAAGTTTGTGGTAATGTGTTACAGTAGCAATAAAAACCAAATATAGCATTGAGAGAAGCCCTGCTCTCATGGAGCTTACATGCTAGTGAAGGACCCTATAAATATTATCATCCTAATTTTAGGGAACAGTAAACAGGCTTAGAGAGCTAAACAACTTGTTTATACAGTTAATAACCGGGAGACACAGGACGTGGAAATCAAGAAATCCAACTCTAAAGGCTGCATCGGACCCATTATTCTATACTGTGTATCACAAACAGTGTGCACGGGCCCTCCTATCAGAGTAAAGGAACTTGGGTGACCCTCGGTGCTGCCACAGGGGGGTTTTGTTTCTTTGGTAGATAGTTAGGAAAGATGTAAATTTATGGCCCTGCCCTCCAGACACCAGAGTTTACTCACACGGGTGGAACAGCAGATGGAAGATGGAGCAAGAGTTTGACCTCAGAGTTCACCTTCCTCTTTGTTCCCCTTACTCCTCCTGCTTCTTCCTTCCTTTCCACTGAAGCAATTGGGGCAAGATGAGGACACTGCATCTCCCCGTTGTCCAGGGGTCACTCTGCCCGCACATAGCTACAACGGTCCTCTTCGCTCACAGGCTCCAAAGCTTTGGGGTAGGACCCTGTTTTCAAGCTAGTTTATCCACAGTGCAGCATGACACCCTTTACCAATAATAAAGGCAGCCAAATTACCCACTCCCTTTGGTTCTCAGTCATTTTTACCTTTCATCCTAAGACGTATGCAGCTTCCCTGCTCTTCCAAAGGACGTGTCTCTTTTCCAGAATTTCCACCGGCTATCTTTGCTCTAGACCAGTCTAAGACCTAAAATCCAGGAATCTTTCTTACCCTTACTCCTGAGCTGCAAGCATTATACATTATGTTTTCCGGCAGGACATTTCCAGAAGCACTCCAAATTTAACTGTTAGTCAAACAAGTCAATTAACAGAATATTCCACCATAAGCCAGCGATGTTTTTTCTAAGTTTTACCTACTGAGCTACTGCCTTCCCAAACCATACTTCTAGATTTGGCCCAAGGTTATAATTGAGGCAAGTCTCTAAATAAGGTCTTGAACCACTCATGGTAGCAAAGAATTGGAAGCAATCTAAATGCCCAACAATAGAGGAGCCTTGAAATATAGTGTGGTGCAGCTGGACTATAAAGCCTCGAAATGGATGTTACAGATTGATATGGTGGCATAGAAAATGTCCATAATATGTGTAATCACAATGGTTACAAAAGAGAGTATACCAAACAATCCCTATCTTTTTGCCTGTTGTACATGTATATATACACAGAGAGACCCTAAATAGCTCTACATCATAATTAATAGCACCACAAGTCACAAGTGCTACTATTATGCCATTTATGTTATTTTTTTTTAATTTTTGCTTTGACATATATAGTGCAATTAACAAATGTTCATTTCATACCTAAATGCATAGGAATTCATGAAAAGGGCTCAGAGGAGGAGAGAAGCCCATAATCCCTTGGTGACTCTCTTAACCCTTCTTTCAGCAGCTATTTGTTGCAGATTTATTGCATGATGAGCACTGGTATGGCACTGCAGAACCAGAAAGAAGTAAGACAGACAAGACTTGGCTCTCTGGGGCTTATACTATAGTGGGAGTTGAGGGAGAGACAAGGAATAAGCAAACAGCAAACAAGGATTTTAGTACCAGGTTCGAAGTCTCTCTCATCATCTCATGGGCTTCAACCTCAAGATGACATCCTTGCTGCTGCCCCGGCCTCACACATCGGTTGTGGCAGCTCGTACTCCATCTCAGCCATCGCTCACATAACCCCTCTAAACTCTTCCATTTGTAAGACTTCAGACTCTGAAATCATCTTCTCTCTCCACATCATCTCATCTTTCACCACAATAATATCAAAGCATGTTAGTCCTGAGTGGTCAATTCAGTTGTATCAGTCTTCCACATTTGTCAAGTTCAACTTCTGCATTCAAATTCGATCCCCTTAACTGTCCTATAGCTAAGGATCAGCCTCAATTGCCACCTTTTTCTATGACCCATGGATCAGTGGTCTCCTTGGCATTGCTAATCTGCCCTGAGTCGTCCCTTCTATCCCTTCGCCTCCAAATAAGAATGTGGCTTTAAAAAAATGATAAGGGCCGGCCCGGTGGCGCAGCGGTTTAGTTCGCGCTTGGCAGCCCGGGGTTCGCGAGTTCGGATCCCGGAAGCCCGAGGACGCACTGCCTGTCAGCCATGCCGTGGCGGCGTCCCATATAAAGCAGAGGAAGATGGGCACGGATGTCAGCCCAGGGCCAGTCTTCCTCAGCAAAAAGGGGAGGATTAGCAACGGATGTTAGCTCAGGGCTGGTCTTCCTCACAAAAAAAAAAAAAAAAAAAAGAAGGAGCTTTGGTCCCTGAAAAAAAAAAAAATGATAAGCACGATTTATAGGAGGTCTATTATGGCATCACAGGCCTCCTCTGCTGTTCAGGCACTTTCCCAACTCTCAGTCCACACTGCAATGGTTCCCAGTCTCTTCTGTCATCCAGACCTTCATTCCACTCTTGACTCCCTAGTGTCATCAGATGCCCCAGCCATCTTTCCTATACTAAAAACATCAAGGTCATCTGACCTCAGAGAGAATCCATGGGGCAGGGAGTTACAAAGAGAGAAAAGTGGAAGAGCCAATGAAAATGCAGAACACTGAGCAGTGACATGGGACTCTCCTGGTTAAACACCTCTCCCTCCAAAAGTGAATAAACTCTGCAAAGAAAGGACTCCTTTTCCCCCAGGAATGACAGAGAGAAACACATTCAGAGTTGCAGGTATCTGAGAAGACATAAAGATCTTAGCAGATATCTTAGTTCCAGAAAGATAAAAAAGATTGATCATTATCTATTATCTGGCACGTCCTGAGGGGCAATTTTTACACTTAATCTGCAATGATCAAAACTCATTTTCAAAGTTCTATTGTTATATACTTACTACAGACAATGAAACTGGGCTCAAGTTAAGTAATTTGCACATAAACAATACATATGGGAGCCAGACTTTTGAACTCAAGCCTGTCTGAGCCTAAGACATGACCTCTTCCCTCATCTGTGAATACTTTAGTTAGAAGGAGAAAAATGAGCAGAAATTGAAAACAATTGTTACGGGATATCCTCATTAAAAACCCCAAATGGGTCCTGAAACCTTCTGCATCATGCAATGAATGTTTTCCCTTCTCATGTGAACAGATTAGACTAATAGATTATGAACATTATTCTTAAGCAACTTACATCAGGGTTGATGTGAGCCTGCTCTTGAAAGATAAGCTGCATATCAGCACTGAGGGAAAATGAATTAAAATGCAAATCTGAGAGTGCCCCCATTGTTAGGCTATCTTTAATAGATATGTCTTCCTGAATACATCACAGGCAAAACTGTCAGTTTGCATCCCAAATAAAGCAAAATCAAGCTCTAATGGCATTTCACTAAGGGTAGAGTTTATAATTGGATTTTGCCATGGGTGGAGTTTGTTGCTGACCTTCACCTGGACCTATAATCTTTACTTCATGGAGGGGAAAAAAAAGGACAACTTCCCCTCCCTGATCCCTTTCCAGAGCAGTAGTTTGAGCACCCAAAGCCTCAGCTGCAAGGGATGGAGCACCCCTACATCTTGTGCTCCCCAATCCCAAAGGGAGCAATGCCAATGCCCACTCCGAGGCCCCAGGATTGCTTCCATGATGAGCAAGACCCACCTTCAGGCAGATTGCTGACAACAGTTCCATCAAGAGCTAAAGGCTGCTTGGGCACTGTGCTTAAAAGTGACTAAAGGCAGGTGAAAATCTTTGAGCAGGTTCTGTCTTTTGGTATCCCGAAATTCCCATCTGATTAGGATCAAGAGTCAGTGCTGCCCATGCTAGAGAAGATACACTACCAAAAGTTTGTCGGACCCCAAAACAAATAGCAATGCAACATTTAGATACTAAACAGAAAGGAACATCCAACGAATTGTCAGAAGGCTGTAATAATATTGGAATAACAATAACAGCACAACAGCTAACATTCCCACTCAAAAAAAGCCAGAGGAGTACAGGTGAGTGCTCTAGACTTAAAATGGGAGCGAAGTAGAAATCAGGCTAGTATAAAGAGTCTACAGAGGAAGTACAACTTGAGCTACACCTCAAAGGGTGCGGTTTGGAGAGGTAAGGATGGCCATCGAAGAAGGGCCTTAAGCAAACATGCAGTGACAATGAGAGCACATACTAGGGACACCGAATGTCATGGACATGTGTTTGGGCTTTTCCTATCCAACACCCTCCTGTCCTTCTTTTGGTAACAGAATTCCACTGGTCTCTGGCTAACAGCCCCCTGCCCCATCATATGACCCTGCCTCCTGAAAGACAGGGTTGGGCATATGACTATGCAGAACAGCCTACGCCACCCAAAATGGTACTTGGTCTAAGATGGGGCATGTGAGACAGGCAGAAAGACGCCTCCCTTACTGCGGGATTGACAGAATAGGAAGAGTGAGGGTCTCCTCTTTTCCTGAAAAACAAAGACACTGATGAAACTGGAAGTCTGGAGCTCAGGGTCATCCTGGTCACCACATGAAGACAGCCTACCTGAGAATGAAACTAAAATAGAAAAAGAAATCAGAGATGAGCCATGGAAAGAGGGAAAAACAGAGAGAGGAAGAGAGAAATGTCACCCCGATGACATTATTTGAGCCCCTGAATCTGGACACCTAAATCTAGGTGAACCCATGGAACTTCCAGTAGGGGGGCCAACCCATATTCCCTATATTATTTGTTTGACTTGGGTCCCTATCATTTGCACCCTAAAGAGTCCTGAAGTGCATAGAGTCAAGTTCAGCAGGAGGAGAAGGGCCATGAGGTAGAGGAGGCTTGAGCATATGTGGGTGCCATGCTTCAAGGTCAAATACTTCACTGAATTACCAGCTAAGATATTTTCTACTCTGAGAACCAGAAGCCACTGGAAGACAAGGGTCTCAATTATTATTGTGTTTTTTTTTACCAATGTGAATAGGAAGACAAGACTTCACCCTAAGAATTGCGGCCCTTTTGCAGGAATAATTTCCATTCCTCCGGTGTGTGTGTGTGTGTGTGTGTGTGGTACAGGCACACACCTCACAGAAGAAACATTAAACACCCCATTCCCATCCAATCGAGTCATTGGTGGCAGTGTCCCTGCAATTCCAGAATGTGTTTGACATCGCCTTTTTCTCATGCATTGTCCCACTTTACCATTGGCCTCTCTTTTTCCCTACACCTTGAAAATCTCATTTACCTTCCACACTTGAGTGATCAGACAGCTTGGAGTTCTTGTAAATAACCCTTAGCAATTGCAGAGTCCTGACAGGGCTGAACAAAAAGGAAGAGAGCGTTTCTCTGTAGCCATAAAACATTTCATTTCCCCATGCATGTTGTGAGTTTATATGTTCACCTGCATATTTATCAGGACTCAAAAGAAGCAGGCAGAGATTTCGTGCCAGCCACACAACCGTGGCCTTTTAGGGAGATGAAAAATCTCTACTTTAGCAGAGGAAATTCTAACAAGTTGAAATTAATATCCACCAGAGGGCAGACTTGTTATCTCTACTGGTTTAGTACTCTCAAATTTGAACTCTTTATGTGTGAGACTTCTGCAAATCACTGCTTCCTAAGTATTGTTTCCTTTTTGGTTTTTACTGTCTTCATATAATGAACCCCGTAACTCACACTACATGAAGAAGAGGACTGCAGATTGCTTCCGTTTGGCAGCTGTAAAGGTAGTTCAGAAGAGTAATATTTTCTACCCATAAATAATTATAAAAACAATAATAATGAGCTTTCATTTATTGAGCATTTACTATAAGTCAAGCCCTTCATTCAGCACTTTATAGTTCATTACCTTGTTTCATCTTCAGAATCACCTTATCAGGTGGGTACTAACAAGATTATTATCTCCATTTAAAAACTAAAGAAACTGAGGCTTAGACATCCCATTAACTTATCTAAGATCACACAGCTAATCTGTGAATGATAATTCTGTGGTTGTAACCCAAATAATCACAGCCAAGTTCTCAAATTACAACAAAAATAATATATATATTATTAATTAAATATACAGACAAATAATAGTAATAATCTTTTGCATATTTAGAACTATCTAGCCAATTGCATACTCTTTCCCCCAAACTTTACTTAAGATCTTTTTTGTTTTTTTTTTTTTTGTGAGGAAGACCAGCCCTGAGCTAACATCCGTCCAATCCTCCTCTTTTTTTGCTGAGGAAGACTGGCCCTGGGCTAACATCGTGCCCATCTTCCTCTACTTTATATGGGATGCCACCACGGCATGGCTGACAGGCAGTGCATCGGCGAGCGCCCGGGATCCGAACCTGCGAACCCCGGGCTGCCAAGCGCGGACTAAACCGCTGCGCCACCGGGCGGCCCCCTGAGATCTTTTAATTTAAAAAATTCAACTTGACAGGACTACAGGATTTCAAGATGATATTTATCATTATGTGGAAGCAAACATTTCAAACACAATGACAATCTTCTTGTGATGAGCTCCATTGAGTGTGTTTACAGGCAATTAAAGCATTGTAATAAGAAAAGGAATTTTAATACAAACAGGAATTTTGTGGAAAATGTCACTTCTACCTGACGTATAAATGTTAGAAATGTAATATTTCCAGAATAGAAATAGATACACAAAGAACAATCCCACCAACTGGAGAGAGAATTTTTATACCTCTAGTTTAATTTATAATTATTCATAGTATTACCAGGCTTATGATATGAAGGAAATCTAGTAATTGGCATTAACTATAATTCAAAGAAATATAAGTACAAGTATCTGCCTGATTTTTCAATGCATACACATACTATCCCAATAAACAATTCCCTCTGGAGCTTATAGTCGTTGGCTGATGATTGACATCACAAAATCTTTAGTCCCAGGATTTAAAACGCAGGAAAGCAGGCGGTGTTTGGCAGGCAGGAATTGTGCTTCTCAAGTGCTCCCTAAATTGGCACCTCTTTTATACTTGCCCCCCCTTACTGCATTTACTTAAGGTTTTTTTTTAGGTAAAACTATGCCTATAGGCACCCATCAACTCATAAACACTGCAGATCTAGGTTAAAATGTCAGATGGACCAGGCAGTTTTACATGTCAGTGGTTTTTTAATTTATCTAAAAATATGTTCTACTGATACATTTGAAAAGAAAATAATAATAATCCGTAATGGCTTCCAATCTTGGGGCTAAGAAACCAAGATACTTCTCAAGTTTAGAGAACATCCAGTGTTTACATGAAAACCCCATTGTCAATGAAAACAAATTTACATACCAACTCAACAACAAAAAAAACCTGGATGATTTATCTGATTTTTCAAGCCCTGGAAAACTTTCAGCTGCTAAGGTATTTAGTGCAGTCAAGGGTTGCAACAACAATGAACTTACCCTTCGTTTATGCTCAAACAGGATTCCTTCATGCATAATGAAAGGCCTAAATGCAATTTCTTTTAACATGCTACCAAAAGCTGTTTAGTTTCGCACATTTCTCAAAATGTATAACTGCCTTGATCAAGTATTTCATGGTGAATGGTCTTATCACTCCCCCAAAGCAACTTTCAAAAGAGTCTTGGTCTTCTGGCCAAGAGAGTCCCTTAGCCTGTTCCCACCCTCTCTCACTTCCAGAACTTCTTTCCGGCAGGATGCCTCCCATTCTAGGGGTCCGCTTACATGACAACCTCTCCTTCAGTCCTGTGTCCAAAGCATAACTCAACATCAACCTTCCCTGGACCTCACTCTGCTGAGTTATTGTTTACATGCCTGTTCTCCTCCATTTGTGGTTTCCAAACATCCCATAATGTGCAACCCTATGAACTTAATTTGGGTGCTGCATTTCTCCAAGTCTGTCTTTCGTTGAAAACATTAATACCACCGTTCTTGGGAGAAGGTAGCGGGACTACCTGCTGGAATCCTTGTCCCTTGTGTAGCCTGTGCTGGGAGTGATGCCCACCTCACTGGCCTGCATTTCCTTCCTCACTCCTCACTTCTTAAAGGCGCACCATGCACATACACATTGAGCCATGACCATGCCAAGCACTTCCTGTCTAACATAAAAACTCTGTTCTTTGGAAATCTGCATTGTTTTATGCTGTCACTCCCATCAGTGGAGTTTTCTTATGTGTAATGCTTTTGCAGTTAATGCTGGTTAAGAGCTAAGGAAAAAATGTCAGACTTTCAAAGAAGGGACGCCGTTAGATGGTGGTGAAGACCCGACAGGGCTTCGCAGCTCCCCCAGCTTCTGAACGGGTATTTGGCTAGAAAGCATGTGCTCTGAAACCTAATTTGGTTCAACCTACTCAAATTTTGTTCCCAGTGACTGGGGAGCCAGCTAGATTATTCACAAAGGAAGAATATCTGTTGGTAATAGTAACACTAAGCATGGCAACTTCAGTCTTGGAAGGAGATTGAAGCCAGAAGCTTGGCTTCTCCAAATCTAAGCCAGGCACACAGAGAGGACAATGGCTTCCTGGGCGTGACGGAAGCAATCAGCTCCAGCTCTCTCAAAGGCGCTCTACTACCCTAAATGATGTTGGGCATTTGTCATCTGAAAGTCACCGTGGAGCAAAGCAGATGGCATTCAATTCCTTTCCAGACATATTTTTGATGAGTATTTATGTTTTGTCTTGGCTGTTAACTTCTATAAGGTTTTCTCCGCAGTGCACAATCCCTTCTCAACTCGTGTGAGATATTTCATTAGTCAACTTTCCCAGACAATGGGGTAGATAGGGAGTAAGAGGATTGATGGGTAGAGTGATCACTTACTCATTTTTAAAGAATTATTTATTAAGACCTGATCAAGGGGCAGGGCTGCAGAATAAAGTTAGACCAGGCTCTGCTCTTATAGAGCTAACATTCCAGTTGTCAGTGGGAAGGAGGAGAGAGACAAAATACAGACAAGAGGTATGTGTCCTAGTAATACTAAAACAGGATCAACTGCGGGACATGATGTGGGCACTCTCCCACAGATTGAGTGGTCAGGGAAAGTCTCTCTCAGGATGTGACACTTGAGATCGAGGCATTCATGGAATGATGGTTGGGTGCATAATATCTAAGGGAGGGACTAGTTAGTGCAAAGTCCCAAGATGGGAGCAAGCTTGGCTTATAAAGGGATGCCTGGAGCAGCAGGAGACAAAGTGTAAGCGGCATCAGGAACCAGGATGTGGAGAGCCTGCACACCAGGATAAGAACTTTGCATTTTGTTCTAACCATATTGTAGGGGCACTGGGGTGAGACGTGACTTGATGCTTGCATTTAAAGCACAGCTCTGGCTGGATGTGGGAGAATACAGATGCAGGAAGTCAGTTATATGGCTCTACTAGGAATGAGCCAAGGATGGTAGTGTTTGTCCTGGGATGGTGGCACCAGAGAGATGGGTTGACTTGGGATATGATTTGGAAGAAGAGCTTACAGAACCTGCTAAGGAATGACTGGGAGTTGTGGATGAAGGGAAGTCCAGAATCAAGGTTGACTCCTCGATTTTTGGCGTGACTGAGGCATGAGCCTCTTCAGCGAGGAGAACAATCTCAAGGTTCTTCTACTGACCTGTGGCAGGGAGGGCTTTAAACAAGTCTCAGGTTCGTTATTAAGCACCAGGTCACTACTCACCATAGTTATGACAGCACCTTAAGACCCACGAGGGAAGAGAACAGCACAAACCTGAGGAGATTATATTGATTCAACGTTTAATATCCTCCTCCCAGCACTTTAAAGGAGCAATTTTCCTTTCTCTTGCCACATCATGTCAAGCTTCTATTTGTCTTTTCTGTTTGTGTGGACAACAGGTGGACAACAGGTGGAACCAAATCACATCCCTGCCAAATTTATAAGGAAATATAGGATGCAGCCTTAAGAAGGGAGCCCCTGGAGCTGCTGAAGGTCGAGGTGAAGAGCACATTCATTGCACTTCTTGACATTAACATGATATTTTATCATCTGTATGAGGTCCTGGAAAGCCAACCGACAGAGTGAGAAGGCAGGAGAGAAGGGGATCCTCACCTTCATTCACCAAGTATTTATTGGGTGCCTGAGATATGGCAGGCACTGTGCTGGGCGCTGGAATAGAATGGTTTCTGCCTCCAAGAGCTTACAGTCCAGAGGTGGACACAAACAGTCCTCAAAGAGTCATCATAGGAAAAGTAAAATTACTACCATGCCAAGAACTGAAAGGAAAGGAGCCCAGGCCCACGAAAGCCACTGACAGAGAAGTGACCTAGGTGTAAATGGCCAGATGACCAGCTTAACTTTTGGTAGATTCCTAAATCAATTCTCTCAGGATTCAAAGTTCTCAGACACCACCCCACCCCATTTTCTCATAGTTATATAATTATTAAGGACACAGTATTTAAATGCAGAAAATCGGACCTTTACTTTTATAACACACACAGCAAAATGTTTTCAAGTAAACACCTCAAGACAGGGACTTTTGTCTCATTTTTCTTTGTCATCTACAATGCCTAACTCTTAGGAACTACTCAATAAATATTTGTTTAATGAAACTAACAATTTGAAAGGAAGTAAAAAAACACACTCCATTTACTAGAACATTAGAGCTGAAAATAACAATAAGTTTCATTGAAAGGTAATCATGTATAAGTATTCTAATAAAATTCAAATTTGGGTTTTATATAAAAATCAAATGAGATTCTTTATGACTGAACATCAAAAGAAGCCTTGCAGGCATGTAGAGACTGGTATGAGCCGCCATCATTTCTGTCACTATTGACTAACAAGCTGAATCTCATTGAACTTCTGAGACAGAACTAAACAGTCTTATCCACAATCATCTGATTGCTTAAGGAACACTGCCTATGATTCATAGGCTTCACTTCAACCCAGCAACTTTCAGCAAAATACTGACTCAGACAGGACCAGGGTCCCACCAGACGGTTGCAAGGGTAGTATTCTTTCAGACCAGCATTGTATCTGATGCCTAGTAACTAGAGTGGACATTATTGTTGGTTGTCCAGGATCCATTCCACCTTCCCAGTTTTATTTCAGGGAACCCCCCTCCTAGTTTCCACGTGGTTTCAATACAGCTTACTGGATTGTCAACCTCCATCTTCAAAGATGGTCACATGATCAGGTCTGGCTGATCAGTATATCCCATCTTTCTGTCCATGGTGATTAGTCTAAGGATTGAGTCCATCCACTATGATCTAACCTTGGTGCTCTCATGTGAGCTATTGGGAAAGGTGGTTTTGTTTTCACTGGGATTCACCAAGATGATAGGCTATCATCTTTGTCAGCACATAGCAAAACCCACTTGGCAATAAACACAACACAGGGGAAGGCAGAGTTATGTGAGCCTATAAATTATCCCTTTGGCTTAAATCTGTTGGAGTTGGGTATCTGATATTTTCAAATAAGAGTCTGCAATGAGAAAGGACAAATGGTAAAATGCATATAATCCTGGCCAAGTAGGATTGCCAAAGTTAGCAATTGAAATACGAATGCCTAGCTAAATTTGAATTTCAGATAAACAAAAAAATTAATATAAGGATACTTCCTGTAATATCTGAGGCATATTGGTAATGAAAAAATGATATTCATTGTCTATATGAAATTCAAATGTACCTGGACATTCTGTATTTTATCTGGCAATCTATGGCCAGGGAAGTGGAGGACCTGGTTTCTGGACTAACTTGGCCACCCACTTACTGTGTACCCTGAAATTGTATCATCACTTATAAGGTTTATGTCTTTCCTTGTACCCTTCATAGGGCACACAAATAGATTAAACCATCAAAAAAACAACTTTAAATAAATCTACTATACGGACTGTCTATTTCAGCAAGAATGCTCAGTTGCAAGTTAAAAAAGAACCCCAAAATGGGTTTATAAATTAGCACGTCTACTGTCTTATATGCTGAGATGTAAGGAGGTTAGATAGGTTATCGGCAGCCACAGGGCAATTCTCTCTCACTCTTCCACCACCCTCGGCATCTCCCTTTGGTTGTTTGGCTGGTTCTTCTCACGGTTGCCTGATGGACACCACAGCTTTCCACACAACCATGCCAAGAGTCAAAAAATAAGTATTCTCTTTCCCATATCTCTTCTAAGATCAAGGAATTGTCTCAGAGGCGTCCGCCAGCAGAAATCTTCACAACACATGGCCAAGAACGAGGTCACATGTCCACCTCATCAAATGACTAGCAAGGAGATGTTCTATCATTGGCTAAATCTAACCACGACTCACTTCCTGAGGCTAGTAGAGGCTCCTGTGGACCATGGCTTCCCAGCCCTTTCACAAAACCAGTGTCCTATTAGCCCAGGGGCAGGGAAGTGACTGTTGGATAGGTTATCTGCAGTGTCTGAACACGCCTGCATCAGTTTGTGTGTCCCAGGAAGTAACAGAAACTTCTTTGGGGGCATAACATAAAAGAATGTCGATTTTAAAAGACATTTTAGCAAGTTAGGTAGCATACTGCAGTGTGCATGAACTCTGGGTAAAAAAATAAGTGGGCTTGAATCCTACCCGAATAACTACTTCTGTGACCTCAGGCAAATCCCTTCATTTTGATCAGCCGCAGTCTCCTACTTTGTAAAATAGGGAACAGAGTCCCTATCTTAAGGATAGTTGGGAAGATAAAATGACACCATACAGGTAAAGCATTTATCAGAGTGCGTGATGTAGAATGAATTTTAAATGTCAGTTGTTAATATCATCTTGAAATGCTCAGCAACAGCAATAATTAAAAAGTCTCTCAAAGTGAAAAATAAAGTAGAGTCTTTTAAACTGGTAAGTTCCAAAAAAAGGTTGGCATTGCTGATTCCCACCTGGTGTCTCCACTCTTAACTACCTGTCATCTTCCAATCAGACTCAACGGGGACCACTTGAGGGGTCTGAGTCTGGGTCATTGTACACGGAGTTACAGTTGGTTGGATAGAAATGCCTGCCCATTACGGTTTGCTTTGAGACCTCTATGTCATTTCATATAGATCACTGAGCAGCTGGCAGATGGCAATGGCTTCTAGTCACTACCAACTTGGGACATTTCTTAACCAGTAACCTAGAGGTTAAAAGCTCCTTCTCCCATTACTAAGTCCTTGAAGTGGTTTACACGAACGGGGGAAAAATCTACCTTCTGGATCATAAAACACAGGCTGTAAGTTCCAAGGTGTCTACTTACTCAGCAGATGGTCTCACTCCGTTTCTAAATTTGAGGACCAGACTGCCACGATATATTCCTCAGTAGTTCAAACTCCAAAACATTTGACCCTGAATTGGACTGTTATCCTTGGTTTTAATATGAAATCACCATTCCATGTCTTAGTTTCTTATGGCTTGTCCCCTGGATGCCCAAGAAGGACATTGGCAGATCTTAAGCCATTGGGCAAGACTCACCCCCACTCTACTCATTTCAAAATGAATAGGCGACCAGTTAACACTGGGTAGGGCCCACAGCCACACAACTAATGAGAAAGAAGTTCACCCTCCAAACATTCCAAATTCCCAAAAGATTGATTCATATTTTCTTTGTTCAATCCTGCGTCACATTTCCTCCTTGACATTTATATGTATTCCCATAGTCTCTCCCTTCTGATTCCAACATCAACAGTGGAGTCCCTCCCTAAGGCAAGAGACAGCCATTAACACCTGAGAACTAGCAGATTTAAAGAGTTTTCTTGTCTCCATCATCACTGGCCCCCACTCCCCTTCCTCCCACTTTCCATCAAAGACATCATAGAAAAAAAAATCTACCCATAACAGATTCACTATCTGATTTATTCACATACAATAACTGCCCACTCTTTAGCTGCTCAACAATTATATTGCTTATTTGGCATGGAATACCTTGACCTATAATTATCATCATAGGAATCACTTAAATGACCTTGTTTGCACCATTATCCTTACAATAACCTTATGAGGTAAGTGTCATCAGCCCCATTTTAAAGATGAGCAAGTGGACACTAAGATAAGTAGCTCTCACAATGTCACAGTCTTAGTAAGGGTCACCATGAAACTTCAATCCTAAAATGTCTGACTTCAAAACCCTTGCTATCAATCACGAGACGATGCCCATAGGGAGGCATTTCCAGGAGGTATGGACTTATTCTGATTTTGAACCCACAGTCTACTCAAACCAGATATAACCATGCCCTTCTTAAGAAAGATATTCAAATGCCCCAACGGCAGGAAACAGGCCTAGACAAGGATCTGACCCACAATGAGGGAGGCACTGAACTCGTTCTTAAAACCAGCCATTTATCTCCTCTCTGTTTCCCCATCAACTCATAAGCCTTCAATATTCCTCTCATTGCTCAGGAAAGTCCTCTTTTTCTCTCTTCTCTAAGAGGGTGAACTTTTTTGGATGGATGCTCAGCCACAGGGGCTCTCCAGGGTCTGTTTTTGGCTAGGAAAATTTGACCTCCCTCCTTGAGTTATGGGTGTGTGGGCCCATGTGGATGATGCTCTCTATAGATCATACATGATTTGAAGGTGAGGAAAGCCACAGACAGCACACATTGCTTAGCAATTTTCAATCAAGTGCCTGTAGTAATGTTTCTAGGGTAATTAGATTCATGACCTGCCACAGGGAACAATTTCTTCCACTAACTTATCTGGACTAGACATACAAGCACAAACACTCCAGTGGGGCCTCTAAATTCTGACCCAAACTTGAGCTGCTCTGACTTTCATCTCATGCCAGAAGCTGCTTTCTGAATTATGGCAGCTTTCCTGCTTCCACCTTGAAGTAAACAGGCCTCCGGGAGTTTCAACAGCCACTTAAGACTTTTCTATGCATATGTGGATGAAGAAAACTGCAGCTAGTAAAAAAAAAAAGACAGAGAACAGATGAAAAAATGAGAGGTGGGGGGAACAGAGAGAGAGAGAAAGAGAGTGCAGCTGTCCTCAGCTTCTTGCCATTCTAAATTAATTATCAAAACCCCTATTAATTATTTTATTCCATCGGATTGACTCAGACAATAGTACTCCACCACATATTTCACATTTTAATATGACATACGATTTTATTAGTGTATTCCATTAGATTTGATGGAAACCTATGTCTCTAGGATGATTTTTTTTCCTTGCCAGTAAAGGAAAACCATAAAGGATATTACAAATTTAAATAAAGCTTGGGAAGTGTGAAAATCATTTAGAAACCCAAGAAATGGCCATTCACATTTGCAATAGTAGTTCATTAGCATCCGGCTATTCAGTCATCTAAACTAAAGCTTATTTTCTCTTTTTAAATAAGCAGCTTCTTATACCATCTTATTAGTGTCCTTCATGGATTCTAAGATGCATTTCAGCGAAGCTGCTGCAGCACCATAAAATGCAGAGGTACCTTGTTAATTTTTCCCCTCACTCCTCAAGACCGTCAAGGAAAGAAGCGAGACCTAGGAAACAAATTTATTCTGCACTATCTCGTACCCACTCTGTGTTTTTCCTGGCTCACAGCAGCGCCTGAATAGTCTCATCAATACCTCCCCCTCTTCTAACAAACAAATCTGTTTCTATTAGGAATGTGATATTTGGGCTGTGATCTACTAATGCATGAAGACAGAGAAATTGCATAAAAGACCAATACTGAAATAACAACGTGATTCCTAAGAAGAAATGGTTTATAGGTCCTCTAAGCCTGGCCACAAACTCAGAACGCCTCTGGTGGATGCTCTCTTCCTCCACTATATACAGGAAGAGTATGGGAGGGATAGAGATTCATTAAATGTGTATTTATTGAGCGTTGATGAAAAAGAAAGCCAGTCATAGTCCTGCCCTCCAGAACTTACATTCCAGGGGGATTTTGTAGATTTTGCAGAAGACTCTTCTCACTGAATGTGTAAGAAGGACTCATCCTGGAGAACTGCAGAAACATCCAATGTGGGAGAAAGAGTCCAAGCGGGCTATCATGGATGTAGGGGGGCCAAGGTGGAAATCAAAGAGTTGTGGGAGGATGCAAATAATTGAGCCACATGTCAGGACAACCAAAAGCTCATGGTGGAGAATAATCTCAGGATTGTAAAATTACTCATTCATTCAAGAAATATTTGAGGGCTTACTCTGTGCCAGGCAGGGATCTAGCTCATAGGGATAGAACCATAAACAAGACTGACAAAACCCCCATGCTCACTGGAGCTTACAATCCAATGGTGGAGAGGGAGGAAAAAGATAATAAATACCATCAAAAAGGTAATTTCAGTGAGTGCATTGTGCCCTGAATGAAATAGAATAATAAGAGACCATAAAGGGCGAGAGAAGTAAAATGTCTCTTAGAAGGTGGCCTTAAAAGAGCCAGCAGCCATTTGGGCCATTTCACAGAGCTAAGAGAGAAGAGAGAGAGTCAACACAGACATCCATTTTATTATGATTTTTAATGGAAAAGAGAAAGGAATTTCCAGGTCCCCTCCTTGTCTCTGCACCTCTGTCCAAGCATGCCTTGAGATTCTCTCAACTTCGACTCCTCTCTTCTGGCTCTCTGCCAGCCCTTTAAATGTAGATCAGTGGTGGTTCTCACCCTACCTGAGATGCTCCCCATCAGAACCACCCATGTAAACTTCCTGGGGATTCAATGCCAATCCGAACATTGAGAACCTCAGGTGCAAACATTCCCCCAAGATCCCCTCTCCAACTCTCTCTGAGCTCAATCTATGCTTCCTCCCAAGCACGTTCTCCATCAGCTTCAATTATTACCTCTAGGCTACTAATATCCCATAATTTCCTATGGCCAGGAGTCCTGGGTTTTTGTAATCAATCATCCCAACAGCCTCATCCCACCATGCATAGTACAGAGCTCTATACCTGCTGAATTGACAGAGGGAATGCTGACATTTGGGGAGCTACGATTTTGAATATCAATGATCCCATAAGATTCTGACACATCTCCTTACCCATATCTGCACCACAGTTACTGTTCAATAAACCTTTTGTTCAGTGCACATCATTATGACTTATTTGTACAGCAATTTATAGTTGGCAAACTGCTTTCATGAAGACTGTCATTTTACCAAGCTATTAGGCCATAAATATTCTCCAAATATGATCTATCCTCCCGGCACTGACAAAGAGCAGGTATGAGGACTGAACATCTTGCTACAGTCTTAAAAATAATCAAAGGATACTCTGCTTCTCTTAAGGGTGTGGCTGCATAGAATGAAGACAGACTAGAAAAGTATCAGCGTTTTCAATTCTGCCTAACCAGGGGAGCAGAAACACACAGCTATTCAAACATGTAAGGAAAAGAACTAATGCATATTTAGTATCCACCTCATTCGAGGGACTCTGACAGGCACTTGTACTTACGTAATCTCATCAAATCAAGGACAGCTGCATAATCTGTGGGACCAGATGCAGAATGAAAATGCAGGGCCCATTATTCAAAAATTAAGGATTTCAAGATGGCGACAGCAAAGCATTAAACCAAGCTGGGCCCTTCTAAGAGCAGAGACCTGTGCCACTGCACTGAAGCCTCCCAGCAAAACATATTGTCCCCATTTTACACATGACACAAGGTGAAGTGACTTGCAGCTGGAAAAGGGCACGACAGAAATTTAAACCCAGAGTGTGTCTGATCTATGCATAGACTGCACAAATAGTCACACACATTCACATATACACAGAACTTGATTGATTTTACTCCAAAAATTATGGAGGTCCCCAAAGCGCCTAACAAAATGAGAAACCTTAATGACTTCATGCCCTTTAGAACTGCTAAGTATTTGTTTGCATTTCATTAAATTTGCAAAGTAAAACTTGATTTAAAATTCCAGGGCTCCATTTCAATGATCTACATTCGGGGCCTCAGTGAAATGGTTGAACCAATGAGGTGTGTGAGGCCCCCTGTCTTTTTTCTACTTTGTGAGCCTTGGAATTTTTTAATGAAAAATTTCATGGCACGTGAGTCATTACATGGGGGAAAAATGCTAAAACCTGATTGCATTATTGAATTCTAAAACTGGTCCAGATTAGATGAAACTATTTCGAGTCCCAAGGGACAACATCCCAGCTCAATCCTTGTGGTTTTAATTGATAGGCAATCTCTCTCTCGATTAGATAAACCGAAGCATGGCAAATGAACTTTTCTTTGGATATCTCCAGCTTTCGCTAGCTCTGTGTCCAATTCCAGCATAAGGTCTTTCTAGTTCTACCTGTCAGCATTTTTCAAGACATGGTCACTTGGTGAGGAAGGTATTCCAGAGGCATCTTGTGTACCGCTTCTGTGCCAGGCACTTGGCTTGTCACACAGAACATAACCAAGGGCACTCTGATTGGCCCTAATTTGACAGGTGTTCTTGCTTTAAGGGGGTGAGATTTGAGGCTGTGACTCAAAGAATAATGAACCATCCATGCAAATAGCTGAGGGATGTGTGTTAAATGGAGTGGGAAAGAAGAAAACTCGAAGGCTAGAATATGCTGGAAGAGTTTGAGGAAGAGAAAGAAGGCCAAGCATAGTGAACAAGGGTGTATCACAGGCAGATCTGCAATTTAGAAATTAGACTTTGGCTGCGCTAACAGAAGGGTCTGGGGGTAGCAGGAGTGATCGGGCAGGTGAATTTAGAAGACCATTGCAGAAGACCACGAGAGATGGTACCTAGACAAGGTTAGTAGCAATAAAGATGACTAGACATGGATAGATCTGATATTCTTCTTCTGAACATGGAAACAACAGGATTTGCTGATAGACTGAAGGAGAAAAAAAGGAATCAATAATGATGCCCAGGTTTTTAACTGAGCAACTGAGTGGATGGTGATGCCATTTACAAAGATGGGAAAGATTTCAGGGCAGAGTTGGTGGGGGTGGCTGCTGAGTTTAACATAACATTTGAAGGAAGCACTCTCTAAGTATGATGCCCTTTCCATTTCTTTTTCTATTTTTCCCAACCTTGACTCCACCTTGAGCACCACTGTATTGTAATATCTCTTGCACACATCCCCTCTAGTTTTAACTGTTAGGTATTTTTGAGGTAGCTATTGTTGGGGACCTTTAAAGTTTACAGAAGTATGCATGTCTGCAGATGGACACACACAAAGAGACACTCTGGCATTAACCCATGGGTGAACTAGAATTCTGGAACGCTGTTTAGCCAGCAGTTTTTGCAGAACTGTGTCCCGAAAGTCCAGAATTCTAACACAGCCTGAGAGTTTGGGGTTGGATCACTGTATAGCAGGGGGCTGTGTTAGTTCCTTAGCAGAGGAAGCAAAACTGTCCTATATTTTTGGGACTGCAGAATGATGAGCAAAGAAAGGTATGAAAAAAAAAATTTCAAAATGCCAATCAGTGGAAGCAGAGAGAGTACATAGCCAGCAAGAGAGAGAGAATTTCTGTGGAGGTGGGAGTCAGAAGGGGTCCTTCTAGGTAACAGTTGGAGGAGGATGGAAGGGGCCCTTTAAGGAAGTGCTTCTCCAACTTTGATTGGAGGTGGGGCTGGAGTCTCTACATCTCTAACAAGCTCCCAGGTGATGCTGATGCTGCTCTGCTACAGACCACCCTTGGAAGAGTGAAGTTTTAATGGACTGCCATTGGGAGGAAGGTTGGGGGAGCCCCAAAGGCAGTTGCTAAGGATGATACACAGAGAAAAATTCATGAATAAGCAGACCGATGCCACACTTCAGCATCATCTAAGATTTCTTTATATCTACTAGTTCCTGATAGCTGTATTGCTCATATTTCTCTAATAATAGCTTACTTAAAGCCCAGATAATACTCAGAGGGTGCTGGTACCCCTCTGTAAGATATGGAGACTCAGGAAGTGTTGGTAAATTCATAATCAATAGCAAAGATGACTATATCACTTTTTTAAATAACAGATTTATTGAGATGTAATTCACATACCAAAAAGTTCACACTTATGAAGTTCATGAGTCCTTATTCCATGGCCAGCATCATTATGAGGGCTTTATATTTAGATTTTATAGATGAGAAAACAGCCACCTACTATCTCCAAAAGCAGCAGTTCTCAGCAGCCACTAGGAAGTCATCTACAGCAGGGGTTCTCAACCTGGAGACTTAGCCCCCCTCTTCCCCAGGGACATTTGCCAATGTCTGGAGGCACTTCAGGTTGTCACAACTGGAGAGGGGTTCTACGGACATCTAGAGTTGCTAAACATTCTACCGTGCCCATGATAGCCCCCTGCCAAAATGATCTGGCACCAAATGTCCATAGTGTTGAGGTCGGAAAAATCTGATCTGGAATTTCAGAGTCTAAGTTCGACTTACTTTCAACGATTGCCAATTAGACAAACCAAATAGAAAGACTCAAATAATATATTTTCAGTATGTTTTAAATAGAAGCACTGATTCCTATCTGCCCCGAGCATCCAGCAAGTCCCTGCTGGATTAATACCAGTCTCTCCTGCTGCTCCTGTTCCCACCCCCCTCTGCCCCTGCCACAGTGCCTGACCAAGGGCTCTGCTCCCCGTAAGAATTCAATAAATGTCGGTTGTTGTTGTATGGGTGAAATGAGGGGTCAGAAAGGTGCTTCGGGCTTCTTAAGCACCTTAGTTAGAACACAGCCCGCATCCCCATATAAGACAATTAGTTTGACTCTATTATTATTAGTAAGACTGTGGTCTTAACCTCGACCTGCTACCTCACAAATAAACACCTCTAGTCACAAAGGGGACCCCTGGAGAGTACGTAACTGAACTAGTGCAAATTCATCCTCACTCATGTAAAAAAAAGTAAAATACCTGCTCTAGCAGTGGGACAGTCTTGTCAGGGTCACATGCAAAGAGGGGCAACACCATTAATTATCTTGAAGATTAAAATGCCTGGTTGACTTTCTTTGTTCCTTTACCAAGTGTGATTAGTGTATTTATAATTCTGTTATCGGCTTGGAGTTTTTAACATTGTTATAAACCTCGAAAGCACTAAGGGTTAGGCACAAGAGGCTCCCATTTTAAGGTTAGAAGAAAAACACGTAGATTATCTGAGATGGAAAAATGGACTATTTCAGCTTGAAAACAAGAATGGAGGATAATATGAAATATGCTAAAGAAAACTCAGGCTCTTATCTCACTGGGTCATAGTCACGATGCCTCTCTTGGTTCCTCCAAAAGGAATTCATTTATCAGAACACAGAGCATACCGCCTTCGTTCTGATGAGGGAATGAACTCAACAGGTACTGCAGGCTACAGGAGGACAGACTATATATTTCACCAAGCGCTCACATGGAAGGAACGATTCACAATTTATTCCAATAAATATGTGAAGTCAAATGTCAAGCATCACAAGCATCTATCGGAGCTGTTAGAAATTATGAGAGTGTTGTTCAGAGGACGGTATATAATGGAATATCCATCAAGGCCAAGCAAAGGCACCAGTCTTCACCCTCTCCTTGAGACACATTGACAGCATCCTGCTTCTCATGTGGGCAGAGGCTCCAGCATGAGCCTTGACATGTGTCACCGCGCTTGGCTACAGATGCATTACAAGAAATTACATGGGATGCTATCAGAAAATTGAAAATCCGATGAGTGTTTCACTTAGTTACTGTAATTCTTCAATGCTATTCCAATCTTGTGCAAATTAGAAGCCACTTACAGCCCCAAAGCCTGACAGAAGACGGAACAAGGTTTTCATTATGCTTTTAATAGGTTTATTGGGAGGTTTCCTATTAAAAGGTACTTGAGGAGAATGATGGGTTGGATCTCTCTATTAAAAGAGATCTTCAAGAGGTAACCAAAATGGTACCTCACATTTGCCACAAACAATGAATAGCATGCCCATCTCTGGGTAGGGACAAGATGCTTAATAAATGATCTTTAACAGAAGATGGAAAATAGAACTAATAATTGCCTAATTATGATTCCAGCATGCCCTCAGCATGGCATTCTAATGGCTATAGTCTGTAGAGTTTAACCTGTTGATCCACACTATAGGAATACTTGCCTTAAAACCAGAAAATAAAAGTGATTTGTGCATGGGCAGTCTCTCACTTCACAAAAGTTTAGGAGTAAACTTTGAGCTCCTCCCCATCATTGCTATCACTATCAACACCACCATCATGAATAATGTCAACAGCATATAGAATGCATGTACGATTGGGGACAATTATTATTTCAAAGAAAGAACAGAATCACTTCGATGCTTAAGGTAAGTGTCCTCTGGCTAAAATAAAAAGGCTACTTTTCAATAGCAAAAGGAAAAGAAAATTAGTCTATAGAGACATTTTCTTCCATAATCAAGGACAGCCTTCATTTTGGTAGCATTGGGATCACTTCCTGCAAGGAAACCACAAAAATGTGTAGTGCTGTGATGAAATAATATTTTGGACCATCAATCTAACTTATGAACCTAATAGTATGTTAAGATAAAGCACTTCTCTTCTGGTACACAAACCCACCTATAATGGCTAAGAATATGTTTTCATTAAAACATTCATATACAGAGAACTCAACTCTCAACTCTGTTTCCATGGCAACCTGCAATTCAACTTTTCAACGCACTCAATGCCAGCTCCTTTCTCTTACATGTAATTCCTGAAGAACATTTGTACATAAAAATTTTAAGAGGAAAATCTTTGGACAAAGTGTTGCCTAGACACAGAAATAAGGGGGGAGGCGGGATGGGTTCTAACTTCGGCTCTGTTATCACAGATACTTATTTAATTAATACACTCACTTAACAAACATTTATTGAATAGCTATCAGGGCCCAAGCTGTAAAGATCACGGCATCATGCTGAGGACCCGGCACAAAGTAACTACAATGCAAAGTAAAAAGTGCTTCCAGAGTAACATGGTGGGGGGAAGGATTTCTTCCAGTAGGAAAACATCCAGGAAAATTTGAGGAAGCACTGAAAAATAAGCCAGGTCTTGAATGACACATAAATCTAAAAACAAACAGAGATGGTCATGGGTAGACAGCAGCTGTTAACAGCAAGTGGGAGGAAGTGGGAAGGATAGAGCAATTTAAGGAAAAGGCAGTGATTCATTCCAGATGAAGCCAGGGATTAGTGAAGTGGAATACATTCATCATTCATTCATTCACTCACTCATTCACCCATTCATTCATTCACCCATTCAACAAGTGAGTGCTTACTCTGTTCCCAGCACTTGTCAATGTGCTGGGATACCCTGGCGTATAAGGCAAAGCCATTTTTCTCCTGACACCTATCTTCTGGGAGACTCTGGAATGCTTTCAATATTTGCCTAAGGAGTTGGATGTTTTTTAGCAGCAACAAGGAGCCATAAAGCTTTTACACAGGGAATGCAGAAAAGCTGGGTTTTAGAGAAATTCATCAGTGATAGAGAAGTGAGAGCAAGACTACAAGCAGGAACACACATTTGAAAGGGTATTAGTTTTCCAGGGAAGCCTTAACAAAGTACCGCAAACTGGGCGGCTTAAGCAACAGAAATTCATTGTCTCATAGAATTCTGGAGGCTAGAATTCAAAAAACAAGGTGTCAGCAGGGTTGGTTCCTTCTGAAGGCTGTGAGGGAGAATCTGTTCCAGACCTCTCTGATGGTTTCTGACGGTTTGCTGGAAATCTTTGGCATTCCTTGGCAGCGTAACTCCCGTCTTCACAGAGTGTTCTACCTGTGTGCATGTCTGCGTCCAAATTTCCCTTTCTTATAAGGACATCCAGTCATATTGGATGAGGGTTCATTCTAATGATTTCATTTTAACTGGTTATCTCTGTAACGACCCTATCTCTAAGTAAGGTCACATTCTGAAGTACTGGAGGTTAGGACTCCAACATATTTTTGGGGTATGACATTCAACCCATTCAGAAAGCTTTTGTATTCCAGGTGATCAGATTATGGATTTTAAAACTTTCCTTCCTTCCATCTTTTTTGCCAAATGACTTGGCATACAATCATTGTATAATGAAGAAAAATAAAATTAATTTAGAAAGAGGTTGTTGTTACTACAATAAGAGAAATAAAGAAGGCTCAAAAGAGCATTATGGAATTTGGAAGGAAGGGAAGGTATTTGGGAGTGAAATGAATAGAGCTGAGCAGGCAACTGGATGAGTTGGGAAAGGCAGGGAGTCACAAAATGATGCAGAAAGTGACAACTGAAACCTATTGCAGTAAATTAACAAAACCAGGGAACAGAGGATGAAAAGGATAGGAGAGCAAGGCAGGTGAGTTTGGTTCTGAGTGTGAGTCAGGAGCAGATAAGCCAGGAGCTGATGAGCAGACAAGTGGAAATCAAAGACAAACTCCAAGCACAGTCGGGGTTATGCTCAGAAGTTTCAAAGCACGAAACATAAACTCAGTGTTTCACTTTTTTTCTCCTGCAAAATAATAATATTGATCCCCTAAGGTATTTGGGAGGATTAGAGGAGTTTATATATGAAGAGCCCTGAGAACAGGGTCTGACATAGAGTAAGTGCTCCGAAAGTGTTGTCCATGGCAATTGGCCAAGATCCTAGATGGACATGGAAAAGGTAAAGGAGAATGCAAGGAGTTCAGGAGTCTCTTCCAGAGGATGGTGTCTGCATTGGCTCATGTTGGAGAGAAGAGAAACCAGATGGAGACAGAGCATTAAGAAGAGGTCAAAAGTGATACAGAGACCCAGGCTCAAAAAAAGACATGAAAGGACAGAGACTCAAGTGGCTGGGTGGTCAGTGCCATCTGATGCTGCAGACTGGTCGAGGAGACTGAGAACAGGCACTGACAACTCAGGTGTCCCTGGTGACTTTCAAGACAGTTATTCAGTAGATTGGTAAATGCAGCAGTCTGAATAAAAGGGGTTGAGAGGAGTAAACAGGTGGCCAGAGATAAGAAATCAAGCCACGAACTGCTATTTGTCAGAAGTGAGAAGGAATCATTGCTTGAGGAGGTGAAAGAGTCTAGGGATGTTTTGTTTATAGGATGAGGTGCTCACAGGATAAAAGCGAAGATGCACTAGAAGGAAAGAGATGGACCACGTCCATGAGAAATAGAATAATTAAGAGAGAAAAGTTGTAGATAGATGGGAAGGAGTTGTGATCAAAATGGAGAGGGGGACAATCTTTTTTTGCTTAATTATTGCACCTCCCCCGCAAAAGAATAACTGCCCAATCAAATGGGCAGAGAACATTTGGGAATGTGAATGAATGTTCCTGCCACGGGCTGCTCTGAAGGATAAAGCAGAAGCATTTCCAATGAAAGAGGTGGAGAACTTTATAAATTATCGGGCAATAGTAGCTTAACAAAGACTGGGTAAGATCTAATTCTCTCCTGCAGCAAATTGCTGGATGGTAGCATGCCTAACATTCAGGGCAATTGAAGGAAAAACGTGGGAGCGGAAGACCATTTCAGAAGACGAATTAGCACAATGCCCTCTGCATGTTTTCTAGCTGAAGCTTGGGAGGAGCATTTGCTTCCTCCACCCTCATCAACACCATCTCAGAAGAGCCTTACAGACACGCCTGCAAGGAGAGGAGAATGATCTAATTCTATTCCATTATCCTTTTCATCTTCCTCCTTTGCTTTCTTCCACCTGAGAAGGGAGAATTATTGACATGATATTTGGTGGGATAAAAATGGAGAATGGGGTAGGGGAGAAACAGAAATAAAAATAGTTACCTACAGAGGAATGAAGAAAAAGATAATAAGAAAGACAAAGAGTGAGGAAGAGAGCAAGAAAGAGGCTGGTGGAGAAAAGGTAGAGTGGCCGAGTTATTTTGCATAAAGAAAAACTAGAGAAGAGAGAAGGAAGTTACATGGCAATGGCAAGTTTCGAGGTAACTGTAAGGTTGCTCCATTGTGTTCCTTTGATCATACTTCACAAGCAGCCTGAGACAAGAGAGCTCTTGGGATTCAGTAGGGTAATAATATCTTAAACACAAAAGCATAACCCTACTCTGGCTGAACTGTGTGGAATTGCACAGTTCCATCATGAAGCAGCCTTAACCCCTACACACTGTTCAAAGCCCTCCTGGAGCATCCCTGATGAGGAAACACCGGAGGGACTCGGGTGAGACCTCACAAGCAGAAAGCAGCAGGGTTGGGATCTCTCCTGGGCCTGTAAGGCACTAAATCCCATGTTTCTAATCATTTATACTTAACTACTTCCTGAGACGATCGTATCACTCAGGAAAATAGAAAGAGTTGCCTCATGCTTCACTGCCCTGAGAACTACTCATTCCTGGGGTCAGAGAGGAATCAGTCCTCGGGACTTAGGAACTCAGCTGTACAGGTCAGTGAGTTAATACATGCAAAGCACTTAGAACAGAGCCTGGAACACAGTAAGCTCTACAGAACTGCTAGTGATAACAACAATAACTACACACAATAATAATAATACATAATAGTTGTCACAAACAGATCCAAGGTGGCCCCCCATGACTCCTGTCTCCTGGTGTTCACGCCTTTGTATTATCCCTCCCCTTGAGTGTGGGAGAGACCTGTAACTTGCTTCTAACCAATAAAATGCAGCAAAGGGGATGGGATGCCACTCCTATATTGATGTTACCTGATATAAGACTATATAAGACTCCACCTTGTTGGAAGACTTGCCCTAGTCCTTCTCTCTCCCCTTGCTGGTTTTGAAAAATCAAAATGCCATGAATCCGACAGCTGCAAGGCACTGAATGCTGCCACATGTGCCCACAGGTAGGGAAGTGGATCCTTCCCCAGTTGAGCCTCCAGATGAGAAGACAGCCTGGCTGACACCTTGATTTCAGCCTTGTGAAACCCTAACCAGAGGACCCAGCTAAGGCACGCACAGACTTCAGACCCACAGAAGTCATGGGAAGGAGAGAGAATAAATGTATATCACAACAATAATAGTATCAGGACCCAATGCAAAATGAAAATGTGGGGCCCCTTGTCCAAAAATTATTTAGAATGTCAAAATAGCAACAGAAGAACATTAAACCAAGTACAGGGCCCCCCTGGGCATGGGGCCCTGACTGCCCAGGTCACACACCCATGAAATTGATTTTGAATAGCATGTGGTTAATTTAACATCAAGATTAACAATAGAACTAGAATTCAAATGCAGGTCTGTTTGACTTCAAGGATCTCAAAAATACAGCACAGGGTTAAAAGAATGACCTGTGAGGCCAGGCTAGACTGCCCGGCATTGAAACTTTATTCCAGTACTGATAAGCTGGATGACCTTGGAAAAAGTGTTTAATATAACTGAACCTCTGCCCACTTGTGTATAAAATGGAGATAATAATTTGTACCTCAAAATGCTGTGAGAAATAAGTAACGTATGTTAAGCACTTAGAACAGTGTCTGACACATAGTAGGAATTCAATAAACACAGACATCTTTACCAACTTAACACCACTCTATACTCCCCATGTAATTATTTGCCACTGACAAAAATTTGTATGCATCCATTGAAGCTTCAACAGATTTAGAAAATAATCACCTATTGATGTGCTTTGTGAAAGTACCTGGGTAGAGGAAATATGATAGATTAGATTCTTGAAAATGTCTCGGATCAGAAGTAAAACAAAAAAGCAAGTTGGGAGTTTCCAGCAGTGGAGGGGTGCTAATTAACAACTCAATTAAAAAAGGCAAATTAAACTTTATGGTTCGTTATCCTCCACTGCTTGGTAAATTGTTTTGCTAGGCGAATGATTAAAAATGATCATTTCAGAAAACTGAAATAGCTTCCAAGGAACACAACTATTTTTCAATATTATACAAAAGGTTTCACCGCAAAATAAACTTACTTGATTAAAAGGAACAGCACTTCTCCGTGTGTGGAAAGCCAGCGGTACAAATGTCGGCTCGTGATGCATTAGGTGTTCTGGGGGGCTGTATAAGAATTTTGACGAGAAACACTTCCTTATGAATAAAACACATCATCATTTCCTCTTGCGCACTTCGTCTTTGTGGGATCCATAAAGCTTTTTCTAGAATACTACTTGCAAATGATAGTTTACATCGAATTAGTTGAGACCCAAGCTCTGCAGAAATGCACAGAACTCAGGCATTCCCCAAAATGGGTAGTTTCTAGGGAATCGAAAAGATGGTCGGAAAATAGACATCATAATAAATCGAAGCATCAGCCCTCATCCTTGCAGTTCTTCATGCTTTTTTCTCTGTAATTACATCAGTGGTTCTCACCTTTTTTTTCTACCCCAGAACACCTGGGACATATGGCACAGTCCCACCAGTAATTGGGATTGCTGTGCGTGTTGGGGGAAGTTGCATATCAAAAGCATAACCAGGTTTGGACATCAGGGGGCGCCAGCATGGCCATGGAGCACCACCAAGGACATACCTTTGATCACTGGGGAAGCAAGTACACACAACCTCCGTATCTCTGTCTCAAGGCTTTGCTTCCATACCAGTTCTTCTAATGCATTTATTATCATTACCTTAACTGTCTAGTCAACACAGCACCTAAAGTGATTGTCAAAAGTCCCTCTGCTACCCTCAACCACACTTATTATTTTTTTTTGGTATTTAAATCTACCCCTTTTCATCCCTTACAATTAACCACCATTCAATTAGCTGAAGGTCTCCATGTTCCCTTCAGCTAGCCTGACTGATCCACATTTAAATGCAACTGTTTCTTTTAACTTATACTTTAATACTCTGAACATATCGATTCATGCTTTTATTCAAATATCCAGCAAATTTCATCTTCAGACCTGAGCCTGTTGAGTCTGTTATCCTTCCCATTTGCCTCAAAAGGATGACGGTCTTAGAAAGGACATGGGCAATCTTTTATATACTCCCACCAATCTTCGCCACTAAAACAAGCAAAATGCAACAAACAACAAAAACACTGCACCAAACTCAGTGGCCCCTTGTCATCTCATTGTCCTATCAGAATGAAGTCTAGAGAATCCCAATCTGGAGCTGATGCTTCACCACAGATAACCAGGTATTTGAACTTAGAATGCCGTTTTTGCAGATGAAAACCTCTTGTTTAGTCAGTGCATTGGAATGTTGTCTAGATCAGCCATTTCTGAACCCTCAGCCAGTCAGAGGCCTGTTGCAACCTGCCTAGGATGGAGTGCTAGGGAATGAACCCCTCCATACTCTTAAAAGAGACTCTGAGTTCAAGCACAAGGATGACTGGGCCAGCAGGAACAGTGACAGTTCCCAGATAGTCCCCCCACTCCATCTCTGCCTGCCCCAGACCAGGCCTTCAGCAGAGGGCAGAGCTGATGTCGTTTCTTTAGTCCCTCCCACTTCCGCAGCATGCTTTGGGTGTCCCCAAGCTTATGGGACCAGGCAGCACTCGAGAGTCCTCCCGAGTTAGTAGTGAGCTATTCCAATACCCCTAACAAGACATTCATTCATGCAAGATTATTTGTTGAGCACATATATGCCAGATACCACTGGGATAGGCTCTTGGGATGCAGTGCTAAGCCAAATCCAGACAGGCCCTATTCGCTTGGCGCTTGCAGACACGCATCAAATAACCATAACAGTCAATGTAAAACTGTCACCATTGATAAGTACTACAAACAAGGGGTATTGGATACTGTAAGAAATTATAAATTATAAAAGAGGAATGCCCCCTAACTTGAGCTGGGTCTACAAAGATAAATTGGAACTAGGCTAGGTAAGCAAGGATGTGTGTGTGTGTGTGTGTGTGTGTGTGTGTGTGAATCGTGGAGTGGCGCATATGAGACATGAAACACAGCATGGATGAAGACCCTGTGGCAGAACAAACCAGGGTGTGTTTGAGCAACTGTAAGAAAGAAATCTGCCTGGACTGTGAACAGAGTGAGCAAGATGAGGATGCAGAGACACAGCCCTGCAGACCATGTGAAGGACTTCGGCCTTTATTCAAGGACAGTGGGAAGCCACAGATGGGTTTGAAGTATGGAGTGAAATAATATTTGGGTTTTAAAAAGATCTCTCCAACTTCAGTGAAAACACTGACGGTGCGGGGAAGAGGACAAGCAGCGGAGCTCTTCGGAGGCTATCTCAGGAGTCAAGGCAGCATTGGCTGACACTAGCCGAGGTCAAGATGGTGGCAACGGAGATAGTGACACCCTGAGAGGTGGGGAATATGAGTAGCAGAAGTACTTCATTTATTTATTTAGAGCCACATATTGAGTGCCTGCCACGCGTCTGGTAGGCACTGGAGATAATAAGAGATATAAAGATGATAAGACAGGCTCTGCTTCTGAAGCTCATATTCTGGAAGGGGAAACCAACATGGAAGCCAATCATGGCCATAGCAGCAAGGGTGGTCAAAGATAGCACAATCGACTCCACAGAGCAGGTGAGCAGTCAGGTGAGTCTTGTCAGCACAAGAGATTTACGATGCAACAGTTGATATAATGGCCTGTCTTGCCAGAGAGCAAAGCCCCAAGAAAAATGAGTCCCAGCATCAGAGGTTTTCTCTTCCAATCCAATACCTCCAGACAAGGCATTTTTATATGACTTGGAGGCTAATAACTTGCATCTTCAGAGGCACTCTCTCAAAAGAAATCATGCAAGAAAATGCACAGTAGAGACCTCTTGGGAAAGCAATAGTGTCCCATTGTCTTTATATTTATTTTTTATATGTCATGCATTGGTATGCTTATGCTAATATTAACATGTAGGTTAAATATTAAAATGTAGGTTCTTTGAACCAACTACAATTTATTTTTATATGGCTGAAGAGAAAGAGCTAACAGTCACGTGTCCTTCCCCTGTTAACCAACAGTCCATCCTGATTTGAAATGATGCATTTATACTATGTACATTTGCAATGCTCTCATGGGTCTGCTTTCTCCAATGAGTAACTTAACCTATGCCAATGAGCACCATTATTAGTCAGAAGACAGCAGGCTATGCTGCAGTAACAAATCAGCCTAAAAACTCAGTGGATTAACACAACAAGCATAAATTTCCTGATCAAATAAAACAAGCTCATTAATTCAAGTTGTTTCATTTCATCCTGTGATAACTTTATCTCAATACATACTTCTATGAGGGAAGAAAGAATGGAGAAGCCATACATTTCATCGAGCAAAACTAGCCACACAACCCCACCTTACTGCAAGGGTGCCGGAAAAATGGAGGTGCTAATGGAATGTGTGTTGGGCATTAACGTTTCTGCCAAAAGTATTCCCTATGATTATTAAATCTTAGTCACAAACCACCCACAGGGAAAAAGTTTCCAGGGTAACAAGACATTTTCTTCTTCCTCGATTGCTGGTTAAAAACCGGTAAAGAGCATCTGGCTCCTTTGTGAACTAAAGCATGTTAAGCTTCTATTTGGCAAAATAAAATAATGATAATAAACAATATATGCTCCTAAAAACTAATTAAAGAGCAAGCTTGAATCATCATGAAGCCAGATCAGGTTTAAATAAAGCTTCTTAACTGTCATTATCTATCAGACGTGCATGGAAAGTGTTTTGTGAATTTCTCCCCCATCCTATCTTTTAACCTCTCAAACAGCCACCTACAGAGAGCCAAAGAGTGGCAGGAGAATGTGCTAACGATGTCAGCGCATGTAAGGCTCTCCAAATTTATGAAGGATGATTGCATAACTATGATGAGAATGAACTTTTCTCACTTTCCATACAAAGCTAATGGGGAAGCAATGGGCTTTTATAACTCCAGCAAGAACACATTAGATTAGTCAGTAAAATAACTCTATGACCAAGGAGAGGAGCTACGTATTGATATGGTGAACCCTGAAAGGATCAATTCTGCACTCTCTGCCCTCCCAGTTCCGCCTGGTTTGGAGCCATCTGGGGAGCGGAACAGAATTGTAGATTTCTGTTCTCAGACGTTCTGGATCAGAATTTCTGAGGGTGGGTTTCAGAGTCTGCATTTAAACAATTATTTTAGAGCAAGGGTTAGCAAGCTTTTCCTGGGAAGGGCCTGATAATAAATAGTCTAGGCTTCGCTGGCCATACAGTATCTGTCTCGACTCTTCACCACTGCTATTCCAGTGCAAAACAGCCGTAGATAATATGTAGATAAATCAATATGGCTTTGCACCAATATCATTCTATTTACAAAAACAGGTGGTGGGCCAGATCGGGCCCGTGGGCCATAGTTTGCTGACTCCTGCTTTAGAGTATTCTTTTTAAGGAATTTTTCTTTTTGAGATAGAATGTACATACAGTGAAATGCACAGATCTCATAAAGATTTGGAGTTTGGATAAACGTATTCACCCATCTAACCAACACTCTAATCAAGGGTAGATCAATTCCATCACCCCTCCCCAGTCAGGCCCCACACCTCTAACGGCAATGAGTGTTCTGGATTCTCTCACCATTAATTTGTTTTGTCTATTCTTGAACATCAGATAAATGAAAACATACAGTATGTCTGCTTCTGTGTCTGGCCCCTATGCTCTCTCTACTGTATCTGAGATTCACCCACCCCAATGCATACATCACTAAGTCTTTTTTATATTGCTGAGTAGTATTAAGTTATATGAGCATCACAATTTATTTGTTTATCCATTCTTCCATTGATGGATATTTGAATTGTTTATTGTTACCAGTTTTGTCTATTATGAATAAAGCTACAGTAAACTTTATTATTGTATACGTGTGTGTGTGTGCGTGTGTGTGTGGTTGTACATTTTTATTACCTGTGGGTAACTACCCAAGATTGGAATTGCTGAGTAATAGATATTTCACTGTAACAAAAGCTACCAAACAGATTTCTAAGCACTTGTGCCACTTCACACTCCCACCAGCAATGTATGACAGCTTCTGTTCCTCAACATCCTCACCAACATTTGGTGTTTTTATTCTTTTTAATTTTAGTTATTCTAGTGGGTGTGAAGTGGTGTCTCATTGTGATTTACATTTGCATTTCCCTGAGGACTCCAATCTTTAGCACTTTTTAAAATGCTCAGTGGACACTCGTACAGCCTCTGACATGAAGTGTATGTTCAAGTCTTTCTCCCATTTTTACTGGGCGGTTGTCTTTACATAGTCAGGATTTAAGTGCTCCGTCACATAGCAGTATTGTGAATATATTCTCTCAGTCCATAGCTCGCATTTTCATTTTCTCAATGATACCTCTGATAGAAGTTTTTAATTTTAACAAAGGCCAACTTATCTTTTTTTCTTATATTATTAGTGTTATTTTGTGCACACTTTAAGAAACCTTTGCTTACCCCAAGATTGCAAATATAGTCTTTTGTGGTTTCTTCTAGAAGCTTTATAGTTTTAGTTTAAACATGTAGATCTATGAACCGTTTAAAATTAATTTTTGCGAGGTATAGGTCAAGGTTCATTTTTTTCCACAGTAATATAAATTTCCTTCTCAGATCTACTTTTGCTGCATCCCATACATCTTAATATACTATATTTCCAGGATCAACCATTTAAAAATATTTTATAATTTTCTTGAGTTCTCCTTCTTTAAAGCACTGGTTATTTGGAAGTTTCTAATCTTGTTTCCAAATAATTGGGGATCATTCTAACATCCATGCCACATCAGGGTCTGTTTCTATTGACTTTATTTTATATCTTCTTTATGGGTCACATTTTCCTGCTTATTCACATATTTAGTAACTTTTATTGCATGTTGGACAATATGAATAATGCCTTATAAGAGTGAAGATGATGCTACCTTCTTTCAAAGGGTGTTCAGTTTTATTTACACAGGTGGTTAAATTACTAGAGTATTATTTTGACCCTGTTGAGCTTGGTATTATTCTTTGTCCAGTGGGTATATTCCCATCTTGAACTTGACTGCATATTGTGTGGCCTTATTGCAGTGGAACCAGAATTTACTCATAACACATGGCCATTCGGGGTCACAGCAGATGATACGAGGTGTTCAGCAAGGCCTCCCCCTAGTGTGGTTGGACCCCAATGTGTCCCAGTGCTGCACAAATTCTGGTGTTACCCTTAAGCTCTCAGCCCTGAATCAAGTGGTCTCTGCTAACTCCGGTGAAGTCCCACCCTGGGCAGGGACAGCCCAGCCCTCAGCCAAAGACCTGTAGTAAATCCCCATGAAGATTTATGAATACTTCCCTGCATGTATTCCTCTTTTCCAATACTCTGCCCCCAAAATTCCACTTCAGAAGCCAAGAATGCCAATCTCAACTTCTTAGTCCAGACTCTCTGCTTGGTGGCTGCCTCTGTGCACCGCAACAGCAAAGGGCTCCTGGAGAGAGAGCCAGGTTTTCCTGAGGCTCCATGCCTGTGTTTCCCACTCTCAATGATCACGGAGCTGCACTGCCATTTGATTAATGCCTGGAAAGAACACTTCATCTGTTTCGTTCAGTATTACCATTGTTTTCAACAGGAGGACCAGCCTGATGTCGGTTATCGCACCATGACTGGATGCAGAAGTCTTTTTAGAATAACACAATCCAATAGAAATAGAATGTAAGCCACATATAATTTTAAATTTTCTAGTAGCTGAATTAAAAAAAGTAAAATTGAACCAGTGAAATATTAAAATGTTGATATAATATTAATAATGTTTTGCATTTAACTGAATATATAAGATTATCATTCCGTTGTGCCATCAATATAAAAATTATTGAGATGTTTTACATTATTTTTTCAGATTGTCTTCAAAAGCATGTATTTTTATACTTACTGCAATCTCAATTCGATCTAGCCTCTTTCAAGTGTTCAGTAGCCACATGTGACTAGTGGCCACTGTCCTGGACAGCACAGCTCCAGCGAATCCTTAAGCACAATAAATTGGAGAAACACTGGACTTTAGGGGTCTTCAAGGAGATTTCCAGCACCCCAAGAATGTTAATCAATGCAAGCTTCCCTTAGTCAATTCTCTAATGTGGAAACACACTCACGTCAAAAACTTTCCGCATTTCATCAAAAATATGGGGAAAAAATTTTTATGTTTTACAAATGCAAACCGAAGAAGCTATTACAAAAGTAGCAACTTAGTGTCACTCAACTGAGAATTTGTTATTAACATCCCATCTCTCCCTGAGTGTTGAACATTTATTTAATGGCGTGACCTTTCTCAGGTCTTGATTTCCAAATCTATGATGTGAACAAAGCCATAAACTGTGCTCGCTGGGATGCAAGGTGGTTTAAAATTGACTGGTGCGCAGAATTATTTGAAAAGGTCCCACATGAATCTTCTTTAGAGGCTTACACCACCTCACCGGCGATTCTTTCTGCAAGGTCAACTTCATTTTCACTTTTGGAATTCAAAGCTACGTGCTTCTAAGGCCTACAGACACATCACTTCTTTGGAGTCCCAGCACTGCCTACTTCAGGGTTTGGCAGAGCACACGCAAAGACTTCTCGAATTAAAAGGCCCAGATCAACAGAGAGTCATGTTTTTTAAATCAAGGGCAACTGGAGCAGGTACTTGAATAAGGTGGAACAGGAGAAAAGCAATGCAGGAAGAGAAAACTTTTTTAAAGGAGAAAGAGAAAATAACCTGAGATACAGAATATATTTGTTCTGCCCTTTTAAGCCGAAGTGTTGAATCCCACCTAGGCCTGCCTCCCTCCAGCCACACTGACTCCTTTTCAGCTTCTCCAACAGGTCAACCTGGTTCCATCTCATGGCCTTTGTACCTGCTGTTCTCTCTCCCCAGAATGCTCTTCCCATAGCTGTTGGCAAAGCTTGCTCTTTCCTTCTTCAAGTTTCAGTGGAAACATCTTTTCAGACAGCATTCTCAATGGGCCCTAACTTACTGATTTCTATCTCACAATCATGTTGATTCCTTTCCTAGTATCTATCACAGTGGGCAACCTGTTTCTGAGGTGTTTACTTCTTTGGGGTCTGTCTCCCCATGAGAATGTAAGTTCCACAAGGGCAGGGGCGCTCTCTGCAGTCTCTCTCCTGTTTCTCCATCCCTAGCCCAGTACTTGGTCTCTAGTAGACCTTGACACACATACATGTTGACTATTATGTGAATGTTATGCCCTTGAGCTTTGGAGATCTCTGAAGGGGCGGAAAAAAACCTGCTCTATTCTAAACCAATGGGGCAGCCAGACCCCTGAACATATGAATTAAGTGAAGGGCGGTAAATTGACGACAACTATTCCTGGGAGTGTACACGGTGACCTGGACTATGGGCCTGAAGTCATTTGGAAGATGGTTTGGAACTTGATGCCATCGTTTACTACTCTGTGACCTTGGGGACATTATTAACTGCTCATGTCTGTTTCCTCCTCCTAACATGGTATTAATGAAAACATCTACTTCAAGGAGTTGTAAAGATTAAATAAAACAATGGATAAACAGCACTGGGCTTGGCACATATGAAACGTTCAATACATGGTCACTATTAGCTACAATATTTGTTGGAAAATTAATCTCATGGCACCGGCAGGACGGTAAGGGAGGTTGACACAGATGGCCCACAGACTCGAGGTCACCTTTGCTCAATTTGTTGGCATTCTCAAATATCATCTGGAAACTTTAGATGAAGTCTTCCTCATTTATTGGTGAGCTTTCCTTTTTTTCTTTAATATGCTATTACATTTCAAATGGGGTATGTAATCCTTTAGGTTTGATTTCCTGGCTGCAGTAGAAATGGAAAATGCAAGTAAACACCATATTGGAAATCTGACTGTTCAATGAATCGCAGAAGTCTTTTCTCATTTGTCATAGGAAAGAAAAAAAAAGAATGAAGTTAAAGTTGTTTATAAGACAATCAAACTAATCTTCTTGAGAAGCAATTATTTTGGAGGCATTTCCCCCATTCTTTATAGCTTTACCATTTTAATACTGAAAGGTATTTAACTGGAAATCATTTTTTTTAAACAGCAGTCTCATAATCCTTTATAAAATCTCTCCCTGGCAGTATCAGCAGGAAGGTTTGCACATCTCACAATATAATGGGGAAGAAAATCGCCTACTAACCCTTTGCCACTGATCTGTGAGAATATCCTACAGAGTGCTGGCCGAGGATGGTAATTGCATTACTCCATTTCCTGCAAATCCCGATCAACCAGAACCATCAATCCAGTTTAGGGACGCATTTCCGCTGACTGTGACCAGCTCCTGTAGCCTTTTCACCTTGGATTCAGACCCGACAGTGAGGCTGAAACTGCTTCAGGTGTGTGCTTCCCCACCAATTTAATCCTTGACCAATGAAAAGTACACTCCAGGCCTCTGCCACTCACACTTTTAACTACTCAAGGGTTCTCATCAGTGTAGAGCCCCTTGTAAAATACCCAAGTGCAAATGTAGATGATGCTGATTACTGGAAGGCCTAGCTGCATGCCAGAAGCAGACAATATGCTGTCTCCCGGTTCTGGAAAACACAAGGGTCCTCAATGCCCTTTTTACTGCTTTTCCCTTCTCAAGGGGGAGATGAGAGGCCCCCTTGATGAGACCCATCTCTTCTTCCCCTTCTCTTTCCTCTCTCTAGTGAACTGTATTTGTACTTTCAGATAAGAAAAAAAAATGTAATAATTATAGGAAGTTTGAGGGATTTGAGGGCTGATCAAGAGAAAAGAAACAACCGTGAGGGGCAGTAACACACACAGGCTTCGTTGGGTGGCGCTTGGACAGGGATGTATGAGACAGGAAGCTCCTCACAGCTTGAGACCGTCCGTCTCGGTCAGCTTGGGCTGCTATAACAAAATACCATAGGCTGGGTGGCTGAAACACAAGACATGCATTTCTCACAGTTTCAGAGTCTGGAAAGTACAAATCAACGTGCCAGCAGGTTTGGTTCCTGGTGAGGACCCGCTTCCCGGCTTGTAGAGGGACATCTTCTCACTGTGTCCTCACATGGTCTTTCCTCAGTCCGTGGGCATGGAGACAGAGAGCTCTCACATCTCTTCCTTTTCTTATAAGGGCACTGATCCCATCATGACGGCCCACCCTCATGACCTCCTCTAAACCTAATCACCTCCCAAAAGCCCCATCTCCAAGTACCATCACATTGGGGGTTAGGGCTTCAACATATGAATTTAAGAGGGACTCAAACATTCATCCCATAACACTGTCCAGAGGCTCACACGGGGAGGTCACCACCCCCAAGGGAAGGAGGGCCAGGGAACTCCCAGGGAGAGGGAGATATGTGACGAGGTGATGTCCTCAGCAGCACAGCATGGAGATGCTGGGTCTGAAGCTCCAAAGGGATGTAGCAACTTGAGGCCTTATAACTACAAGGCCCTGTCTTATCAATGGGTAACAGCTGTGTGGTGACATTTCATGGGGGATGCAAAGCAGGCAGTTCTAAATGGCTAAAATCTGCTCATTTGGGCTATTTTAAAAATAACTGGACACGTGAGAAATTTGAGTTTGGCAACAGTGGGCTTTTGAGCTAATAGGCCTGCAGTGAAGAAATAAACAACCTGGGGGCCATGCATAGATGCTCATTTACCTAATGATGATCAAGCCCTTTTTGAAAGCAGGAGAATAGAGACAATAATCCACAGCAGAAGTGGTCCACTTCCCGACTGTGTGAAGACATTCAACTGGGGGCTGAAACGTCACTTCTCCTCAGGGCCCCGGCAGGTGCCCCACTGGGATGACTGGAGCACACAGGGCTCTTTTAAGGGAAGATCACTGATACGGGAGAATGTGGATCCAGCGTGGCCATCCAGTTTTTAAGAGATATGAGAATCCAGTTTCTGTTTTTGATGCCAAGTATCTCATAGCAAGATGTTGACAAACAACACAAACTGCAAAGAAATAGTGTGGCTCAAACAAAACTCCTCCATGGGTCAGTTACAGTATATGGGTGGCCAGTTTCCAACCTCTGTTTCCAACTCAACAATGGGAATGTGTGGGGCATCAGACAGAAAATCATACCAGCATTGACTGAGCAAGTGGCTTGCTTCTCCTATGACTTTTTTAAGCTATTTATTCTTTTCTTTTATATATATTTTTAATGTGGTAACATACACATAGTATAAAATTTACCTTTTAACCATTTTTAAATGTACAGTTCAGTGGCATTTAGTCCTTTCATAATGTTGTGCAACCATCACCACTATCCTTTTCCAGAACTTTTTCATCATCCCAAATGAAACTCTGTACCCATTAAACAATTTGTCATTCTTTCCACTCCCTAGCCCCTAGTAACCACCATTTTATTTTCTGTCTCTATGAGTTTGACTACTCTAGTGCCTCATATAAGTGGAATCTTACAGTATTTGTCTTTTTGTGCCTGGATTCTTTTACTTAGCATCATGTTTTCAAGGTTCATCCATGTAACAGCATATGTCAGAACTTCATTCCCTTTCATGGCTGAATAATATTCCACTGTATGGACAGACCACATCTTGTTTACCCTTTCATCCGTCGATGGACATTTTGGTTGTTTCCACCTTTCAGCTATTGTGAACAATGCTGCAATGAACATGGTCATACAAGTATTTCTTCCAAGTTTCTCCTTTCATTTCCTTGGTTGAATACATAGATATGTTAATTCTGTGTTTAGCTTTTTGAGGAATCTCCTAAAATTTTATAGTTCTGAATTATCTCCCTAAGTTATAGTAAAGGTATTTCCTATGGCCATATGTGTTCCTAATGCTAATATTCTCTAGAGAGTAGCAGTTGTTTATATATTTCCAGTATTTTTTAAGGGTTGCTGAAAAATAGTTTTCCTTTTCTTATGATGACATTTCAGTATTTTTAACTAATTCTCATCTACTTAACTTGAAGTTTATTGGCAAAAGGTTTGGTGCTCTCATCAGAGGGGATATTTTTACACACACACATACTCTGCCACACACATATCACATTCTGCAACCCTGCAGAATGAATGACAAAGGTCCCGTGGCTTTCTCTCTTCCCATTAACTGAAAAGATAGAATTACTCTTCCCCCTTCAGTGAGGGAAGAGCCCATGAGTCCCTGGGGTGCTGACTCAGTGCATCAGCCATCCCACTGTCAATCATTAATAGGAAGCGGATGTTGCAAAGAACACCGACTCAGCAGAATACAAGCCTGGGCTTGACAAAGAGCCAATGAAGGAAGGTGGCTTCAAAGCAGAGTATGTCTTAAGAGATGAACTCAAATGAGAAAATCGTGAAAACAGCAAAGAGTTAGGGGATTCATAAAATTCATTTGTTCATTCAAGGGTTCCCAGTATATAGAAAGCTCCTTTAAAAACGGTGTGTGTATGTGTGTGTGTTTGATCACCTTTTAGATACTAGGCTTTCTGATAAGTAATGGAGATACACAAATTATTAAGGAATCTTCCCCATTGTCAAGAAGCCCACAGATTAGTAGAGGAAGCAATCTAATGAGTAAAAGACATTAAATATAATTAAAGCATTCATTGAGTACTAACTTTGTCCCAGGCATTGTATAGGCGTTGTCTCATTTCATACCACAGTCATTTTGTAGAGACACGTACTGTTAATTACCCCTTTTTTACAGAGGAGGAAATTATTTCAGAAAGATGAACTTGTCCATGTATTTGAGCATACTGAAGTTCGATGCATCCTTCTCTAGGACTATGCACATGAAACCACATGCACGTACATCAGTGGGCTGGCAAGGCTATGCCTGGAGGTTCTGTAGACAAACTTAGGTCACACTTCTGACACAGCCAACAGCTGGACAGGAAGGTTTCTTTTATATAGGGGTGTTGATCATTGTTACATTAGGACATACATGGATAAAGAATAAAGTAGAAGGCAGAATCACAAAATATATTTTTGTAGGATGAAGCATAAGTCTTCTAAGAAATCATAAAAAGAAATTTGCAGTAGGAACAAGCTGTCTCACACAACAGCCCCACTCTTCCTCGCCCTCCTCTCCACTCTTCACCAGCCTCCACCCAAATCCAGGAGTATGCATCCTCTTACACTAGAGGATTCCATGAAGATTCCAACAAAACACACTGAAGTGGTTTGTATGGGGTTGTTAGCTAGCTGGGGAATTGTGCAGGAAAATTGGTCCAGACACAGCATCCCTGCCTCTCATCTTCTCTCATCATTGAATCCACATCCTGACATGCTCTCAGCTGTGATCCTTACATGGTATCTCCCAAGATTCCTGTGTTGGCCACATGATTTTCAGTTCTGCCAATTATTCTCCTGGCTAGAGATGGAGACTGATGGGAACTCAGTCCATCACCCAGACTTCTAGCCCCCTCCCTTCACTCAATCATTAATGGCATTTTTTCATTCACTGTCACTTATGCTGGCACATAATCCATTTTAATTCCTAAAGTCCTAGCCTGATTCAGAGAGGTGACGATTAGGGATGATTAGACTTTGGAGTAAGGCAGCTTCAGGACTGAAACAAAACCATCATTTCACCCGCTATGTGGCCTCAGGACAGCAACATTCACCCTCTGTGCCCCTGTCTTATCTGCAAAATGGGGACAATTGGAACACTTAGATCAAGAGGCCGCTACGAGGATTAAATGAGATACGGGATACTTTCAGACCCAATATTTAGTATGTGCCAGGTGTACATTCAGTAAGTGTTAGTTATTACACGAGGAGGCACTATAGTGTAGTGAGGAAAAGTTTGGTGAAAAGAGTTTGACCGCCTGGGTACGAATACTGACTTCACCACTCCCAGCTGAGTAAACTCGGGCAACCTACTGACCTTCTCTGAGCCTTGGTTTTCTCATCTGTAAAATGGAAATAGCTGTATCTATCAGAATGGATGAGTATTGACATTAAATGAAATTGTCCATAAACATGCTAAGCACAGTGTTCAACATTCACATATGTGCTCAATAGCATTAGTAATCAATATTGTCACGAGATTCATAGCAAAATGTAATGGTTCTTCGTAGTAGCATTCATCTAAATAATCATTTCTTCTAAATAAGAAAACAAAATTTGCACGGCAATTAACTTTCAACAAGCAAAATTATTTACAGCTAAGGCAAAATAGATGGAAATACATATACAGACGGAAAACAGATTAGCAGTTGCTGGTGGGTGGGGGAATGGGAGAGGGTTGACTACAAAGGAGCAGCACAAAGGAAGTTGAGCAATGATAGAAATGTTCGGTATGGTACTGTGCTGGTGTGACTTTAGGTGTTTGTCAAAATCTACAGACCTGTACACCACAAAGAGTGAATTTTACTGTATGAAATTTTTTTTTAAAAATCAACAAGGATGTGGAAGGAAATCAAGGAGGAATGCAGACTGTGACAAATAAATTTAATGGCATTAAAATGAATCACATAAGCACGCTGAAAGGTGTGGGGAAGAAAGGAGTTGATCTAAGAGCTCTGAGAAACAGTGTTTTGACTGGATACTTAAGGCCAACAACGAAAAGATCTGTCCATAAATACAGTAGTTCATACATTTGTTTATCCCAGGAGTATAGGTCAGCAATTCTGAAACTACTTTATATGAATACTGGAGTTAAACAAAAAAAGTAAATATATTATAGAGGATGGGAGCCAGGTTTCTCACTGTCAGAGAAAGAAGTTCCAAATAAGTGAAGGGGAAAGTCTAGAATAAATCCCGAACTGCTGGATTGGAGTCAGAGTCATCAGTATTAAGTCGTGTTTTTTTTTTTTTAAATAGATATGCAGATATTGACACAGAAGTAAACACAGGTGTGTATACATACACATGTTTATGAGCTCTGTCCCCTGAGAGGACCCAGAAGCAGTGACATCCCAGTAACAATAAGAATGCCTGCTGCACAGATCTTGTTTCCTAAATACCGTTCTCCAACCAAAGGAACCAGCGTTCCTTGGAGAAGGGGCTGATTCCTGGGCTCAGGGAAAATACAAGATGAGCCTGGAGCATCTTACGGTGCCAGAAAGTTAGGAAGTGCTCAAAATAAACGTGGGGATGTTTAAAGGGCATAAGAACCAGACAGAAGGAGCTCCCAAGAGCCAAAACTGGATTAACTTGAGACAAAATTTGATTATAGCCCAAAGGGAAAACATATATATTCTTGAGTTCACACTGATATAAACAACTAAGTAAGTGGGTGAATCTAGAAGAATGGAAAATGCTTCCTTATAGAAGAGTTCCAATTAATACATGTAGAAGAGATGAGAGAAATAGAAAATTACCATTAGAACACTAAAGTAATAAATTAGTGTACTAATAAGTACAAAGGAGAAACAGTAACCCTACAGTGAAGAAACCTGGCAGACACTTCCTCAGCCAAGTGATCAAGGGTGATACCGCCAGTAATAAGACCTACAGACACCACGTGTCCTCCAGTAGGGTGCACTGAGAAGGACACTTCACCTTTGTGGCATCCTTCTCAATAAGGCACAATTTCAGTCTAATCGGGGGCAAACAGAAGACAACCATAAAATGAAGGATATTCTACAAAAATAAAAAAAAGATGAGTATTCTTCCAACGTATCCAAGTCATGCAAGAGAAAGAAAAATTGATTTTCACAGATTGGAGGAAATTAAGATGCTATGACAAGTAAGTACAATGTAGGATAATGGATTGGATCCTGGAAGAGTAAAACGACAACAGTAAAAACTGGTAAAATCCTAATGAAATGTATATTTCAGTTAATAGCATTGTACCCAAGTTAATTTCTTCATTTTGATTATTGTAAGATGGTTATGTAAGATTTCAGAGATGATGGGTGAAGGGTATATGAGAATTCTCTACACTACTTTGGCAACTCTTCTGAAAAAGTCCAAAGTTCTCAAAAAAGGTTTAAAATTATTTACAACTGCTAATTCAAAACTTGAAGGTATCCATCCTGTAGTCTTATTAGAAATATTTCACTTATCACCATCTAAGTTACTACCTTCATTTTATGTTTAGAAGAAAATATTTAATCATGGTGGTGGGAAGGAAATCAGATGGTTAAGGAAGGCAGGATACATCGAAATTTTTAAAGAAAACTTGCCTATATATTTTTTCCAAATTCTATTAAATATTTTTAAGCTAACTCCTCTTAGAAGGTGACCAAATATTGCATGGTACACATTGTGATTTCACTGTTCATTTAAAATGCAAAACCAACATGCAAACTAAGGCACCCTGTTGTTTGAGTTTTAAGGGTAATTGTCATGAATCTTTTATTTTGTGTTTAGTGTCCTTTGATAGATGTCCACAAATCCCCAGGAATGTACACTTTCATAGTCACTTCTGGCTTTAATTCTCTACACCCGCTACACTCTCACCTTCCCATACAAGTTTACTTTCATCTGGGTCTAACTTACCCAGGAATGGAACTCAGTAGCTTAGCCTTGATCCATGACCACTCCCAAGAGGCTTTGGCAAGAGTACCAGACTTTACTGAAGTTTTGGAGTGGCAGAGAGGTCTTCCATACACACTCTACTCGGAAGTGAATTGTTTAATACTCCAGCTCTTGAAAGGACTTCTTGCACCTGCCCATGGAGGTTGTCCCCTCAGCATCTTTACTCCATAGGCTTCATCATCTCTCCTCCTCTGTCTCCCACTCTCCTCCCCTCATCTCTTCTCTGCTCTCCCACTTCTTAAAATTGCCAGTAATATCTTATTCATGGATAATGTTTTCTCTATCCTTTGGGATATGTGTTCACGCAAACAGCAGGGATCCTATCTCAAACTTGATCAAACAGAAATGAAATATGGTGGCTCCCATAACTGGAAACCCTGAGGTGGGTGATTCAGTGTTCATAAAACCCAGTGGATTTTGCTTAATTTCTCTGTGATTCTCTTTACTCTGCTCCTCTCCTCACTTGCAGTGGCTTCATCTCCAGGCAGGTGGTAAGGTGGCTGCAGCCAATGTGGTTGTCATAGCCACGTATGACATTCCCCGCTGCCATGCAAGGGATTATCTTCCTGTGGCCCTCTTAGAAATAAGAAAACTTTAATCAGCAGCCTCTAAAAAGAGACATTTATGTCTCATCAGTGCACATTGTGTCATTTTCCTATTCTTAAACCAACCTTTGTGGGCCAGGATAGCGCCATAGCTCGGGATGACAGAGGCCTGCATTCCTGGGGCTTATTAGGCTTGGTTTAAATCAGAGATTGGAGAATCATGGCCCTCAGGCCAAACCCAGCCCACTGCCTATTTTTGCAAATAAAGTTTGTAAATAAATATTTATTAGAATATATCCAAACCCACTTGTTTATGTATTGCCTATGACTGCTTTTGCACTATGGCAAAGTAGTTGTGAGAGAGAATGTATGTCCCACAGAGCCAAAATCCTGGCTTTTGACAGAAAAAGTTTGCTCACCACTAGCTTAGATTAATGAAATGTTATACCTGGAATTCATCTCAGCACTTTTATATGACCCACCTGCTAGGCAACAGCAGAGGAATGAGATGGATGTTATGGAGACAGCGACAATGCCCACTACAGTCCAACCCCTGGACTAACCAACATTCATGCATCAAAGGGCTACTCTTACGATATCCCTCCTATTTTATATGGCTTAAATTCACTTTCTTTCGTAAAATTATTGTGATAGTAAATACCTATTTTTGCCTAGTATCTCTCTCTGGAAAAACTAAAAGTTTGCAAGTCTATGAGAGCCTCCCTAATTTTTATTTATTAAATTTTATTGGGAAGTGACATCCTAAAATTGGGAGTTCCTCTCCCCCATGTCAATGATTTCTCACAAGAACCCTAACTGTCAGTCAGCCTAAAGTATAATACCTTCTGAAATAAATTTCAAATGGGTTTGGTGCCGAGAGACAAGGTGAGTGTGTTCTCATTATTTCTCTGATAAAAACAGTATCAGAAAGGTTGAACTTACTGCAGTGCGAGTGGTCTGTAAGTTATGCTCCATCTCCAAGAAGAGTCTGTGCCTTTGATTCTAATTGGTTATACTCCATTCATTAAAACAAGCAGTTAACAACTATAAGTATAACTGCAGTAACTATTATTCTTATAAGCAATGAGGGTCAAAAGCTATATACACACAAAAGGTGATACTTAGGCTCTCATTGCCTTCAATTTCAAATACAGTCCTACAATTTAATATTGCATGAGATTATCCCTAATTGCCTGAGATGGAAATAATATTCATCTAAGAATCTAATTGCAAAATGACCTATGAGAGAAGAATTTACTCACCGACATCAGGTCATCCCTTCACAACACAAACTTTTTTCTTTGTGAATGTGAGAGAAGATGAAGGGAGAAAAAAATAATGAGTGCATACCTATCTAGAGATTGACAACTAGGAAGAATGGTAAATAAAGACTTTCTCCCCAGGTGGCAGTGGTTTGAATACAGTCCCGCTTAGTCCTAAGTGAAAGCTTTTTGACAGAAACCTGCTCTGTTTAGAACAGCTGGATATCAACCCTAGGGTTTCAGATAGTGATAATGAAATGTCATTATTATGCTGGTGATGATACAGGTTTCTCTGGGATGGGAGCAAAGGAGAATGGTCTGGCAGTGGAATAATAGATGTAAAGAGTCTACATGGCCTGTGTGACTCCTTTGAATCAATTCAAGACAACAAACATTTCAAGAGTACATGTTACATGTGAGGCACCATACCCCTCCTGTACTCCAAATGTGGGTGAAACCCAAGGTTCAGCTTCAGTTTCTGCCTTTCTCCTTTCTCATACCCTTATTGTGTCATTAGTATTGCTTTTCACAGTAAGTAACAGAAAACATGACTTCAGGGCTTAAATATCAATGAATCTGCAGGCAGGCAGTTTCTGCCCTTGCTTCAATGGCTGGACAATATCAAGACTGTGTCTCCAGGATGCTCTTGACCTTTCCATCAGGACCACAAGAAAGATGCCACAGGACCAGTCAACAAGTCCACACAGGAGCCAGGAAGAAGGGCAAGGAAGTAGTGCCAGCTGCAACTGTCTCTTTTTTTCATGAACATATGAGCTTTCTTAAATATCCCCACCTCTAGCAGATTGCCTTCTGTCTCCATGGTCAAGTGAATCATTGGTCCTGACTCCCCGTTCCCCTATAGTTATATTAAAAATCACATCCCTACCATGGCTTCACAGTGGGCATGTTGACGCTTGACCTTGAGGTTGGCCATACAACTTGCTTTGGTCAATGGAATGTTAGGGGATGTGGTGTAAGCAGAAGCTTAAAATGTGCTTTCACAATTGGCCTTGCCCTCTTGTCTTTATGTAATTCACCATGAGAAGAACATGGTCCAGGAAGTCTCTAGTCCAAGGAGGGTGAAAGACATCTCGGGAAGATCTAGACTCAACCTGTAGCTTGGAGTCTACAATTTAGTCTGGATCAGCCAAATTGCACTCATATTGCTGCTGGCCCACAGACCCATGAGTAAGAAATATGTACTTATATGAGCTACTGTGTTTTAGGGTGACTTGTTACACAGCACCGTGGTGGCAATAGCTGACTGATACATTTTCATCGGCAGGACTTGTGTTCCATGGCCACTCCTAGACCCAGAGGAGGTTAGAAGAGTAAACAATAAACAATAGAGACTAAAAGAGCTGATAAAGAAACTTTCTGCCACACTTTCCAATTCAAATTTTTACTCTACATAGATTTGCAAAGCAGCAAAACTTGCTTTGGTCTCTCAGATGCCACATCCTCCAAACACCCACTAAACATCTTCAAATGCACCTTTATTACTCCAGTGACAAATATTCCACATGTCAAGGTTAACCTTGATTTCTCTATTGAAATCAACATATTAGATAAACATTACAAGTAACATTTATTATATTCATTGATTGAGTACTTATAAGATTCCAGGCCATGTTCTCAATGTTTACACGCATTATCTCATATAATCCTTACAAGACAAGCTCTGAAAGTGCATGCAATTTATTATCATCTTTCCAATAATGAAGAATTCAAAGGTTAATTTCTGCCATCTAACTATTGGCAGAACTGGAATATACTAGATATTGGGTTCAAAACCACTCCTTCATTGGGCCAAGTAATCTTTGTGAATTATTTCATTGAATCCATGCATTAACTACCTTTGCATCAAATCAGTTAATGGAAGATGAGAAGTATTAGATTTTACTGATTCTTTAATAATCACACTTTTAGCAAACATCTCAATTTCAAAATCACCCTCCCCTGAGCCCGGTATTTTATGTGAATGATTTCAATCAAATCATACATTTATCCCCTTTTATCAAATCACTTACTGGAAGATGAGAGAGACTAGATTATACTGATTCTTTAATAATCATACCTCCAGTATATGTTACTTAATTTGTAATCCCACTGCCTATACCCAAATAATTATAAAGGCCTTCCTTTCTTGTTTCTTCTCATTCCAAATCATTTTGCATATTGCTCCCCAATTAAACTTCTTAAAATATTGCCTTCATAATCACATTTTTCTCCTGCCCTGCCACCACCAATGACTGATATTAGAAACACCCAATTTATCTAGAGAGAGATCACTCAAAGCCATGGTCATGGGGCTTTGCCCTATAACTGCCATGGATATCCCTGTGAGAAGACTCAATCATACATTTAACATCTTTTAATACACTGAGAAGGTGAGTGGAAGTAGAGGGAAAAAGAACTTTTTTAGAAACTCCTTAATTCAAAATTTTTTGATGGTTTCCCAGCACACTCTGCCTATCAGATCAAGTCAAAATTTCTTATTCAAGGGCCTCAAAGAGATAAATCCATTCCAGTTTACTCCAAAATTAGTTCTAGCAAGGTTGGACTTTTGATTGAGCCTAGAAAAAGGATAGCTGTCACAAGGCTGATATAAGGCCTGGAAGCACAACCATGGTGTAAGGGCAAATGTCTGTTCTAAGGGGGCAGGCGTCCATTCTAACTAGTCAGCATGTGCGCCATACTCATCACTAAGAATTATGAATATCATTCTCGCATTGTCATTTATCTTTGTGAAATGCCTTCATGCTCTCTCTGCACATCTTTTAGGGAAAATTGCACTTCCTAACTCTAACATGAGATCTGACCTCCACATGCCACCCCTATATAATCCACAAGAATCTCTCCCCTCCTCTGAACCCCTATAAGCATGCTGGGCATTATCACGACTGACTTGAAATATCAAAACTCTTTCCATATGTGCCTTTTCTCTTTCTCTAGATCAGGGTTTTGCAACCTCAGCACTGTGCCATTTGGGGCCAGATAATTCTGGGTTGTGGGGGCTGTCTTGTGCATCTTACTATGTTTAGCAGCATCTCTGGCCTCTACCCACCAGATATCAGAAGCACCACTCCCCTAGCTGTGACAACCAGGGATGTCTCCAGGTACTGCTAAATGTCCTCTTGGTGGGCAAAGTTGCCCCTATTGAGAACCACTGCTCTGGATTACACAATTCTCAGGACAGAGACAGTAGCCACCTCTTCTCTCCCCCCCTTCATGTCAGTAGCAGAATGTCCTTCACATATAAGATGCTCAGTGTCATGGTAGATTGATTTCACATTCTCATGGATCCATCTTAATTGGAGGGTTTTGTTTTTCGAAACAGCCCAGCAGGTAGTTGTTTTAATCTGCCATTTAGTCTACATCATTTCACAAATGACTGCTTAAAAATGCACACTACTTAGGTATCAATTGTGTTTGTGCAGGATACAAAATTCTGCTTCTCCTAATAGGATCAGCTTCTGAAAAGGCAATCTTTTATTTTTTTTTTTAGTGCCTACCTAGGATTCCATGTTATTCTCTAGAAATCATCAATTTCCAGAGAGATTATTTATGAAGCTATGGAGAATTGTGATGATGCTGCAAAGAAGTCACAATGACCTACAGAGAATAAGCCAGAGCACCAGAGAGCTGTTAAGAATAATGGACCAAAAAATAATGAAGAAAATAGAGAAAAACAAAAATCAGAGTGTAAAACGTATTGTGATCATCCACAAAATATACTCGTATATGAGTAGCAGACAAGCTTATAGATAAAATATTTATGGTTCTAAAACTTTTTATTTCATAATTAATCATATGAGATTGTTTATTACACGTGTGATATTAACATTAGTTCGAGAAAGTGAAAACCGTATTATTAGAGACCCAAAATATACAAAAGTGATTTCTAAATATAAAAAGTGAAAAGCTCTATATTTGAATCAGTTCAACAAGAGTTCTGCTCTCTTTTTTTAAAATTTATATAATATCCTGTTTGATGTAAAATTGAAGAAAAGAATATAAGTTATCCCTATGCCAACTTTTTAAACTAAAATGTTGTACAAAGATTCCTGTGGCATTTCAGCTGCCCTTAAATTTTAATAATACTGATAAAATATTCTACTCTCCCCAGCCAAGTAATTTTTTATCTTTAATTGGTAAGCCTTCATTTATTATTTCTAAAGCATAAAAATTCTAATATCTAGGATTTATAACTTACCCAGGCAATCGTGACTGCAAATGTATTTTTAAGTGCACTCAAAAATAGAGAAAGCAAATGAACACTAGGGAAATTTAAGTTTGGACTACAATGGAAAAAGAATTTTTTACAACAAATATATCATCGACTAACTATATTATGCCTCGTCGGTGAAAAAACATCCTTCAGCAACTCCCTGGGGTGATAAGAAAGGCTTTTCACAGAATGAGAAGACAAAATTAAGTCTGTAGAGAAGACCCAGGTCTCCCCAATATGGAATGAGCAAAGATCATTTCAAAATTGACAGAGGAGCAAATCCTGAAATACAGTGTGAAGATTCAGTGAAATATAAATATTACATATTGATCCAGGATGATCAATAAGTGTTGTTTCCTGCAGGCATTTTTATTCATAAAATAAGTTTTACTCAAATATTAAAGGGAAAAGAGGCAATGAGCTTGCAGAAAACGAAAAGCACTATTCAGAAAATGTCCCCACCGATACTGACATCGGCTTTGTAGACAGCATGCTAAAACCTTTGACATGGCCCAGATCCTTATAAAATGGAAAACCAAGTTTTATTTCTAACCTACTGTATTAGGCTGAATCATGGCCACTCAGACATCAGGTCCTAAGACCTGGAGACTGTAAATGTTACCCGTAAGGAAAAAGGGTCTTTGCAAATGTGATTAAGTTAAGGATCTTGAGTTGAGGAGATTACCCTGGATTATCTGGTGGGTCCTAAATCCAATCACAAGTGTCCTCAAAAGGAGATTTGACATATTCAGAAGAAGAGAAGGTAATGTGAAGAAAGAGTGATAAATTGTAGTGATGGAGCCACAAGCCGATGAATGTCAACAAACACCAGGAGCTGGAAGAGGCAAAGAGTGGATGCCCCCCAGAGCCTCCATAGGGAGCAAGGCCCTGCCAATACCTTGATTATGACCCGGTGATGCTGATTTTGGAATTCCGTCATCTAGAACAGTAGGAGAATAAATTTCTGTTGTGTTCCGTCACCAACTTTGTCATCATTTGATATACCAGCAATAGGAAAGTAATAAACCCACCTTATTTCCTGACAGCCTGCTTTCTGTTACCTCCCAAACTCCACCAATTTAAAAATAATAATGACGACGATAATGACACATGATAACACAACGCCTCCTGACAATTATTAACATTTGCCACGTGACAGGTACTCTGTTAATCACTTATGCATGTTGTGTTCTTCAATCCTCACACCACCACCATCTTTCAGGTGTTAGGATCCCTATTGTACAAAAGAAAAAACAACGATCCATCATCACGTGACCATCAAATGGCAGACTTGTCATGGGAACTCAGAAAGCCGGTTCTGCCATAGGCTCTTCTCCCATAACCATTCTGCCACACTGCCACATGCATGATTCTTTATCACAAAGAGCAAAAGCTTTGGTCTACAAAAGACAGGGACACGTATACTGCATAAAATCCATGGGCCACTCGTATTACACTGCATTCTTAGCCACTAAAAATTCTTAAAAGAAGTAATAGATGTGCTGGTTACTCTCTTCACTTGGTATTTGATTCTTTTCGATGCGTTACATTTCTATATCAAGAGTGAATCTATCACTTCCACCAGAATTAACAGCAAATAGTAGCTGTGTGTGACATGATAGCTGAGGTTTTTTCAAGCCTAACTCTAAACTGGTAAGGCAAGTAAAGCAATGATTTTGGGGATAAGCACTGATAAAACTCTGATTGTAATTCAAGTTCCTGGGAACTGGTGGTGTCAAGTCTCAACTAATTAACTATTTTCTTCTCAGTGCCTAAAGTAGGCTATAGGTAGTGGGATCTGGAAAGGACCATTCATCCATCCATCTATCCATCTATCAATTTGTCCACCCATCCATCCATCCATCCAATATTGAGTGCAACTTGGCCTAATGTTGCCTTAGAAAGTATACCTAACTCCATTTTAACAATATTTGAAGGGTATTAATATATGGCACTATACTAGAAGACAAATTTAGCAATAATCTGACACTTCTGAAGTTTAAGTTTAGCTTCAGGGGAGAGAAGAATGTCTTACTAAAAAAACCACAAGGAGAAGTTCTTTGAGAACGTGGATAAGAGCTTATTTCAAAGAAGTAAAACCTGTTGAAGTTGTGTAAGGGAAGTGACTTGCCTGGAAGAGTATTTCTTGGATGGAGAGGAGAAGGAAGATTCCCAGACCTTCCTGAAAAGACCTACTGTGGACATCACCAGGGAGCAGGGAGGTCACCAGACCATGATGAACACAGGTGGAGACCCAGAAGAAACCTATGGCAAGACCCATAACCAGGAAACAAGAAGCAAAGGCACAACCATTACTAACCAAGGACTGTGTGCATCTCCGCAGCAGCGTGGGGGGAGCCAGCTGAAGCAGATCTTCCCTACAGGATGCTCATTACGTTTGATCCACTGGGGTGTTCTGAACGGCATTCTTCATAGTGGTTGCAGGAATTTTTTTCCTCTTTTTTTAAAATTGATGTCTTAATAGTTTATCACATTGTGAAGTTTTAGTTGTACATTATTGTTTGTCAATCACCATATAAATGCTTCCCTTCACCCCTTGTGCCCACTCCCCCCCCTTGCCCTGGTAACCACCGAACAGTCCTGTCTGTCCTTGTGTTCGTTTATATTCCACATGTGAGTGAAATCAGGCAGTGTTTGTGTTTCTCTCTCTGGCTTATTTCACTTAACATAATACTCTCCAGGTCCATCCATGTTGTTGTAAATGGGACAATTTTGTCTTTTTTATGGCTGAGTAGTATCCCATTGTATATATATACCACATCGTCTTTATCCAGTCATCCATCGAGGGACACTCAGGTTGCTTCTACTTTTGACTTTAGCGAATAATGCAGTTGCAGGAATTTTTAAAAGGAGGAGAGGTGTTTTAACTACTAGACAATGTGGATGCTTCTGTGAGTGAAGGATCCTACCACTTGGCAATAGTGATTTTCCTAACAGCTTTCCATGGACCACTACCTCCCTCTCCCATCAATGGTCAACCCATTTCTATATGTTCAGGCAGTTCTTCTTCATTGTTATAAGAGCATAGAACTACCTAATACTTAATAAGGTAAAGAAATCAACAATGACAACTTTAACCCTTTATAATGTCTATACTTTGAGCCAATTATTTTACTTTTAGGATCTAATCCAAAGGAAGTAGAGATGTGCTCAAAGATCTCTGTTTTCCTTGCAGCTTTAACAGTAAAAAAAATACTGAAATAATATTAGTGTCTAACAGTTAAAGAATGGTAAGTGTGAGGGCACACCCAAATGCTGGGCTACTATGGACCATTAACTTCATCTTCCTGAAGAATATTTAATGACGTGGAGGAAATGTTCATAATAAAATGTCAGGTGACAATAGCAGGGCACAGTAATAGACAGTCTGAGCCCAATTAAATATCTGAGTACTTACATATACACAGAAGAAAATAAATACAAAGGGAATCCACCAGAATGATGCTAGCAAGTAGCCAAGATAGTAGGAATTACAAGGGAATTTATTGTCTTATATACTTTTTTCTATTTTCCAACTTTTCCTTGATTAATATATATTATTTTTTAAACAGAAAAAAAATAAAGGATAGTGTCAGTGAAAATAACCATAGAAGTCTAGGAGACATTTGACTGCGCATTTGTAAAACATCTTAATTTTTTGGTGTGTGTTTTGTTTTGCTTGCACTAGCACACCAACCCCCCAACACGCCGACCCCAGGATACCAGTCTTAACTAGGCTAAGATGGCATTATTTTCCAACTCCAAAAATGTGGAATTTGTGAAAATTCCGATGAACAAATCTCTGATTATTTTTTTCCCTTCTGAGCTATGGATGTTGTCACAATTTGAATCACGGTATATGTAAAAGATGCCAAGTACCTCCTGGCAACAGATGAATCACGCATTACAAATGGCTTATGTTTAAAACAAATGATCAGCTTAAACATTTCTGCCTGCCACCAGGTCCCAGCAGACATTCTATATATTCTCAAATATATTAACTTAAAAATGGAGCTTGGTCTCAAATGGGCTTCGAGAAGTCAGTCAAAGGTAGGTTAGGAGAGGAGTGATGGGTCTTTTTTTACATGACTCAAGCAAAGCCACCATCTCCCTCCTTGCTTCTAGAGTTCCTCCCTTAGCAGACAAAATGGAAAAGCACATCTTGGAAGGGTCAGATCAGCTATGCTCCCTTTAAAGAGAATTAGCCCCAAGGACCCAAGGCACAAGAGTAGTTTAGGCTCCTAAAACAGAAAGTAGAGGTGTATTTGTCTAACAGCAAGCAATGGTAACAATCCACTTTAGATTTACCTTTTCCGGACATTTCATAAACATGGAATGCTACAATATGTACTCTTTTCCATCTGACTTCTTTCACTTAGCATCTTGTGTGCATAATGCTTTTTGAGGTCCATCCATGTCGTAGCTTGTATTAGTATTCTGGTGTTTCGTATGTCTCTTTGTAGTTTGTTTTTGATGAATTGTATTCCACTGTATGGATATAGCGAGATTTGTTTATCTGTTCACTAGTTGATGGACATTTGGATTGTTTACACTTTTTTGGCTGTTATGACTAATCCTGCTACAACAATGTTGATTCATGGTTGCCTGGGGCTGAGGGTAGAAAAAGAGATTGACAGCAAATAGGCATAGGGGAGGGGTCTTTTGGGGGAGATGGAAATGCTCTAAAGTTAGACTGTAAATTTTCTAAAGATAATTGAATTTTAAAATTAAAATCGGTGAATTTTATGTTACATAAATTATACCTCTATAAAGCTGTTTTAAAAACCTAGTTTGGTGTTACCTTATTTCCAAGATGGTGTCACTTGGCTCTTGAAAGCAGACATTTATACTTTAAGTTCCAAGGGCCCTTTTTAATCTTGTAATATAAGAAGCATTCATAAGGTAGAGCCCTTATCCCAAAGGAGGAGGTTTTAAATGGAGCGATAGAGGTATCAAAAGGGGAAGAGATGATACAGTTGTGTACCAAATGTTAGAAAAATAAAACCTACTGTTTGCCCATTTATAAAGCTTATGAAGGTGGAAATTGTAAATGTTAGGAGTCAGGGCATGATTTGGGGTCCTGAGCTGGAAGATTCTAATAGGATGAGTAATTCTGGAGGGTGAAGGAAAAGAGCTAGGAAGAGATGGTAGAGGGCAATAAGCTGAGAGCACAGAGGGAGAGGGAAAAGAACAATCCCTGCCAAAAGTAATGGTTCTCCCAATTTAGGACAGAGCAGAAAGGGGAAGTTTACCTACCAAAAAGTACTACTGAGGCAGGTTGGTTTCACCAATCCTGTTTCCCTATAATACTATTGTCACCCCTCCCATCTTTTGTCAGAAGAGGACACTGAGGCCCAGGGAGTAAGATTAACTCACTCAAGGTCACAACACTGGTAACTGTCGGGGACAGGATTAAACCCCCAGGGTCCAGACCTCCAGACTCCTCCTCACTCTTAGGCTGTATGAGTTGGATTGAACTGGCCCATTCCACTGCCCCCTGAGCAAATACTGTACATTCTCATGTGACCCATTTCTCATGGCTGCTGAGGACAACAACATCATTTATCTCCTACACCGGCAACTCGTCAACTTCAACCCCTAATTTTAATCCCCTCCATCACCCAACAGAGGCAAGCATATGACGACTGCTCGTAAGAACATCGTTACTAAAAGACTGAATTAAGAACCAGTGTCACAATGGCCCTGGACACACTAAAAAACCTGCAGAGAAAACCTAGACTCTGTCACTTCCTTCTAAAAGAACAAATGACCACAAGTCACTTCCAAACTCAACCCAGTCCTACAACTCAGAACACAAGGCTTAGAGAGGACTGACGTACCCTATGAATTGGGGTCCACTCTCAGATGAAAATCATGAGATATAATTTGACAGCCACGCTTCACTGAGTCAAGGCTGGGGTACCAAACTCAGAAATCAAGGCAAAAATGATTCAATAACCTTCCCATAAAATTCACAAGAGGACAACCATATTTGAGGTCAAATGTTTCACATTAAAATGAAAGAAAGAGAGAGAGAGAGAGACCTTCAAGGATCCCTAGTGTCTACAGAGAAAATTATTCTCCAACTCTTCATCCAGATCTGCCTGCCTGAAAGGAAATTTCTCCTATGCAGAGAAAGATGCCCTCAGCAGTTTACCTACAATCTGATGATCTGTGTTGTTGCAAACTGAGCCCTTCTAAGACTTAGAGGGACAAAGACTGACACACCAGCTTAGGTCTGATCTCCCATGGTAGTTAAAAACTGGGTTTATACAGTGTTTTAGTTCACTTCTTAATTAATTAACCCTTACTTATAGGCCTAACGATGTCTCAACACATTTCTTTCTAAGAGAGAAAGAAGGAGAAAGGGAAGGAGGGAGGGAGAGAGAATATTCCTTGTCACCAGAGGTTTTAACTAAATGCATTTCTGGGTGTATCCTCTTGCTGGAAAAAGGGTAAATTATCCTAATAACTTCCTTCAGGTCAAAATTCATACTGCTGTTCAGAACACTTTAATTATGAGGAAATGAAATCAGGCCATTCTGCCACACACGCAGGAAACAAAGTGCAGCTAGTGCAACAGCCACAGCATCTTGGGTCTTAATTATTAGAAATGTGGAGCTCTCAAAGAATGTTCTCAAGCCAAAACAATCAGCTCACACGCTGGGGTCCCCAGAGGCCAGCCTATTCCAGGGTACTTAATCCTGGGATGGCAGGATAATCACCTCCCAGGAATGGCCACCCTGACCCTGCAGGTCCCACTGCCCAGGCCAAGAGAGGCTGTGGATGGTGTGCAAGACTTTGGGGGAGTCAGTTTCAGGACTATAAAGATAATTTTTTAAAAAGCAGGGGATAAAAAATACTTACACTGAAGGAAAGCTGTTTTATAGCTGCCTTGTGACAAAACCGAATTTGCACATGGAGGCTAAGAACTTTCTGGTTCAAGATGAGGATATTGTATACAGGCAAATGCTCCATAACTTCTGTAATTGTCTATCGATGATGATTCAGTGGAGAAAGACTATTTCAGGCTCTGAGGCCTACACCAACTGAAGGTGGCCACTGCTTCAAGGACTGAGGTGGGTAAAGTGAGAGGGTATGCCCTGGGGACTGTTGGGGCCCAGGGTATGCCATCCCAAAATATGTTACCATGGCATATAGATTATTTTGAATTAAAACTACTTGAGAAGCAGCTGCTGCAAAAAGGGCATTTTGACCCTCCTCTGTTCCCCCTGAAAGCAGGAAATAAATCTCCCATGTGAAAGGTGCTGTCCCTGCATCCTTATCACCAGAGATAGGGAATTCAGGGCTGAGAAGCCTGTACAAACAAACTTTGTTACTTTTTTACTAATTTACTACCCAAACCCAAACTCTGCTTAAATTCCTTCCTAATTAGGCACCCAAACCTAAGTTTCTTTGTCCTGTCAAAATCTCACAAATTCATTATTTCTTTGTGTAAAAAGATATATAAACTGCCTGCTTTGTTCACTCTCTGAGCATCATTTTAGTATCTCCTGTGCATCCATATTAAATTGTTTTTTCTCCTATTAATCTGGTCTTATATCAATTTTATTATTACTCCAGCCATAAGAACTCAAGAGCGGTACAGGGGGGAATTTCCCCTTCCCCAAAAGGACCCAGCACTCTCCAGGTATCCTCAAAGATATTGTCTTTCTGAATTCTTGTAACAGCCCTGCAAGGAAGTCATTATTATATCCATTTTGCAGAGGAAGACAATGGGCAAAGATGGTTTGTGGAGCTTGGCTAAGTCAAACTGCTGGTAAGTGGTAGAATTAGGATTGTGGGTGGTCAAAATTGGCCACCCCAAAATGTGTCTCTTTGGCTTGATTATTTTTAAGAACAAAAGACTCTGAAAGAAACTTTGACCACCCCTCCAAGTGCCTAAAAGAATTTAAAATAGAAGGGCCCATTCCAGGAAGGAGCTAATACCATAAGATAACTATAATGTAATGTAAAACGTGTCTCTCAGGTCACATTGTCTATAGTTGGCCCATTTGCATTTCCATCTCCATGTAAATTGCCTTTCTTCCCCTTGAAGTTCCAAACCACCACCTCCAACACCCTCCTTTGTCTTTAGCTGAAAATGGTATTTAGGGGCCAGCCTGGTGGCATAGTGGTTAAGTTCACGTGTTATGCTTCAGTGGTCCAGGGTTCACTGGTTCGTATCCTGGGCACAGACCTACTCACTGCTCATCAAGCCATGCTGAGGCAGTGTCCCATATAGAAGAGCTACAACTCTACAACTATGATACACAACTATGTACTGGGGCTTTGGGGAGAAACAAAGAAAAAAGAGGAAGATTGGCAACAGATGTTAGCGCAGGGCCAATCTTCCTCAAAAAAAAAAAAAATAGTATTTAAGGTGGTGACCTCAGCCGTTCTGGCAAGTTGCTCAGTTTTCCTGGGTTTCTCCCATGTATACATGTTATAAAGCTTTATTTGATTTTCTCCTGTTATTCTGTCTCATGTCAATTTAATTCTTAGGCCAGCCAGAAGGACCTAGAGTGGGTAGAGGAATTGTCTTCCTCCCCCACAGTATTGAACCAAGGTCTGACCCTAAAATGCTTTAAGAGGAATCTACACTTTAGGACAGGAGGTTGATCATTTTGAGTAGAAAACTCCAACTGCACCTGTAGGGAAGACTGGCCATATAGCCATCCCTCAAGACCTCTTCATCTTAGATCACTGAAGGACACTTAAGGAATAGTCCTACAATAGTGTGATGTTAAGAGTACAGGCTTTGGGGTTCAGACCACCCAGGGTTCGAATCTCAACCCTGCTATTTTCACTAGTTTTGTTAACTTGCGTAAGTTCATTAAGATCACTGAGCCTTGGTCTCTTCATTTAAAAAATGTGACAATGATAGTTCATTGGGTCACTGGAAGGCAAAAGTAGATAATGCATGGAAACTTTGGAACCTACAGTAGAGACTCAGTAAATATTCTTTATTATATAAGAATAAAATGAATACAAACTATTTTGAACTTTGAATGCACTCTCAAAGGAAATTTACTGCAGGTGTGTGTAGGGGGAGGGTTGGAGGGAGCCTAGGTCTACCCAATTATCACATTAGAATAGAGCAAAATGACTATAGCTGCCTTCCATTTCAATTACCTAAAGTTGACTATCTTAGAGTATCCCTAACATTCAAGTCTGCTTTTTTATAAAAGAATAATATGCATTCCTCCACACTTCTAAGTCTTACCTTCCACACATCCTTTCTACACAAAGATGGCTACTGGATCCTAAGTGATGCTAAGTTACACCACCTGCCTATACAGATGATTCGTACGCATTATATTATTTACTACGAGGGTAAATGAAGCAGAGAGAAAAGAATTCCTTTAATATGGAAGCAAAAGAGAAGATTTGTTATTAATGTTCCCTTAAACTAGGGTGAGGTCTTTGAGAAAAGGGAAGGGTACACCATGTTGGGTTAGGGTTTGTTTTATTGGCTCTATGTTTCATCTTTTTTATTGAGGCAAAAGTCACAGAACATAAAATTAACCATATTAAATTGAACAATCCAGTGACATTTAGTACATGTGCAATGTTGTGCAACTACCACCTCTGTCTATTTCCAAAACAGTTTCAGCACCCCAAAAGGAAATCCCATATCCATTAGGCAGTTGCTCCTCATTTTTCCCCTCCCCAGGCCCCGGCAACCACCAATCTGCATTCTGCCTCTATGGATTTACCTATTCTCAATATTTCATATAAATGGAATTGAGGGGGAGCAGAATCTGCCACCCCAAAATATGCTCTTTGCCATAAGAATTATTTTGAGCTGATTATTTTTGAGATGCAGCAGATAAAGGGGGGGTTCTGAAAACAGAGTAAAAGGCACCCTTTTGTAAGAGACATGTACATTTGTAAGGGAAATCTCCACTTGTAAGGGTGTCTCCCTCTCTAGACCAGGAAGAGAAGAATGACCCTAAATCACAAGAAACTCTTATTAATGGAGAAGGCCTGACTGAAATCTACATAACAACCTCACCCTTGTTTACTGGGCTTTTCCTGGTCACCTCTCATAACTGGCCCCCAACCTCCCAACATCTTCTTTTGTCTTTAGCTGGAGATGGTGTTTAAGGTGGTGACTTGGGCCATTTCAGAGAGTTACTCAGTTTCTCTGGGTCTCTCCCATGTGTACAGGAGGTGTGCATGTTAGTGAACTTCTGTTTGCTTTTTTCCTGTTAATCTCTCTTTTATTACAGGGAGATCTCAGGCAAGCACCTGGAAGGGTAAAGGGAAAATTATTTTTCCTCCCCCACAGAATCATATATTTAAGTTGACTCAATTCTTAAAATAACCACAGAGGCAGTCGGAACTAACCCTTCCATGTCTACACAGGCTACAGGGCCATATCTAATGCCAGTTTCACTGTAGTTTGGGTCCCACAGCCCATTTACAGACATCGTCATGGAGTCATCTATTTTCCAATGAACATCAAGCTGAAAAGCAGACCAACACTTACAGTTCAACCCAAACAAATGGTGGGCCATCTTAACATTTACACTGGCCAATTTCCATTTTGATTGAACCCACTGGATTTTTCCATTCCTCCAAATGAACGCTGGCTAATGAAAACAGCAAATCGGGTTCAACCAAATTTCTTTTATGCAAACTCTAAAATACATTACCCATTGGAGTCATACAATGCAACAGACTCTCAACCAGATGGAGAAACATTCCCTGCCTAATGAATAACCAGGAACCCACCTACCCAGTCCATCCTCCGTTGATTTAAATCACGTACTATGAGAACTACAGAATGCAGCTTAGAGAATGCAGTCCGAGCCATCCCCCAACCAAGCCACATCCATCCTGATTGTTTACCTACCGTGTGTCAGGGAAGAGGGCTGTTAGTACTCCTGAAAGCTTTTCAACCTTTCTCTACTTAGGAATTTTCCAGGATGGGTTTGCATCAGAATCACTAACTTGTTAGTGAAGCAGGTGCTTGGACTCCACCCTACAGATTCTGGTCTCTAGGACTGAGTTGGTATCTGGGCATCTATATCCGTAGCAAGTATCTCCAGTGATCAGCTTGTCAGTGGAAATGAATGCATAAACTTGGAAAGCATGCAGAGAAAGATACTAGGGAGAATTTGTACAGACTTTGGTAGCAGTCAAAGATGCAAGACTCAAGCAGCTCTTCCATAAGATGAATGCTCCTATAATTAATTGCTCTTGACTTAGAATGATCCCAGAATCCAAGTGACAAGGAACTCAAAAGGTGCTTAGTGCTAACCTTGAACCTGGGTCTCCTGAGGGTGGGGTTGAAGAGACGAAGCTAATTTTGGAGGCAGTGCAAGTGGGCATTGATGGAAAGGACATGAGGAGGCTTTGCAGGCTCAGGGGCTCGAAGGTTCACAGGAGCGAGAGGAGCAGGGTTTTGTGGCAGGCGGCGGTGTTTCTATTCTGGGTTCATTCAAGGGACTCACTATATGACCTTGGGCCTGTCACATTCCCTCAGCACTGCTGCCTCTCCATCTGTGAAATAAAGGCACCAGTGTCCGTCACACAGGCCCTCCCGGGGTGGGGAAGATTAATGAGGCAAAGTTTGCAAAGTGTGTGGAATGCCAGGTGATGAAGGGCAGCAAGAAGCACAAAGTAAACGGTGGCCAGACCCTCCCCCTCCCTCACACAGACACACTTCTTTTGCCTTTGAAAAATAGCATAAACTCTCTCTATGCCAGGTGAGGTCCGCAGACCTGGAGCAGCATCAGAAGCACCTGGGAGCTTGTCATAAATGCAGAATCTCAGGCTCCACCCCAGACCTGCTGTATCAGACACTCCGGGGTGGAGCCAGCCGTCTGCGGCCTAATAGCACTGCAGGGGAGGCTGATGCTTGCTGAAGTTTCTAGCAATGTCAAATGGCAATAGAGCAATGATTAAGCCAGATAAGTCAGGAACTTCCAAGGAGCTCACATGCCAGTGTTGGGTGGGGAGATAGAAAATAAACAAATAAAAAAGAATTTTGGAGAGTGCTAAGTACAATAGGGAACATAGGTTAGAGATGGCTGGCAGCACGCACCATGGTTACGTCTATGGACTCCAGATTCATAGGCCCAAGGTTCACACCCTCTTCTTGGCCACTTACTGAGTACTTTGCAAAACGACTTAGCCTCCCATTGACTCATTTTTCTCTTCTGTAAATGGGGATAACAAAAGATCTCTCTTTAGAGCAGAGGTTGTCACACTTCAGTGCCATAAGAATCAGCTAGAGAGCTTGTTAAAACACAGATTTCTGGGCCCCATCCCCAGAGATTGTGATCCAGTAGGTCTGAATAAGTCCTGAGAATTTACATCTCTAACAAAGCCCCAGGTGTGCAGACCACAAGTGGAGTCACATTTCTCTAGAGCAAGACATCTAAAACTTCAATGCCCATTCACATCACCTGGGGACCTCACTGAACTGTAGGTGCTGGTTCCGCAGGCATGGGGAGGGGTCTCAGATTCTGCGTTCCTAACTCTTTTCCAGGTGGGGCTGAAGGATCTGGTCAATCAATCACTCTTTGAGGAGTAAAGTTAGAGTATCGGACACATAGTAGATAATCAAATATATTATCCATTATAGTATTTCTTTATAGCTTTTGTAACATTCTTTATTTTATAAAGTGACAGTGATGGTAAATAGATAGTCAGTGGTTAGGGTATTAAACATCCTTATTTGGTAATTTATAAAGTTGGTGACACTGTATCAAATCCAATGAAAAGGATACGTTGGTTCATAGAATCAAAAGCTTCCAAACCAAGGATCCAGGATTTCCTCAAAGGTCATCGTAGGAATAGAGAACTCACAAAGCAGCTTATTTCTGCCTAGAATTCCAAAATGTTTGATAACATAAACCAACTATAGGTAAAGTTCTGCAGAGGATACAAAGGGAATTAACAGTCCCAGAGAGATTTTGAGAAAATGTTATAATGGTGACATAAAACCCCCAATAAATTTTCAGCACAAATACAGCCCAGTACCCATGATCCTAAGTAATGCAAAAATGCACTTGGGAGACAATTTTCAGTAAGATTTATTCATATTTTTGTTTACTTCTTTTTGTTTTTCTTTCCTTTCATATTGTTTCTCTTTTCTTTATGGAAGAATTTTTCTCCTTCCCCCCTAGACTAATTAAGCAGAACAATGCCCCTCTCCTGGGACTTCTTTCCATCAGGTTATAAATAACTTCAACACAATAACTAAGAGCATATATAAAAGCAATGACAAGGTCATTTACCATGAACAAGCCATGTTCTGTTTCCATGGCAACATGGAGTCAAAGGCAAATGACATATGATGATGTTTCCATCATATCCCCCATCATCTCACACCCTAAAAGGTCCAGCTCTGGCGCAGGCCAGGCTTCTTTGAAAATCCTTCCCCACTAGGGTGTGGGTGGCTGGGATCTGGGACCCAAGCTTGGAAGGCAGATGGCAAGGAACTGGAGACCAAGCTCCACTTGGAGCCTGGCGGAGGGCACTGTCAGGAAAGAACGCAACTCTCTCGCTAACTGTGGCCACACTTTTCCGTTCGTCGCTGTGGAAACCAGAGAGTCTCAGTAACAATCCCAAACTCAGGCAGGTCATTAGTCTGCCCCTCTGCCTCACTCAGTTTTGGACTTGGCTGTGCTGTCTCACCTCACTGTCTTTTATTTTTCCTTTCTTTCAGTTTCAGAACAGAAGCTCGGAGCGGGACTGATCAGGGGTAAAGTACTGGCTGGTTACCAAGTCCCTTGCAAAGGCAGAGACTTTATCAGGCACAAGTTCGTTAGAGGTGACTATCTGCCTTACAAAATGAATGGCAGATGGAAGTGCTTCCACTTGCTTCCAATTCTGCCTTTTCCTTGGTGTGTTAAGAACCCAGGAAACGTGAGAAAAAGGTGTAAAGAAGAGGCTGGCGGCTGTTTAAACAGTAAGGGTCCAATCCGCTCCCTATAAAGTGCATCCATGGAGTCTGTGGGAATAGGGAGGTGGCTGAGTTTCTTGACCTCACTCTTAGAAATGGCGGGAATGGGGCCGGCCCGGTGGCGCAGCGGTTTCGTCCGCGCTTGGCAGCCCGGGCTTCGCGGGTTCGGATCCCGGGCGCCCGCCGACGCACTGCTTGTCAGCCATGCCGTGGTGGCGTCCCATATAAAGTAGAGGAAGATGGGCACGATGTTAGCCCAGGGCCAGTCTTCCTCAGCAAAAAGAGGAGGATTAGCAACGGATGTTAGCTCAGGGCTGGTCTTCCTCACCAAAAAAAAAAAAAAAAAAAAAGAAATGGCGGGAATGTTCTAAACACCCCCTACTTCGCTTAGAAATCCATGAAGGATTTACCATCCTGACATCACTTATTTGTATATTCACTTTAAGGAATTATTTTAAATGTTTTACTTTGGAAGGAATCCAAATCTACTCAAATATATTTAAACCTCATTAAACCTGATTTCTGTTACTAACCTCCAATAATGACAAGGATAATGATATCTAATACAGATAGATAGATAGATGGATGGATGGACGGACAGACAGACTCTTACCATATGCCAAGGGGTCTAATGGATGTTTTACTCACAGCAACACTATGAGGTTGATATATCATTTCCAACTTGCAGATGGGGAAACTGAGATGTAGAGAGGGTAAGACAGTGTTCACAGTCTTAAACAGCTAGAGCAGCAGAGTCTGGAATCAAAACTAGAAGTTGCTCAACTCCAGAGCTCTTAGCTATGACCTACCTGCTTCAAAAGTAGCCCTTTCTTTTATTTGCCTAAAATAACTCCTTTCAAGCCCTCAATGGAATGCGTGCTATGGTCGGTATTCTAGCGTGTAGTGTGCATGTCAGTTTCTCCCGTGGTGACTTTATAGTCTGATTAATTCTGCCTCTCTCTGTGAGTCCAAGTGTTTTAGGTTTTACATAGAAACTGTCCCTCTTTGCCTAACTATTTCCTTGTTACTGGGAAATACCATTTAGGGTTAAAAGAAATGAAATGGATGATGGACCTCTCCTCAAAATCACATCCCTAACAGTCTCTCTTCCTTTGAAATGGTGATTCAGGGACTGATAAAACAAAAAAATGTTACCGAAGGGAAATATCTGGTCTTTCTCATCCATGCAAAGCACATTTAGGGACGGTCTGCCCCTCCGACAAAGTTAGATATGTCACTGGGACAGAGCTCAGGTCAAAACTAAAGATCCATTTCACAGTAGGTTTCCCAGCCAGGTTTTAGGCCTTTTAAATGGCAACACTGGGGTGAGTAATATGGAGGATGAATAATTTAAAAAGCAAATTAAAAACCCTCTACAGAACACAAATTACCTAAAACAGGGAGCATGATTTTATCATTTGCAAAAGCAAGCAGGATCGGGCAGAGAAGAGAAACAACTTCTCAAGAACTCATAGAATTCACAGAGTACCCTACACCCTTTATTTTCACTTGTTATCACCATGCAGTTTAATTTTTAATTACACAATACATGAATAACTTGCCTTTGTTTAAAAAAATATAGGCAAGATTAAAGTTCCATTTGATCACTATCCTTAATTCCATCCCTCCCTCCACAACCTGGAAATCCCAGCTTGTTGAGTATCCTTCCAGACTCTCACCCTAGTGTGAGTACACATTATGTTTCTAAATAGATAATTTTCTACTATTTATTGAAGAGTGACATGTTATTCATTTTAATTGGTTTATATTAAAATCCTAAACCATAATAGCTTAAACTCATCTGTTCAGCTACAAAACACTCAGCGACAGTAACCAACCAGTTTCCTTACAAATTGAGAAAACCAAAAGGGTAATTTGTATTATGATGAAGTTATATCATGTTAACCCGATGCATATGAAAATGTCCATTCCTGAGAACTATGCTTTAACTTTGTTAGACATTCTCTTAGGCTGGACTTGCAGCAGGCTAGGTGAAATTAGAAGGCAGTAGAGCAGGGGATTAGAGTCCACCTGCCAGGAGTTCATCCCAGCCCTGGCCTTTACTACTTGTGTGACCTCAGACACTTGACTTGCCTGCTCAATTCCACCATCTTCAAAATGGGCATATTTCTAATACCTGCTTCAGAGGATTCTTAGGCTTATTAAATACTTTAACGTATGTAAACCATTTGGAGAATGGCTGGCATGATGAATACTCAATAAATATTAGCTATTATTCTTATGATTATCATCATAAGAATGTATTCTCTCCTTAAGAGCTAACCCACATACCACTTTGGACTTTAGGCTGAAGAAGGAAACAGAAGGGAGAATGGAGAAATCAGGGAGGACTGCTGAGTGCTCTGAAATACATCTTCAAGGAGGGTGGGTGGGTGGCTGGCTGGCTGGCTGGCTGGGTTGGGGGTGAATATGGATGGATGGGTAAAGGAATGGGTGAGTGGATGGATGGATGGATAGTTAAGTGAATGGGTGGGTGTGTGGGTGAGTGGATGGATGGATGGGTGGATGGATGGGTGGATAGGAACCAATAGCTGAAGCAAAACTATGAGCCATCAAAACACTAGGGCACCATTTATTCAACAAATATTTACTGAGTACCGATCATATACTCAGCTGTGGAGTGAGAGGATAAAATGGCAATAAAATAGACATAGACCCCCTCACCCTATAAAAGAGAGGACAAGCTTGTAAAGACAATTATAAATCTGGGGACCTCTCTAAAAGGAAATCAAAGAGTGTGATGAGAGATTATGATAGGAAGACTTCATTTCAATGGGGAGGGTGAATCAGAGAAGTCCTCTCAGAAGAAATGGCATTTAAAGACCTTATGGGTCATAAGAACTAACAAGGAGGAGAGTAAGAAAAGCCTTCCAGGCTGAGGAAACAAAGTGCAAGGGCCCGGGAGGGAGAGACATTTGTTGGACACTTTGTGGACCTTGGTGATAGAGGCTGGCAGAGGTAGGCAGAGGGTGGCTAGGTCATGATGGAGCCAGGTAAGAGTTTAGTTTTCATTCTCAGAGCAGATGTAGGATAATGAGGTGAACAACTGTGCATCCCTTCTCTTCCCCTCTGCTTCTACTGGTCTCTCCAACACAGATCCTCCATTTGTAGAGCTTTGGGACCTCATAATAAGACAATGGAGAAAAGAGACTGAGTCATTCAGTAGTTTGTTTACTGAACTAAGGTGTCTTAGAGCTAATTAGAGATGTTAAGTTATCAAAAGAACAGTAAATTCTGCTTTAGGGATGTGTTCAGAATCTGAAGAATAAAGATCAATATGGTAACGTGATGCTTTAGACCTTCTAAACAAATCTCATTGATTTATGAAGTCATCAGAATATTAGACTCCCCACTGTCTTGAATCATTAACTTTTGTCCAAGGTTCACCTCTTATCACTTGTTGACTTTGGAGCCAAAGACATCAGGGTTGAAATCCCTGTTTTGACCCTCAATAGCTGTATGACTTTAATCTACAAGGCAGTTTCTTCATTCAGAAGAGTGGAGATAACAATATATTGTCTACAGAATAACAGCCTCCTAAAGATGGCCATGTCCTAGTCCCTAATATCTGTGACTGTTACCTTAACAGGGCAGTGGAGAATTAAGGTAGTAGATGGAGCTGAGGTTATTAATCAATTGACCTTAACATAGGGAGAGTATCCTGGATTACCCACGTGGGCCCGATGTAGTAACAAGGGGTCTTAAATGTGGAAGAGGGAGGCAGAACAGTCAGTGTCAGAGAGATGTGATGTGAGAAGGACTCAACCCGCCATTGCTAGCTTTGAAGGAGCCATGAGCTAAGGAATATAAGCAGCCCCTAGGAGCTGAAAGAGCCTCTAGAATGAATACGGCCCTGCCTACCCCTTGATTTGTGTGTGTGTGTGTGTGTGTGTGTGTGAGGAAGACCAGCCCTGAGCTAACATCCGTTGCTAATCCTCCTCTTTTTGCTGAGGAAGACTGGCCCTGGGCTAACATCTGTGCCCATCTTCCTCTACTTTATATGGGATGCCGCCACAGCATGGCTGACAAGCAGTGCATCGGCAGGTGCCCAGGATCCGAACCCGCGAACCCGGGGTTGCCAAGCGCGAACTAAACCGCTGCACCACCGGCCGGCCCCAGACTACCCCTTGATTTTAGCTGAGACCCATTTAGGACTTACGACCTCCAGAACTATAATATAATATATTCGTATTCTTTTAAGACACTGAGATTATGGTAATTTGTCACAGCAGCAATATGAAATTAATACACAATCTATACCTTTGTAGGTTTCTGAGAGGATTGAATGAATTGATTTATGTAAAGTGGATGGTGCCTTAGGAAAGACTCAACATGGTCGTTCTCTTTTGTTTCTCGAAACTGCCAAATTTGAAGTTGGCAGGGTTTTCACCTACTTTCCCAGTGGCTTCCATTTCTACATCCACATCCCCAAGGGCCTCATTCCCAAGAACATACACCTGACCCAGTCCTCAGGTGACCATTGATTAAATCATTAGCTGATGGGGCTGGAGACCCTCCCAGGGATGTTGGCATTCAAAAGACAAATACATTGAGTCACTCTGCTTAAAATCTTTAAGTTGTTCAAGGTCTCAAATAGATTTCAGTCTAGGATTTACAATGCCTTTCAGCATCTGGTCCCTACCAATATCTACAGCCTCGGATACTTCACTTTCTCCATAGACCCTCCATTTAGGTGCTGGTCATCCTACATGACTAAACGTTTCTTAAATGCATCGGAATCTCTTATGCCTCTGGACCTTTGCATATGTTGTTCACTCTGCCCAGAACTGATGCCTTCCCAATGCATTCGTTCATCTATCCAAGTCCTATTCATTCTTCAGGACTCAGCTTGATCATTACAAGGAGCTTCTCTTAATATCCCGCTACACAAAATCAATTAGGACTCACCTACTTTGCTCTCCTATAGCATAGAATTCATGCCTCAGCCTTAGCAACTCTCACACAACAGTACAACCGATCACTTGGTTGTCTCTTCCAGTAATTTGTCCTTAATATCAATGTCTTTTTAGGATCATGGAGCCTTTTGAGAATCTGAAGAATGAGATCCCATCTTCAGGAATTTACACACACAGAGGTTTTATACATATATATATATATATATATATATATATATATATATATATATAGTTTACAAATAATTTCAGAGGGTTCATGGATCCCCGAAAAAGCCTTGAACCTCAGCATAAAAATCCAGCATTAAAATTTGAGTCCTCAGAGGAAAAGGATTCAATCTAGTTCATCTCTTTGTCCCCAGCATGTAACACATGGCCTGGCACAGGGTTGGTACTCAATAAAAGTTGGATGGATGGATGCTTGGATGGTTGGATGGTGAATAGGAATGTGAATGATTAATTTGTCTGTTTATATATCATTGGGAAGATTCATCTAGAGAATTCCTCCTACTAATAGACAAATGAAGATTATGAAACCACACCAGAGAACAAGATTAATCACACTTCTCTGGCTAATCACATTTGTGTGACAAAAAGGCATCTATGAAAAATACCCTTATTGACAACATGTTCCATATTGTTCACTAGTTTCAGAAATGTTCCTAAGATAAACAGACACGATCCATCTGACGCAATCAGGCTGAAAATGGAAACAAAACAAAACCATTAACCAGGAGATAAATTTTCTGGTAGAAGAAATCAGAGGGATAGGTTCTACAACCTCTGCTACAGGTGACGAGGTGGAATTAATAAGCCTTTGAACCCTTTCTCTCTGAAATTCACCTGGGAAAGGCTTGTTGTGGTTGGTCCAGGAATTGTGAAAATACGCTTGGGTTAGAACAAAAGTTAAACACACACACACACGTTTTCTATGAGAACAACCCAAATATCTAACAAAGGAGTTTAGTTGATGACTCTGCATCCATACAATGGAACGCTATGTAGCTATTTAAAATATTTCATTTTAGAAGCACATATAACAGCATGAAGAAATGCCCATGCTATCTTAAGTAAAGACAAAGCAGCTTACAGTGACACCAAATTTTCAAATATCTATGTACACAGAGAGAAAAAAGCTAGACGATGTTAGCAATGGTTATCTATGGATGTTGGAATCACAGCTGATTTTTAAACTTCTTTTTATATACCTATAACTATATATACATACATACATACAGTATGTACATTATATATATAAACATTGCTATTTTTTTTTTTTTTTTTGTGGGGAAGACCAGCCCTGAGCTAACATCCGTCACCAATCCTCCCCCTTTTTTTTTTTTGCTGAGGAAGACTGGCCCTGGGCTAACATCTGTGCCCATCTTCCTCCACTTTATATGGGACGCCGCCACAGCGTGGCTGACAGGCAGTGCGTCGGCGGGCGCCCGGGATCCGAACCCGCGAACCCCGGGCTGCCAAGCACGGACTAAACCGCTGCGCCACCCGGCGGCCCCCTAAACATTGCTATTAACTCAGAACTTTTTAATGAAAAGCTTGCCTGTACATGCGTGTTCATGTGCACAAAAATACGGATGGGTGGATCATGTTTTAATTCCTGCCTAAAGAAAAGCCTTTCCATTGCACCTAAGTTTCCCTAAACATGTGCCACTTTTCACCTGGCAGCAGTTCCAAAGTCATAATACCTAGGGGGAGTGAATCTATCCTCATAAATCTAACCCTTCATCTCACAATCTAAACTTGGTGAACAGAAATTGGATTTCTGTCAAATTTGCCTCTCTTCCTTTTGGGGCATTTTGGACATCTATACCTCTCTCTCTGCATCACTACTCAGTGTGCACCTGCCCGGCACTAGAAGGGCTCCTTGTGCATGGTTTGTTGCTATGGTGTTGTTACTCAGTTCCCAGGTCCGTGTCTTCCTGGCCATTATGCCTGGTCTTCCCATGAGCGTCAGAAAGACTTCAATGAGGAAAGTCTCTTAGCCAGAAGGCATGATGAGCCACTGTTTCCTTTGTGTTACATTCAACTGAATGGTGCTTTAGGGAAGAGGACTCGAATCGAGCATTATTCAGTTTAATTTAATAAACATCTGCTGAATCTCTCTTCTGTGCAAGGTGATGGAATGGATTTAGACATGTATTTGGGTGCCACACAAGAAGATGGTGCTGTTCAAAACTCCACCTTTTATTGGGAAACAGTAAATAATCTCCCTGATGTGAGTTCAGATATAATGAGAATGAAACCCCTCACCCCGAGTATCTTTACACTCAGCCAAGTGAGTAGGGCTCTATCCCATGTCAGGTACTAAAGATTCTACTCACTCTTGGCTTATGCTTAAGCAGAAATCCAAAGAACACTCAGTGCTCAGTGGACGGGGGTGGAGGGGTGGTGTGGTCACCAGCACTATCAGAAAAGTATAGCACAAAGGTGTTCACCACTGATTCCTCTGCAGAACACCCTCCGAGTTGATGAAACACACAACAGAGTAAGTCTGGACTTCTAGGAAAAACGAGGTCCAGAATGTAGAGGTCTGGGCGAGGAGTAAATAACAAAGTAACACTGGGACGACACTTAGTGTGGCAAACGGCATACAGCAGTTCACTTCCAATAATCCAATTTCAAAATTCAAATCCAATAAGTGTGCTTGTTTGTGTTTAGTTAAGACTCAGCGCTTCTATCTTACAAAGAATGAGATAGAAGGTCAGAGAAAGTGAACGTCTCGGTCAAGGCAACATATCTTGGGGAAAGTGGGATTTAGGATCTATTGTATCCACCACTCCTTCAAGTACATGCTCACTCACCCCGCTGTGCTGTTTATGCTGCCTGTGTTCAGGAAGTTGGATGGAATGAACCAGGGGTGTCCTAAAATCCAGTTAGAGCTTGAAAGTTAGATTTCTGACCAAGAGACTCGTATGAACTAAATGGGCAGGTCGGACAGTGGGAGCGATCCTAGGTCTGGAGATTATGGGGGAAGGATATGGACAGCGAGCAGCAATAACCCCATGAAGGACACCTCACCATTCTCACCCAGTCCTCAGCATTGTGCCTGAAAATATATTTGAATGAGTGAATGAATGAAGCAAACAAGCTAAGACAGAAGTGAATTCTGACAAGTTGACGGGGGAAAAGGAAGCCACTTCTGCAAATGAATTCTGATCACTATCAACTTTTTTTTTTCCCTCACAAGAAACATAGCAGGAACTGAGATACCATCTCAGAGTAGTTATCTGGCCATTAGCCACTTCAAGTCAAATAAGTAGTTCAAGGTCAAAATGAATTAGTCGCTCAGTGCCTCTGACTCTCCATCAGTGGAGCGCCCAGGTGTTTGTCCCTACGTGAAGAAGGAAGCCGATGCTTCCCCGTGCAGAAGTGGGCCCCCTGCAATAGGCTGGAATGTCTGACCTTGGCTCCTCATCAAGGAATCCAGATAAATAACCATGGAAACAGAGTGAGCACAGGCTTACTGTGCCACCATGCCACTACATTTTTATATGAAGAAACTATCAAACCATTAGAAAGAGTCCTTCTCCTTTGAAGGCTAAAAGACTTCAGAAATGAGAATAATGGGGGAAGGCTATTGAACAGTGTAAAGTTCTGGGAAGTGAGCAAAAACACTTAAAATATTATCACAATCACTCCTCAGAACACCCACAAGAGGGAGGTGTTATTATTAGCCCCATCTACAGATGGAAAAACTGAGGTCCAGAGGATTAATTAACATGTCCAAGGTCAAAAGGAATTGAGAAACCAAGCCGGGACATCTCAACTATTCTACTCTACTGGACTTTTGCTTATTTTCTAGAATTTGACATCATTTTTGAACAATGAAGTCAAAATGAAAATGCCCCAAGCTTCATTGGGAGAATCCCTCTTGACCTATCCTCCACATAAATTCACAGGTTTCCACTGAGTCAATTCTTCTGCTTAAAGAGTGCCAGTATCCATGGGGTCACAGAGGAAAGGAGGGTGGGTGGAGAGGGGTCCTTTGGAGTTCAGGAATCCAGACCAAAGAGAGAAAGAAAGCAAGAACCAACACCTGCTTGAAAGAAAAATCAAAACAGCCTCTCTGGGGGCCAGTGTTATAAGCCTGAGTGAACCTCTGAATCTCCATAAATGCCTGTGTCTACAACTAATATAGCACATTATCACAAAATTATGTTCTTATGTGTCTGTCTCCCTGTCTTGAGAACAGAGATTGGGTGAATAGCATCACCAGCAACACTGAGTAACCTGCAGAGAAGGACTGCCATGTGCCCGGCCCTGTGCTAAGTGCTCCACCCTCCATCCGTGAGATGTGGGCTCTTGGGCCAAAGTGCACGACCTTGAGTTAGTCTTGGAGCATCCAGCTATGTGGGGTAGACCCTGCGGGTTACCAACAAAGCAGCCATCCCCCAGGATGTTCTTTCTTACTGGCTCAGACGCAGTTCTATTTGAGTGATCACTCTCTGTGCTCAGAGAAGGTGGCCCCTTCCCAGGAAGTCACTTTCAATTAATCAAAGCACAGATTCCATCCCCGTTGGCAGTGACTGGTTTAGGCACGAGCATGTGACACAAGTCTGGCCAATGAGATTAAGAAGACATTTGCTGAGGGCTTCTGGGAAAGTTTTGCCCCCTGATTTGAAGGTGAGGAGAAAGTGTCTTTGCTGTCTTTGAATGTGGTTGTATGAGGACGTGATGCCTGGAGCTGTGGCAGCCATATTGCACTATGAGGACACAAATCTGAGGGCCTATAGGCTGAGAATGGAGAGATGAAAAGATGTGAAGCAACTGGGAGTCGTGGCAATATCACTGCGCTGCTAAGTTAAGCAACCGTGAAGCTGTTTATCTTCAGGAATCATTATGTGAGATAATAATTCCCATACACTAGAAGCCTCTTTTCCGTTGTTTGCAGCCCAAAGAAAAACAAAAACACAAACAGTGACAATAACAAAATTCCTGGCTGATATTATGCTTAACCTTGAACATATTACTGAGTCTTTTGAAATTTCTACTTTCTCATTTGTAAAATGGCTATGATCGTCAAACACAGCTCATAGGAATGTTGTAAGGATTAAAAAGATAATGGAAGCACCGTGCTTAAAAATGCACTGATATTGGTTAAGTAAACAAATGATAAACATTATTGTAATGATCTCATTGCTTCTCACAACAACCTCAGAATCAGGTACTACTATAATCCCCACTTTACAGATACGGAGACTAAGTCTTAGAGGGTTTAAGTAATTTATTCAAGTCATACAACTGGCAAGAGTTGAAGCTTGTATCTCAAGCCAAAGTCTGACTCCAGTGGTCAAAGTATTAACCACTGACAACACAGCTGTACGATCTCCCTCCTGGAAACCCCAGCAGCCAGCATGGGGCCTGGAACAAACTGGGACTTAGAGGATGTTTGCTTAACTGAACTTAACTCTGGGGCCCAAATACAAGGAATGGGACCCAAAAGCAGCAAAGTATAGCTGGACTGTGCCTCCTTTCCACTTTCTCCTTCTCCATTAACCCTGGGACTCCTGCTGTTGCTGGGTGCCTTCTTCCTCATTTAGATCAGCTTTCACTTAAAAGTCAGTTTCACAGATCTGTCAACCTCACATGAAACCAGGAACCCAACCTTCAACCTCACAGGAAGATTTTTGCAATGGTTATTTTATGAACGACCGAGTGGAAAACCAGCTGTACCTGTTAAAAGCAACAGGGGGCAGCAGAGAGCAGCGAACTCCTCGGTCCCTAAAATATTGAGAAGGGGGGGAAAAACCCGCAACCTTCATCTTCAGCCCAGAAGCATCGTAGCATAAAAATATCCCAGGTCAAACGTATCTGACATAACAGTTAGGAAAATTCACATTTCTAGTCTTTTGATAGAGGAAAATAATAACAGATACTTGAACTCCTAGATGCTTTACTGACCATTATAGATTCTAGAGAACGAGCCCAGCCTGTCTTGGGAATCATTGTCCAGCCAGGAATAATCTTGGATGAGCTGAAAGGGGTAGGCGCTTTTGACCCGAACAAACTCACCTTGTTAAATTTTCATTTCGTTACAGAATTAAATCTGTCCTGGGAACAGCCGACCCCGGTCTGCTAAAGTCTATCTGAAAGACGCCCTGGGAGAAATTCTTGGTCTATTTTTAAATACCCGGGGCAAAGAGACACTATGTTCTACATTCGTTTAAAATCCATTTTCTTAGGCCAGTCAAGCTCACACGACGCTGGGAAAGTAAAGAAAATGCCCCTCCCCGTGGCTTCAAACCGTGACAAACGCTCTTCTAATGGGCATTACTGGGCTTTCGATTTGTAGTTCTTGGGGCCTCCAGATGGAGACAACATCTTTGATTATCTCCTCCTATACTTTTAAATTAATAGATGGATCTCAAAAAGGAAAACAGCATTTTCACAACAGAGGGCGTTGGAGGCATGGTACCAACCAGCCTAGGGCATGGGCCCACTGCCAACAGTCTCCTTAGAACCCTCAACAATCGTTTCCCTAAAACTCTGGCCTCCTTTAAGGTGTTTCTTTTGCTTTTTGTATTTAATAAAGTCTTCAGTCAGAGGGGAGTAAATCCTAAAAGAAGCATCCCTGTTCATAAACTAATTATTTTCCTATCCAGCCCGGTCAGTTCTATTTGCTGTTTTATCTCAAAGAATGTTTTATTTTCCTTTGAGCAGTTGTCCTGTTTTAATTATGCACTCGTTGTGCATTTCTTTGGTCAGTGTTTGGTCAGTGTTGCCCTCTGGACGTACAGCTCCCCGAGGATCACTCCTGTTTTGCTCACAGGAGCACCGAGTCCAGTGCACAGCACGTGACAAGCCCTTGGTGGCTTTGTGGAGGCTTCAGCCTCTGGTTAGTTTCAGGCAAGGGCTGGGGCCCTGCAGGGAACAGAACTCCGGGTTCTCTGATTCGCGAAGCAGGAAACGACGGCGTCAACACCCTTACACATGAGATAACCCACGCAAGGTCACAAGTGCCTATTCTGTGGGATGACGAAGGACGAAGCGATGGAGCAGAGCTTAGAAAAGGTCGGAATGGAAACCCTGCACCTCACATCACTTTCTTGTAACTCCCCCCCACATCTACCAAGGGGGAAATGTCCCCATGTTGCACCCTTCAAGATATCTCCCCAAATATCAGAAAACATATGCGTCTCCCTTTCTTTAATAGCATTACCAGACTTAAATTCACCCCCAGAACTTAGGAGCATTGTTATGTGGTGTTAAGCCTCAATCACGCATGGTTTAAGAATCCACAACAGGGTTTTTAAAGCCAATCCAAGTTATATGAGCATTCTAAGTTAATTCTCAAGGAGCGAGACACTCGGTATTGTGTATTGGAAAGAAGTTACAATGAAAAGTTACAATGACAATACAACTTTAAAAGGACTTTTACACCAGTTCATTAAATGTATAATAAAAGCTTATATAACAAGTGCTATCTGTGGAAGGATAAGTCAATCGATATCTGGGATGATGGCATAGATAACGTCCTGACCATATTAACAGGATCTACCGTCCACAGTTTCTAGATGGTTTCTGACAGCTACAGAAATATAGTACCTCTAAGAAAGCAGCAAACTTAAAGACCTGGAAGTGCCAGGATGATAAAAGAACAGGGAAAGAATGACAAAGCAAGGCACACCCTGGATAATAAAATTACAACAATATTAATAGCTAGCATTTGTGGCACACTTCCTATGTGGCAGGCATTGTTGCAAGCACTTTGCCTGCACTATCTCAGTATCCTCACAGCAATCCAGCGAGAGAGGTACTAATACAGCACCATCTCTAGGAGAAACCACTGATCATCAGAGAGGTTAAGTAACTTGCCCAAGGTCACACAGCTAGGTAGGAAGTGGCAGAGTTAGGACTAAAATTCAGGCAGTCTGGCTCCACAGCCTGTGCTCTTAATCAATACAACTTACTACTAGAAACTGGATTCAATAATAGTAATGGCAACAGTGATAACCCTTTACTTTGACATGATTTGCTATGTACAAAGTATTTTCGCACACATTATATCACATGTTCAGAGCAGGAGGCTTGAGAAGGAACACAGCAGCTCTTATCCTCAGCTGAAAGATGAGGAACATGAAGACTGGAGAAAGACAAGTGCAGCCAAGACGCCCCAGATGACTGGTGTGTCATCAATGCTGGTGCTCGATCTCAGATTCAAGTATTTTTAGTCTTGGTTCAAAGTTCTTTCCATTTTACAAAGATGTCAGTCATCCTCTTGTAATAAGATTCCACTGACATCATGAGAGCAGCCCTGCCAGTGTCTACTTTTGGTTACTGCCAACGTTAGTTACATTCACATCTCAGGCATATTCTTAAAAGGCATGGCTGGTGCAAGAGCTCAGGAGAACACCGGGTAAGCACTTGTTGACCTACCCTCAGCCATGTGCTTAAAAAGTATACATAACTTAAAGACCTGTTTTAAGAGCAATTTTCCATGAGAAAGCATCATCTTAAAGGAAGGAGGTTGAGGGCTGGCATCACCCATCGCCATCCTCGCCCACATTTATTAATCTAGTATAAATGTATTGAGTGAGTGGTGGTGCAGGGACACAGTGGAGGATGAGCAGTGTGTTGGTGGAGAAGTGACATGGAAGAGCCACAGTAACAGGGTAGGGTGTTCTCACACAGCCTCTAGAATGTAAGTTCCCTAAAGGCAGGAACGTAGGTCTCTGTGCACAGAACCTTCAAAAGTGCTTGGCACATAACAGATTCCTAATAAATATGTTTTGAGTGATGAATGTTAGAAACAACGACACCTTTAGAGAGATGAAAACAGACCAACACCCTGGAAATCAGTTGGCCCAATAATCAATTTATTGAAAATTTACCAGATGATCATCTTACCACATGATAACTTTTGTGAAATAACCAACTCATTGGAAAAGCATTTCTGTGAACAAGTGTATTGCCATTCTCCATGCAAGACTGCTGATTGGACAACTCCAGGGGGATACAATCCACATCGTATTCTGGGTGAACGGCACCCCTGAGCACAGAAAACCCATGTCAATGGTGCCCCCGTGATTGTGCAATGGTATATTGTTAATGGTCATCACTGTGGACTGGCCCCCACTCTCCCAGCCACATACCGTGGGGACAACCTGTGGTCAACAGGGTTTGTGGCTCACTGCACTGGGCTAATTCCAACAGACTATAAGCCTGAAGAGGGCAGGGACCACATCTGTCGCCATCATATATGCAGCACAAAGCACAGTGGCTGACACATACTGGTCCCTAATAAAGATCTGCTGAGTGAATGGATGTGTGAGTTGTAGATGATATGTGATGAACCAGAGAAGGATGAGGTCCATGCGAGCAGCAAGTTACATCTATTTTTCAATTGCGAATCAGCTCTCTCTCTCTTGCACATGTCTAATTCCAATGTGCACAGCATCTTAGGATGTCCTCCTGTGTCTACAAGTCTGATTCTGGTACATTCAGACCCCTCCATTCTCCAACTCCCGGGAGAGTTTTCTGCTAAATAATCCAATGCAACTGAACAAGGACAATTCATTGCATCCGCAGAATCAGAGTAAACAGAAGCACCCCTCTTGGGTTCCACCCAGGATGTATCAGGCCACACACACAGGCTGAAATAACCCCACGGGGGTAGGCAACTCCAGCTTCACATTAGCAATTTTCAAAATGCTACCAGTATATCTAAATTTTTGAGCTGACTCTTCTAGCAAATCATTTCTTTTAAATCCATTCCAAACACAGTCCTAAACATCATCTATTATAAACACTATGCTTTGAAGGAAAAAGAAAACAAACAGCAAAATAACAAACAAAAAACAGACCAACAGCAATAACCACAACAGCAGAAGCCCTAGCTTCTCCTGAGGAAAGCACAACACAGTCATGCAAGGGATTATGGTGGTGAGGTTACGAGCAATTGCCCTCCTCACCCTCATGTCCCCATTCTTTGCAATGAGGCAAGATTAACTTTTCTAATTTGAGGAATAATGAATAAGCTGGCCCCAGACTGTTATTTGCAATGCTCACATCATTAGTATAAACCACATTGACCTTTTAAAGATGTGATTTATTTTTTAATACCTAAAGCAATAAATGTTAGATATGCAAGCTCATACCTGGCCAAATTGCTATAGCAGTTGGAACACAGTGGTGCCCACCCATCTCTGAAATGCCAGCAGAGAGCAGGGGCTGACATGTGACATGCTGCAAGAGGTGGAACTCCAGTGTCTCAAAGCCATTTACCCTGAAAGGTATTTAAAGCAGTCATCCCTGTTTTGCTTTTCCCACTAAAGGACACCACAGAGAATTACCAATCCCGGCTTACGAGGCTGTAAATGAAACTAAATTCGCCAAGTGCTTCGTCTGCATTCTCAGGCACGCTAGATGTTGGCTGTCAATCTCCGAGGGTGACGCTAGCCCGGATTCCAGCACCATCATTATTAATCTTATTCAGTTCGCTTCTGGGTAAGAAACTTGCCGGTCAGCTTCCACTTTCCCACCTTGGGCTGGAGCTGCATGGCCCCCCATTGCTTGTTAGTTATTTCCCCCTCTCTGGTTTGGCCAAGAACGCTGTAGATTCATTAACGTAAGGAGCTTGAACATGAGCTTGTCCATCCACCTGCCTTTCTACACCGGACTCTGTGCTTTTGAATCAGCAAGGTGAGGAAGAAAAGTTGTGTTCTGACTTTCAGAAAATAGAAGAATTTCTCAGGTTAAGAGTCCTGAGACACACAACATAAGCCTCTGTTTCTTCATCTGTGAAATGGGAATAACAACGGTACTGACCTAGCTGGGTTGTCATGAGGATTAAATAAGATAGTACACAGTAACCCATCTGCACAGTGCCTGGCAATCTGTGCACAGAGAATAAATAAATAGTGGTTATTATTGTGCTTCCTTTTGTGAGGCAGTTACATTCTTGTCCAAGAGGCAGGAGGGGAGAGTAGAAGTTCCCTAAATTTCTTTGGAGACTATGATTTAATCATTTTAAGGAGAGGAGAGAGGAATCACTTCAAGATAAAACCAGATGACTCAACTCCGTGTTGAATGAACTGGATTGAAGCCACAATCACGAAGATTTTATTTATTTCCTGAATAATGTTCACATATGTATATGTGTGTGGGGGGGGATGTGTGTACAAGAATTACCTCTCTGTTTTATGGTACAAATAGCAAAGTATGTTCTACTGCTATAAGGTACACATTGTATTTCCTAAAGCAGTACATGATACTCAGGGTGTCCACATACATAAGACCCACAGGGACATGGATTTTTGTCCATTCTGTTTTCTGCGGTATCTCCAGTGTCTAGGACAGCACAGCATGGGAAGAACACTCAATAAATACTTGTGAAATAGATGAATGAATGAATATTTTCCCGTGATCTTTCACCTCCTCAGAAAACTGGATGAAAATTTGGTTATCTTATTTCCCAAACCAATCAAAGCATATACATCCGTATGGACATTGAAAAGTATTCAATTTAAACTTGACATTTTAATTAATTTCACCCCAATGTGTGTTATCTGAGTGACTTTGTTCAAGTTCATCACATTCTCTGCATCGGGTAAATGGGAATACTGGATGCAGGGACATTCCCTGTTATTGCCTACCCAGCTTCTCTTTCATCGTCTCTGATAACAGAAGCCCCTCTGTTCTGGGGGGACAAGCTATATGTGGTTAGGGTAGGGACCACCATACTCTAGCAGAAATTAATGCATGATGCAGACCCAGTCAATCAGATTATACCATGATTGGTTCAGGGATGGACCACAACTGATTCCAGGCCATTTTCAGTGCTTCTAGAACATATCTGCAGAGCTATGGGGGTAGTGAATTGTCTATAGGTACAACTGCTAAATCAACATGGGTGAACATACTCACTACATTCAGAAAGTCTGTGCTACTGTGCAAGAAATGAAGAGAAAAAGAGAGGGAGACAGAAAGAGAGAGAGACAAGGATACAGAGGGAGAGCACGCACCAGCTCTGACCACACTGATCAAGTTCCTGGATTCAGCTGTGCCTGAAGCCATCTCCCATAATGTAACACCCCAAGCCCCACTACCAACTTCTACTTCATAGAACCCAGCTGAATTGAGTTTGTATCGCCTGCAATTGAAAGAGCCTTAACAAATATAAAAACAATATATTTTTTAGTTCTATTTCAAATCATTCCAGCCATTTTAAAATAATTATTAGGGAAGAACGAGTAATACAAAAGACTGAAACATGTACACATTTACAATAAAATAGGAATCTTAGGAAGCTCATGTGCTCTGAATATTTTTTTTCAACTATAACAACTTTTATTTTTGGACTTCACATTTTTAATCATTTTAGTTCCAAAACGGAAGTGTATTATATTTTAAAGCAAACATGTAAGAACTACTTCAACCAGTCGAACATAATAAACACATTTTGGACTAAGCAGCAAACCAGTATTTATTTTTCCTTTTTCTATAAGCACACACTTGAAAAGCAAAGAGCAACAGTAACAGTAATAATAACAGCAGTAACTAACATCCGGGTTCCTCAGTTCCAAAATGATGTGTTAAATTAGATTGAACTAGTTCAGAGGCAAAGGGAGGTAGTTCCTACAATGTCCAGATAGTAGGGTGAATTCCCTCAGCTCCTCAGCATCAATTTTCCTTAAACGTACATGTTTTGAGTGGTTCATCTCAGCCCTGAAATCTGGTGCAGTAGGTGATACGGAGGGACGAGGGCTCACTCATCACCCAATTCTCCTTCAAATACTAGAGTCTGAGGCTAATTCTGAGAATTAAGAACACTGGTAAAAAAAAAATCCAGCACAGCTTCTGACTCATTGTGACCAATCACGAGATGTTACTAAGAAGCATTCATAAATGTGCTAGACTTTCACGTGAGAATATCACAGATTTCTAGGTATATCAGTTTTTCACTCTGAACTAAATAGCAGCTGTCGGCTGATTTATCAAAGGAGTATTAATTGCTTTTTATTTAACTTAAATGTATTGCATAAAAATTCCTTCCTGCCCCTTACACGACAAAGTTACATTTTCCTTCAGCACACACAAAAATTGGAGATCTCTTCCAATTTAATGACTAAGACATAGAAAATACTAGGTAATCAAAATCAAAGGAGGAAGATGAAACCTGACAGATAATTTAATTTAATGTCGTGCTTTATTCTGAGCATTAAAAGAAAAATGTTAACTTCTATGCCCACTGTCAGATGACCATTTGTAAATAAATTAGTTCCAATACAAATACATTTATATATAATTATACATAATTTGCTTCTAGGTAATAAAAATTTATACATAATAGATAACATATTTAGATTTTAAAATTATATATAATTATATAATTGTATATAATATAAATTTATATATTAATTACAAATATATAATTATGTGGTTATAGTTTATAATTATATATAATATATATGTAATTTTATTACCTAGAAGCAAACTTCTGAGAAGAACCAGGTTGTAAAAATGAACTGATCTGAATTACAATGCCTAATGAAAGGTCAAAATTGTGTTGTACAATTTATGGCCAAAAATTTCCATGACTTTCCCTCCCCAAGGCCAGCTGCTTTTTTGCATTGATTTGTATTGTTCTACGTTGATTCATTAAACAGAATTAATGTAAAACTAAGGGTGACTTGTGATCAGACTAATAATAATGTGTTGTTTGAGTATGTCCTAGAAACCATGAAATTTTGGCTGTGCTTATCCTTATAAATTCCCAAGTTTGATGAACTATATAGAGCTGTGTGTGCAAAGGGCAGGTACTCTGAAGTGTGTGAAATAATACATGCATTTAATGGAATTTTTTTTTAAGTCCTCAATGCCAAGTGCTAATAACAACTGTAACTTTTAACTCTCATGCCCTGTGTTCTTTGAAGTCATTTTCCTGATGGATTTGGAAACTCTGAAGGTACCAGAAGTAGAATATTAACTCAGAATCTCCAGTAATAATAGCACCTCTTTCTACAATAGGTCTGTTTCTGAAAAGTTTAGTTATGTCAAAGTTCTTATATCATCACTGCTCAAATTACATTTTTGTAACAAAAAGGAAGGTCTGTTCCTTTGCTCCTTAGTGGATTAACAATCCACTAAGATTTTTTTTTAAATTCCTTCCTTTGAATTTGAATTATGAAGTGGATTTTCTCATATTTAATTAGTTAAAATCAGATTATAACCAGTCATTGCACTAAAATTTTCTATAAACTCCGAAAATAACTAAGTTTCAGAGGGATTTATATAGCTTTGAAATTCACCAGAGAGAAGATTCTGAGGTCCTTATGAACAAAGAACGCCCAAACAATTGTGTTTGTGTTAAAAAATGGAATCTGCTGGCATGTCAAGGGAATGGCAGGCTTCCAGCTTCTTCAAGTTGGTCAGATAATTCTTCTCTTCCTCCCTGCCTCTTTCCTTCCTTCTTTCTTTATAAACATGTGTGAGAGCCTACTTTGTGCCAGGCATCGTTCTAGGAGATATGGGCACAAGAAGACATTATCTGTCCCTGCCATCCTGCAGACAGGGTAAGGCGGCAGGCTACTGAGACCATCAAGCCGGAGGTGCCTGTGAGGCTGTGCTGGACCGCGAACGAGCCACATAAGAACTCAGACCCACAGGAAAAGCCAGCCCATCAGGACAGGCTCACATCCACACGGAACATTGTTTCCTTAATGAAACTATTAATGGAGAAAAAAGCAGTGAATAGCCTAAATTCAGAAAGATTGCAAGTAATTAAAACAAACCATGGGAACACAAGAAAATTGAAGAAATCTTGGCACTATTGATAGAAAGACTGTGTTTTCCCTGTAAAACAAATACAACAGACCTATTTACCAAACGGTTAGGTGGATACTGTTCAAGTTATTGGCATTTACAATCATGAATTTTCCCCAATTGAGAGAATAATAAATGCATATATGCTTGCGTTAAGTGTCCTGAAAGCTTTGTATTTACGTTTTCAGCGGGCTGGTATGATTAAACATTAATTGTCAATTTCTTAATCCTGAAGCAATCATTTTGCTCTAAGTAATGAGCCTTTTATTTATTTTTTTTCCTCCTTCCTAAGCAAATAACAGCCCTTCCTTCAATTGGTTTTAATGGATTTAGCCTCAAGCAGCCCACCTTTTGCAAACTTTCCCTTCTATGGAGAAAGATTTCTCTGGAGAGACTGAGACGGTAGCTTCAGGGAAAAGCAAACTTCTCTCTGATGAAGTGGAAAATATGTGTCTCCCGACATATTTCCTCAAACTCAGACATCGTACTTAATGCGAAGCTGTGTCATACTCCCGTCACACAGGTGTGACTCGTACGATTAGTGATTTACTTCTAGTTTACTTTCAATGAAACTTTCAATTCCTATCCAGGCATTTCGTTTTGTCTTTTCAGTTTTTTCATCTCTATTCGCTCTTGCTGTTAACAAAATGAAGCCATCTCAGACACAGGTCGTCTTTGATAAAGTGTTTGGCTTTAAAGAGCAGAGGCCCCCAAAATGAAAAAGGCGAGATTAAAAAAGGCAGTTTAATGTCTGTGTGCACACTTTTGGCCTGGATGCTCTCTAGGCAAGAATCAAAGATGTAAGGAGTTTCACTTTTTATGTCTTCTTACAGAAGCACCGTGAACTTAGCAATGCATGGAATTTATGACACACTCAATTTTATAACACGAGGGAGAGGGGGGTAGAGAATGACTTTTCCATTGCATTTCCCATGAATCTCAGATCACTTGTAAATCGCAAAGCCTGACATTTAAGCCGTGCCATATTGACAGCTCAGGCACCACCCTCCCTCCTCCTCTCTTGGCCCCTCCCCCGACACCAGGAGGACCACTCCTGACGCTTCATTTCATAATGCAGCATGATGGCGAGGCCAGGGTCAGGCTCAGCCTGTTAAGTCTAAAGCAATTACCTTCTCCTGCAGATAAAGAAAAGCCCGTGTCTCCAGCTCGGAGTGGAGGGTGGAATGAGCAGAGAGACACCAGAACCATATGGCCAGCTTCAGCTTGTATCCTTGACATCACGGCAGGCACCTGGGCAGAGGCCAGTGCTTGGCACAGTACATCCACAGTCATTTCTGGCCAAACACTCATCTATTTCTGGAAACTTACCTGCCCTTTCCATTGGCTATCCTGAGAATCTAAATTCTGACATAATGAGTCCCTGCCGTCTAAAATCATATGTTCTATTTACATTTTTAGAATAGTATATTAAAATGGCATCCGTGTATCGACAATATCAAAAAATACTGAATAACCATCTTGTGTGTAGTCCTGTTTCCCAGTAGCATCTAATTTAGCAGCATTGTATTTGAATAAATACAGGAAGGAAAAACTTTTTCCCTTCTGATGTCTACACTTTCAATAATAGCTGATGTTCTGCAGTCTTAGAAACCAGAATGGTTTTCAATTAGTGTTTTCCACTTACCCTCTCAACTACCACGTCTAGATTATACTTTGATGGGGTTCAGGGCAGGCTGCCCCAAAATATGCCACTTTGACATATTGATTATTTTCAGTTAAAGTTACTTAAGAAACAGCTGGTGCAAGAAGGACACTCTGATCCTCCTTGGTCCCCCTGGAAGCAGGAAATAAATCTCCCATGTGAAAGGTACCCCCCCTGAACCAGGAGGTAGAGAGACCCCTTATCATCAGAGATAAGGAATTCAGAGCCAAGAAGGCTGTATAAACAAACCTTGTTAGTTCTTTGCTAATTTATTACCCCAAGCCCAAACTTCTTTGTCTTGTCAGTTCTTCACAGATTCATTGTTTCTTTGTCTAAAAAGTATAAAAGCTGCTTGCCTTAGTCATTTCTTTAAGTCTCATATTTCTATGAACTCCCATACACACAAAACTAAATTTGATTTTCTCCTGTTAATCTGTCTTATGTCAATTTAATTATTAGGCCAGCCAAAGAACCTGGAGAGAAAGAAGGAGAAAGTTTTCCTGCCCTAAAACTTGTCAATATTAAAGTGACAAAACAGGAAATATATCTCATTCCCAGCACACTTTCCAAATTATCAGGGTTAGGAGTCCTTCTGTTGACACTGGGAGGCAGCACATCATACTGGACAGATGTGAGAAAATCTGGACCCCAACTATTATTTACTTAAGTAATTTAAGTAAATTACTTCAACTAACTGAGTCTAAGTTTTCTCATCTGTAAAACAGGGATACCCAGCTCACAGGGTTGTTACAAGCATTAATGAGATGACACTGCCTGCAACTCACCAAGTCTCCAGAGGAGGATCCAGAATTCGAATCCCGGTCTTATAGCCACAGTATATCACCTCCCAAAGAGGAAGAGAAATGAAGACTTGGGGGTTCTCGAAAGCCCGTCTGAAGGATGAGAATTTGCTCCTCTGGCTGCCGACAACCTCTGAAGATTTCTAAGCAGTTTAAGGACAAGTTGAAGTGACTAATTAAGGATGAAGCAGACAGAGAAGAGGGTGAAAACAGGATGAGCATCTGAGAGGCTTTGACCTGATCTATGACCACAATGGAAGCCAGCATGGGGGACAGACTGCCCAAGTTAAGAAGTACATGTAACAACGTTGATACCACGCCCCTGAGAACTAGGCTCTTGGGTGGTGGTTCCCAAACCTGCCTGGGCATCCATAAGAATCACACAGATGGGGTTTTTCTATTGTTATTATTACTAATTACAGATATTAGGCTCTATTCCAGATTCTTCATGTCTTAGAGAATTTTGTGTGAGAGTGAGAGATAGAGAGAGCGAGTGTGTGTGTGTGTGTGTGTGTGTGTGTGTGTGTGTGTGCATAATTCAAATACAATGTCAGGTTTGGAAATGACTGATCAAGGGCAAAATCCAGGAGTGTATTATTCAGAAATATATGCACACAGAGCCTACTGAAAACTGTAAGTATTCTATTTGATTTAATGCAAAATATAGGAATGGATTTTCTCATTAGATTATCCACTTAGAGTCCCACTTCATCAAGTATACAACCAAAGGTAAATTTAATGAAATTATTCACAAATTCTGAGTAATTTTGTGGGGGTAGGGAGAAGGATATGGAAAACCACATGTAGACATTTTTCATTAATGTTTGCATTTGGAATGCTCCAGATGTCTTCATTTATAGAGATCTACTATATCTAAAATTATATGTGTGGGAGAAAGTTATAGATATGGAATAAACCTACAGCTTAAGATTTTTAGGGAATTTATAGGTCATCTATTCCAACCTCCTTCAGAATGCAAGAATAGCCTTTATAACATCCTGGGCAGAGAGATACCATGTAGCTGCATAGCTTCAGTGATGATGAGCTCACTATTAATATGCAGTATTGATCAGAAGGGAAATGTATCATACTGGAGGAGAGAAATGCATTAGGGTATGTAATGAAGAAATAAAATGTTAGAAGATTAGAGGTTAGAGTGTTTGTAAAGGTATAAGCAGGTGGTTAAATACGCTTGGAAACATTATGCATTATGTTTGCAGAAATGAAAGGTAATAAACTAGTGGATTCTGAAGAACAGGTCTTGGCCAGTAAGCTACATAAAGGCAGACAAATGAAGAAGGAGGAGGCTGTCAAGTGTCTACATCCTAGTGACCACATACAAGGAAAGAATCAAAGACACAGTGGTAGTCCACCCAAGAGGGAAGGAGACATTCGCTAAGGAGGGAAGGTACATGCTGGGCTTCCGGTTACCCTGGCGACAGGACCCCCTCCTCATGCTGATGACATTGTAATGAACACAACACTTGAAAATAAAATAAATGATGGTATCAATAGTGGAGTAAAAGGGAGTCTTGAGAGCCCCAGTGTGGGGAGAAATCAGGGTGAAGTCTGAGTGGTGGTTATTAGAAGACATGTGATCGGGGGGCAAGATATTGGGTAAAAAATAATAAGGATGTAGAATGTCAGAGAGAGAGAAGAGACTAATGAGAGAATACTGAGCAAGCAATGTCTGCTATCTCTCTTCCTGACATGCTCCAGACTAGAAACCCTAAATTAAATGTTAACGAATCCACATTGATCTGTCTATTCTCTTGTTGCCCACATTATGTGGAAGGTAGCCTGGCCTGGGAGACTCAACTGAAACTCAACCTCTTAGCGCATTGGCATTTCAGGTGGTGATTGTGCCAGCCTCTGCCTCAATGGGTTTTTTTGTCCTCTTATTGCTCCAAAGAGATCAAATTCATCAAGATGGTGTAGAGTGGTGTGATGGTTAATTTTATATGTCAACTTAGCTAAGCTATTGGTGCCCAGTCTAGATTGGGTGCTGTGAAGGTATTTTGTAGATGTGATTAACATCTATAATCAGCTGACTGTAAGTAAAGCTCACTCTCCATAATGTGATGGGCCTCATCCGATCAGTTGAAGGCCTTAAGAGCAAAGACAGATTTCCTGGAGAAGGAATTCTACCTCAAGACTATAACATAGAAATCCTGCCTGAGTTTGCAGCCAGCTGGCCTACAGATTTCAGCCTCAGGACTACAACATCAGCTCCTGTCTAAGTTTCCAGCCTGACAGTCTACCCTATAAATTTCAGACTTGCCAGCCCCCACAATCAAATAGATAGATAAATAGATAGATGATAGATAGATATAGAGATACATCTCTTTAGATATGGATATATAGATTATATTTAGATATGGATATATAGTATCTATCTATATAGAGAGAGGGAGTTTATCTATAATTTATATATATATTTTTTTATACATATAAATTATATATTTTTAGAAATTTCCTCCTTGAGGCTTGAAATCTGACCCTTTGTCACTTATACCCATTGACTCCAATTCTGTCCTCTGACATGACAAACAACAAGTTCAGTATAGTCTAATTATTTGGGCAAGAAAGTTTGCTAACTTGGCACACCAATTTCTTAACCTGTCAATCAATTTGTAAACGTGGGTCCCTACCCTTCCAAAAGCCCTTCTCGTAGAACCTACCCTTACATCTCACCCCAAGTGGGTTAGGCACTATGACCCCACACCTCTAGTCCAGTGGATTGGACTAAAGGTGACTTCTGGGAAGAGTTGGGCCAACCAAGTTCTATCTTCTGTAACTTTAAATGCAGACATTCACTGTTATCAAGCCTTGTGGGCAGGGCAGGATAAGATTCAGAGTGGCCATGCTTGTCCATGTGCTACATGCAGGGGAAAAATCTACAGAGAGAAGATGAAAGTATAGATCCCAGGTAGCCCTGAAAATACAGTGTGACCTAACTCCTACAGACATTTCTCTTTCTGTTTTCAGTTCTTCCTGAGTAACTGATTGAACTGTCTCCTCTTGGGTTCTGGGCCTCTGTGCCCTTAGGTTCTGGAAAATAGCTCTGAATCTTTCCAAGATATTTTCTTATGTTAAGATAATAAGAGTGGGTTTACCCAATGTAGCCAAATGATCGGTAACATTGATGCTGATTCTGTATCGCCTAGCAACAAAACCATGTGGAGGATTTCTGTTTACAACATAAGCAAAGCATGAAACAAGCATCAAAGTATATTGAACTGCTAAATTAGAGGTTGAATTTGAAGAGACACTTTGCAAAAGGTCAAGCTAAAGCATTATAAGGAGAGCAGGTCTTACAAGGTTATTGCAATGCACTTCACTCAATGGTATAATAATAGCAAAAAAAAAAAAAAAAAAAACCAGCTAACATTTATAGAACATTCACTATGTGCCAGGTATTGTTCTAAATGTTTTACATCTGTTGCTTCATTTAATTCTCACCTAATACTATGAGGTATCTGCCCATATTATCACCATTTTACAGATGAAGAAAGGGTGACCATCTTCTTAGCCAAATTGTGGCTAAGAAGAGAAAAATTTGAGAGCCAAAATTCAGTACATAGTAGCAACAAGCTTATCCTCCCAATTAGTAAGCAAGATGTGTTTCCATTCTTGTTATATGTAAAAAACCCTAATCTTAATTTTAGGTCCAAATGGTGTCAATTATGTATTTCTTTAAACGTCGTGTCCTATATTTGTTTCCAAGACAACAAACAGTGTGGGAAACTACAGCATCCAATCATTTATGTCAGAAATCTGGAGAATCCTGCCCCCTTCCAGAGCCAGAATGTCCTTCTTCTGTAAACATAGGGGGAAGTGTTATAATTTTATACTTGCTGCATAACAAATGATGCTTTATTTGCCCATCAAGTCATTATGGGTCTCAGGATACACTTTCTATTCCTGGAATCACGGCTAAATGCTCTTTAAGTGGTGAAAAGTGATCTCTAAGTGGGCTTAAGTTGTGAAATGTACATTATCTGAATGGTAAATTTGGCTGAAATAGATAAACAGATGGCTGAGGCCTTGTTTCAGCTCCTAAAACTAAAACAAAGTAGAGAGAAGAAAGAAGAAACGTAATACATAAAACTGAGAGATGCGCAGTGTGAATGACCTCATGTGTCAAAGAGATATCTATTTATCCAGAGAACCAGTTGAAACACAAACTGTCCTCCCCATCAGCTAAAATGAATTTGGAATATTTTTTTAAAGCATTCATTTTTCTCTTAAAAATACAAAATTTAAAAAGTGCAGAGTAAACAGAACATTAAAAAAGAATCAAATAATATCAAAGAGACTTTAATTAGGTCTTCTCCTAGAAATCATCCTATCGCAGTCCCTTGGACAAGAGGCGGTTATTTTTTTATGCCATGTACCCTTTTTCAATGCTCCAACATTTAATTAATTTTTATAACTACCACTGCTTAGTGAAGATTCGTTTTTAGAAATCAGGATTAGTCATCTCCTTTCGTTTTGGATCCTTCTTTATAGCCACCTTGATTTCCAACAGGAATCTTGAGTCCAGGGTAAAATTAAAACCTTCACTCCAAGTCCAGAGGATTTATTTACTTCTTCCAACCTCTCTACTGCCAAATTCTGACCTCATGGGTGCAAATGATGACTTTTATAGGAAGAGTATGAACAGAGAAAGTAGCATAATATATGTATATGTAGATGGTGTTTGCTTTTGCAAAGATGTGACATTCATTTACAGTTGTTATTTTTCTTGGTTCCCCATAGAGTCTGGAAGAGTTGCTCCAGTTTCACTGATAAGAATGCTGAGGTGAAGTGATTAAGCAAAACAGTGCTGTTGCCCTTGATATGAACTTTAGGGATGGATGGATGGATGGACGGACAGACGGATGGATGGACATGCAAGATTGATCTCAGTATTTTCTAGACAATGCTGCCTTGGTGTCATCAAGAACATTATAACCTTTCATAAAGATGCATCTTTAGAGATCTAAACTAGCATAAACAATAGCAAAGTCTAAGCGATGGTTCTAAGCTGGTGCAGATGTTAGCAAAGGCTGGATCTTCAGCACAACAAGATCTAGAAGGAGGGAGGGGAAGGAAGGAGGGAGAGAGGAAGAAGGGACTACTGGAAACCAATAAACACTCATGTTTCTGGCAGAAAATAATTTTAATGAGAATGTCTGTGATTGGAAGGCATGTACTTGCATTTTTCCTTTCCACCCATCTCCCCATCAAGTCCTCAAAAACTCAACTTCAAAAAATATCCCCCTTTTTGCAAGCATTCCCATGTCTGTGTTTAGCCTCTCTGGCAGTGCCCCTTTGAAATCTGGCATCCTTTCAAGTGTGAAAAACCGGGGTCAGGGCTTTGTCTGAAGTGAAGGCTTCAGGCTTTCATTCTCTCTGAAGATTTCCCCTCATCTTTGACCTCACCATCAGCAAGACATCTTGTCCTGTATCTGGAATTCAATTGAGCAGTTGCCCATTTCTGGTAACCTGAATAAAGTTATGTTTGCCTCAAAGGAACAGAGCAAACCATCGTAAAATTTCAACAATGTCAAGGAGGCTTGGCAAAATGAGAAAATTGCAAGACATTTCCCCTCCATAGGCCCAGGAGACAATCCTTCCACTCCAAATATGCCCATCCCCCCCACAAAATATTCTATACTCTGATCTCTCCCCAAATCTCCAAGTCATTGAATTAGAGAGACAATTTACGCCCTTAAATGCCTGGTCACATTCCTGCCTCAGAGTCTTTGCTATGTTTTTCCCTTTTGGTCTGTTCCCATTTGCAGGCAGAGATCAAGGCTGTCTTGTTTCAACATTTTATTCCCAAAACCCAGCCCAGTGCCTGTCACCACAGGAGACCCTCAATAAATATTAGTTGAATAAATGAATGAATGAATCAGATGCAGTAGGGAGAAGAATGAATCTTATTAAATTTAGTCTGATATTAGAATAGGATTAGAAAATCCTTTGGGGGTTGGAGCTTATTAATAAACAGTTGCATGATATTAAACTATGTAGACGGGGGGAAAGCAGCTCATTATTCTGATATTTCCTTCATAACATAAAGCCAATGAATGAACTGCATCTAGAGGAAGCAGACGATATATTTAAGCACTGTAAATATCAACATTAGTACACAGCCTCCATGCAATCTGATTTTCTCTCTACCACAATCCATCATAACTGAAGTATGTTTTTGCTTATAGGGATCATAAAAATTCACTTGATTTATTGCTTCCCCCCCCCTCCTGTGTTCTCTGGGAAGATTCAGTTATACATGGATCTCTTTCTTCAGGAAAAAAAAGATTCTTGTCACCGGGGCATTTACAAACACAAGTTTACTTCTCACTCTAGAGAAAAGGTATTATAAAATGGGAATTTAATCAATGGACACGTCAGGACTCTGGCGACTAATCTGTACTCAGTCTTTGTTCCTTCTGTACACAGCTCACTTTCAAGGTCTAAAAAAAGTCTTAATTCTTCATGAGATGTTCAGTCAGCCACTGTCTCAAATATTTATCACTGGTGATCCGTATTAACAGTCAAAATGATAACCGGAGATGTGGTTTCATAATGGACCTCTCACAGACCGTTTTGTCTGGGTAATCCTGATGCTTATCACAACCAGGACCTGCGATCGTGGGCTCTAAAGGACCACCGTCATTGACTGGTCAGCAACCACACCAGTCTCTTCTTCTGTAACAACTCCATGAGTTGGGATGCAGGAGGAGGATAGGGACAGGCGGCATATGCATACAGAAATCACAAGATTTTTATTTTCCTTATCTTGAGATGTCCTAATGGGACCTCAACAGGGACCTTTGTTCAAATACAAATGAGTAAAGGAGGGAGAGAGAAGAGGGAGCACAAAGGGAGGAAATAGAAAGGTAGGGGAGAGGAGATAGAAGGAGGAGGGGAAAGAGGAAGAGAAGGGATGGAGTGAAGAGGAGAGGAGAGGAAGGATAAAGAGAGAGAAGACAGAAGGAGAGAAAGAGAAGGCACTGAAGGATAGGGAAGAAAGGATGAGGAGGAGGAAGAGGAAGAAGGAGAAGAGGAAGCAGCAGCAGAGGAGGAGGAGAAGGGGAGGGGAAAGAAGAAGAGGATAGAGAGAGAGAGAGAGAAAGGAAAAAAATCAGGTACCCTAATCCCTCATTCAGTCAAACTCTGAATCCTTTGCTTACCAGATTCCAACACTTCACTTTGAACATGATGCCCTTGGTAGGTGAATCTCATACTTCCTTGCCTCCTGCCTACACCCCACACATTTCCTTTGTCCCAAATACGGCAAACCCTTGGGTAAGACGTGCCCTGTGAGAGAGATTAGAGACATTGACAAATACCTCGGAGAGCTACCTAAAAACAGGATGTAGGTACCCACAGATCCTTTCCGGCAGCCAGCTGGCATTACTTACATTTGGCTAGCACAACCCAAACTGCCCACTTTGCTCCCAGAACCTTCACTGAATGCAAAGGAATGAAATAAATTCTGTCACCAAGTAGGTAAAAGAAGCATTTTCAAAATTAGGGAGAAATTTCATATATTAGGGAAAAAAAACCCTAAATGTGTACCAACAGGAGATTGGGAAAATCAAGCATCAAGCAAATTATCCAGAGTGATTACAGCTGTGGGACTCTGACTGCTTCTTATCTGGGTACTTTTCAGTGTTTCCAAGCTTTCTACAATAAACTAAAATTCCATGTATCTCACTTGCTGGGCTCTACTGACTTTGGCTCCTCGCTAATTCTGTCTCTGTGCTGGCTGATCCCTCCTCCGACAGCCTGTGCCCATCTGATCACAATCATTTCCCTTTCTTTACTATCCGTCTCCCTTCCTAGACTGCAAACTCCTGTGAGCACGGGAACGGTGCCTTGACCAACTCCATTTCCTCAGAGATGAGCAGGCAATAGTCACTTAACATAAATGCACTAAAAGTACAATAGACAGACCGTTTATTTTAAATGAGAAAAATAACAATAAATGCTTCTTAAAGATTCAGTCAGTCAGTAGAAAGCCTTTATTCATTCTCCAATACTATAAAATATCTGTGGGATTAATTTTGTGCCCTAAAAAGATTCAGTAGGAAACGCCATCCTCACACAGTCCCCTGCCAAAGAATAGCCTTCTGTGACACACAATTCTATAGTCTACATTTGTAAATATTTATGAAAAGTCAAACATTTTAAATCGCTAATCGTAGCCCCTGGCTAAATGTAGAATAGCAGCCAGTGGACAACAGCAGCACAATGTCCACTGATGAATCTTACAAGAAGACACACACAAACCTGTGAGACTCATGCTTAGAAACATAATAGACTTCAACGGCGGATGGCAGCACAAGATTTGAATGAGAATTTTCATTCATATTGACCAGTTCTAAACAAATAAGAGCACTACCAAAAACTCATGATTCTTTTCTCCGGTTTGCACTGCTGTAGATCTGCCATGAAGGATGGTCAAGATGTCAACACGGTGTTTACCATTCGGAGCCGGACCTCATCTGAGTCCTCATTTGACCTGGAACATGTCGCATTAACTCTCAAAGCCAGAGTTTGTCTGTCAAGTGAGAAAGCAGGGCACCTGACAGCAGCGGTCTTACAGGAGACCAAGCGATATGCTTATCCCAACTCCTGGCACATCATAAGGGCTCAAGACGTGACAGCTACTATTACAATAACAGAATTATACTATTATTCATGTATCATTTATGTAAATGTATATATTATTTATATATACACAAATTATATATAATAGATCTGATATATAATTATAATTCTTCCCTGCGCCCCCCAGCATTTTATATTATGTTTCCTCATAAACAGATCAGTATAAACCAAATGTGAAACAAAAGTTCGATGTGTTGGGGAGGAGCCTGAGATTTCAGCTTCCTCCACGCACATCTGCAGGTTTCCTCCATTACAACCATCACCACGGGTGCCACCTTAAATGCAAAAGCAAGACATCAACTAAGACACTGGAAGCACCATGTGAGACCTGACGACCTCGTCTCTGTGTAGGGATAGATTATAGGCAGAATAATGTTTTATTGATTTAACTTTATCTGGGCTACAGTGGTGAATATGACTATTGCTTTACTACATTATTTTCCCCCAAAAGACAAAATTGTTACTAATGCTCTGGTTTCCTAAGAATAATGTTTATTTGCATTTGAGTTTTCTTTTCTTGATTTACTAATATTCAACTAAATATTCTCTTTGTTTAAATTCAGATGCTAAGGGTACAGCCTCCTTTCATCTCCACAGTTTTACATTCTTACTCTTTCCCCTCCAAGAAGGAACCCCTTGCTCCTCTTTATCCAACCCCTTCTTCAAGGCCAGATACTCCCCAATGGCTTTGACCCATCCTTCCCTCTCTCTGTTCTTTCAAATTCTCTTTGTACTTCCTGATGTTTGACACCTTTTGATACTAGATGATATTATTTCATTGTTTGCTATTTCCAACCAGGATGCAAGATTGAAGGCAGGAATTACATCATGAGCCCTTATATAATTCCCATTGCTATATCCAGGACATAAAAATTTGCAAATAATAACTAAAGGCCTACTGTGTGAAAGGCACTGTTCAGCCCCAAGGATTAAAAAGTAAAATTTGCTAAGATGAGACCCTTGCCCTGAAGAAGTGTCCAATTTAAAGGAAAAGCTAGACCCAGGTAAAATTGCTGGGATATAATAAAGGCATAAACAAATATTGCTACTGCAAATATTATTACTGCTAATAACAACAACAACAAGATTAACTAATATTTATGAAGCACTCACTGTGTGTCCAAGCCCAGTTCTAAGGACTTTAAATGGGCAATCGCATAGAATGCCCCCACAACTCCATCATGTAGGTATTATTATTATTATCCCATTATACAGATTAGGAAACCAAGGTACAGGGAGGTTGAGGAAGCAAAGTGTCACAAGAGCAAAATAGAGGGAGCAAGTCATTGTGCCCAGGGAGGCCAGCAGAAAGCTTAAAGAAGCATCTGAAGAGAGCCTTGACCTGTTTCTGCATGTACTTGGGTGACGTGGAGGAAGGGGAACACACATATCTTAGGCACAGGAGTAGTATGAACAAAGTTAGGAGAGCTGTGAATAAATCCCTATGGTTAATGAAATGGGAGAAAGTGGCAGGTTATTGGATTGGAAATAGAGGGGCAGCAAGAGCTGCAACAGCTTTAACACCCTACTAGAGTGTGGAGCTGTCTACAGGCAGTGGAGTCAAGAACACAGCAAAAATAGTTTTGCTTTTGTACTGCTTTCCTACTTTGTTTTGTTTTCCATAAACTAGATGTGGATACCCTTATAGAGAATGGACTAGACCAGAGAAAGACCAGAGGTCAAGTCATTTGTAAAAGGTTAAACTTGTCAGTCCAGGTGAGGGAATGGAGAGATCTGACACTGCCAATGGAACTGGGGAAAGAAAGGAGAGCATATGTTATAAGAGAGAAAGACGAATAAAAGATAACTCTGAACTTTCTTGCCTGAGGGCGTGGGTGGATGGAGGAGCTGTCAATCAAGATGAAGGTAACAAGAGAAGATGGTTGTTTGGGGAATAGATGATGAGATTCTTTTAAAATCCATAGGCCGTCCCTAGTACCCAGATTATGATCCTGGAATACTGTTAGGGACCTGAACTCTTTGGGGAAATGGATTATTCCAGACCTGGGGTAGGACACATAGAAGACAAATCTGGAATATTGTGTCATTCCAGATAGCAAGAAAGCCATTGAAGACAAGCTGAATCATGTGAAAAGGACCCATGAAGCAACTTGAAGAGGGTCCCATTGGTTAAATATTGAATGATCTCAGCATCAGTTAAAATAACAACTTCAATCCTTTATAATATTACTAAAAAAATACATGATCACTAATGAAGTATGCAAATTAACCAACTCATTAATTTGAAAACAAAAAGGGAAAACCAAATATTTTTCCCATATAAGCTGTACCTCTAAATATCCTAATAGGGGTTGGCAAATTTCTTTTTAAGAAGTATTCCAGAAATCCATGAAGAAGGACAAAACTGAAATATCACTATTTTGCAACCCCTAAAGAATTAATTGATCTAGATATTGTGAGCATCAACAGTTACGGCATCACATAAAGGGACCTCTTCTTGGAAGAAAAAACTACTGAAAAAATTGAACTTGTATCTGATCAGGACTCTGGAACCATCTACCAATTTAAAACAAATACAAAGGACAAAAGAGCATGTGAAACTACACAACAGGGATGCAATCAACAAACACCAGGCTGTGGGAAATGCTGCATGAAAAACAATCTGTTTTCTTCAACAGTGTCAACAACCAGCACAAAGAAAACTATAAAAACAAACAAAAACGTTGGAGTCAGACTGATTCAAAGATCCTTAAAACAGATTAAAAGAGCCTTTTCAGGACATATCAACCAGTCCCAATGTGTGGGACTTACTTGGATCCTGTTTCAAATAAAGAAACTATTTAAAAAACAATACATGAGGGGCCAGCCCAGTGGTGCAGTGGTTAAGTTCACATGCTCCACTTTGGCAGCCTGGGGTTCACAGGTTCAGATCCCGGGTGCAGACCGACGCATGGCGTCCCACATATAAAGTAGAGAAGGATGGACACAAATGTTAGCCCAGGGCCAATCATCTTCCTCTCAAAAAAGAAAAAGAAATGACACATGAGAAAGTTGGATTAAGGAATTACTGTTAATTATTAGTAGGTATCATGGTTATGTCAACAAAAGACTTCTATGGTTATGTTAGATAAAAGATGGTTATTATAAAAACAAAAGACAATTGTTGATAAGGATGTAGAGAAATTGGAACCCTTGTGCACTGTTGGTGAGAATGTAAAATGGTGCAGCCACTATGTATGGCGGTTCCTCAAAAAATTAAAAATTAAATTACCATACGATCCAGCAATATCACTTCTGGGTATTTATCGAAAAGAATTATAATCAGAATCTCGAGGAGATATGTGCACTGTCATGTTGATTGCAACATTACTCACAACAGCCAAGATAAGGAAACAATTAAATATCTAGTGATGGATGAATGGACAAAGACAATGTGGTACACACATACAATGGATATTATTTGGCCTTAAAAAGAAGGATATCCTACCATTTGTGACAACATGGATGAACCTGGAGGACATTATGCTACATGAAACGAGCCAGACAGAGAGGGACAAATACTCCAAGATTCCACTTACATGAAGTATCTCAAATAGCCAAACTCACAGAAACAGAGGAGAATGGTGGTTGCCAGGGCTGGGAAGAGGGAGAAATGGGATGCGGCTGTTCAATGGGTATAAAGTTTTAGCTGAGCAGGAGGAGTAAGTTCTAGAGATGTGCTGTACAACATCGTGTCTGTACTTGACAACACTGAATGATGCACTTAAACTTTTGTTGAGAGGATAGATCTCACGTCAAGTGTTCTTACCACGATAAAAATTAAATTAAAATTACAAAATAAAAGCAAATGACTTCTTATCCCTTAGAAATGCAAACTGAAATGTTTATGGAAACAAGGATGAGATGCCTGGTATTTGCTTCAAAGTAACACGAGACTGGGGAGGGAGAGGGAGCAACAGCATAGAGTAAAACAGGATTACCCATACCTTAATAATTATTGAATCTGAGTGACGTCTATATGGTGGTTCTTTGCTATTGCCTCTACTTTTGTATAAGCTTTAAGTTTTACATTAATAAAAACTTTTTTAAAAAAAATCCATAGCAGATGATGTAAGGCGACGATGATCAAAATGATGATTATGTATCCGACAGCCTGCCACTGTACGTTCCAAGTCGAGCTCTCATCTAAGGAATGCTGTAGAACTCGGCATCTAAAAATGATGGAAACCCACTTTAGCCAAGATAACCATTTATATCCCATGCCCTTATGAAACCATCACAGACTGTGTCATAAGAGAAATAATGCAATGCCTTTAAAGCACATGAATTAATTATCAGTAGGGAAGAATGAAAACCACATCTACCTCTTATAGGTATTAACACCCAAAAGCTGTTCCAACTACCCTTCTCAACTTTGGAAAGGTCACTGGTATGTAATGAATGATAAGGGTCACTGAAGGTCACAGTATATTAAAAGTGAGCTGAATTTTAAGAGTTTACTGCAAATAAAATTTTCTGCAGGGAATTTATTAAGCCCACACAAGGTTATAGAGTTATTTGTGCTGTTTTAATGCTGCTTTTATTAATAATAACCTTCCCAGGGTGCATCATCTAAGAAGGCACATACTTTAATCCAGAGATGTGTGTCCAGTATTATTACCCGGAACATTAAATAATGAAATTTCAGTGGCAGAAGAGAAGAAATCACAGTTTGGTAGGTTACTGGTGTCTGGCATAGATAAGCCATTCTTAAAGAGAAATAAGTATCAGAGGCTAGAGATAATTCAGAAACATTGATCATTGGAAAGAAATCTGAGATATCTAGAAGAAAAATTTACTATAAATTAGACTGTATATGTATATGGCTGTTTCAAAAGAATCAGTGAACTTCAAAAGGTGGAGAGATCAGGGTATACATCCCACTGGGTTTGGGAGAGGAAAATAAGGACTCTCCACTTACACGTACATGTAATTACGAGTAATGCTTAAAGGCATGGGTAATGGAGACAGAGATCAGAATCCAAATCCCAGCTCAGCCACGTTTAGCTGCCTGACCTTGGCCAATGAGCTTTCCCAAGCCCACTTCCTCAGATGTAAAATAAAAATAATATCTATCCCATGAAGGTGTTGCAAAGATGAAACCAGATTCCATATGGCAACTGTACGGTAAAATTCCTGACACATGTGAACCATAATATAAATGGTTATATTTGTTTTAAATTAAAACTACCTTAAAATCCTACAAAGACCTTGGCCTTTGTTCGTATGTAGGATTTTCTTCTCTGTCTGTAAGTGAGCATTTCCTCTGTCATGTAGCAAATGGGGCTCTGAAGTGTAACTGTCTGAATTCCAATCCCAGACTCCAATTTTTACTGGCTCTGAAACCCTAGAGAAATGGCTTTATCTCTAAGACATTTATTTATCTATGTATAAAACAGGGACAGAAACAGTAACCCCCCCTTCTGTGGTTGTTGTGGAGTTAAATGAGGTAACGGATGCAAAACCTTAGAGTCTGAGCATGGCAAATAAGTACCCCTACTCTTACAAGGCTACATACGAGGTGATTTCATTCACCCTAAACCATTCCATTTTGGGATTAAATAATCCCATCTGTGAGGAAATTATCCTTCAGCCCTAACTTCCTTTTCTTTCTGTGCATTTCTGTCTGTTGCCTGCTGGTTCTGCCCTTGTTGCAGATGGAAGACAGCCAGGCTTTGCATGCCCATCACCAAAAATCCTGGAGTTTTCTAAAGCTTCGGTCATGTGGCATCTGGCCTTCCTCCGGAACACAATTCAAAGGGATGAGCTTTTCAAAAAAATTTCATCTTTCATCATCTGCCAAGAACAACCACAGGGAAAGGGTACATCTAAAAGCCGAATCACATCCTCAGGCATGGTATCATGGCCATGGATCATTGAGGAAGGGGGAGTTGGTCCATCTAATTCTCAGTATCTGCGTGGGGTTGTTTAAAATAAGTGGGCTGGTAAGAGTAAATACACACACACACACCCTGGCATTATCACTTGTTTATAAAGAACATTAGACTGTCAGGTGCTGGTTTAATTTGTTTTGTAGTCAATTTTCCTGCCCCTCAAGGCTCATTAGCCAAGTAATCATTCCATATGATAATGTGTCCTCTGTGTTTCCTCCTTGGGTCCAAGAATACATCTTCAGCTCCATTTCCAGCCGTGGGTGTCCTTCATCAGCAACCTTGCCTGGCTTTGCTGAAAGGACGCCCACACTGCACATGTGTTTCTCTTCCCCAACATCCATTAACTCCATTTACCATATACTTAGACATCTGGCCAAGGAAGCAACAAGCTTATTTCTCCCATCCTCCATAATGATCCAATGTAATGTCTGTTTCCTCACAATCTGTCCCTCTGAGAGAGACATCTAGATCAAGCCAACGTCATTTCAAATTACCTTGGCTTTGGCCAGGTGTTCCATGTCTGGGAATAATGCTTACTGAAAGTTTGCACACTTGTTATTATTGAAATCACTGCAAAACTACCCTGAGGCTAAGATCTGGGAACCCAGGCCAAGATGGGTTTCAAGAAGAAACCAAAACTTTCCTCCCTAACCTTGGGTCCATCTTTCTTTAGAACAATGGTATTTCCTTGGCCTCAATTCTTCGATGACTACATTCTCTCTCCTTGACAACTCATTCAAAAAGATGCCTTTTAACATGATGATGTGTGCATAGCCCCCCCAAATTCTATCTTTAGACTTGACTTCTTCCCCAAACTCTAGACTTGGGTTTTTGAATCTACACTTGAAAGTTTCACAGGCATCTCAAACTTTTCCACAATGGAGCTCTTGAGTCTTGACATGCCCTACAAATTGGTTGTTCTACTAGTCTTCTCCATCTGAGTAAATTGCTACCATTCGTCCAGTTGCTGGGAGTCACCCTTGCCTTCCCTTCATCCCTCCACCTGTCAGTGTTACCACCAAATTATATCCATCCTTATTGCCATTTTTCTGGGACTGGCCACCATCATCGCTCATTTGGGTTACTCTAAGAGTCTAATAACTGGTTTCTTTGTGTCTGCTTTTGACACCCTCCCCTCAAATATATCTGCCCCATAGCAACAAAGTGATCATTTTAACACATAAGTCAAAATATCTCTTCCTTGCTTAAAACCATCAAACGGTTTCTCTTGGTGCTTAGGTAAGAAGTCAAAGTCCTATCCTGGGTGCAATCTCCTGCAGGATCTGTCCTGTCCCTACCTCTCTACATAACTCACCCTCTCACTCACTACACCAAGGATATATGGATCCCCTTTCTGTTCCGCAATAAATCAATATCATTCCTACCTAGGGTCTTTGTCCTTGCTCTTCTCGTTTCCTGGAATGGTACTCCCTTGGGTCTTTGCATGCTTCATTCTCACCCTTCATATCTTAGCCAAAATGTCATCTCTTCTGAGAAACTTCCACTGACCACGCCATCCATGGTGGCAAAGTAAACTCCACACCACACCTTCCGCCTAGGGTGGCTCCCTAACACATCGTGCTTTACTTTCTTCAGAGTACATATCACCTCCTTTATTTCTCTGGTTGACTCATCTTTACTTATTAAATATCCCTTTCCCCTCTCTCTTCATTGGAATACACAAGAGCAAGAACCTCAATTACCTTTGTCATTGGCCTATCTTCAGCACCTAAAGGATGCTTAGTGTACAATGGGTGTCCAATACATATTCGTTGAATGAACGAACGAATGAATGAATGAATGAACTGATGCATGTAAAGAGGCTTGGCTGTGTTTTTCTATGGAAGATTCCATTGAGTCTATAACCCTAAAACCCATATTAGACTCAAGTTTCCTGCCTCCCAGAGAACTCTCTGAGCCTTGATTCAAGTCAGGAAAGATCCAAACATGAACATTCAGCCATCCGAAGAAGTTATCAGTAACCACGCAAATGTTGTACCTTCTTACTCCTCACAGGGTTTTCCGTGGATCAGCAGCATCAGCACCCCTCAGGAGTTTATTACAATTTCAGAATCTCAGGCCCCATCCCAGACTTACTGAATCAGCATCTGCATGTTAACAAGATTCTCGGGTGATTTGCACACCCATTAAAATTTGAGAAGCCTCATTTTGGTTCCATTGGTCTGAACCCTGAATGCCTATTAGAGGCCCCGTCCCAGACCAATTAAACCCGAGTCTCTGGGGTCATGGCCTGGGCATCAAGAGCTTTTTAAAGCTCTCTTGGGTATTTTAACGTGCAATCAATAGTTGAACCACTGGTACAGCATAAATACAAGCATCTCACAATTTTACAAACTCTGTGTATGTGTGTGCAGAGGGAACTGTTATTTCAAAGCTAAAACAATGAATGATGCACGAACATGAGAGAAGAGTGACCAAAACCTAGCTCTGTGGTTAATGGACCAGGCTGTGCCCAGAAGGGAAAGGCACCTTAGGGCTCACGACTCACACCGAGAGAGGGTCTTTGTATGTGTTACTTAGGCTTCATGGTTCTCATAGGAAAACAAACATAAAGACATTTCATAATATTTCCTCCACAATCAAAGGAAAAAAAAAAAGGAAACCACCTGAAGCACAGGAACATCTTCAGATATTACCCATAATCACACCTTTTTAAAATTTCACACCTTAATCAAAGGCAGATGCTGTTTACTTGTGGAGTGCCAATGTTTTGAAACTGCTATCTGTAATTAGCTCATTAGCTCACCTGTGGAATTGTTTGGATATAAAAATAAAGAATTTTTTTAAAATTTGAATCAGGTCTTCTAAGACAAGGACAATAGCCCACCACAACTGGGGAAGATTCTCGAGCTTGCCACCTTTTGTGACACAGACACCAGGAGAGACTCAAAACGAGAAATTCAACATCGTAAAGAAGTTCTTGGTTAAATAGTCAAAGAGCATCATTCAACATGGAAATTTAACTTGGTCTCTGAAAGCAGGAGGCTACCCCAGGATTCTGGCTCCATGTCAACATCTCTGTCAAGGGGTTAAGTATCACACTTTGAAAGATTGTTTGCCCTAATTTAAGACACACACTTTTTTTTTTTACTTTAAATATGAATATCCTTAGTCACTGCATCAGTCAAGTTCTCCATAGGAAACAGATGGCATACTCAAATTCGGATTATTTAAGGAGATTTTACTTACAGAGGTACTATTTTCAAAGGTGTAGGCAGAGTGTAGGGAAACCAAACAGGATGTGCAGCAATCCCAAATTAGTAGCAGCATGGCAGTTACCATCACAGGCCAAAGGCACTGAGGGGAAGGAGCAGTTATGGGTTCCCAGAAGGAAAGGAGGCTTGAGTGAGAAGCAGCAGCGACCTGTATTGGAAGAACACTCCAGTGCACTCGGGAGGGTACCGGGACAATAAACACCTCGACCTCACTCAACTCCCTCCCTCCAACCTCCTTCCAAAACTTCCCATAAGCAGAACTCCAATGAAAATCCAAGGGCAAAGGAGTCACAAGTGTAGTCCTTGTTTATCAGCTTCCTGGGAAAACAGCAGGTGGACACATAGACAGAATGTTGGCCCCTCCCAAAGACAGCAATCTCCTAATGCCAGGAACCTGTGAATACGTAGCTGTAACTTAAGTTGGTGAGTTAAGTTTGCAGGATGAATTCAGGTTGCTAATCAGCTGATCTTAAAATAGGGAGATTATTCTGAATTGTTTGGGTGGGCCCTATGTAATCACGAGGGTCCTTACAGGTAGAAGAGGGAGGCAGAAGAGAGGCAGATGCCATGTTGCTGGCTTTGAAGATGGAGGAAGGGGCCACAAGCCAAGGAATACAGGTGGCCTCTAGAATCTGGAAAAAGCAAGGAAAGCAATTCTTCCCCAGAGCCTCCAGAAAGTAATGTACCCTGCTGACACCTCGATTACAGCCCGGGGAGACCCGTGTTTGACTTCTGAAGTGCAGAACTTTAAAATAATAAATCTGCACTGTTTTAAACCACTAAGTTCATAGTAATTTGTTAGAGCAGCCATAGGAAACTAATACAGTGGAGAAGGATAAAGAATGCCTTTGCAGAGGCAACTGGAAGATGTCTGGCATAGTCCTCTCCCAGCATCTCCTGATGTTTTTGGTCATGCTTTGTCCCCTAAATCTAAGGCTGGAACCTAAATTTCCCCCTAGACTAAGGGGAAGCAGCATGATATAATTTCAAAGAATAGGCTTTGATTTCAGGCAGACCCAAGTGTGAGTCCTGGTCTTACCACTTATAAGATGTGCAACCTGGGAGAGTCACAGTTCTATCATCTGAAAAATACAGACGATAAATAGGACAGCTGCCCCATGGCATTAGTGTAAGGGTTAAATGGATAATTCATATAAAACACTAATACGGTGCCCAACACATAGCAGATACTCCATCAATACTGGCACTTCCCATCTCATCTTCTTACCTGTGGTGGTTTAAAATATGTCCACAAATTCTTTGATATTCCCCACTTGAAGTCGTGGAGCTGAACTGTCCTTTCCTTGAGCATGGGATGGACTCGTTTCTAACAAATAGAATAAGGCAAAAATAATGCTGTGTGATTCTGAGATTAGATCATAAAAAATATTGGGGCTGCATACCGCATGCTTCCAACTATACAACATTCTGGAAAAGGCAAAACAATAAAAAGATCCAGTGGTTTCCAGTGGTTTGCAAGGGAGAGAAGTAGGAAAGAAGCACAGGGGATTTTTAGGACAGTGAAACTATTCGTGTGATACTGTAATTGTGTATGATACACGACATTATCCATTTGTCAAAACCAACAGAATTGTCATAATAACTAAAACGTGGAAGCAACTCAAGTGTCCATCAACGAATGAATGGACAAGCCAAGTGCAGTATATACATACAGTGGAATATAAAACAGAAGGAAAACCTAACACATACTACAACGTGGGTGAAGCTTGAGGACATTATCCTGAGTGAAAGAAGCCAAACACAGAAAGACACATAGTGTATGATTCCACTTATATGAGGTTCTTAGAGTAGTCAAAATCTCAGAGACAGAAAGTAGAAGGGTGGGTGCCAGGGGAGTTATTGTTGAATGGGTATATTTTCAGTTTTGCAAGATGAAAAGAGCTATGGATATGGATGGTGGTTATGGTTACACAACAATATGAATGTACTTACACACTCAAAAATGGTGAAGATAGTAGATTTTATGTTATGGGTATTTTACCACAATTTAAACACTGGAACAAAAAAAAACCATAGAGTTATGCAACACAGAGAGTGAATTTTAATGTAAACTATGGGCTTTAGTTAATAAAATGTATCAATATCAGTTCATCAGTTGCAACAAATGTACCACACTGATGCGAGATGTTAATAAAAGGGGAAACTGTATGCCCCAAAAAAAGCACTGGGACTTTCTCTCTCCCCTCCCTCTCTCCCTCCATCCATCACTCTCTCTCTTTCTCTCTCTCTCAGAACAAAGGTGCCATGTTGTAAGCAATGCTATAGAGAGACACACATGACAGAGGATTGAAGCTTCTGTCCAACAGCCATCAGGAAACTAAGGCCTGCTAACCAACACATGAGCGAGCTTAGAAGCAGATCCTCTGGCCGCAGTTGAGCCTTCAGATGATGGCAGCCCCAGCCAACGTCTTGTCTGAAACCTCCTGAGACTCTGGGTCAGAACCACTCAGCTAAGCTGCTCTCAGATTCCCGACCCACAGAAACTGTGTGAGATACGACATGATCGTTGTTTTAAGCTGTTGGGTTTGGGGTTAATTTGTTAAGCAGCAACAGATAACTAATACGTTAACCAAAAAAGGAAGAGCTGTAAAAACAGTTTTAAATAATCAGTTAGAGATGAGCGAATTTGAAAAGTGTGTTACTTTCCTCAAAATAACAGAACACATCCGGTGTCAAATCCTGGGTTAGAAATCATGGTTGCAGAAGTTGGCAGTCTAAGAAATGCACAATTATTCAATGGCAAAGGAAGGTTTCACTTTAAAAAAATCCTTCTTTGGGGATCTAAGACCACCGAAATCATGTGCCCTTATCAGAGAACTTCAGTCTCCAAGCTGATGCTAATGAAGGGAAATATGGTTATTCCCTGTTCATCAGCATTTTACCCTGGAACCTTCTGCCATGCTGGCATGTTTTGTTTGGTATTTTTTTTCCAGCAAGCAGGAATCTAAGAGCTTATCCTCACGTCTTCTGCCAGCTTCCAATTCTAACTCCTATTTGTCCCTGGGTCCTGTGAGCCAAACAGAGGTCTTGACATTGACACCTCTTGCCCTGCTCAGCTCCAGGAACTGCCCTAACCGGGCTCCCAAGGAAGTGGAGGAGGAAATGCCCTCTCACGCATCCCAGCTGGTTCTCCGCTGATTTCAACCCACTGGCCATCTGGTCTCTTCTCCCTGCTATGCACACAGCTTGGTCTGGGAAGTGGAAACTTTCTGCGGGATTCAGCATTTTTTTTTTAATTTTTTGCAAACCAGGATGCATGAAGAGAGTAGAGAACACTGGCTGGTGTGTTACTTGTCCACATATAGAAATTGATGCATGGAAAAATCAAAGATGCCACTTGGCAAGGGTCCAACAGAATCTGTGCTTATTTAAAATCACAGCTATGCAAATCTTTTGGAATTGTTAGGTGTGACTTCAAATACAGAGGGTAACCGAAAATCCAACCCAAGTGGTAAAAAATTCTGCTTAGTTTCTCTGCAGAATTCATCCAAGTCAAAAATCAAAGCTCTAAAGCAAATGAGATGAGTTTCATTTAAATTAATTTATTTTGCTTAATAAAATAGTGGGTCACAAAAATTCCTGCTAAGTACGTCATAAATATATATATTGCCTAAAATGGAACTCCCTCAAAATAGGCTGACCAATGAAGAGGTTTTGAAAGACCACTGAATTTTACTTAATAGTGATAATCTAGAATTGGGCAAATAGGAATATTGACATACATAATGACCAGTGTATACAAATACAGATTTCGGTCCAACTCATAGGTGAATACATGCATATATACTATACATATGTGTATATGTTGACATATACACATCAACCCTGTTGATAATTTACAAAATGAAAAAGTTTAGAAAATATGGTTTTTAGAGGCACCCTGATAAAAATGGGGCCACCTGTAGAATGGAGATCCTATGGGAGAGCCCTCTGCTCCCATCTTCCCTAAACTCCTAGGGATTTATGAAGCCTGCGTAGATAGGCTCAGAGAGTCTTCATGGTGGGCCATTAACTAAAGCCAAAATGCATGTCTTTTCATCAGTATTATGCATCATTGAAATGCATTCTACAAATTTTCATTTTTTTTACAAATGACCAACAGATAACCAGTGGTAATACTGAGTTAGTATCGAAAATAAGCATAGGTTATTAGTAGAGTTTACTAAGGAGTATAATTCAACATTGTATAAGAAGTCTAGCTATCAAGAACTTCACAGAAATGTTGCAAATATTCTCCTGCAAACACCCATGCACATGACTATAATTCCTGGAATTTTCAGGAAGGACTTTCTGATTTCAAGTTATCATCAAAGCTGTTGATTCAAGTGGTATTCAATTCAATGTTTTATAACATCGTCATGGTTCTTGTGGCTGTTTTGGTCAACACCTCAGCATTAATCGTACTTTTGGCTTATAATTTCTCAGTAATTAAACTTCAAGACATACAGAAGTTATGGTTCAAATAAACATCATATTCCTCCTGCTAAATCAGAGGTATACATCTCTCTCTCTCTAAACATAGTTGCACTATGACCTTTTATCATTCCCTCTGAGTTCTCCGCCCCTTCCCCATTACCCCCTCACCCCAACTCCACCAGAAAGTTAAACCAGGTGGAGTGAAGGATTCTTTCCTTTGCCTGACTGAATCATGGTAAAATAGCATGACAGTTACTGTTCTTAAAACTGGGCTCCTAATTTTGTGTCCTACAGCCCTTGAGAATCTGATTTTTTTTTTAATTAAAAAGCTATGGAGGGGCCGCCCGGTGGCGCAGCGGTTTAGTCCGCGCTTGGCAGCCCGGGGTTCGCGAGTTCGGATCCCGGGCGCCCGCCGACGCACTGCCTGTTAGCCACGCTGTGGCGGCGTCCCATATAAAGTAGAGGAAGATGGGCACGATGTTAGCTCAGGGCCAGTCTTCCTCAGCAAAAAGGGGAGGATTGGCAACAGATGTTAGCTCAGGGCTTGTCTTCCCCACAAAAAATAAATAAATAAAAAAAAAAAGCTATGGAACTCCTGCCCAAATAAAACCATTTGTTCTTACAATTTTGAACACAATTTCAGTAAGCCCCTGAAGTCCATTGGTGGCCCCCAAGTTAGGAATGCCTTTCTTAGAAGAGGAAACATGAGAAGATAATCTGTCTCATTTGCCCCTATCTCACAGGGGCTGAGCCATCTCCAAGTGGAGAAAGAAAAAAGTTCCCACTGGTCCCAAAGAGACAGATGTTCTCTGACCTAGTGCTTGGTCTTCCCAGGGTTATTTTTACCTGTTTTCCTAGGAGCAGAAATAGGAGACTAGTCAAAAACTATTTCAGGGGTGGGTATTTGCACGTAGGTTAGTCAAGTTACTAAACCTACGCAAATAATTCTGTGGGAATCCCACCATCTCTCCCCAAATGCAAGGAAGAAATAAAACATTATGCTGGAATGGATTGTTATAAGGTACCACCTCAAAGCATTTTCAAATCTTAAACATACGCTCCCTTCTCAGAGCCACCCGGTCTGGGTGCCTTTAGAAATCAGAGTCTACTTTTGGAAGTCTTGGATGGTCCAGTTCCTTTTCTCTTTAAAGTTTCCTCACATGCCCCATGCTGAGAAGTGACACATTTCCAGTAATATCCCACAGCTTCTGAATGTCCTTTGCTAAGGGAACTGTCTCGGTTCCCATTGTATACAAAGCATTTCATTTCACCTTCGGTTGGCTGCCTCATGGAGCTTTAAAGAGAGGGATTATTTTTGGCGGGGAGACAGGGATGTCACAATACAACAGTCTGCAAGAGGACAGCATATGTAAAAGGCCTAGGATGTAGATGCATTCCCAGGTGCCCAATTATTATTATAAAATAGGATACTAATTCCAAATGCCTTAAGAATAGACATTTCTTCATATCCATCAAGTACTTTTCTCAGAGTAACTGAAAAATAAGCTAATACCTCATGGTAAGCCTGCGTCTTCAGAAGGCATAATCCTTCTTCTTGGCCAAAAAGGCACCGTGTAATAAGGATGGCAAATAAATTTCATTTCACATAGTAATTCCAATTGGCTGAGAGTACATGCCCAAAGTGATGTATTGAGGATTCTCAGGAAGTGTCTCTGATGAGGAGGGGAGGGAACTGTTTATCAATGTCTGCCACGTGTAGGGGGGGGTGTCACTTAGGTCTCACGCTTGCCATTTTAATGTAGAACATTCCTGAGCACTGAGTGGAAATGCATGAATAGAAAGACTGTATACTATATAAGCTGGGCTGGACTTGAGAACATGATTTTTTATAAGTCTAGTCTTACCAAGCAATTTTTCACGGATGTTTCTAAACTACATTTTAAAAGACAAAGTTGTGTTGGGGACCATCACTGTGATTCAAATGGAGCACGACAGTGGCTTAAGCACATCCTCTTGTTTCTTCCTTGACGGGCATTTGTGGTGAGGGGCAGCCCACCTGTTCCACCCTTGGGTAGGACTAAATGAGTGTCCCCGAGCAGGGACAACTGAATGGAAGATGCTCTGACATCAGCCATCAGACTCCTTAAACCCATGTCTCTGGTGTTACAATATATGTCCCCAGAGCACATTTGCTCTTTGTCTGAGTCCGTGGTTTCTGACGGGGGGCAATACTCCATCCCTCCCCCACCCCGGAATGCTTGGCAATGTCTGGAGACATCTTTGGTTGTCATGACTGAAGAAGGCAGGTACTAGGGACATCTAGTAGGCAGAGACCAGGGATGCTGCTAAATACCTTATAATGTATAGGACAGTCCTCATGATAACAGACAATTATCCAATCCAAGTGTCAACAGCGCAGCAGTGTCCAGGTTAAACCCTGGTGTGAGTCAACAGTACTGACCTCTGCCACTGAAAAAACACTGCAGCAGGAGACCAGGATGGAGACTCCTGGGGGCTCTGAGTGTGAATCCCACCTGCCCACCAGCCTTGGGACTGTAAGCAAAGCACTTGACCTCTCTTGGCCCCCATGTCCCCATCTCTGAAACAGGGATGACAGCAAGGTCTACTCCACAGGACAAAATGTGAAAATGGAATTAAAGCTCTTAGCAAAGTACCTGGCAGATGGAAAGTGTTAGCAGAAAACAGGAATGACAAGAGCTGCGAACCTTCCAACAGGTAAACAATGTGTAAGGGCCACACGCCTGGCACCATGGCCACCAAATCAGAGCCAAAACCACCATATGGCTCCATCTAAACTCCGTTCACCCACCAAGATGTAAGGGCACATTTCAGTCAAACTGTTAGATTTGACAAGTCTATAAAAATGAAAGACACATCTCTTTTGACCTAGCAAGTTCATCTCTAGGAATTTATCCTATAGACAAACTTATATGTGCAGGAAATGGTGGTGGTCAAGGATATTTGATGAAACACTTTAATAACAAAATATTGGAAATAATATAAATATCCACCCAAAGGAGACTAATTAAATAGCATAGAGTAAATATATGTGATGGAATATTGATAAATATTAAAATATAATAAAATTAAAATTATTAAATATATTAAAATTTTTATTTTTAAACTTTATATAAATTTAAATTAGTATTTAACTTATTATTAATTTATATCAAATTTATATATAATTATTAAATGTATAAAATAAATTTATTAAAAATTAATATTAAAATAAAAAATTTAAAATAAACATATGCAATTAACAAAATGGAGGAGATATATATATATATATATGGATATGGAATAATCCCTAAAATATATCTTTAAATTAAAAAAAATAAAAGCAAAGTATGGAACTATGCATATCCTATACTAACTGTGTCGGTGCAAAGGTGTGTTTGTGCATAATAGATGTATGAAAGGATACCTAAGAAATCATAATAATAGTTGTCTCTGGTGAGCTGGGAGGCAAGTGCAAAGGAGATATATGTTTCTTGGCATTTCTTGCATTTTCTTTAGCATTGTGTCATTTTAATCTAAACTATTAAATAAATAAAGTGAAGCATCAAGTATGTCCTGTTAAATACATCACTCTCCGCCTCGAAACTAGCCCACTTCTTTTGCACTTCACTTTTGTAAATGCTGGCAACTCATCCTTTGCTTAAAATGAACAATTTTAATTCCTCTGGTGAAAGCTCTTTCTGTATAGATGCCTCCAATTTTTAATCCAAACAATGTTTGCAGAGGAGCTGACTATGAGCACACAGTTTGTTGTGCTTATGACAACAAGGAAAACTGCCAGAGGTTCTCATTATAACTCAGGCGACAAATTATGAGACCACACCCAGCCTTCCCCACCCCCCTTCGCAAACTCCAGCTTTCAAATAAATATCTGTATCAATTAGCAGAGCCAGTTGGTTCTCAGAAGCTGAGCTGGATCCTGGGCTATTATTAGTTTCTGAACAATGGTTTGGAGGGAAGGACAAAAAAACCCAAAACTTACACTAGACTTTGCATTTTGAAACCACTATTCTGGGAAAAGGCAAAATTATATTACACAGATGATTTACAGGATTCACCTTATGAAATGAGTTTTGTTGGTCTCCCCCCAGACCTAAAAAAACTGTGCTTCGTGGTCTCTTAATTGATGACTGTAGGAGCATATACTTGTGTTGGAGGGGATTCTTTTACCAGCAAAGATAATTAATGTTGCTTTAAAAAAGTTAAAAGGGAAAAAAAATAAATAAAATGGCTAGGGCACACTGACATCTGCTGGCATTGCATAAACTTTTTTTAAGACAAGCCTTTGTTCCAGGCCTACTCTCCATTTACTCTCAGGCGCTGAGGCACATTCGTGGCAACAAAATTAATATTCCCCATTATGCTCCCCCAAATTATGTAAAGAGAAGATCATCAAGGAACGAAAGAGCCTCTCCCCCTGGAGTGGATTCCTTCCCTTCCTTCAGTATAGCAATCTGGAGCTCCAGGGAACGAATCATTTTCTTTTTTTAATAAGTAGAAGAGTTGGGCTGGAAATAAATTCAGTTCTGTGAGCTGTTTCCCCTGATTTTATTTCTATAAATGGGAATTCCACCAATACTTGTCTCAAAATAGTGAACAAAGGAAGGACATGGGGTAACCACACTCTTCCTATGCCAAAAAGCAAGGAAAAAAACCCAAACTTCCCTGTTTCCAAGATTCAAAACCAAAGAAACAGTAGAACTAAAAATATGAATAAAAAGCAAGGGCCTCAAAAATGTTTGCTTTAGAATAGAGGCGGAATGATCTCTGTTGTGCTAACAGAAGGCTTGAAAACAGACTCCAAAATGCAGAAGTCCCAAAAGCATTTCCCAATCTTTTTTTTTTTTTTTTTTTGTGAGGAAGACCAGCCCTGAGCTAACATCCGTGCCCATCCTCCTCTTTTTGCTGAGGAAGACTGGCCCTGGGCTGACATCCGTACCCATCCTCCTCTACTTTATATGTGGGGCACCTGCCACAGCATGGCTTGATGAGCAACGCGTAGGTCCATGCTGGGGATCTGGACCTGTGAACCCCAGGCCACCAAAGTAGAGTGCTTGAACTTAACCACTACGCCACCAGGCCGGCCCCTCCCAATGTTTTCTTAATCTCTAATAATGACACGGAGCCAATATGGGGGCAATTCGGGGGTGGTCGAAGGTGCAGAAGGGAACTCCGCGTTCTGATTAAACTTTACGGATGTTCACAGAGTTGGGGTCTGGCTCTGCCTCCTAAAAAGCTGTCGCTCACTGAACGCACCTGCAAACACAGGGCGTCCTTGAGTAGGGAGGATGTGAGTCTTAATAGAGCTCCGCCCTGGACGTGTAACAAGCAGATGTCCAGCCGCCACTGCTCCTCGTTCTCGTGGGTTCTGAAGTCAGAGCAGATCACTACAGCACCACCACACTGCCCTCTGCTCCCTCTCTTGCTCCTGCAACATACAAATGCATGTGCACACCACACAACGCTTACACATGCACACTCACATACACACATGCACAACACACACACTCACACCCAGGCACACACGCCTTTCCCCCAAAGGTACTCCCAGCAACTCTTCTCTCATCTTGGATTCACCTGTGAGCAACAGTACACGCAAAGATCTCACGCGCTTCAGAAAGAACGAATGCAGGGTCTCAAGAACAGGCTGCATGTCCTGGCCTCTGCAGCCTCTCCAGCTACATCAGCTCACTTGCTCTGGGCACGCAGGCCACCTTGCAGTCTTCAGGCCATGTGAAGCGCTCTCCTTCCTTGGGGCTTCTGAACACACTGGTGCCTCTGCCTGCCATGGCCGCCCCCCTCCATCTCCCCTCTTTGCAGGACGTGGTCCTTCTCATTCTCCAGGTCTCAGCTTAAAGGTCACCTAGAAGTGCCTCCTTGGAGAGACCTTCCCTGGCCTCCTACCTAATCTGGCCATTCACCCTTTGATTACGTTAGTGTCCCATTTTGTTTCCATCTTAATACCTATTATGACGGGTAATTATATTGTCCATTTATTTCTTTTCAGGTTTTGTGTTGTTCTCGGCCACTATAGAGACCAAGCTTCACCAGCAGAGATCTTGTCGGCCTTGGTCACTGGTCAACGTATCATCCCAATGCAATAACCCCAGTGCCCAGCACAGAGCGTGGGCCTGACAATGTTTACTGGATGCACAAGAAAGGCAATGAGTGGCCCCATAAGAGTGAACCTACATACCATAAGTACTGCTCCAGGGAAAAAGCTTTTAAAAAGACAAATCAGGAGAAAACAGGAGAGTGTCCATTTCCACTGTTAGGACTTGCAATGAAACTTCTTAACTCCAGGTCTAGCTCAAGATACCAAGCACTGTATGATATTGTCTTCTTTTCCAGGGACTCCTCGTGTTTTAAAGGGCTTCGCTTTATTAATGTGTGCCTTCCAACTTCCACCTGTCTTACGTATATTTATTTTAGGTACCTTGAAAGATAATTAAAAAATAATAAGCAACATAAATTACGATAAAAGGTGAAAATTAAAATAAAGGCAGAGAAGTAAAATGGAGTCAATAGTGAGGTTAATATGCAAAACCTATGCTAGCAAATCCTATATACTGTCAAGATTGGACTGTAAAATCAGCTCTGAGCTTCCTGGCAGGCTTTGTGAAAAGGGGACACAATCAGTTGCTCCACGTAGAATGTCTAGTATATGAATAGCAATCGATACCTCGGGAAAGGAGGAACTCTTTCTGATCCTGAAACCAGAGACAACACACACAGCCAACAGAGCCCCAGAAATATCATCACAGCAAATAACAGCAGGGAGTGTGAGTTCTTCATAGCTTGCTATCCTTCTTGATTCCCCTCATTGGTTTTCAACAACACTATGTTTCTCTTCACGTAAGTTAAGTGTTAGACTCACCTGTAACCACTCAACCTTTAATCTAAAGAGTCTACTCTTTTTCTGTGTGTATGTATAATATCTACGTTTTTTAATACGGGATCAAATGGCTTTCTTATGATATCTCTCATTAAAAGCTGACAGGAGCACAGTACAATTCAGTAGAACTGAATTTATGGATTGGGGGTGAATGATTTCTTGTCCTATATACTTTCAAAGGTTACTGTAAATTCACACAGACTAAAACTATGCAAGTTTGCACAAGTTGCAACTATGTGCAAAACAAACAAAATTCACTAGAAAACAAAACATCTTTCCAAGAACCACAGGCACATTAACTACAGAAAGTTTGTATCAGAGAGTCCTGGAGTGAGAAGCTGTTGTCTGAATATTACCAGACAAATAAAAGGATGAGGCGTGATTACTCTGAGAAGTCTATGCGGTAGCTGCGTAACTTACCTCACTCGGGAGCATCAATCCTTGGTGAGAGAGGCAGAATCATCCGTCTTTTAATAGGTAGGGGAAATGGAGCATCAGAGAGGTACATTAACTTGCTCAAGGTCACACAGCTAGAAAGTGGCAGAATCTGGACTCAGAAGTTAGGTATGCCCTGCTCCAAGCCCATGTCCTCGCACACATTTTCTTTTGGGGAGTGTGATCTTCTCAAAGCTTTTCTGACTCCAAAAGGACTCCATTAGTTTAGGTCAATGTGCCATCATCTTGAAAAGCAAGGCTTTTTTCTCATTTAGCCAGCATCCTACCTGCTGTAATTCGGACTGACCAAACTCCCCAGATCGGAAATGAGAAACTCTTTCATGAAGAGCTTCATGTTTTTAAGGAGACGTATCAATCAATCTCTTAACTTATGAAATTTCCCAGCCCATGCAAACGAGAACCATTTTCGATCCCCTTGGGAATTCCTGCATGTGGCCTCTCCAACATCTTATCAGCCTTTGCAATCAGGAGCAGATGAACCTGGACCCAGCTTTCTAAAGCTGCCAAAGGAAAAGATGTGTTCTTCACAATGCTGTGACCATGAGCCATGCCATGGGCCAGACTTCCCTTCAGAAAAACCCAAGGAGGAGTGGCTCACTCCCAGGGCATCTTTAAGAGACTCCTCCTAGAACACAAGCAGTGACTCCAGAATCAAGATGGAGGGCTGGTCCCAAGGGAAACAGACACACAGCTAGCATCACTGGGATCTGGCCAGGGCTGCTGATGCTGAATCAGCCTCTGGATTCCCTGCTCTGTCACTTTTCATAACAAGTCTAATAAATTAGTGTTTCTCTCTGCCAATCAATCAGAGCCCGTGCATATGGCCGCTGTCAGCAGCCCTCTGTAGGCAGAACTCCATATAGAGACTCGGGTCTGTCAACTCCTTCAACTATACATTTGCAGCTATGCTGGGTTCTTCCCTTCACTCTCAATTTATCATCTCAGTTACAGTCAAGAGGAAAATGCACCAATCACGTTCTGGGGCCAATTTGTTGCCTAGAGGGATTGTGAAATTCTAGTAGCAACAACAATGACAATAATGATATGATTATTATTAAGTGATAATAACTGTCATTATGATCATAGCAAGCACCACTACTGAACACATACTATGTGCCAAATAATTTACAAGGCTGACTAATCTTCAGACGACCCTGCAGTGCAGGAGTAATTATCTCCATCAATAGGGGTAGACTAAGGTTCAGAGATGTTAAGAAGGCCAAAAGTCATGGAGCTAGAATATGATGAGATTTGAGGCTGGATGGCCTGATTCTGAAATGCTAACCTGCCCTGCGTTTCCTCCTACCTCCCTAGTGTCTTGTAATGGTTCCTCCACTGTGCCCCTCAACACCCAGCATGCCCTCTCAGCACAGAGCAGAAGAGATAAGCACAGGATTCTGGAAGCAACTGCTTGAGTCTGCAACTTAGTCTTTGGGCCTCATTTCCCCAATCTGTAAACTGGGGACAACGAAGGGTTTGCAATAAAGAGTTAATGAAACGATGCGTGCAAAGCATTCTTCCCTGTGCCCTAGCACAGAAGGAGCTCTCTTAGGGAACTGACGATGACACAGAGAAGACAATTTTGAAAACCTAAGTCTGTACCCTGTTCTCTGACTCTCCATATTCTAAAATTCACACAAAAGAGATATCTTGAGGAAAGACAGATCTAGCAAGGTGATTGCACAAGTTGATCTACTATGCTGGCAAAGGTCTAATTTTGTTCTTGGAAAAAATGAAAGGGGAGCTGATGGAGATGATGATGCTTTGATAGAGTGAGCAGCGGTTTGCAAACTGCACTTTGAGTGGTAATCAGAGCAGCACTAGCCTTGAGTGTATGACACCCAAGGACTGCCTGTAGCCAGACGGGTGACCCATGCACTCCCTGCAGAGTCACACTAGAGCGTGAGCCTGGAGACAGGGCCCAGGGGTGCAGCCTGGGGCTGTGGGGCTCTGAAGAGAGAAACAGCAAAACAAGAGGCAGACTGCACCAGTGCAGCCTGGCACAGGCCACCCTCGTACAACAATAAAGAGATATTGTGGCAAACAGAAACAGGAGCCCTGTTTTCTTTTGGTGCCTCTGATGGAGTCAGCATCACTTCCCAGAGCAACTCAAGCTAAGTAGCAAGGTCCTGCTAAGCACTGCTCTGCCCCACCTCCTCCCCCAGCATCTTACAGAGGCAGCGATTGGTGTCTCAGGCTAAGACTGAGACCATCAGGTCAAAATCCTGGGTGTGACACTTACCTGTGGAGGTGTCCCAAGATAAGTTGCTTAAGCCTGCCTACATCTCGCTGTCTGTCCACAAAATGGGGACATGAGAAGAACCCACCCCAAAGTGTGCTAGAAGGAGCAAATGAAGTAATTCATTATTTCTATATCAACATCTACTCTGTGCCAAGCACGGTGCTAGATGCCAGGGATACGAACCCGAGGGTACCATCCAGTGGAATGAGACACAGAGATGAGACAGGCATTCAGGCAAATATAAAGCAGCTCCTGGGATGACTGTAGGGAAGGAGAACCCACACAGGAAAGACAGAGGGTTTCCCTGAGCGAGGGACTTTTGAGTTATAACCTGAAGGATGAGCAGGGAGCAAACAAAGAGAACTAGGTGGGGTGGGTGTGCCAGGGGGTGGTGATCCCATGCCAGGAATACACAGCTCCACACACAGCAATGCACGCAGAGTGCCCAGCATGGCTTGTATTGTGTAGGAAGCATGCAAAACACATAAACTTATTACTGTCACAGTGTATCTAATGGGCAGTGACGGAGTCCAGGGTTGTGGATAATGAGAGACAGGTTCAGGGGTCAAACGTGGGAAGAAAGGTGAACTGTCCAGATGTCCAAACCTTCCATCAAACAGTACCACCGCCTTCCAAGGAAAGGAGAGCCTCCAAAGATGGACAACGTCCAGTGCACCTGGAGCTCTCCTGAAGCAACTCACTTCCTCCTGTCAAATCCGTCATCACACCTACCAGTGGGAGACATACATGGCCACACTCTGAAAAGGAACTTACTGGAACAGATGATCAATAAAGGGTATCTGTGTGCAGGAGAGGTGTTGGCCATGCCACTGGGAAGAGCGCATGTGTGAAGGGGGTTTTTCCTCTCTGAAGGACCCCTAGAGAAAGAACAGCTGCCCAGGATGATGTACGCTGACACATGCTCAGTGTTCCACCCACACACAATCAGCATCACTGAGAAACTCGAGGTTCTTCTTCCCTTTACACTAATCCCTCTTCTTGAATGGAAGATTTTGTTCAAGTCCCCCAAAGGAGGGAGAAAAAAGTTTAATTTCTTAGATGTTGTAGCGCTTACCCTACCAGATGCCAGAAGGTCCACAGACCTAATTTCGTTATGGGGATGAATCAGAACTTTGAGACAAAAGCTGGCTGGCCAGGAAGGCATGTTTGTTTACTTACTCTTTTCAAAAACATCTGATGGTGTTTCCCACAACGTTTGAGCCATAAATATATCATGGCATTTCTCTGCATTAAACCTTCCAGTGGCTTCCCATTGGGATAATATTCAGACTCCTTACCAGGCCTCAAGAGTCTATATCACCCAACTTCATCCATATAATGTCATCACTGTTTCAGCCTCAGGGCCTTTGCACTTGCTGTTCTGTTTCTCTGAAACTCTCTTTATGCAGATAAGCACTCCAGAACAGAAGCTCCATCGGGGCAGGGGTGTCTGTGGGTACTGATCACTGTGTATTTCAATGCTTTGAACCATACTTGGCACACAGCAGATACTCAAAAATACTCACGGGATGAATGTACAGTTTGATAGATATCAGCTACTCCTTTTCACTTAGATCTCCTTGGAAAGCCCTTCGAAGTCACTCTCTATCACATCGTCACATTTTAATTTTTGTAACCCTTGTCATTATCCTTATAAAAGTGTATTTCCATCCCTTGCTTATTGCCTGGCTTCCCCCACAACAACAAGCTCCAAGAGGGCAAGGTTCTCATTGGCCTTGTTCCCGGACCAGAAAGTCTGACGTGTGGTACACCCGGGATAAACGTTTATTGCATTAGTCACTGCTTCCCCCAAGACAGACACACCGGTCTGTAACACCAGGCAACTGTCACCCCATCTCTCGTGTCTACCGACGAAGGACAAACAGGAATGATGGTGCTCAGAGCGACTACAGATACAGAACATGAGGATGGTCGTCTCTCCTGATAACTCCACGTGTCATTGTGTCATTTCCATCAGAACCCCCAGACCCGACAAATGAATCTAACCAGCTTCTCCGCTGAAGTCATCTGAAGGTGCCAGGCGCCCCTCATCTTGAAGCTCCCTCACGAATTGATTCTTTAATTAAAGTTTTAGTATTTATACGTGTGCCTGAGGCAGCGTTTTAAATAACGGAGGGAGGCACTGGGGAAAGCCTCACGACTTCTTTAGAAACAGCATCTCCATGTTTAAGGTCGTTGGCACAACAAAGTTTTGTTTCCTGCAATATGGGGGGGGGGGTGTGAACGAGATACATTACAGGATGATTTTAGGGAAGTTGACCGGCACTAATCTGTGGTGCGTGCTTACTGTGTGGCTCCTATGCTGGGTGGCAAGGCTCTGTGCCCTTCAGAGCAAACGCACTTGGATTTCAACAGTCTTCATACAAGCCACTGGGAAATCGCTGCATCCCCAAAGTGTTTTCTGTGTCAGGTACCACCTCCAGTTTGCAATGTGTTCAATACTCCACACATCAGCCTAAAGCATGTAAATTAAATGGTCTAACTTTTGGAGAGGAGAAATGGCAGACATATTTATACAGGGCAGACCCAATTTTCTGGATGCAAAACAAAAAAACTTATCTGAAAGGAATTTTGTAAAATATAATGGTTTGGTACGGCTTGGGCTGAAAGGGCTAAACTTGTCTAAAAAAAAAAAAAAAAAGGCCATCAGAGACGTGAAGATGTCTAAGAGGCCTGTGCTCAGACCTTAGAGGAGTAGGTAAAAAAATAGCATCAATTATCAGGAAGAGAAAATAGGGCAGAGTAGGTCATTTCCAGGAGAAGGAACCTGCTCAGATCCACGTTTGGGCTCCTTTCTGAGTGGAAAACTCTGGGCCTGCGGGGTGACATTAAAGACAGCGTGTTCTGAGGCCGGTAAGATCTACTAAGATGATACACTCATCCCAGGAGGCCCAGGAGAAGCGGGCCTTCCAGTTGATCAGAAGAATGTACAACTCCTGCAAAACTTAATTTCGGGGTATGTGTGCTTGTCGAGACGTGTCAGATGTCACACACCTACACCCCTCCCAGCAGGCAGCTTGCTGCTGATCCTCCTCAGAACACGTGGAGAGTGGCACAGGAGTGCTCAGGCCAGCTTTCTTTATGATTAACCTCCCTTTTTATTTCTTTTTCATCTGTTGTTTAAAAGAAAGTGTGTGCAAGAGAAACTGTCTGCCTTCTCTATCCCACCAGGTGTCATAAGGCTCAAAATAGAGAGTAATCTATTTGATTAAAAAAATAAAGAAAACTAACATTATCCAGGTACTTACCATGTGCCAGACCTTGTTCTAAGCGTTTACTGCTTTATTTAATTCTCCCTCAAACCCTCTGAGGTCCACTAAAACTCTCACTCAACAAACTGAGGCACAAAGAGGTTAAGTAACTTGCCCCAGGTCACACAGCTAGCAGGTCAGGGATGGGGGGTGGGCTGTGCTCTTCTCAGCCATAAAGCTCAGCTCTCTGGACCCTTAGGTGCTCTGGAAAATTGTAAGGGATGATGCTCCTGTTTTCCTAACCCAACTCAACCTGAGCTAACTCAGGGGAAACCCGACTGGATTCCTCTGGACCCAGTGTTTCCCAAATGAGCTCAAAAAGCAGGAATGTTTGGAGTCAGCCCCTGCCACAGCCACCTTTACCCTTCACGGGCGCAGGGTCCTTGCCTCTGAAGAAAAAGGACCTTGGCCAAAAATAAATCTGCCGGTGGCTCCAGCCGGGCCCTCTGTGGTCACTTAAAGATTGAAAGAATCCAGGCTCTCTCATCTTTTTTTCTTTCCTTTTGTAACAAAGATAAATGGGAAATGGAGGGTGGATGAACTAGGGCAGGGGCAGGGAGAGATCACCGGCTGGGGCGTGTCCTAAACTTGTGCCAACGAGGCCAGGCCTCTCGGAACATCAGATTTTAAAAAATTAAAATAAATAACCATTATTATTGTAAAAGAAAACTCAAGTTATGGCGCATTATATTTCAGCTCAAAATAAGCTATTCCGCGGTACCTCCCTGGCTTCTTTCCAAGTTCAACTGAGAAGACCTGCGGGTGGGTGCCAATTCCCTTGACCGCCAGGCACGGATTTCCAAGCACGTGAGCAGCCCCGCCCCAGAAGATCCTGGGCAGGCAGGTGCACCCCGGTCCTCGCCCGCGCAGAGCGAGGAGCCCCCCATTCCCTACGGAAGGGAGTGGAGTTGGCGGCTCCGGGGCCAGGCGGATCCGGGTCTTCCCTCCCTTCCTGCGCGGGCAGCTTCCGGGCTCCGCGTGACACCTGATCCCTGGAGCTGTTGCCTGGAGGCTCCAGGAGCATCCCAGCCAGGTGGCTCCCTGGGCAGCGGGGATATGGGAGCAGAGCCCCGCTAGCCCCGTCCTCGCCTTGATCCCTGGACAGTTGGGAAATTGGAGCGGACAGGGGGCGTCCCCCAGCCTGCGCTCTGATGCTGCGCGGAGTCCTGCTACCTCCCGGCTCTCCTCCCCCAGGGGGAAGGTGCTGTAAGGCGCGGCAGGAGTTTCCGAGTCCCGAGTTCCCAGGCTGGCCCCCTCCCCCGGGGTCGAACGCGGCGGCATCTCGGGCGTTGATGCCGATGCCAACAAACACAGATGCTCTCCCTCCAGCTCAGCGATCCCTTTCTCTTCCCTGCCTCCCACGAGGGGTTCGGCGCTTCCAAACGCCCTCCCAGGCCGCCCAAGTGCCTCCTCCCTCAGACCTCGCGAAGGGCGGTGGAGAAGGCGGCAACCCAGGGCGCGCCGAGTGCGCGCTTCCAGCCGGCCAGGCAGACTAACCAAAGTGCGCAGGCAGGTTCCTGCTCCTCCTGCACCTGTGACTCGCTCCCAAGGGGACGGACGAGGCAGCCTGGGTGCTCCTGAGGGGCGCTCTGGGGCAAGGAAGGGCGTGCTTCTGGAAGCGACGCGGCGGTGGGGCTGGGAGGCTCCTGAGCTCGGCCCCTGAGGGCGGGGGACGTACAGGGAAATCGCTCCACCACACTGGAAAAGTTCCCCGTCCAGTGCACCTAGCCTGGCGCTGGAAGGAGGCCAGCTCTCGGGTCCTGGCTCTTCCTTCTGTGGGACCCTTTGGGCCAGGTCAGGGGGGCGTAGAGGCGGTGACTCCGCCTGGACTTACCTAGAACTCCCGGAGAGTCCGGCTCTGGTCACCGTCCGCTCGGCCCCAGACCCTCCAATTCCCCTGCGCTCTCTGCACCCCCAGCCACACTCACCATGAGCTGGAGGCGGGGAAAGGGGGTGCTGGCTTCTCCCACGCTGTCCGCAACTTCTCGGGCAGGTCAGCCCCGCCCTGGTGCCCCTGCCTGGGCGGCGGGCTGGGCGCAGCTGGGCGAGGCGCGGGTCCGGACCCCCAGGGCCCTGACCGCTACTGCCAGGGGGTCTGGAGCGCAAGGTTCCTCAGTCCTGGAGCGCGCCGTCCACTCCTCCGCGATCTGTGGGTTGGAGGCTCGGAGTTGTCTCGCTCCGGACGCAGGGGCGGGGCGCACGGCTGCCCGCTCCAGATGCGGGGTGCCCTGTTCGCTCCTTCCTCCTAATGCCCCGGGGGCGCCCGCGTGGGTCCGACCGCCGCCGTCTCTGCCGTTCCCGGGGCTGGCAGAACGCCCCCGCCCCACCGCGGGTGCAGCCGGAGGCCGGGGCGAAGCGGGAGGGATTCCCCTTCCCGAGTTCGGGTTTCCCCACCCTGCGCGGACCCGAGCTCCGTCTGCTGCCGCCGCCGCCGCTGCGAGAACGACTTCAGGGCAGCGCAGCCAGTGCCACCGGCTCCAGCTGGAGGAGGCGGCGGCGGCGCGGCTCGCACGGGGACAGGAAAGGAGGTGACCTTCAAACCCCGCGCTCGGGGAGAGCGGGAGGAGGCCTGGGGTGATGGAGGGGAGCAGTGTGCGCCCGGTGGCCCGCGAGAGCGCTGGCAGGCGCGCGGAAGAGAGTGAAGAGATCTTCAAACAAAAATATAGATTAGAAAATAAACAAAGGAGAGCGAGAGAGCGAGCGAGAAAATGTGTGCATGTGTGTGTGCGCGCGTGTCTGTGTGTGTGTGAGTGTGTGTGCGCGCGCGCGACAAGCGGCGAGCAGCCCCGGCTGCGGAGCCAAAAATAATCTGGTGCGCGAGGGAGCGCCCCCACCCCCTTCCCGTCGCCAGCGCCGCCGCCGCGGTCACGCGTGCAGCCCCGGATTCTAGCGGGCGGCTGCGGACGCGCGACCCTGTCCCTCGGTCTTCTGGCCTAAAGGTGTGAAGGGGTAAGAGCTGGAAGTGGGGCCAGTGAGCCCAGGTCTATCACGTCCCCAAGTCCCTTGCTGTCCCAAAGGGGGCTTGCTCGTTGAGCACCAGCGCCCCCTCCCTCCATTTCCACCCCTTAACGACGGTAAACAAATCCCCTGGAGAAATGCTAAGTGGAGGTGGCTTCTTGCCCCAAACCACTTCTGGTCTGGGGAAGTTTTCTGGCGAATGGCAAATCACGTGGCCAGGCAGCGATGGAGCCCTAGCGAGATGCAAAAAGTTATCCAGGCCCAGGCCATGCAGGAATTGAGTGCACGCTGGCCTGCGCCGCCCCTGCCTTGGCCTCTTGCTGGTCACCTAATCCTGCACTGGGCACTGACTCTAGAAGGGTCTAGAGATTGTCCTCTCAAAAGTTGCCCTAGAGCCAGAAGCCCTGTGACTCCTTAATAAATACTACCACTTAGTAAGCACTTTCCACCAGATGCTATTTTAATCATTTACATTGAACTTTCTCAACAACTAGATGAAGTAGATACTGTAAGTTTGTCCATTTTACAGATCAGAAAACGGAGGGTTAGAGAAGTTAAAGCAATGTTTCTTCTTTGCTGAGCCCCACCCTAGACTCGGATCCGGAAACTTTTTTTTAAATAAACATTCCAGGTGATTATGTTGCACAGTAAAGTTTGAGGTCCAGTGAGTTATAATTTGCTCAAAGTCACACAGGATTTCTGGGAAGGTCTACCTAATGTGGTGTGGTGTACTACTGCACCACCCTGCCTTCTGAGGGGCAGATGGTTGCACAAGGCCAGATTCTAGCCTTGAGCACTTGATCTGAGGCGCATTTTCATTTCCCTGCCCTCCCCTTCGATTTTGCATTTGTGTATGGCTCCTCTTCCAAGTAGGACTGTAAGATTTCCAAAAGGAGAAACCATGTTATATGTGTTACTTTGTACCATGTGTGTTTCCTAGTGCCTAACAATAGCAGGCTCTATAGGAGTTCCTTTGTAATCCCGTCAGGCTAGGGTTTCTTCCAATATTAGAACACAACAAAGGAAGAGAACTTCTATCTACAACTGCAATTAAAAAAAAAAAAACATGTAACATTTTAGCATCATTTGAGAAAATAAATTTGCAAAATTTGGAAGGATATCTCTATCACTGGCCCCAGTAGGTGACTTTGCAATTTGGGTTGGTTTTTCCATATGCTTTCTTGGGACTCTCTTTGATAATAATATATATGTATGTAAACAACTTTTTTTTCTTTGTACTAGTCCCTCATCCTTCAGTGATAGCACAGTGAAGCCGTAAATCTGGGTTAGTAACATCGTAATCTTTTCCCCCAGAAACTGTTTACAATGGGAAAACCACCAAATTTAAATGTAATTGTCTAGCTGTGTAGGGAGATGAGATGGGTTGTAAAAAAGGTATTCTCAATTTAAAAGCAAATTATCAATAATGAGAGAAGAAATAAATGGCAGTTAGTGGGAAGTTCTGTTGAAATATAATGTTTCGTGCAAATTCACCAACAGGAATTGTTTCTCCATGCTCCTTCATTTTTATTCCAGAAGGAAAAAAAATGAATGCAGTCATTCAAGGCAGAAACACTGGCTGTTGTTTCATTAAAATGGGTAATTGCTGAGCGCTTTTTATTATTTTTTAATATATATTTTCCATTGGAAATGAAATAAAACATATTCAACTATCTCAAAATCAAGGTCAGTCTGAGTCGACTCTGACTTGTTTATTTTGGAGTAGAAATAGGCTTAGATATATTAGCAATGGTGTCAGGTGTGACTCACTGGTACTTGTGTTGCTGTGTGGCTTAAGAAAGCTTAATATTAGTCAGGGAGACATTCATTACAATTTGAAACAAAATTAGAGTAAAGATCAATACAGCATGCTATAATGCTATTCATTTGCAATGTACTGGTTTCTTTTTCACAGTGACCTTTTGCATTCCAGGCTGAGTGTTGTGGTCATTCCTCCATGTTGAGCCACTTGTGGGTAATGAGGGGTGCTGAATTAGACAGCTCCTAGGACAACCCAGGGCCAAGACATGCCCAGCTATGGTGGCAGAGAATGTGGAGACTCTGGCTCCTCCTACTGGGCATGGAAAATACTCTGCAATTTGTGATACAAGCAGATGTCAAAATGGTCTCTTCCGTAAAGGTGGTGGGAAAGAATGATATTGTAGCCTCAGGCTTGGCAGAGAATGTACTAACCCTGCTCAAAGTGCTCAAGATCCATCTAGAATGTCAATGTCATCACCTCACTTTCAAACTTAGGATCTTCCCATGGCTCCTCATTGCCCCCCAAGATAAAGTCTAAAGTCTTCTACATGGGTTACAAGCTCCTGTATTATCTGGCTCTCATTTTCCGTTGACCCTACGATCCAGGGGTGATCATCTCTTGCTTGTCTCCAATCCTTTGCATACGCTGTTCTTCCAGCCTGGAATACCCCTATAGACTCTCTTTTCCTGGAGAGCTTCTATTCATCTTTTAGATCTCCATTTGGACATCACTTTCCCCCTGCCAACCCCCACCCCCAGACACACAGAGATAAGACCAGTGTCTCTCTTTTGAACTCTCTGAGCACTAACTTTATCCTATCGTTTGTCTCTGCCCATTGTAAGTGTGGTTCTCCTCCATTAGACTGAAAGTCCTTTCCTCAGTGCATGGGGCCAGACACCTAATAAGCTCAGTAAATGTTTGGTGAACCTTCCTTCTCCTTTGTGGTGATTGCTGTCTAAATGGGATGACCTCTTTGAGATGGGTTGAGAGAGCAACCTGCTCATCCATTCATTTAGTCCTTCATTCTTTTAGCCATCAAATGTATCTTACTCGAGGCTAGTCTCTCACGTAAACCATTTAGTACCTAAACTAGACACAGTCCCTGCCCTCAAGAAGCTTATAGTCTAATATGATAAGTAGGCACATAAATAAATGATCTCAACAGTTTTGAAAGATTTTGGCCAATACTGAATGGGAGCATATAGCCAGACATAAGGGAATAGGAGAAGGCCGAGCAATGCTTTCTAGAGGAGATCACCTCTAAACAGAGAAGTAGGAATCACCCAAGGAATTGGGTGAAGGACATTCATGGAGAAGAACACAGGTTTATGAGACGGTCTGAAGCAAAACAGAGTCTAGCTCCTTCAAGGAACAGCAAATCTGTTCACTATAAATAGAGTCATGCTGAATTCAGGGGGCTGGAAGGTGGTGGGGGAGGCAAGACAGTGAACAAGGAAGCTGAAGACGTAGGCTGGGGCAAGCTCGTAAAAGGCCCTGAATTGAAACAAATGGCATGTTTGCTTTACCACAAGGCAGCTTTTGATAGAATGACTCTAGAGCTTGCCAAGACCCACCATCCATAATTCCATTGCCCATGGCCTGGACATTGCTCTGCCCTCACTGATGTTTTAATGATCAGTGTACTCACTATTATTTATATTTGTTGAAGACTCTTTCCAGATGGTCAGTGTAAATGTCTACTGAATTCTAGGGATTAGTAGCTTACTCCAAAGTACCCTAGGATTTTTAGAGATGGTATGTTAGACAGGATAAGAGAAGAATGAAAAAAGCAAACAAAGTTGAAGTAGTCAAGCATCCTTCTATTCTCTTCCCAAAGTTACCTTTCAATAGCAGTCACTGAAGAGAGGATGCTCTACTCAAATTCATTTATAAATGACTCTCATTCAATAAAATTCTTCGTGCAATCCTAATATTATGAAAGACCCACCTTGCCCTCAAGTTCTCAGTCTTCGGCCTTCCCTGAAAGCTTTATCACAGTCTGGGTCAACTAATGAGCTAATTAAAACAGTCTGAGGACCACAGAGAATGGATTGCACCTTATACTGTCTGTTCCCCACTCAGTCGCTGGACACGTGGCAGATACTCAATATATAGCTATTGATTGGTTGAACTAACTCACCATCTATCACACAGTTCAGGACTTTGATGTTAACCAAGGCAGTTAATACCGAGAATGAGCCATCCAGTGTCCAGGGACGAGTTCTCTTTTTCTGAAAAGATAACAAACTTTCACACTCTGTTTAAAAATGTCTTTGAAATAGTAAACATGATGGTTTCTCCACTTCTTCTTGGGCTCATCCCTTTTCCTCTCCTGCCTATGTCACCCAAGTAATGAAGACAGCCGTAACAGCAACAAGTATAACATTTTCAACAATTGTGATGATAAAAATAGCAATAAAAATAACAAGCAACTGGCATTTACTATATAAGCTCTTTAGTTGTGTTATCTCATTTAATCTTCCCAGTGCAACTCTACGTGTAGGTTCTATTATGATCTCCCTTTTATAGTTGAGAAAACCAAAGCATAAGAGAAGAAGGAGGTTCAGTGACTTGGCTAAGCCCACAGAGCTGGTGAATAGTCAGGCCAGGAATCTCAGAGCTGAGATCATGAAGCATAAATCCTGATGCATCTTGTCTTTCTGTTTACTAGGACTCATACTCCATGTAGGTAAGCTTATAATCATGTCAGTGATCTATGATCATGAAAGTTGGGATTCCTAGTCCATTGGTCTTGGAGTAAGAAAAAAAAGGGGGGAAGAGGTTCAGTGATCAGCAACACCAAAGGGAGCCTGCCTATAAAAAAAGCGCTTTGGAAACAAATATTTTGAGCGTGGTCGGAAACAAGTGAACAAAGATTCCCAAATGGTCAACCAATAATGAGTAGAGACTAAGTTACATGCCATTTAGTGTATCTTTAAGAAATATACTATCATCCATCTTTAAGAAATAAAGCTCTGGAGTAAAACAATCTGGTTTCATATCTTGTATCTACTACTCAATAGTGATGTGAACTAAGCAACATTTTTTAAACATCACTTATCTTCCGCTTCCCTGTGTGTAAAAGATGAAGATGATGATGGTAAAAATAATGATGATGTAATTAATATAACAAAAGTTACCATTAATACGGCCGACATTGGAGTTGACTCCTATCCCCAGGTATGATCATTCTAGCCTCCTTGTAAGTGATTGGTTCAGGAACTGTCATAGACTCCATGTCATCTGATCCAGGAAAAGGTAATTGATGTGCTTAGGAAAAGATTTTTTTTCCTCATCCTTCCAGATGTTTCCTTGTGTGGCTATGACCTCTGGACCAGCCACAGACACCCATGACCGGCCTGAGGATGACAGGGCAGGAAACCAGTAACATCTATGAGGTTGTGGAGCCACTAAGTCAATCAACATTCGAAGCTACCACATGGCCGCAGTCTCTGTTTCCTGTGATGATATAGCCCCTTTTTGCATAAGCTTGTTGAAGATGACATGTGGCCTAAAGCAGGGTTTCTCTGACTTGGCACTGTTGACATTTCGGGCTAGATAATCCTTTGTTGTGGGGGGTTACCTGTGCCCTGTAGGATGTTTAGCAGCATCCCTGACCTCTACCTACTCCCCGCCAGTGGCACTCCCTGACTGTCCTGTTGTGAGAATCAAAACTGTCTCCAGGCATTTCCATATGCTCCCTAGGGGGCAAAGCTGCCCAGGTGAGAACCACTGGTCTAAAGCATCCTCATCAATATGGTGACAGCGGTACTGCCACTGGTAATACCATAGTAATAACAAGTAGCGTTTCCTCAAGCGTCCCACACACTGGGCACCATGGTCTACACCTCCACTCACGTTCTCATCCACGCCTCATAACAAGTCCATAAACCTTACAGATGAGGAAACTGAGGTCCAGGGAGTTGAAGAAATTCACTCATGGTCACCAAGTTAGTGAGGAGTTGGTTTAGGATTCAAACCCAGCTAAGTAGTGACTCCTCCCATCCAAGGTTGTCATGAGAATTAAACGTGTATTTCACCAGGAGTCCCTCAGATGAAGTGAGTGGCGACTTCTACGTAACTGGCATACGACACGGTCACCTTCAAGAAATGCAGTGTGGTCTTGGCAATTCCACTGCTTTCCATACTTCCGAGTGTCCCGAGGATTCATTTTGGGTTGAGTGTGCCAGCCAATGCCTTCACTGCCTCAAACTAATACAGAGGACAAAACCACCACAATCCTTGACGACACATCAAGACAAACTGTGCCGAGCTGGCCACGACCTCCTTTTTTCCAGCTCTGAAAGTAAGTTCTGGTCTGAGTGGTCCTTAGCAGAAAGCACTTGCCAGTTTCACTCACTCTCGATTCAATGGTGAATTGGGAGTTAGATGCCAGTTTTATTCCCCTGCTAGATAAGGTGATAAGAAGTCATTATCTGCCTGCTTAGGACTTGAGGAAAAATAAAAACAATTTTGAGAACTTTCTCTATGCCAAGCCTCAGGTATGACATTTAACCTCAGAGAAGCCCTGTAGGTTAGGTACTATTATTATTCCCATCTCACAGATAGAGAAACTGAGTTGAAAAGGGGGAGAAAGCAAATTTTCAAAGCTTACAAAGCTAACAAGCTCAAAATCTCATTTTTAAATTCTTGACAGTCTGGTTTCAGGGCCACCGCACGCTTTGCTGCATCTCCAAAACCTCCCTTTAGGTACAGGGGTTCCAAAGGCCAATGAGACAGAAAAATTGTATACATCTTCTAAAGTCCTACTAAAAATAATTTTTTTTAAAAAAAATAAACACTGCTTTGAATAGTTCCACTAATGTCAACCATGAAAGTTGAAAGTGAGATTTCACAAGAAAAAAATAAAAGTTGTAAGTCAATGAGGTGTAAATAGTTAATGAATTTATAATCAGAGCATAAATAGTTTTGCCTTAATGTACTAACACCTCAGGGGGAAAAATGTTCCATGTATTAGCAGCACAGATTATTGACAATCAATTTCTTTCAAATGCACTTACTTTATTTTAAGTCCTAGTCATTTTATTACAAATGGATAAGTAAAGATATTTAAGTCATTTAGGATGAAATATGCAACCTTACAAGGAAGAATATGCATTTGCAGTGGTTACTGGTGGGTTATAGATGCTCTGAGCAGTAAAATATCTGTAAATCATGGCCAAAGTGTGCATTACTCTGCTTTCCATTTATACATTTATTATTTCTATTTATTCCTTAGACTTCAATTAAGAGGCACAAACCTCTAAATTGAAAAAAAAAAAAAACCACCGAGAATATCTGTCAAGACTGTATAATACTTAATATGAGGAAATATGGGTAAATGGCTAAAATCTGGGATTCTGAAAACTGAATATAAACATCCACAGGATACAGTTTGGGCATTTGGTAAAGTGGACTCTCTTCCGTGAAGCACGTTTCCATGTCTCATCTGAGTTTTCCACACCATTATTCTAGGCTTGGTTCAAAAGCCTCTGCTGCATGAATCTACAGACACTCTTTTGGGTTCCCCCAGAAGCAGACCCCGAGAGAAGTATTTGAGTACAAGTCTGAATTGGGGAGGTGAACCCAGGAAACAATGGCAAGGGAATAGGGAAGTAAGCCAGGGAAGGGACAGGAGCCAACAAAAAGTGTGTTGTCCAACACATTACCATTGTGGGTAACTGGAGATTATTGCCACTGAAGAATTCTAGTAAGCCAGGGTAGAAGATGCTCCCTACAGTTAGCCCACACAGGGGCCAAGAGAGCTGGAGTATTTATACACAGATTCTCGTCGGTCATTGGTTAAGAGTTAGTTGTGTACAGATTTTGGCGGTGTGGGGTTAATGCAATACCACTTCCAGCCTTCCTTGGGCATGGGTAGGATGGAATCTAGTGATCAGAGAGAGTCCTTGGACAATGGTGCTGGCATTTCAAAGTCCGGAATGCATGCATGTAATGGTAAACACTTAGGAATGGGGGTCTGGGAGTGTGGGGCAAGGACCACACTATCTATATTCTCAGCGTCTCCATGAAGAACAAAGGGGAAATGTTGGCTTTTTGGGAGCAGCCAGTGTGTCCTGCAGGAATGAAAAGCCTCTGTGTCTCTCATCACCTATGAAGCTCTGCCGACCAAGTGTCCAAATGCCCTGTGGTTATCAAACTGTGGTGTTTATAAAAATTGTCTGTAATGCTTATCAAAATTCAGATCCTGGGTGCCACCCTAGAGATTCTGATTCAGAAAGTCTGGGATGAGACGTGGGAATATGAATTTTCAAATCCCCTACCTACACACACACACACACACACACACACACACACACTACACACACACACACACACACACACACACACACACACACACACACACACACACACACCATGTATTTCTATCACAAATGTTCCAGGAACCTGGTGTGGAACAACCCCGTGTTTAGTCCAACAGCAGAATGACTTGTTGGAGGTGGGGAGAGGGTGGGAATTGAACATTTTCTAAGATCTGAGGGCTTTGTGCATGGATATTTCCCTTTTCTTTGAAAACATGATTGCTTCCTGTGCTCTCAAACTCACAGAAAGGAGGTAATTGTTAGCAGGATTCTGAAGCACTGATTATGCACCAGGAATATATTAAAACCTACAGGTATTTTGCAGGGAGCCCATGGGACCCTGTTTTGGAGTCTCTGGAGCCATAAGTAGGACTAAGAAACAGTGATGTCACGTATTAGGAAGAATAAACAAGTTAGACTTCAGGAGATTCCAGTTCTTGTCTCAGGTAGGCACCCTGGAGGCGGTCAAACCTTGCTGAGCCAGTTTCTTCACATCAAAGCCCCACCTGACTCACAGGTGTGAGGACAAAGCTCAACCAGGTGAAGTGCATTGGCAGCTTTAGGTGGTAGACCAAAGTAAATCAAATACAGTAGACCATTAGTCCTTTCTGGTAGATCTTTTTCAGTGAGTATGAAGTGGCAGTAATCCTCAGATCACTGTCAAAGAATGTTCTGGACCTGGCATTTGCACAAGAAGTTCTTTTATTAATGGGCAAAAGGGGAAAAATAGTAAAGCATAAACCACATATATATACGCCTTATGATAGCAGGTAGAATTTTCTTGCATTCCTCTCTATTTTTAGTTTAAAAAGTATTTCATAGATGTCAGTAACCATTAATAGATTGACAAAAGAAGGGGTAACCAACTTGAGAGACCGTCAATGAAAAGGCCATCAGTCTATTTGATTTCTATACCTCTTTTTGCTTTGCTTCGTCTCTGTGTTCAAAAGCTCCAAGACGAGCCTGCTTGCCGTGATCCCGTAAGGCAATTAAGCAACTTGGCAATAAAAACAACCATGTTTTTCTGGCGTTGTTCACAAAGAATACAGAACAGAACAGCACAGGACAGATGTTGAACCAAAATGTAAGCACTTATCTGAACACACTTCTCAGTGCCAAGGCTAAACGCCCTCCAGTGCCTTGTTTCCATCTTTAAGCCACTCCTCCCCTGCGAGCTTTCTCCACCAGTTAATCCCTCCGTCTGCTCTGTCTTCAAACTCTCCTGGCCATCAGGATGTAAACATGCCGAAGCCCTCTCATGTTAACCCTCCTCTCTCAACTTTTCCTCAACCTTAAGGGCACTACTACTTTGGGTCCAGCTCCACTGCCAAGCTTTTTGAAAACAGTAACTCAATCCATGTTTATCACCTCCATTTCTCCACCATCCAATGACCTACTGTAATCTGGGTTTTCCATTCATACCACTTCACTGAAGCTATTATCTTAGCATCTTCTTAACTGATGAACTCCCTCCCCCCAGGGCCGTGTTCACTTCTAGATCTTGGTTGCTGTCTCTTCATCATCTGATGTGTTGACAATCTCCTGGCAATTCTCTTTGGCTTCAGAAACACCCCACTCTTGGCCATCTCCCTGCCTCTGAACTGCTCTGTAATCGTCTCTTTTTCCATCTACTCTGCCTAGACACCACCCTCTGTGAAAGATGATGTTCTTCAGCATCCCATTCTTCACATACTTCAAAATCACTTCCTATAGATGTCATTTACATCCCCACAGCTGCTAGACCCCAGAGGTCTCTGTACCTTTCACCTCTCAGCAAAGTTCCATCCCCATATCTCTCGCTTGCTACATATCACTGTCATCTGGCTCTTTGCCAGGTATCTAGGGCTGCTGTTTATAATCAATCCACTCACTCATTCTATATTTATTGAGTGCCTACTATGTATATAAAATGAAACAGGAACCAGAACCCACTGTGATAGTTATCTCTTGCTGCATAACTATTTACTCCAAAACTGAGCAGTTCAAATCAGCAAACATTAATGCACAGTGTCTATGAGTCAGGAGGGGGGCATGGTTCTGCTGGGTGTCTCTGGCTCAAGTCTCTTACAAGGCTGCAAAATATCAGCTGTGGCTGCATTTTTATCTCAAGACTTGACTAGGAAGGATCTGCTTCCACACTCACTCACGTGGTTGTTAGAAGGGTTCAGTTCCCCATAGGTTCTCGGACTGAGGGTCTCAGCTCCTCAATGGCTTTTGGCTGGTGTCCATCCTCAGTTGCTTGCCACATGGACCTCTCCACTGGGCAGCTCACAACATGGCAGCTGGATTCCCCCGGAGCAAGAAAGAAGCACCCAAAAGAGAAGCCAATGTCTTTTTATGATCCAATCTTGGAAGTGATATCTCATTATTTCTGTACATTCCACCCATCTGAAGTGAGTCAGTAAGTCCAGCCCACACTCACAAGGAGGAGGTTACACAAAAATCTGGATACCAAGAGAGAGGGATCATCCAGTGCCACCTTAGAGGCTGACTATCATCTCCCCCTTCCCAGGAAGCTTGGTTCCAGTGAGATATAATCCTAAAAGGATGGCAGAGATACGAGAGGAAAGGATGGAAAGAGAGGATGGATCAATCTTATGGAGCAGCTTGCATGCCATGCATGCAACTCAACACGTGTAAAAGTAAACTCTTATTTCCTCCTTCGGTTCTCTTAGGTTCCCTTCATTCCACTCACTGCATCTTATCGTCTTTTGTCTGGACAGGTACAACAGCCTTGTAGCTGGTCTCCTTGTGAAAAACTTTCCCCTGCCCACCCTCCATTCTCCAGATATCCAAAGACAATGTTTTAAATACATTTGTCAGGTCTCTCTTCCCATTCCAAGTGACAGAAACTCAGCTCAAACCAGTTTAAACTAGAATTGGGATTTATAGACACATGTGGGTGAAAATTCCAAAGCACACTGGCTTTAGGCATTGCTGGAGCCAAATGCTTAAATAATGAAGGTCATTCTCTCTCCATCTCTTGTTTCTGCTTTCCTCTATATTGGCATCCCCTTGGCAGGCTCTTCAATTGCTGTGTCAAGATGCCCTCCAATAAGTCCAGACTTGAAGATAATATTCTACCAAACTAGAAACCCCAGCAGAAAGAGAGTATCCTTTTTCCCCCCAGTAGTTCTAGAAAAATTCCTAGATTGTGCCCCCTACTGACCTGGATGGGAGCACATGCCCATCAGTGAACCCATCATGTGACCAGGTGGATACAGTGTTCTGGCCAGGCAGATCTGTGGACCCAGAGTATGGGTTCCACCCCACCCGAACCACCCAGTCTCAGAATGGTGGACAGGTAATACCCAATTCCCCCAAAGGAACGTGGGCGCTATTACCAGGCGCCAAATAGTCAAACAATCAGATAGGCAATACAGTGCAAATATTAACGCACAATTTATCTAATTAATAACCTCATTGCCTCTCCATTACCTATGGGATAAAGTCCAAACATCTTTGCTTGACATACCAGACTCTCCATGAACTGGCCCAAGCCAGCCTTTATAGACTTATCTGCCGTGCATTCTAATTTCACCCACAAAGAACTACAAATTGTTCTCTAAATAGTCTATGTTCTGTCATACCACTGCATCCCCTTTGCCTGGAGTGCTGAACTTCTACTTCACCACCTGCTGAGCCATATTTCTATCTCAAGACCCAGCTCAAATGCCATTACCTTTTTGAAAAACCTCCCCTATTTCTCCTGGCTGAATCAGTTGCTCCTTTCCCAAGAAACTGTGTAACTATCTCTATTTAACAGTGGTTCTCAACAGGGCAGTGTTGTTCCCCAGGGGATGTTTGGCGATGTCTAGTGACATTTTTGGTTGTTGTCACTAGAGGTGGGCTCTTCTGGCATCTCGTGGGTGGAGGCCAGGGATGCTGCTCAACAGCCTACGATGCACAGGCAGCTCCCCACAACAAAGAATGATCCAGCCCAAATGTCAACAGTGCCAACGTTGAAAACTCCTGCTCTAGTGTAATATTTAATGCCTTGTATTATAATTATCAATTTTATGTCTTCCCAAGTAGATCGTGAGCTTCTCAGAGGCAGGGACACTGTTGCATTTGTCAATGTACTCCCAGCACTAGCAGGTGCCTGGCCCATAGCAGATGCTCAATAAACATTGGCAAAATGACTGAGGAAGGGAACGAGTGTCCAGATGGGCTTACGAAACGTTATCCAAGAAACCGAATTCCTGGAAGGCATGATGGTTCCTTAAATGGCTATTGTATTAGAATATTTCAGCTGCAGCGTGTATTTTCTCTCCCTTTTCAAGAACAAATTTGAACAAAAAGTTTCTGAATTCAAAGTCACATGATTCTCTCTGCAAGGCAAGCTCGTCTATTGCTATCTATACTTCTCATGCTACCAATGATTAAGAAATGGCCTCTTGACTTTTAATAATTTTTAAAGACAGAGGAACCATCTATAGCCCCACTAGAATGTACACCCTTCTCATAATTCATAAATGTTTTTTTCAACAAAACAAAATTTCATGGCCTTTCCCCCATCCAATTTTAGTTTAAAACAAGGCTGTGTGTGTGATATCTTCATCTAAGTCATCGCACGCTTGACTAAGGAACGTATACATCATCAGAGCTCAGTACCCATGTAAGGTCTAACACGTTTCTCAGAAAGGACATTCAAATGTCAGATGGAATGATTTACACTGCATGTCAATAAAAAGAACCCCAAGGTTCAGAAGTCAATAAAGCTTATTAGAACAATCTTAGGGTTGAGTATCAACGTACCCTGAGGAGGACCTCTGAAGTCAGACACTATCTCAAGACAAGTGGCATTAAACAGACCATTCTGGAGGGAGAAATAAAATTAAAAGCTTCCATTATTTTGAGAGTTCATGTTAACTTAATAATACACAAGAAGCTGGAAAACTTTGTGTTTATAACCCCGTAGTTAAAACTTCTGGACATTCTATTTGTTTAAGCTCCCATATATTGAAAGTCTCTGATATGCCAAGCATTGCTTCGGGCATATCATATTTATTCATTTTTATTTACCAACATTTATGTAGTGCCTTCTATGTACCAGGCAGTCTCCTAAATCTTTGCAAATATTAACTCTTTTAATTCTCATTACAACCCCATGAAATGGATATCACGTTATCCCCATTTTGCAGATGAGGAAACTGAGGCTCAAAGAAGCTAAGTAAAATGTCCAAGGTCACCCAGCTAGTAAGCAGCAGAGCCGTCATTCAAATCCAGGCAAATTCCTAACCACTGTGCACACTGCCTGGTATGTATGACCTCAATAAACTCAACCCAAATTTCAGCCTGCCCGATATTTCAAAATTAACATTTTGCTTAGCTGCCAACATTTCAGAATCAAGAGAACTTACCTGAATGCTGGATTTCTGGATTCTCAGGACAAATCAAAATATCTGGCCACCTGGGCCTGCTTCCTTGCATGGCCATGGTGGGAACAGAGAAGAGGCTTCAGGTTGGGCACAGTCCCACCTGGCTCATTTAAGACACTTGCCTGGCCCCTGATCTTTGCGTTTGGGACCCTGGCTTAGCTGTTTTGCAGATGAAGAGACTTGGCCAAGGCCCCAGATCTAGTGAACAGTAGAGGCTGGAGCTGAACTTGGCAGGGTCCCAGTGAAATAGATGTGGCATACTCAAATTGAGGCAATTCAAGGAGATGTCCCTTTATTTAAAAAGGGACTAGTGACAAAGGCATGGCAGGTGTAAAGCAATAAGCCTAGACTAATATCAACAAAGCCATCATTATCCCCAAGTCTCAAGGAACGAGGGGAAGGAGTCATAAGTAGAACTCAGAAGGACAGGACTGTTCAGAGCAGCTGCTTTGAGAGAAGGAATAGTGACCTTCAGGTGAGGGACACGGGAAATCTCATAGGGACAGAGCCAGGGGAACAAACACCCTGACCTCATTCCTCTCCTTCCCCCTGATTTCTAGCCAGGGTGCCCCCCAGTGGCCAGATCCAAATGGCCACCAGAAGACCCAGGATCTCGCTGCTGTAGAGAACAGAGCAGGTTGGGGGAGGATGGGGACTGCACACAGCAGGTAACACAGACACCTAACACACAACTCCCGTTGGATTGCAAAATCCATGCTTTCTCCAATTCCTTTGCTCTAACCCATTCAATCAGTTTACTATTCTGATAACATTAAAGATCATAGCAAACACAAATATGGTGATTAGGATGTGCCAGCCACTCTTCTAAGAATTTTACACAGATTAACTCATTTTCCTAAGAGCCTACCATGTGCTAGGAATGGAGTCCAGCCTGGAAACTGGAGGGGTAGAGGAACAGAAGAGTGAGAGAGATCTTAGCGATCCTCGCTCTGATGGGGTCAGGTCACGCTACCACATCTCAGCCTACTTCAACCTTTCCCTCAAACTTATGGGCAAAGAAGACTTGCTGTTTTAAAAGAAAGGGAACCATAATGAGTTGAAAATGCAAAGGTGCATCCCAGGCTGTATATGAGTCCTGTTAACTAGTATATCTACCCATAGTCACCTCTTCCTCTGATTCCCATGGACCACCTCCTGAGTTCTTAATAGTTGATTAGCCTACTAACCTATGAAAAAGAAACATATAAAGGACACAGAAGTTGACAATGGCTTAAGAGCTATAGATCCTTCATGCTTGAAGGGAAAATTTCTAACCCTACAGTAAATATGGGGGCACAGAATTGGGGGTGGTGGTGAGGAAGGACTTAGGGGTTCTGAGTCCCTTTGGATATTTCTTTTGGCACAGTGCAATATTTCCCAAACTTCAGTCATCCATGTGCCCCCTCATCGTTTTTGCCATATTTGTACCAGATGCACTATTATATATTTAATGTATTCCTTAAAATTGGAAATTTCTGTATTTAAATTAATGTATTTTGAAATGCAAACATCATTATCCTAAATTAAAAACTAGTATTGTTCCAATACATATTTAAGCAAATACATAACCACTAAAATCAATAATCTTGTCTGTGTGGGATCTAAAACCCATCTTGTGTATTTTTGATAACACCCACATGCACACATTGGGAAATACCAGTGCAGAGGTTAGGAGAATGGACTCTGGAGTCAGACAAAACCAGGTTCAAGTACCAACTCCATCGCTCAGGAGAGTTTCCCTTATACAACTTTGTCAAGGATTAAATAAAATAATTTGTTCAGGGTACTTATTACCATGCCTGGCCCATGGAAGACACTCAGGAAATATTACCTTTCAGAGCTCTACAAGCCACACCATTGATGGTTTTCCTAGATCACCTAGACCCTGGCGTCTATATACCAATAACACTTACTTAACTCCTGAGAGGAAAGAGACAATCTAGAGAAAAAATATCTCATTGGGGATTCAGAATTCCAGGACCCACTCAGCAGCTGGAGAACTCCAGACTTCCACGTGGCAGAGAATAGGATTTTCATGATGTGCAAAGATGGCTCTCCAGTCAATCAAATATTGCTGCCACTAGCTAATGAGAAATTACCTGTGATTTATAAGAAGGGGGACAGAGGCTATAAGATTTCAATTAATATTGACATATTTATTCATCCATCTATCCCTCCACCCATCCATCCATCCACCCACCCACCACCCATTCGCCCATCCATCTATTCATCCATCCAACCACCCATCCATCCATCTACCCATCTACCCATCCATTCATTCAATAAATATTTGGATAACTCCATTTCCAGGCACTATTCTAGGGACTGGATATACTATATTGAGCAGAGTAAACAAATGTAGTTTTTGCCCTCATAGTGATTACAAGATAGTGGAAGACAGTCATGTCTGGGATCCTGTTCTTATACTCCTCAGAGTTTTTCAGCCCCGCCTATCCCCTGGGAATTAGCCCTTGCCTCAAAGGGAAGACTAGCTTTCACTACAGTGCCTCATCTCCTAACAACCCCTGGTTGCTGTAGCATCCCTCAGGTAAAGGTTGGGATTTGGCATCATGCCTGCTGTGATTTCACAACCCACGTCTAACCCAACCAGACTCATGATGGCTGTGGTTCCTCTCACTGCTTTCAGGTTCAGAAGAAGTTATCACACTATGAGGCATGGGATCTGGCTTCCCTGGGACCTGCCCTAAGGGGCCATGTAAAACATCTTGTAAATGTAGGTGAGTTGGTTCTCCCATGGAGTGAATCTGACCAATTAAAGGAGATGGAAACCTGTTAGCAGACATATCACCCTCCCTTCCAACAAATTGTTCCAAGGTACAGCGGTCCACACAGCCTGGCTGGAAGATCATTTATGTAAAGAGTAGTTCACTGTTGTTTCTTATGAATCTGCAGTCAGCTCAGTAGCACACATTTTGTATGTGTTTGCCTTCTTTTCCTGCCTCACTTCCCTTCTTCTTTCATTCTAGCTGCCTGGTATTGTATCTCTCTATAAAGCCTGACCATGTAAGTGTTATCTCAGGCTCTATTTTCAAGGAAACTTGAACTTTAAAAGAATAAATCAAATAACCATACAAATAAGTAAATTTTTACAAGCTGCCATGACAGCCCTCAATGGGGAAGAGTTTGACCTGGTCTAAGAGTTAGGGGAAGCTTCACTTGCAGAAGTGATGTGTGAACTGAGATAGAGGAAGAATCAAAATTGATTAGTTTTGGGAAGAGGCATGAAGGAGCATGCTAGGCATTTAGAAAAGCATATTCAAAGGCCCTGTGGTAGAGACAAAAATAGAGGGGAGAAGCTGAGTAAATAATGGAAGGGCAGTGTTGGCAGGAGACTAGACATAAACTCTAAGGAGTGAAAACAGAAATGGTGCAGCTAAATAATGAACCGCTAATGATTGTTGAGCGGTTCTTCACTCAAGGACTCCGTCATGCTCCTTGAACAGAGGTCTAAGACAGCCTATGATTAATGGAGGGTTCAAACGGTTCAGGATGAATGTCTTCCACAAACTTTTCTCACATGGGTCTTCTGGACTGGGAAATGCAGATATGCCGGCGTCTTCCATAGAGAGGTTTCATAGATCATAAAATCAGACAAATCCTGATGAACTCAATGGGATGTCAACTGAAATTAGTCAAACCTGACTTCAATATGAAATGTGATTTTTTTATACAAACGTAAAATCCAACACGGGTGCCAAGCAAGACACTGACAGACGGAAGGAGTATATGAAAAATGTCATTTGCATATTAATTATGGACAGCCAGATATTCGACGAAGTTCTCATGTGCTGTAAAGATCAGCACAGAAAGATCATTAGGACAGGACAACATCTTTGCTCAACAGGACACAGGAGAGGTACCATGGGGGCTCCTCCATCGCCAGGACAGAAATGTGGAGAAGAGCGAAAGAGGTCGCTCTGGACCCTCCCCTCAGCCTCGTTACAGTGAAAGCCCCTCGGCTTTGATCTGTCTTACATGTTGAGCACCCACATATGTTTCACTCAAAGAAACAGAATTCCATCACTTTGTTGAAAAGATACCAGGCCTGGATATGCCAAAGCCTAAACACTCAAAATTCAAGTTTGCCCACTTAGACCCCCTGATAACCTCTCCCCCACCCAATATCTCATTTATACTATTGAATATTTGCTTTTGATGATTATTCACTTTTTTCTTCTGTTACAGACAATGTAAATGTAAATGTCAGTATTGTCTACTTTGATTTCCCCCAAATTTAAAAAATTACAAGGATGTCCAACTGTTGAGAATATTAGAGACTTTCGAAAAGATCTAAGTCACTGCAGGAAAAAAACTTCTGTATCTGGAGAACCTAGTATATGTCCAGGAATTCTCCTCAGAACTGAACAAAAGAACCCGGATTGAGGCTATGCCCTCTCTCAGAAGTCTGTAGAGACTGAAACTGAAATATCCACTTGTGCAGGTGCGTGAGTGGGGATGGGGAACAACGGCAGGGCACCAGCTGAAGAGGGAAACCCAGTCTCAGCTCCAAGGTTTTTTTTTTTTTTTTTTTTTTTAATGTGGGAATAAAAGCCCAATATTGTCAAATTTTCAAGAGAGATCAGAATTCAGATTTCATATTAAATAATCTAACGTTTTAAAAATTGGCCAAGACTCATAGTAAGCAGAAAAGAAAACTCAAGTAAATTAACAGACAACAACATAAACTACATGAGAACCAAACAAAACAGCTTTACACACTGGGTCTGATGCTTCGGCCAACTGAGTCAGACTGAAGGGAAAACTTTGTGGGAATGAGGCTCATTTTGCTCTTGGATGAGTTGCCTTGGGTTGAATATAAAAACCATTTCTTTTCCATTTTCAAAATGAAATCAGCATTTTGTTTTTCTTGGTATAATCCATTTATCACCTGGGACCCAGGAGAAATGACCTGAATGTCCAGTCAGTCTAGAGACCTGGTGATTCTTCAAGGAGCTCCGGAAGTCACCTAGAAGTCTGTCAAAGTGCAGATACGTGCCACTTCACCTGCCACATAGTCACACAATCCCCGTGTTAATGTCCCAGAGCTGGTGTTTGACTGGGCTCTGGGGTTGTTTTTTAATTATATCACCAGCCATATCACGTGGTGACAAATTCATGATGCTCTCAGATTCAGGGCTACACCAAGTGCATTGCCCTAGAAAACAGTCACATTAAATAACCCACGCAGCCACACTGGGCCGTTCACCCTCTATTTACCCGTGGAGTTCCAAGCCCTTCCTGTCTTTCCTCTGCTCTGTGCCCAGGCAGGAGGCTGATCTGGAAAAACTACATCAGTGGGACCCCTCGCCTCTGGCTTCCAAGTAGGTTTGTTCAATGGGGACCACCAGCAGAGGCAGAGGGAGGGAGGAGCGTGAGGTCAGGATATTTACTCTCTGGATTCTCTCCCTGCGGGATAGCTGTGAGCCGGCTATGCCCGCAATTAAATCCCACAGCTCTCTCCACGCGAAGGTCCCAGTAAACTTCCTCTCTTGCCCCTTCAGTCCTTGAGGTGGTAAATGTCTGCCCTATTACTAGCCCCAGGGTACGGAATTATCTTTGTGAGTTTCCCCTATCCTGTCCATGCTTTTGTAAATAGTCCTTCACTTCAGTTTGAGTGTGCCGCCATTTTCCTGCTGGGACCTCTACTGTTACAAACACCAAAATTCTCATTGCTCATTGGGAGCAGAAAATAATGCATCAACCTCACACCGCCCTAAACTTCTCCAACTTGACTGCAAAGCCAATTCTGAACATGACATCAAAGAAACCCAACTCTTGTCCCCAATAATTGTCCTGAGAGTGGTTCTCGTGGTTTTCTATTCGGAAGCACAGCTTCTGTGGGGTGTCTATCCCATGCAGATAGACACTGCAGAGCTCCCAGAGCTCCTGGAAATTCACCATTGTTGCAGTTCAGTGTCTCTTTCCTTATAATGAAATGGCGAGACTGACCAAGCCCCCATCCTACTCCATTCTTATGACATCGCATAAATCAGTGTGATCCAAGAATCCAAGGCCTCTTCTTCTCTCCACGTAAAGACGGACCAAGGTTGAACATAATCCATGCTTGTAATTGAGCAAAGTCGACTTGGAGCATCTGAGAGTTCTGTCTGTCCTATTTTAGACAACGTAGTTCTAAAGCCAAGGCTTCAGGGCAATAGTTAGACACACAAAGACTTGTCTCCCCGCACCTCCTCACATTTCTGCATTCCCTATTCCACATGGCATACTAAGCATCCTTAAACAAATTTTACCTTTTTTTAAATTTCCCCTTCAAAAATTTTTATAAGCAGGTACAATCATGCACTTCCAGTAGGACTCTAAAGTTCACGGGGGGTCCATTTGTCTCAAGGTATCAAAAACTTTGAAAATGTGCTTGCCTTTCCACACAGAAATTCCCTATTCGGGTATTTATTGTAAGACAATACATGGATTCCGGCTCCAAGATATGTGTGCAACAATGTTTAGCAGCTCGCAACTGGAAAAAAAAGGAAACATAAATGCCCTCCCCTAGAAGACAGGTTAAATAAAGTATGGACTATTGTACAGCCAGTAAAAATAATGGTCTAAAGAATATTTAGTGATGTGGAAAGGTGTTTTGAAAACATTGTTAAATTTTCAAAGGTTATAGTGTGACATGTGCATCCATGATCCAATTTCTATAAATAGAATATATAAGGATATTGATATGTACATAAATGTACTTTGAGAAGACTGGAGCATATTTAGAAGTAACGTAAGACTAATTGATGGTTGTGGAAAGGGGGGCAAATCCTCTTCCTTCTGCTCCCTGACTCAGCCAGTGAGAACAAATAGGAGTCTGGAGCTGGGCTTTTTGTTCCTGCATCAGTGGATATAATTCATACCAGGGGCCAGGCTGATGTGCCCTTGACATGGAAGAAATGTGGAAACTGATCACTCAATTCTTAGATATTTTTTGCACTCCCCGTCATGGACCAGGCACTTTGCTAGACACTGAAACATAGTAGTGAGTAAAGTATAGCCCTGCCTACATGGGTCTTATGATCTTGAGAAGGGGCCAGCAAGCTCCCGCCCAAGGGCCAAATCCAGCCTGCCACCTGTTTTTGTAAATAAAGTTTTATTGAAACACAGCCATGCCCATTCGTTTACATGTTACCTGTGGCTATTTCATCACTTCAGGGCAGAGTCGAGCAGTTGTGACAGAGACCATATCACCTGCAAAACCAGAAATATTTACTCTCTGAACTTTTACAGAAAAGGTTTGCCAACCCCTGGCGTAGAAACTTGCTGCTAAATTTGTGGTACCTGGACCAGCAGCATCAGCACCACCTGGAGAAATGCAAAAATCTCAGTTCGCCCAAGACCTTATAAATTGGAGTCTGCATTTGAGCAAAACAACCATTACAATTGGAGAAATGCTAATGTAGAGGGTCAACAAGTCCCCATAGTTCTGTCCCATTTTGTATCTTTAGATGTTTGCATGGACATGATCTCTGAGTCAGAAAAAGTCCCCTCACAAGGTACCTTCAGTAGAATTCTCCTGCAAGCACCAACGTTCCCACCAGCAAAGTGCTTCAGATGAGGTAGTCCAAGCACTGAATCTCCCACCCAGCAGGGTCTGCCCCACTAAATAAGAATTAATACACATCATGTGCCCAGACTTACCTATCCTATATTAATTACACGCACAGCATTTAACTTAAACGAACCATTCGGCCATACAAGCGGCAATATTCAAGCTATCAATTTTATGGCACTGCTCAGGAAAATGCAGCGATACATCATCCCACCCAAAATACAAAGGTCAAATGATATTAATTAATGCAGCCACACAACTCGCTGCAGCTAAATGGGTATTCTTGATGATGGCTCCTTGATTGAGAACTAATGCCTCATTAATCTTAAACATATCAACCTGAGAACATCAGAGAAGTCAAATAGAATGATGGCCAACATTTCAACAAACAGCCTCATGCTTGCTGGGTAAGAAGCAAATCCTGCAGACACGGCTGGGTCTTCTCTCTCCTTCACCCAGCTGGATTTACCGAGAGCTTCATAAAGAAGTACACTTGAAAGTCTGTCTGTCCCCGTCTCTGGATCTATCTCTCTGTCTCTCTGTCTGGATCTGTCTCTCTGTCTGTCTCTCGATCTGTCTCTCTGTCTCTGGATCTCTCTCTCTGTCTCTGTCTCTGTCTCTGGATCTGTCTCTCTGTCTGTCTCTGGATCTTTCTCCCTGTCTGTCTGTCTGTCTCTCTCTCACACACACACACACACCCATTCACGCACAGTGTTTTCAAATAGGCAGACGGGCACTTTCTCTCTTGAGGTTCTCACTTACATGTTACAGAAAGAGAGAGAAATTGATGGGTTTCTATGGCTCCAAGTCCAGCGAGTAACATTCACTCTGAGGTCCCTGCACCCACACACCTCTGCTTATTCATCACGTGTAAGTGGACAGGAGAAAGAGACCAGAAGGCAGAAGGTCACTGGTCCAACCTGGTGGGCATGGCAAGCTCTGTATCCATTTCAGTTTAGACAGGATGGTCCTTGTGGGTCTCAGAGGACCTGGGGGTGAGAGAAAGGGGAACAGGCTCAAACCCAGAGCCCCCCCCCCAGCCCCCTCCCGCCCAGAGCAGCTGTGTCCTCAGGCTGACTCAGGTCAGCTGATGTCTCGGCCGTCTTGAGAGACTCCATAGTGTCTCCCGACAGTGAATTTTAGTTCCTCATTGGATTCCTAGAGAAACAACCCCCGCCCTCGACACACACACACACACACACACACACACACACACAAGCTCGCACGCGTGGCTCGGTGATTCACACTAATTGCAGGAAGGTCATCTAAACGGCTGCAAATTGGGAGCTACCGTTCAAAGGAATTCAGATTTATACATCTTCATTGTACACGATGCTTAGTGATGGCTAAGAAAGGGTTACCCATTAGCCATCTCACTTTAATGAATAGATAAAATTTGAGTCAATTACAGAAGTAGCTTTTGTTGAAGAGTTGCCTAAGCAATGTTAACCTTTCTTTCCTCCATCGCAATCCATGCTGCAGCTGCATCCTTTCACATGAACAGAGTCTTCTGAAGAACTCGAAAACTCTTTGTTCTTTGAAGAAGGAAGTTATTCTCCTTGTTTCTCTTCTATTTTTCTCTCTCTTTTTCAAAGGGTTTTTCGTGTTTTGTGTCAAGGTAAATTCAGCCTAGTCTCCTTCCTAAGGATCACGAATTGGTGGAGAATTTTTACAGTTCATCTCTCTGTGTATTTAAGCTCAACCCTTAACTCTTACTGTGCAGAATATTTACTTTGTGGGCAATTTACTCTCATTTTTTTAATCTCTGTATTTTTTTCTTACTAGCATGCATGTGCTTGGCAATTCAAGTTAATATGTGTTTAAATTTTTTAAATTGTGACAATAATGATTGTTGCTTTTAATGCCTTTCATATCTCAGATGCGGGAGCTTCATATACATCATATCTTATTTTCCAAATGTGCTCCCGGATAGGTACGAAGGCTCAGAGAGGTTAAGAGCCTTATTTACCCACGGCAACCGTGTTGATTATTGGCAGGGCTGTAATTTGCCCAAGTCAGTCCAGCTCCTAAGGCAAGCTCAATCCACAGCACACTTCCCACAGAAGTTACAGACCTTCCAAAAAACAAGAAAACCCAGAAACTACACAGTAATCTCCCAAACCCAATAGCAACATCTTTGGGATGACGAGAGAGGTTCATGTCATATGGATGCTCCACCAAGAGAATTGAGTACAGAGCTCCCAACTCCTATTGGGCTGTTCTGCACATTCCTTATCAATAAATAATACTTCAGAAATGTCTCCAGAGATATTAATCCAAACAAACTAGAGGCTAATTGCCATTTCCCAGCACAGAGCTGCAATGATGATGATTTTTTAATTCTTTCTACATGCTGCCAGCCCAGGGCACACTGCTCTGCTCTCTCACTGTGACCCACAGCTCACCAGCAGGAAGAGAAAGGGGCAGAATCAGACCAGAGAGGTCTGGATTCAAATCATGGGCATCTACCTCCTGACTGCATGGTCTTGGGATAGAACCTCGGTGCTCCTCTGTAAATTGGGAATATTAAATCAACCTAGTAGGGCTGTTGTGAAGGTCAATATGATACAATGTATTGTAGCCCTACAGTCAGGTCCCAAATGGTCCAAGCTCAATAATGGGGGGGGGGGGGACAAACACACAAAGAACGCTTTCTAAATAAACTCAGTATCTTCTTTCTGTTTCATAAGAACCTTGATGGGAGGCATAACCCAAACCAGGACTTTTCTACAAAACTCCCTCCCACCCACTTCCCTCATAGACTACAACCATTTCCATGCAACTTTCCAAGAAAGCTGCAGCCCATGAGCTGTTACTCTCTTTCTCCTCCTGGTTCTGCAGCCTCAAGAACCAGTCCAGCCAAAGAAGAAATCTTTTGGAGGGCAGAAAATGGGAAGAAACGGAATAGGAAACCAGAATCCAGTTCCTGGGAGTAGGAAGGCTGGGGGTCCTCAAACGTGAGTAAGTTTGGTCCCAGCACATATGGGAAACACTCCGGCCAGTGCCCAGCCCATGGTGTACAATGTCAACATCATCGTCCGAGGTCAGCTGATGCCCTTCAATGGTGGCCAAGGGAAACCTTCACACAAGCTGGTCTGGGGAGACTTACTGAGGAAGATATACCAAATCCCACTGGCCTCCTGTGGGCTCAACCCCAGCTCATCCTAGGTGGTTCCATCTGTTCTAAGCAGGGGTGTTGGGTGCATCTATGTGTGTGTGTGCGTTGGGGGCGGTTATCCTCACTTCTCCTAGAGATAGCCTCCAGCCAGATGACTTAGCATAGGGTCATTGTCGTGACCAGCATAAGCCAGGGACCCCAGAGCAAGACAGACAGGTGAATGAGATCATTTTCTCCATCCCCAAAGACATTCAAACTCATCTCTGGATGCCACTCTCTTCTCTGGGTTGGAGGGGGAGAAGTGCAGAAAAGAATGGGAGAAGTCTTCTGCCCCCTCCCACCAGCACCCATGCAAAGTCAGTGAACCTCTGTTGAACCAGAGCCTACAGTCTTGCCTTCTCATCCCCAAATCCCAGCTCTTGCAGCAACTAAATTTGGGTAAAACATTTAAAATTGTTTCCTGTGACATTCAACACCCAGTGTTTGATAAGCATCATTCAATGCTAAGTTCTTCGTACATATTTTCTCATTTCATAGGGAAAATGCCTGTAAGTTAAGCTTTTGTCTTCCCATTTAAAGAAAAGTAAACTGAAGCCCAGACAAGGTAAGTAACTCACCCAAGGTCACACAGCTGGTCCAAGGCAGAGGTAAGATTTGAAGCACAACCATCCAAAACCAGAGCAATTGTCCTCTAAACTATACTATACCCTCTTACCCACCAGTGAGATGCTCTAGATAATTTCTAAGCCTTTGGAAGCTATGACTATGCATCTGAGTTTTATCTAAAGCACCTGAGAGAAAGCAGAGCAAGGAAATCTCTCTGAATCGCTCAGACTACAAATCTACAAGGATGGCACCATGACAGGCGTGCCCTGGAGTGCAACCCCTAGTCTCTGATTCCTCCAGCTACTCACTCTCAGGTGGGTCGAGGTGTGCTCTCAAGAACGCCAGGCTGTGTCCTGTCACCACGCTCTCTCAATCATCTCAGCGTGGGTTTATGCTTGGGCAGGGTGGCAGGCAGGTGGCAAAGGCGTGTGACTCTGGTCAAAATGGTACCATCCTTCCTCCAGGGAGTGTGGAGTGACTGGTAAACAGACCCAGGAGGTGAATCCATCCCAACCAGAGAGCACCTGCCTCCCCAAAGTAAATAATTTATATTAAAGGCAGAAATATTAGAGGCCCTGATAATGTAATCATAAAGTAATCACTTTGAATTAGGATAATGGCTGTGTCCAACTCCTTATTGCATTTATTTTGAATATCACATTCTTTCAACTCTCATTATTTTAATTATGTTCAATTACAGACATTTGCATATGCTTTATCATGGATATTAGTGAGGGGGAAAAGACTTCCCTGAGTTAAATGATGAACAGATAATCCATATTATATTACACTTGCACCTCCTGAAAATTTGATTTAGCTACAGTCCAAAGAGAGGTCCCGAGACAGGTGCTGATTTGAAGCAAGTCTGAATTTTCTGCCATGATGTGGGGAACACGAGTGTAGAGACAGTCTCTCAGGAACTGAGCTAGAAGTGGAGAAGGGCTGTGGGCTGGAGTGAGGCAGAGACTTGGCCCTGGCTGTGTGGCATCAGGAGGATTAAGCAACCTCTCTGATGCTCAGTCTCTACATCCATAAAACTTGGAATACAGTTCACACTTTGTAGGGTGATTGTGGGGATTATATAAAATGATGCTTGAAAGTGCTTCTTAGCTCAATGTCAGGCACACAATAGAGGTTCAAAAAAATTAGCTATACCTTTCAACAAATGGTGCTAGAGCAATTGAACACCATAAGCAAAAAAGAAAAAAAAAAGAACTTCAACCTAAGTATCACACCTTATACAAAAATTAACTTAAAATGGATCACATGCTTAAGAGAAGATGTAAAACTATAAAATATTTTGAAAAATAGGAGGAAACCTTTGCGATCCAGGGCTACACACAGAGTTTGTAAACTTGAAAAGAACGGCATGGCCCATAAAAGAAAAAACTTGATAAATTGGACCTCATCAAAATTAAAAACTTTTTTTCTGCAAAAGAGCCTATAAAGAGGATGGGAAGACAAGCTACAGAGTAGGAGAAAATATTTGCAAACCAAATATCTGGCAAAGGAATAATATCTAGGATATACAGAGAACACTCAAAACTCAACAGGAAAGAAAAAGCTGGACAAAGACACGATGAATTCACATTTCACCAAAGAGGATGTACAGATGGCCAATAAGAACACGTGAAGATGTTCAACAGCCATCAGGGAAATGCAAATTAAAACCATAAAAACATATAACCACAACTTGTAAGAATAGCAAAAATTAATAATAATAATAACAGTAATGATATTATTCCTCTAATATTTCTGCCTTTAATATAAATTATTTATACCATACGATCCAGCAATTGCACTCTTGGGTGTTTATCCCACAGAAATGAAAACTTTTTGTTCACACAAAAACCTATACATGAATGTCCACAGCACCTTTATTCATAAGACCCTAAATAGCCCAGATGTCCTTCAGCAGGTGAATGGTTAAACAAAGTATGGTACATATATTCCTTGGAATACTAGTTAACCATGAAAAGGAATGAACTACTGATACACACAACCTGGAAGAATCTGCAGGGAATTATGCTGAATGAGAAAAGCCAATCCTAAAATTTGCATACTGTATGATTCCATTTATATGACATTTTTGAAATGACAAAGTTTTAGAAACAGAGAATGGACGTGTGATTGCAGGGCTTTTAGGGAGGGGGTTGGAGTAAGAGGGAGGTGAATGGAGAGATCCTTGTAGTGACGGAACTGTTTGGTATCTTAAGATATTATATATAGTTTTGCAAAGTGCTGATCATTGGAGTAAAGTGGGTAAAGTGCACACAGTACCCTACCTCCTTCTCTCTATTTTTTTAAAATTAAAACTATATGTGAATCTACGAACATCTCAATAAAAATTTCAATTGAAAAATAGAAGGGTCTTCTGGTTGGAAAAAAAGGTGCTATTATTTCTATAAGAAGGAATATCTCTTGGATTGTGTATTGTGGATACCAGTTGATTCTTAAGTCCACATGAAATGGTAGCATGGGTTACCTTGACCTCATTCTTCCCAGCTGTAAGTAATACTGCTGAGCCATCCTTGTTTGGGCTGTGGAGCATCTGGCCTTCAGAGGGTCTCCTGGAGGCAGCCAGATGTGTCCTTTTCCCCCTCGAACCATTGCAGCAGGTGATTACGCACTGGATTCTTGCCTTTGGGGCCAGTTTGCTCCCAGGGGCCGGGCGTGAGCAGCTGCCTGGAAATCACACACATCTTCCCAACTAGCAAGACAAAGGGAGGGAGCTACTGGGAAAGGCCCAGGAAGGCAGTAGGCTCCACTTCACCAGGGAGGCTGCCCTTGTGCTCTGGCTTTGGAGCCAGGCTTCCTGGGTTTGCACTTCAGCTCTGCCACTCGCCAGCCTTCGCGGCCTTGGACACATCTCCTGATTCCTCTGTGCCGCACTTCCTCATCTGCGAGATGGGAATAATAATAACAACTACCTTATAGGACTGAGGGGAGAATTAACTGAATTAATACAGGCGAAGCGTTTAGCTCTGTGCTGACCCACAGTAAGGCGATACAGAGTGTGCTGCCATTACCATCCGATAAGGTTGTTCCAAGGGCGAAGTAAGCGATTCCTGTGAGCGAAGCCTTTAGCACAGCACCTGCCCTGTAGTGAATGCTCAGGACAACGTGATGGGTCACATGATTACCATGGCTGGATAATAATTTGAGGAATTAATGGATGCTTTCCTCTTCTCCCTACAGTTTTCCTTTTTCTTTCCCTCCATTTAAGTAGCTCATTGCTTCAGGGAAGTCGAGATTACTATAAATACCTTCTTAACTGGCTTTTGTCTCAAAAGCATAAGCCCCAATATGGGGAGATGCAAATGTATTGGGGGAGCAGGAGAGAAATGGGGCTCCCCTCCTCCTCTCCACAAGAAAGACATCCCTGGCTTGGTGACTCTGGAGAAGGAGGAGGAGGAGGAGAATGAGGAAGAGGAGGAGGAGGAAGGAGATGAGAATGGGGAGGAGAAGGAGGAGGAGGAGGATGGAGAAGAGCAGGAGGGGGGAGGAGGAGGGGGAGGAGGAGGGAGATGAGAATGGGGAGGGGGAGGGGGAGGGGGAGGAGAAGGAGAAGGAGAAAGAGAAGGAGGAGGAGGAGAGAGAGGAGGAGGATGGAGAAGAGGAGGAGGTGGGGAGGAGGGGGGAGGAGGTGGATGGAGAGGAAGAGGAAAGTGGGGGGGGGGGTGGGAGGAGGAGGAGAAGTGGGAAAGCTTGAACATCCTAGAGGAACCAAACTCCAACCTGCCCCAAAGCCTTGCCCCTGTTCGAAACCACTGTTTAGAACATCCACAACTTCACGGGTGGAAGAAACAATCTGATCCAATCTAATTCTGAACCTTATGACCCCCTGGGGGTGGGGGAGCCCCAAGCAGCAGGAAGTTAAGTTTCCTTCAGCCCAGCAGAATGAGAGTTCAGGGTCAGAAATGAAACTGGTTATAAAGAACAAAGAAGGTGATGTTCCCTGAGCGTCTGAGCTTATGGATCAGTACCCGTGCCCACGATGCTGGTATTCCTCACACCAGGAGTGGTGATCCTCACACTGGGCTGGAAGGCTTGCCTCCCTCGTACCCCAAAATCCTCCCTTCTTAACTCAGAGGGTCCGTGAGTCAATGCCAGGCCCCCAGTCTGCATCCCCTTTTCCTCACGCGCTCCTTTGGAGACCGATCAGGCACTATTCAGCAACAAAAGCAGACTTTCCCGAGGAAAAGCCCCACCTCTAAGTGGATGTGCAGTAGCTGTCAGGGAACAGCTCTCCCCACCCACTAAGCTTTTAAAACGACTCAGTGCCACCCTCCCTAATTACCCAATTCAGTGGTTCACACAATGGAGCTGCCACTTCCCGAGGATTTCTGACATTCCTCATTCCCGGAGGCCTCTCAGCTCTGACAGAAGGCATCTGGGGTAATGGGGGGTGGGGAGTGGAGCTGGGAGCGTGAGGGCAGGTAATTGGAGAGATAGAGAGGCGGGTGAGACTTAAAGCTGCTCTCGCTCTTCTGTCACACCCATAGATAACAGGGCTGGAATGGACCTTAGAGGCCATCTACATAATTCTCTCACCAGACAGAGGAGGAAACTGAGGCAGAGAGGGAGGCAACTGGACATTGGCCCATCCAGAACTATGATCCAGACATTCATTTATCCGTCCAGAGTGCAGTCATTGTTCAATGCATTTAGGCATTCATTTTCCAGACACTGTTACAACTTGGAATATAACAGTGAATACAACAGAGTCCCTGCATTCGTGGTACTTACAGTCTAGTAGACGGATAAGAAATAAACATATTCTGATGGGAAGTTCCACAGGGAAAAGCATAACAGGGAAAGGAGGAGAGAGATGAAGAAAGGGTTGCTTATTAGACAAGATGGTAGGAAAAGGATCCATGGTAGGAAATTGGATAGAACCATGTGGGTGAGAGTTCTGGGCACAAGAGGGATTTTTTTAAAGAATCACGTGCAAAGGTCCTGAGGTGGGAACACACTTGTATACTTGGACTATTATGAAAACAACTTGGAGCTGAGTGTGCAGGGGTGAAGGGAGCAGGATGAGATGCGATGAGATTAGAGTGTGAAATGGGATCAGATGCTGGGGAAGCTCGCAGACCATTGTATAGCCCCTGGTTTCTATGCTCCATGAGATGAAAACTGAGGGGTTTGGGGCAGAGGTGTTCTGCCACCTGGTGTTTTGACAGAGTCCTCGATCTGTGCTCAGATGGATAATAAAAAATCCTTTTAGATCAGGGTTTCTTATCCTTGGCCCTATTGACACTTGGGGCTGGATAGCTGTCGGGGGGGGGGAGCCTGTCCTGTGCATTGTAGGATGTTTACAGCCTCCCTGGCCTCTACCCACTAGACCCCAGGAGCAGCTCTCCAATTGTGATGACCAAAAATACCCTCACACGTTGTCACATGTCCCTTGAGGGCTTCTAGTTGAGAACCACTATTTTAGAACAACACATGATTTTCAGAGCGAAGAAACATTCCAATCCAGTGATTTCCATACCTCATTACACATTTTTGGGGCAGGACTTTTTTTTACCAAATAAAGATTCCAGAGCACCACCCCAGACCTATAGAACCAATCTCTCCTGGGTGCAGTGCCCCAGAATGCATACAGCTCTCCAGGGGTACACCCCAACGATCTAACCCAGTCCTTCTCCAGTCCCCGTCTCTCCTGCTGCCCCTCCACGTTGCTGCTGCACCTGAACTATTATCTAGCCATACGTTTCCTTAAATCAGCCCATTCCTTTTACTTAATATTGATTCTGAAAAGGGAAACCTGATATCAGTTGTTCTCAAGCTGATACCAAAGTGTAAGAAGCCCTGGCCATCCAGTGACCATGCAAGGAGACTGGGGTAGGGTCTAATGTGCTTTCTCCCAGGAATGCTGATGGCTGGCAGACTGCACCCCGACTTCTGAAACTCTACCTCCCTTCCAGAAATGGGAACCCTCCCCGTCGAACACAGAAGGTGGTTATAAAAAGCATGGGCAAAGCCACGCTAAATCGCAGGGAGATACTGTCACCTGACGGAGCTCTGAGTCTGAAGTCTGTCCCCTCCGGGGCTGAAAGGGGACAGTAGCAAAGACTGAAGCAGACAGACACATGACTATCCAACTGCTACTCAAGGGAATGAAACATTCTCGTTATATTATTTAATATCTGTGTCCCACCAAAAATTATCCCAAATACCTTCTAAAGAACACCTCCCAGACCCCTCACATTTTGAGAAATGCTGATCTAGTCCAATTCTCCCTAGTAAGGAGCTAGGACTACAGAGGCATCGCTGCTCATCGCCCATGAGGAGTTGAAAACTGTGACCAGCTCCAGTGTCTCCTGTCTGTCATTCCAATACCAGAGCAAGAACTGCCTCCTTCAGGGTCCTGAGACATCCTGAGGTTCTCCAACCCAGCAACACCATATGCATTTCCGGCTGATTTCACGAGGGCCGGGTCCCGTCTGGTGAGAAGTCATCACCATCCACACTGCCCTGCAGAATCCTGCTCCTCTGCAAGCAGTGGCCTGGTCACAGAGCCGGCTGGAGGGAAGGAGCTGATTTCGAGATGGCAATCATTTAGCCAGGAGAGATGCAAACAGTGGTAGGAGTCATTAAAGCATTTTCACACTTGACCTTTCTCTCCCAAGCTAAATAAACAGAATTGTTTATGATGGCTGAGATTGCAGTTTCCTGCCTTTCAGAGACGAATGTCTGAGGGAAGAAAGAAGTCAAGTTCCTAGAGAGAGTATGTGGATGGGGATGATCAGACACTTTTCAGGAGTCCCTTGGTCAAATGCCCCATTACAGTCTGGATTCAAGTCCCAGCTCCACCACTTGCCACCCGTGTATGTAACCACGGGGCGTAATTTAACCTCCCTGTACCTCAATTCCTCATGGTGACACTTACCTGAAAGAATGTGGGGATTAAATGGGGTAATACATAGACAGCACCTAGCATAGTAAATGCTCAGTTAATTAGCTATTATGGCATTAGCTCCTCAGTGCAGTAGTGGCTAGTCACACACTGAATGAACATTTCCTCTCTTGGAATAAAAAGAAGAAAATAACAAATGTTGACTGTTGACTGTTGCTGTCAAGAGTGTTACACTGAAATCTCATGGCAGCAACTGCTAATGCAGATGAGGAGGTGAGGTGGTTGCCTGCCCATCTCCATCTCTGGGCTGGAGGTCCTGCTGGACCTTCTGTATCTTTGCGGTGGGGCTCTTTTCTAACTTTCCCTGCAGTTTGGGCAACTAAGCCTGTTTCTGAAATGGCAGCTGGTTGGTTTTCTCCCCTCTGTTGGTGTTCTCCCCTCTCTCGTAAGAGGCAGCAGACTTGCAGTCGGTTCCCAGAAGCTGAAGGCTGTTTCCAGGGCCAAAGGTGAGCTTACAGTCACCTGGTCACCATGGAAACCGAAGCATTGTCAGGCTCTCTCCAGAGTGACTTGGCAGGGCCAGGGTACGTGTCTTTCCATTTCAAACAAACCTCCCCTGCACACGCTTCCCTGGAGGAGCATTACCGGGGACCACAGGAACGGGGCACTCATGTTGACCACGAGGGCGGGAAGGGGGCTCTGTGGAAGCATCTGCGTTTCGGGCTGGCCTGTGAAAACCCACAGGTGCCTCCAGTGTTCAGACCTTCTCCAGAGTCATGAAGACCCACAGAGTGGCAGCAAGGAGCAAGCAGCAACCACCTTCCCAAGTCCCTGAAGTGTTCAGAAGGCACAGAACATCAGTTCAATTGCAGAGAAGCAGGGTCTAGTCCTGTGGGTCCCAGACTTCAGCTGACGAGAAAATCGCCTAAAAGACTCATTCCCGTTCAGATTCCTGCACTAACACCAGAGATTCTGATTCACGGGGCACAGGAGTCTGTGTTCCTGACGGAGGTGATCACAGGTCACACTCTCAGAAGCATGGGTGTAGGAAGACGAAGAGAAGAACCGAACTTCCACTGTCCTGCGTTCTGGCCACATTCTGTGTCTAATGTACAGCCTTAATAACAGAATGAGATCACGTTTGAATTGCCCAATGGTATTCAAAGGAACATCATTCCCTACTCTTAAAATAGGGTTCTAAAGTCAAATTGTTTGGGAAGCAATGTTTATTCTGTCTCTCTCTAGGACACGTAAATTACTTTAGCATATTAAAGACTCTGATGAGTCCTGCACTAAAAATGCCTACGTGATTTTTTCAACCCAGTGTTTTCCTACTGTACACGCTCACAGAACTCTTTCTTTTTCTTTTCTTTTTTTTTTTTTTTTTTACAGTACTTGTTAATAACAGTCTTTGGGGATGCCTGATTTGGTAAACGGTTGGAAAATACTGACACATATTAATAGTTATTTTGACTGAGTTGTTACTATGCATCAAGTGCCTGACACACATCATCTATGGAATCACACAACTGCTCCAAAGCAACATAACTAGCAAATTGCAGAACTGGACCCCAACCAAAGCATCCTGATGTTAACCTTAAATTATGCTAGTAGCTGCTCAAACACTGGCAAAGAGCAGCAACAGGGACGTCATGGCTTCTTCTCTGGAACTGATCACAGGTAAAGCAGCTTTCTGGACCCGGAAAACAGGAGCAGACACTGGTTCTGGAAGAACAAACTCGGCAGGGCGTGTGACAACATTGCCAAGGGGAAAATCTGGACCCTGAAGTTTCCAGTGCCAAGCCTGAAACTGTAAACAAAACCCCAATTTTTGGAGTTATCGGGACACTCGGTTTTCCGCTTCCCTATCACATTAGCTTTTGAGTAATGTAGCGGCCGGGCAGCCGGCTCCGTGATGTATCACATTAGTGCATTATCAGAACCAGCTGTTGCTCTAATGATACGGAAGAAGGATGGAGAGCCCTGGTGATGTATTGCCCCGATGCACTGCGACGGGAGAACAAAGCAGATCCCGGGCGGGATAGCGACGCAGTTAGGAAGGCGAGATGGATTCATCAGGGGTATCCCAAGCCAGCATCAGGCAAGAGGAGTCGGCCCGGCTGCTGGAATTTATCAACATAATTATGTGCTGTGATTTATTAAGTGGTAAACAACAAAGGCATCAGAGGCACTTTGTTGTGGTTTTGGCTTAACTTATTGAAAAAGAAGGAAAGATAACTTTGTTGTATAGTTTTGGTTTTTTCTTTTAAGTGACAAAATTCCTCTGCACAAAGCCTTATGGACAGTGAAGTCTTTAAGGAAAGGTAAGATGTGGGTGGAGGTGAGTCACCTTTAGTTGGGAATAAGCCCTGAGAAGTTACTCGTGACACCTGCCCCTCCTCTCTGCAGTTCCCATTGCATTGGGGACAACAGACATCGGTGACAGCTGAGCAGAAATGATTGAGCGTTTACCCCATCCCGGCCACTAAGCTAAGCCCTGTGTGCCCATCGTCACATCTTATCTGCATTATAACTCTGTGAGGTAGGTGCTAATTTCATCCCTGTTTTACAAGTGAGGAAATCAGGCATTAGCGATGTTCAACTGATTTAATCCACGGTTTCATAGTCAGCAGTTGAGCTAACGATTAACACACAGGCCCACATGTCCCCCGAGTCCGTGCTCTTCATCCGTTTCTTCATCCATCCGTTCAGTAAGTATTTACTGAGCCCTGCAAAGTGCAAGGTATAGGAGACGTGGTGATGACTGCGGCTAAATGTGCCCTGTGTGCACGGAACACGATTCTAGTAGAGACACACATCCCTCGTCCTTGCTCTGAAGGAATGAATAACTATGAATGAATGAAGAACAAATAAGCACATGCACAACCCTGCAAACCTTACTAACTATAATAAATTTGAAGGAAACCACGTCTCAGAAAACAGCAGGTTGATGAGCAGAGGTCAGGGAGAGAGTTCATCGGTGCTGTAAACCTTAATACTCTTAACTGTCAAAGACACGAGGTTTTCATCAACATGCACATCTTAGAATCCGTCCACATATTTTCCAATGCTCCCCTTCTTTCGCATTCATGCCTAATATATACGAGGATGAATCAAGTTCTCTCCACCTCTCCAAAGCATAGGGAGTCACATTTGTCATTATCATAAAGTAGAAAACAACATTCTCAGGCTCGTCCCTTCACCAGGGACGGTCAATCAACTCTTCGACCTGCTGCCACACATCCCGTGTGCCTCTCAGAGCAGCTGATCTGCTGGCATGATCTGATTGAGATACGGTCGGGCAGGTATGTTTCACCCATTCTCACACCGTCTGTACGTACACGGTACCAGCAGGAAGGGTGACTCATGCAAAGCCTTGTTTTTTGCTGTGAAAGAGTCGGGGAAATTGTAATTTGTGTTGCACAAACTTCTACAAGCATTGCAAGCTGATCTTGAAGACAAGACAACTTCCCCTGCCAATCAGGCATCCAAATGGCCAGGAGTGTGACACACAGATGACAGACCGGAGAGGCCGAGAGCAACATGCTGCCCAGGGTGGGGAGGCCACTAGAGCACCAGTACAGAGCAGGCAGTCCCGAGCCAGCTGGAGGCCAAGTGATGGGGACCGTCTTCCCATCTGCCAGTCAGCCATCCCCTGGTCCTTTGCCTGATTCCCCGCAACCAATTATTCTGGATGCCATATCCTATCCAGCCATCCTGTAAAGGGTTAATCTTAGCTGAAGGGTTCACCCTAAGTGCCAATATCCTTTCACTTTTCCAGATGCAAACTCATTTCAAGAGGGGACTCTGGGATGCTTGATGGAATGAATGGTGGATTCTCAAACACTGGACAGATAACAAGAGGCAGATTTCAAAGCAGAGGAACTCATCCATCACTGTTCAGATCATGCACTATTGATAAGCAGCTACATTATCTAGTTTTAAGGCTGATTCTGGAATTTGTTCTGCAATCATGGCCTATGGAAATAATATTTATTCTAGGAATACACTTAGTAACTGTATGAGTCAGGATTCTCCAGAGAAGTAGAACCAATAGAACGTATATATGTAGAAAGAGATTTATTACAAGGAACGCAATGATGGAGGCTGCCAAGTCCCAGGATCTGAGTAGAGTGAGGTGGCGAGCTGGAGACCCAGGAGAGCCACTGCTGTCAGGATCATTCTGACTCCAAAGGCCCGAGAACCAGAAGAAGAGGTGTAGCTCCAGTCTGAGGGCCACCAGCCTCAAGATCCAGGAAGAGCCGATGTTTCAGTTTGAGTCCAAAGGCAGGAAAGAGCCCTCATTCCAGTTTGAATGCAGTCAAGGAGTAGGAATTCTCTCTTACTTGTGGAATGGTCAACCTTTTTGAACTAGCCAGGCCTTCAGCTGATGGGACGAGCCCAACCCACGTTAGAGAGGGCAATCTGCTTTACTCAGTCTATCTATGTGAATGCTCATCTCATCACAAAACACCCTCACAGACACACCCAGAATAATATTTGTCCAAATATCTGGGTACCCTGTGGCCCAGTCAAGTTGACATATAAAATTAACCATCACAAAAAGTCATAAATCCAAAATGGTGTAGAGTGCTTTCCAGATCACAGAGGTCCTTCGTACACTCTCCTTGACCCTGACTGAGGGTCGACAGCATTATCCCCATCTTACTGTGAAGGGAACTCTGGCTTAAACAGTTTAAGTAACTTATCCAATGGCCCCAGAACTACTGCATGAGAAGCAGAGTGTAACTTATGATGCTACTCTAGTTCCCTGCTTTCCTTCAAACATAGTGATTCTACATTGTCATCAACTTAACAGATATCACAGGTCTTAGAATCACCAGAGGAAAAAGACTGAGTCACATTTTTCCATCCTTGAAATCCCCTGAGGTCAGGGCCCCAGCCCAAGCACTTCCTGCCTCTTCAGTGTGAACTCCAAGGCCTCCGTTTGCTGAGGATAACTTACTGACATGTCATTTCCTCTCACACAACGGGGCCTGCTATGTGAGCCTTAACTGTCTTGGCTCAGAATCAGTTCAGAGATCTTGAGGAAAGGTGTTTAGTATGTGTGGTTCACTGCCTGATCCCCAAAGCCAGCACTGTGCCTAGCACATAGTAGGCCCTCAATACACGTGTTGACTGATGGACAGCTGGACAATGGAGTAGAGAAGATAAATACATAATGGGGAAAGGCACACTGTCATGTCACCTCACACAGGGAACCTCCATCAGTATAGACACTTAGCAAACCAGGATAAAGACGTCTCCTTGCGAGACAAGATGGTTCAGGAAGAAACATCGGGGTATAAAACAGATCTGGACACATGGTTTAGGGTGCACTGATATAACAGTCTACTTGCACATTATGGTCCAATCAATTCCAAGAGAGAATGAAAAATGAACACACAGCAACATGAATACTGACTGCAGGTATATCTTGCTGTTGAAATGAAAATGTGGCTACAGAGTCATGGACATCAAGTTTCCAGTGTCATTATTGTCCTTTCAGTCAATTCCTAAAAGCAGGAAAGAACTCTGTAACACAATGATTTTGTGCCCATGAGCCAGGTTCTAATCCTGCTCTGACTCTTAGGACAGTTCTGTGGGTACTAATTTGACCAGGTTGGTTCCAAGTCTGCCTTCCCTGCAGAGTACAGAATTACTCAGGGACAAGGTTTCTATATTATTTATACTTGAGCAGCTCATTGGTCAAGGTTGGAATTGTGATCAGTGCATAAATTTCTGGATTAAAACCTAGAGAACGTTCATTATTTGTAGCAGCAATAAGCCTTGATAACCAAGGGAAGAGTCTGCCTTGGTTTTAATCCCAGATGAACAGTCATGAGCAAGACGCCTTCCCTCTGGAGTTTCAGATTCCCTATCAGAATCATGTAGTTAATATTATTTAGAATTCTGGAAATACAGTGGCAGCAGTAGCAGCATAGTTTCCGATTCTTCCAAAATCCTCACATTAAAAATAAACAGAGTAACACATTTATAAATGTAAAAAATGGGCAATGTTTATGACAGATGATAAAGTGCCTATGTGAATGTCAAAATGTAAGCAGGTGGGGAAAAACCATCAACATCCCCGATGCTTGTGTGCTACCGGCATCCATGTGGGAGGAAGCAACAGGTCACATGACAGGTGACGAAAGGAGAACCCCCATATGACCAGCAGGCAGTCAGTGGTATGTGTGGAACGCCAACTTAAGAGCAGCAGCTGAAACTGGGGAGGATATTTCCCAATCCAATGGTGGGTGAGTACAGTGTATCCCCAGCAAGATACAAAGGGACTGAAGCAGTCCAGTCCTTACAAACCCCAAAATTGACCAGTTAGGGATGCTTCCAGGACCATCCCACACTGAGAAGACATTGCTGGAAGTAAGGTAAGAAAGGACAACAGAGATGAAGGAAGAAGAAAGTCCAGAAAAATGTGGGAGAGAGAAAAAGTAGCAGGACATCACGGAGAACAAGCCACAATTTTTAAAAACTATATGGAAACAAAAACAAAACAGAAGAGGGAGCTCTGTGAAGTTAGAAAGGCCCCCTAAAACAGGACTCTTTCTAAAATTTCATGAAATGTGATCTCACATAAAAATGAGCAACAGAAAAGAACCACTGGCATATGTCATACAAATTTACTAACAGAAAAAATGACAGGATGAGGAGAATAAAATCCCTATAGGAAACAAAAGCATGCCAGATTGACATGATCAAGAATAAGATCAACATCGTGACACACTATTTCATGACATGCCCAGAAGCATTAAGAAAGTGATATAAGATACTGAAAACAGGGCCAGCCCAGTGGTGCAGTGGTTTAGTTCACGATTGGCAGCCCAGGGTTTGTGGGTCCTGATCCCGGGCACCCGCCGACGCACTGCTTGTCAGCCACGTGGTGGTGGTGTCCCATATAAAGTAAAGATGGGCACGGATGTTAGCTCAGGGCTGGTCTTCCTCACCAAAAAAAAAGAAAAGAAAAGATATGGAAAACAGCACAAATCAGCATGAGAAAATCTTAGAAACGAGGTGATGAAATACACATAAAATCATTTTAGTAATGAAGAAAAAACACAAGGGTAAATAAACATGAAATTAATGCCTCAAGAGTAATAAAAAGAGAAAAGGAGAAAAACGAAAATAGTACACTCACTATGGGCGAATTTTATGGTGTGTGAATAACGCTGTTAAAAAGAGAAATAGGTAAAAAGAAAAGAAAGGATTCAAGAGAAAATGACAGACGTTAAAAATAGGCAAAGAAGAACCAAAATATGGATAATAGGATCCCCGAAAAGGAAAAATAAAGAAGAGAAAAGAACAAATACAAAATTCTATGTCAAGAAAACTTTCCTAAAATTAAAAAATAGTGAAGTCACACATTAAAAGAACAAATAATGTCCCTGAAAATGTCGCCTAGAGTAGCCAATACCAAGAAATATTCTAGTAAAATTACTAGACTTGAAAGAAAAATAATCCTCTGGGCATCTACACAAAAAGAACACGTGACATCTAAGGGAAAGAAAATTAGATTTTCATACAGTTGGATGGAATCACTTTAGACCAGAAGAAATTGGGTGTGAATATTTAAGATACTTACAGAAAGAAAATGTGGACTAAGTACTGTATATCCAACATAAATGACCTTCACTCAGAAAGAGGACAGGCAGACTGTAAGCAATATGCAGGAATGCGGGGAATACAATCCTCCCTAAGGAATCTTCTGGAGAGTGAGCTTCAGATAATCAAGATGACCAGACTGACATTGACATAAGGACTGGCAGGGAGCATGAATTACAGAGTGGCTTGTAGAACTAAGACTAAGTGAGGGCTAAAAGGACAATGTCATCACAAGTGAGAGCTATGTGATCTGGCAATGTAGATCAGAACCACAGTGAAAAATAGGGAAAAGATAGGAACAGCACACGCAAGAAATAGCAAAACCTGTTTTCAGGCATCGAAATTGGTAGTAATAATAGTATTGTGATCCTGAGACTGTAGGGTGTATATTGTGGGACAAAGTCAATGGATAATTTGGGAATACCCTAATTATATCATATTCTGGGTCCTTTATGACCAGGATTCTTGGTGTGGAAGAAAGGGAAGACAGGTGTGCTAGAGAAGAGATGGCTTAAAACCTCTGCAGTAGAGAATTTGAACTGGAAGTATCAGTATGAACCCACCAGGTATTTTATCCTTTCAACTTTAAATTGCGTGAGTTTCTTGCTTTATCCACTGTAAAGACCTAGAAACAATGAAGAAACCAGTAACAATGAGCACCCATGGCACTTAGATTATGGTCTTGAAATACCATTCCTTGCTAAAAGAAACTAGGGCTTCTTGGAGAAATTGCTGATTCCAATACTGGGTTAAGAAAGATATATAATGAGCCTGGAACACCTTGTCCTATCAGACAGCAAGGAAACTATCAAGGGCAACCAAGGTCATATCAGAAGGACTCAGGAACTACGTTAATGTTATATCCTGTGTACATTTCATAAAGAAATACTCAGATTTGGGGGTATGCTCATTTTTGTGGGTTATGAAATCAAAAAAAGTTTAAAGACCTCTGGTTTAGCACAGGGGCTAGCAAACTTTTTGTGTGAAGGGCCAAATGGTAAATATTTTCGGCTTTGAGGGCCAGACAGCCTCTGTCACAACGACTTGACTGCTGTTTTCCCACAAGAACACTACAGACAATATAAAAATGAATGGGCATGGCTGGGTTCCTATCAGACTTAATTTACAAAAGCAGATGGCAGCTGCATTTGGACCAAAGCTGTAGTTTATTGACCCCTGGTTTAGTGCAAGAGAAACAATTAACCAAGTCATTTCCATCAGTATTAGATGGGAGAAAATGAATCTTCGGTGATCTGAGTCAGAACTGTGGCCACTTTTGGAAAGGAGGTAGTAGTGGTTGGGTGGAGGCATCAGCTGGGCTTCTAGCGGGCTGACAATGTCCTATTTCCTGGGTGTGTTCACTTGTGAAAATTCCTTGAGCTACCTCTGTACAATATGTGCACTTTTCTCATATATTAAACATCAATAAAATATAGCAAATGTCAAAAAACATAAAAATACTTTGTCAAATGTGAACTCATATTGCAATTAACAATACATAATGCAACTGTACGTGAGTAAAATGTCACTCTTTCTTATTAAGTTCACACTTTCTGAATTCAGAATTCGAGTGGAGGCAATTACTTCCCAAACATTAAGAGACCCTGTTGAGCTTGGATCCCTGGCTGGAGTCCCAAAGATAAGCTCTACCAGGTAAAAAGAATTTCTTTCTCTCGAGGGGATATACTCACCGTTATCATTATCAATAAAATCCCTCACAGCCCATATCTTAGGTTTTGGATTACTGAGAAGGAAATGATACAATTCCTAATCTAGAGGTTGGAAATACTATACACACAATTACCACTTTTATTATAGTTACTATTAATAAAAATAGTAACCTTCTATTCTCCATTAGCCACTGTTCTGAGTGCTTTATATATAGTAATGAACATTTGTTCAGTGATGAATGAATGAATGAATGAATGAATGATGTGGGATCTGGAAACCTGGGATTTAGACCAGTGGAGACAAAGAGGTGAGGACCTTCTAGTCAGAGGGAATGACATGAATAGAAAAAAAGAAGATGGGGATATTCACGCCACATAAAGGGAAAGTGAATAGGCATTTTTGGCAGGAAATGGAATTTAGACTTAATCTTACAGATTAAAAAGGATTCATGGAAGGGTTCAGATCAGGGGACTGGGTTGACAAGGCACTGTTCCAAGAAAATTGTCCTAGCAGCAGTATAGGATAAAAATTAGAACAGAAGGAGGCTGGTGTTAGGGAGATGAGCTAGGAAACTATTGCTACAGCTCAACCTTGATGGGATATGGGCCTTGCCAAAGATTTAGATGTAAAGAGTGGGTGTGACTGAGTTTTAGCAAATGATATATGAGTGCAAGTGTGATATGGGACCTCTGGGAAGTTTTCTTAAAGGGAGGAGGTACCTCCTTCTTTCATTCATCTTACTTCATGGAACATAGAAGCAGTGGCTGGATCTCCAGAGACTCTTTTGCACCATGAGAACTAAAGCCACACACAAGTGATTCTCAGGCAGAGAACTGGGCCCCCATTACATTCATGGGGCTACTGTATTAACCAAGACTGCCTGCTTCTGAATCTCTTTTACATCAGAGAAAGATAAATGTTTACTTTATTTAAGTTACTGTTATTTAGAATTTCTACTAGAAGCAACTGAATCTCATCCCACATAAGGGAGGTTAGAGAACAAGGGGAGACCTAATAAACCAAAGACATAGAGTTTGAGGTAGGAGGTAAGAATTTGAGTCCCACCACCTGAATTTAGATTCTGGCTCTGCCACTCAGTAACTTTGGAAACTTAAGCATGTACCTCAATTTCAATGAGGGTTAAATGTAGAATAATAATAATTAGTACCCACCTATTGGATTCTTGGGATGATTAAATGCAACAGCGAATGTAAAACGCTCAGCATGCTCTTTGGTGCAAGTTTCATTAAGTGATGCTAAATAAAGTAGAATGGGATGCACCCGAAGAGAAGAAGGCACAAAACTCTTGGGGAGAGGGTCTGAGAACAGGATGACCACTTTTGTCACAAGGTTGGGGGAAATTAGAAAAGCTTCTTGGAAAACACATTTCTCAAGCTTCCTTGCCCCCTTCCAGGACCACCTTGGTGCTGTGAAAGTGAGAATCACAGAGAAAGTGGCTTTTTGGCTCTCCTGGCTTCTGGCCATCTCGGGATGGGGCCTTTGACCACGATTCCAGTTCCCTGTCCTGTTTAATGGGCTTATGGGTAACACTTTATCAACAGTCTATCAACACCATTGATCTCCGTGCTCCAGGAAATGCTGTGCTGTTGGGAAGAAGAGTCTCTTGGCTTCACTTCAGCATAAAAGGGTCTGATTAAATCAGACGCATGTTTGGCTTGTCAGCATGTTGGGGTTGATAAACAGTGACAGGACGGTGGAGGAGGGGGCTGGAGCTCTGTGAAGTTGAAAACTCTTTCAGGGAAACCAGGCCACTTCCTAACTCCCCAAACATTTCATGAAGAGCTAGAAGGTTCTGAGATGTGACTACTCTATGAAAGGCATGAATCTTTGATTAACACTATAAAAGGAAAGAAAAAAACAGTGGAAATGCACATAGCTGAATTGCAAATGTAGTTATAGCTACGTGTGGGGAATCTATTCGAAGATGACGTCATCACAGCTCTGTATTTGCTGCTTTGATGTGATAGTTCCGGGGCAAAAAGGAGAATGGTGTATGGAAGAGGCATGGGGCTGGTAGTAACATGAAATTTGATAGATTTAAGTCACATTCTCCCACTCAGTATCCATGTGTTTACTTAAAAATGAGTTGTGGTAAGAATTAAGTGAAATAATATAGATAAAAGGGCTTAGTAAACCCTGGGTCTCTATCATTCTAAAACACTTGTTGATGGCCTGATGGAGCTAGAGAGAGAGAAGGAGAGAAAGTCACTGACGATTTCTTTAGGATCTGCATACATCTTTCCATTTTGGGGTCAAGTTTGCTATTCCTTACACGTCCTTAAAGCTCAATCCGGACTCAATTGTGTTTTTGCTTTAAGCTTATCAGGTGATGTTTTCCTGCTTCATCATAAATTTAAATAAAGAAACTCTTTTTTTGGACTTTCTGAAAAATCTCTTTTCTTATCCCCTGCCCCCAAAATGAAGATTGTCCCTCTGGGAAAACATCCCTGTAATTGTATCTGAACAAGAATGGCTGCTAGATAAGGATAAGGTGCTGTTATGGACTGAAGGTTTGTATCCCCCAAATTCACATGTTGAAGCCCTAACTCCTTATGTGATGGTTTGGAGGTGGGTCCCTTGGGAGGTAATTAGAGTTAGAGGAGGTCGTGAGGGTGGGTCAGTGGTGTAAGTTCCAGTCTGAAAGCCACAGTCTCGAGAACCAAGGAGAGCCAGTTTTTCAGTTCAAGTCCAAAGGCAGGAAAAGACTGACGTCCCAGCTCAACAGACAAGCAGGAGGCATTCTCTCTTACTCAGCCTGTTTGTTCTATTCAGGCCTTCAACTGATTGGATGAGGCCCACCCACATTAGGAGGGCAATCTGCCTAACTCAGTCTACCAATTCAAATGTTAATCTCATCCAAAAACACCCACCTTGACACACCCAAAATAATCTTTGTCCACATGTCTGGGTTCCCCATGGCCCAGTCAAGCTGACATACAAAATTAGCTATCACAGTACCCATGGAATGACTTATAAATTTATTTCAACAGGGTTTACCATACGACGGGTGTTCAATAAACCTTAGCTTTTGATATTTTTATCATTATTCTTAATCTCAAATATTTCTTACTTCTTCTCTGCTTTCCAGGGTAGAAATGTCTGAGAGAATACAGTTAGTTCTCAGGCACTGAAGAAAGAATGGTGTTCTTAGGTTTCTACTTCATCAAGACCTTGTTCCTTCTTCAAAAACTCAGTGGCCAAATGGGGCCATTTGTTTAGAAACAGTGAGAGCCCCCTACACTGTCAAGTTACTCTATCCACCCTCTGTCCTAGGCATGTTCTCTTCCTCCACAACTTTCTGGAAATCTTGGCTACAAAGCAAGGAGGCTGCAGGAGGTGAATGAAGGAAGCATTTTAAACCCAGCCACTGCTGTTTGGCCAAGTTCCGGCTTGTGGGGATTAAATAATAGCTTGTGGTACACACAATCAGGGGCTTGCGGAGAGTTAAGGGGTGTTACTGACTGCTTTGCTAACTTACGAGTCCTCATTACATTTCTCAGAGCTGAAAAACTCTGCTTAGAACCACAAAAACAATGCCCTTTCTGGCCTGGCCCCTTGGAAGGTCATAAACCACTTTAATTAAGAACAGCTTTAATAATGGAGAACTTAAGATGCCACGCAAGGGCACTGCGAGCATCGCTGAAATTAGGATGAAAAATCTCCCTGTTTTGTACCTTCCCCGAGATCATTTTCTGCTGGGTTAAATGCTTCTCTCCCAGCAGTGTCCAGCGGTGGTGCTGAATGAGGAGCCCAGGCAGCACCTGCTCATGCCATCGCATTCCCTGCCCCCCACACCTGGCCGGAGTTAGACCAGGGGATGCTCCACCTGAGGGGCCCGTCCCATCTCTCCTAATGTGGGTTCAGCACAAAGAAGAGGGGATGTCTCTCCCAAGCCCAGGAGGCCCCTTCCCTCCACTAGATCATGGCCAACCAGGTGTGGTAAAGTATTTCTTCAACTGAATCATTAAATTAAAACTGAGGCATATACACTAGAGCAGGGTTTCTCATCCTCGGCTCTATGGACACCTGGGCTGGGTAGGTCTTTGTGGTGGGGGCCATCCCATGCACTGTAGGATGTTTAGCAGCTTCTTGGCCTCCACCCACTATATGCTGGGAGCACTTGCCACCCCAAGTGTGACAAGCACAGATGTCTCCAGACATTGCCAATCATCCCCTGGGGGTATGGCTGCCAGGTGTGGCAAATAAAAATACAGTTTGCCCAGTTAAATTTTGAATTTTGGACTGAAAATGGAAGTATGCCCATGCAATCTTTAGGACACAATTATACTATAAAATTGTCCCCTAAAATTCACCTTTAACTGGGCGTCCTGTATTTTATCTGGTGACCCTACCTGAGGGGCAAAATCACCCGCAGGTGAGAAACACTGCCCCTGGGCACTTGGTCTTAACTGCATATTACAATCAACTGATGAGTTTTTAAAGGACACCTATCCCTGGACCTATTTAACCAGAAGCTATAGGGCCGGGGTCAGGTCATGGGGAATTTCATATTTTTAATCACTCCAGGAGATGCTACTGTGCAGGCAGGTGGAGAACTGCTACCGCCGTTTTTCCAACAAGTCCCTGATGAGAATATTAATATCCAGAGCACTTGTAAAAGTAAAACAAAACAAAAACCAAACCAACAAAAGATTCCAGCTTCCCTGTGCAGACCCAATGAAATGTAATTCTTAGGGGCTGAGGCCTGATAACTCTCTATTTTTACCAAGTGTTTCAGGAGATTCTGATCCAGGTTCTGGTTCTGATCCAGATTCTGAGCAGGTAAGGGAAGCCGTGCCCTCGAGAAGTTCTCACACACGTGCACAGGACTCCCCTACCCATCACATCTCTAACAGGGGAAGCCCAAATGCCCATCTATGGGAAAATGGCCAAATAAACTGTGGTAGAGCCCCACCACAGAGTCCTACATGGCAGCGAGAATGAATAATTTACAGCTTCATGCATCAACTCTCACACTGACCAGGACTATAATGTTAGATGAAATGAAAACCAAAAGACACCCTTTTTGTAAAACTCAAAAGCAAGCAACTCTTAACAATATATTCCTTGTATTCTTTACAGATACATAAATGTGTACTAATCCTATAAAATGGGAAGGATAAAATAAAAACCCAAGGAAGTGGTTACCTGCGGAGATGCGTCAGGGCGACAGGACCATGGAGGTAGACCCAGTGATGGTGATCATGATCCCTTCTTAGGTGGTGTGGTGTGTTCTAGGGTCTTCATTTTAATATGAGGCTTCAACACTTACATATAACCAAAAAACTATTTTGTATGCAGCAATCTCACATTTATGCATATATACATGATTAGTTCATATTGATCTAGATTCTGTAGATGTGAGTGAGGCATTGGAATCTTCATCTTTGATAAGCACCAGGTGATTCTGAGGTAGACGGAAGCTAGATTACACCTGACACACTGATGGGAGGTGAACTTGACTTGAAGTGAGGAGACGAGCTAAACACACAGCTTTACCTCTAGGGCTCCGGGTAAGTCACTTGCTCTCTCTGATCTGTAGGATGATGGTCAAAATCCCAGCGTATCTGCCTTGGGTTGGATGCTCCTCCTGTATAATCCCATATCACCCCAGTTCCCTCTCTTCTGACACCTGGAACTCTGTAGGGCAAGTCTTCACGGCACTTTTTCCTCCAGTGTAGGACCCTGTCTTAGACACATCTTGGCCTCTGGCTCCTAGCCCAGAGATGAGCATCAAGTAAGTGGTTAGTAAGTGTTCGTGGGACTGACTGAGCAGAAACACAGATGGAATAAGAGCTGGGACAGTAGAGTAAAAGGATCTCTGGGAGGCTCCCACTGGCTAGACGTGGGACGATTTAAACATCAGAAAAAAATATGACAGCAATGATTATAACATATTAAACAATAAAAAAAAACCATTTAAAAAATGGGCAAATGATCTGAACAGACATTTTTCCAAAGAAGATACACAGAAGGCCAACAGGCATGAGAAAAGATGTTCAACATCACTAATTATTAGAGAAACGCAAAGAAAACTATAATGAGATATCACCTCATGCCCATCAGAATGGCTACAATTAACAAGATGAGAAATAAGTCTCAGAGAGGATGTGGAGAAAAGGGAACCCTCATACACTGCTAGTGAGAATGCAAACTGGTACAGCCACTATGGAAAACAATATGGAGATTTCTCAAAAAAATTAAAAAATAGAACTACCATATTATCCAGCTGTTCCACTTCTGCATATTAATCCAAAGAACATGGAAACACTAATTCAAAAGGATATATGCACCCTCATGTTCATTGCAGCAATATTCACAATAGTCAAGACCTGGAAACAACCTAAGTGCCCATCAGAGAATGAATGGATAAAGATGTGGTGTATATACACAATGGAATAATACTCAGCCATAAAAAAGATGAATTCTTGCCATTTGCGACAACATGGATGGACCTTGAGGGTATTATACCAAGCAAAATAAGTCAGATGGAGAAAATCAAATACCATATGACTTCACTCATAAGTAGCAAAATAAAAACAACAACAACAAAACAAATGCAAAGATACAGAGAACAGAGTGGTGGTTACCAGAGGGGAAGGGGGGAGGGAGGAGGGTGAAAGGAGTGATTAGGCACATGTGCATGGTGATGGATGGTAATTAGTCTTTGGGTGGTGGACATGATGTAGTCTACACAGAAATTGAAATATAGCCATGTACACCTGAAATTTATATAATGTTATAAACCAATGTTACCTCAACAAAAATAAAGACTGAAGCATCAAAAAAAAAAAAAACACATTAAACAACAAAAAAAAAGAATCAATAAGCCTATCTTGATTCTCAAAATTTGAGGGGGGGAGGGCTCTTCTTTACAGAAGAATGCCAGCTAATAAATGTAGAAAGAATGATCGAGTTTGAAAACCACAACTGTGCAACTACCAATGTTAAAATTAATTCAAGCAAGGACCATCAATGGATGCTAAAATGCACCTGCTGACAAGGAACGGAACATTGACACCATCTCAGTGTCCCCCGCGGCAAGGCCAGCTTCATGGTCATTCGGTCTGTACAGTGGCATGGAGGCTCATGCTCAGGAGAACCCCCTGCTCAGCTTAATGCTCTGCGGCCTGTCTTCAAATTCTCAATCACTTTTGAACAAGAGGCCCCACAACTTTACTTTTCACCATGTTTTGCATATTATGTAGCCATTCTTGCCCATTACAGAAGTCTTTACCATGGAGAAGTCTAGAGAATGCCGCCTTAAGTGATTAAACGCATGATCACGAATCACTGGAACGAACTGAAAGCATTTGCCTGCAGATGTGATGCCCTAACTGATACCCACATCACCGATGCAACATTCTTGCCAAAAGTTATTTACCTGAATCTCCTCATGAGAACCAATCAGACAAGCCAGATTGTGAGTCACTCTATAGCAGTGATTCTCTAGCTTTAGCTTCTGTCAGAATCCCCTGGAAGGCCTGCTTAATCACAGAGTGCTGGTCCTACTTCCAGAGTTTCTGATTCAGGAGGTCTAGGGTGAGGCCCGAGAATGCACACAGACTGAATTCCCAGGTATGATGGTTACTTTTATGTTAACTGGGGTAGGCTACGGTACCCAGGTAGTTGGTCAAACATTACATTACACATTTGTGTGAAGGTACTTTTTTTAGATGAGATGAACATTTAAATGCGTGGACTTTGAGTAAAGCAGATTACTTTCCATAATGTGGGTGGGCCTGATCCAATCAGTTGAAGGCCTGAATAAAACAAAGACTGACCTCCCCAAGCAAGAAGAAATTCTGCCAGCAGACTGCCTTTGGACTAGAGCTGCAACATCAACTCTTTCCTGGGTCTTTGGTCTCTTGGCTCACCCTGCAGATTTTGGACTTGTCAGCCTCCACAATGGCATGAGCCAATTCCTCAAAACAAATCTTTCTTTCTCTCTCTTTCTATGCATCCTCTTGGTTCTGTTTCTCTAGAGAACCCTAACACACCAGGGGATGCTGCTGCTGCTGCTGCTTGAGGGATCATACTTTGGGAACCACTGCTTTCCAGAATAACTGGCCTTGACTCTTATAAAATGTCAGTGTTATAAAAGATCAACAACAACAAAAAAAATGGGTGAACCCTTCTAGATCAAAGGAGGCTAAAGAGACACGACAACCAAATGCAATTATGATCTTTGATTGGATCCTGTATTAAAAAACAAACATAGCTATAAAGGACATTTCTGGGACAATTGGAGGAATTTGGAAAATACAGACTATGTCTTAGATAATACCATTGTATCAATGTCACATTCTTAGGTTTGATAATCATACCCCAGTTATGTGGGAGATGCCCTTGTTCTTAGAAGATGCAAATGCAAGTATTTAGGGATGACAGATCATTCATGATGTCTGTAATTACTTTCAAATAGTTTATCCACCAAAAAAAAAAAAAAAATGTGTGTGTATGATACATCTAAATACAAACACACAGAGAGAAAGAGATTGAGACTGAGAAAATGTCAAACAAATAAATAATAAGGAATCATGGAAACCTGTTGAGTATAATGTAGGTACTAGGTGTTGGGTATAAGTGCATAAAACAGCATTGTCCCTCCCTGATGACCTGACTTTCTGGTGTGGGTTAGTCTCCCAGGGCTTCCATAACAGATTATCACAAACTGGGCAGCTTAAAACAACAGCAATTTATTCCTTCACCATTCTGGAGCCTAGAAGTCCAAAATCAAGGTGTCAGCAGGTTTGGTCCTCCTGGAGGCTCCGAGGGAGAATCTGTCCCGTGCCTCTCTCCCAGCTTCTGGCGGCTGCCAGCAATCCTTGGCTTGTAGACACACCACTCCAGTCTCTGCCTCTGTCTTCACATGGCCTTCTTCCCTGTGTGTCCGTGTGTCCAAATTTCCCTCTTTTATAAGGACACCAGTCATTGGATTAAGGCCCCCCTTAATCCAGCATGACCTCCTCTTAGCCTAACTAATTACATCTGCAAAGACCCTATTTCCAAATAAGGTCACATCCTGAGGTTCTGGGTGGATATAAATTTGGGGGTGTGGTACTATTTAACTCAGTCCTTGGTAGGTAACTGAGAAATAAGTGTCCATGCTCCTGGACCAGGGCCCTGATGGAGAAGGTAGTCAGGAGCTTGGGGACACATGTCTCCCCCAAAAGCCCTGGGCTCCTTCTTTCCTTGAAGTCAGCGCCCAGTGCAGGACCAGCTGTGGGGCACATCAGCAGCACCAAAGCCTTCCTCAGAGCTAAAACCCAGCCAGCTCAGATTTGTAGGCTCAGTTTATCATGCGAGATGACTCCTTCCCCCTCTATATGGCCAACAGAGGCTGCTTCCTAACAGCACATCAAGGAGAGTGAGGCCACTGCTCTCTTCCCATTGACCCATCTTTCCTCGGAAACATGGGTGTTGCCAAGCCCACCCACCCTTACCCATCGCCCCTCTACACCTGCCCTTTCAGAGCAGCAGTGGTTCTCGCCAAAGAGCTTCCTTGAAAATGTATGAACGTACGTCCTCAGCTTCACGGTCAAAAGGGAATCCAATCCAGAATCTGGTATGCATTTGCAAATTAAAAATTCGTACCATAATAGGCAGAGCCATTCGAACTAATAATTACATAAACTCCCGTTACAGGTGGCATGGTAATTACAACAGGTACTTTTAGCAAATTTAAAAAGCAACTTAGGTTTCCATTTCCTTCGCGAGGAATGCAATAAGCAGGTGCGTCCCCACACTGCCAGGTGGAGAAAGCCCCTGAGAAATTGATAGAGTAAAACGAGTGCAGAAATCCCAATTCCACTCTCCCAGGATGGCAGGAAATTTGTCACGGAGAAGAAAGATGGTGAGAGTAACAATAAAAATATCTGAAGCCACAATGTCCAGCATGTGTATGTAAGCGGGAGTGTCCGTCTGAGGGGCGTCTGGCCTCAGCATGTACCGCCCTCGGTGCCCACTGTGTTCCGGCCTTACTGACCTCCCTTCTGCTTTGAGGACACCCCACATGAATGTTTAATGGTCTTCCTGTCCCTTTGTACCCACTCACCATACCTGAGAATTCACTTTTTAAAACTGCATTCATGGTCTGCCTCCCACACTAGGACGTAAGTTCCATGAGAGCAGAAACCTTGGCTGAGCTTTCAGGGCTCCGTCCCAAGGCCCACTTGTACATCTGGCACTTGGTCGGTGTTCAATAAATGTCTAGGAGTGAACAAAAAATATGAATGAAGGAGTAAATCAATGAATATATGCTCACATCCATTATTCCCTTTGGGCCTCATACCCTCCTAGGAGGGGGGTTGCTATTATTATCTCCCTTTTACAGATGAAAAAACTGAGATTTAGAGACATTCAGGCATTTGCCAGGGGCACTGGCTCTGATGTGGCAGAGCCTGGTCCTCCTAGTTGGGTTTTCTATGCCAGGACATGAAGGCTGAGTCATTTCCAAAGTCTAAGGAAAAGGGGGAGGGGTAGCTGATAAGTAAGCTGACTAATTAGAACACAGTCTCCCCCTCACCCTACGGGCAAATCAAACAGCTCCCTTCCTGTTCAACCCCAGTGGGACTCCAGTGTGGACCATCTATTCTGGACTCCACTTGGAGGTGGGATTATGGCATCTCCATCCCTCTCTCACCCATAGCACAGAGCTGACCAGCATCAGACACACCCTCACAGAGGCTCAGGAATATTGACTGAGAAACTAGAATGAGGATTCCCAGACATGTCAGAGCCAGGATGTGGATTCTAGAGCCTTGTTCAGGCAGCCCCCCGAACGCTTCAAGCCCTGAGGATGTAATGGGTGGTGGTGGGTGGCAGAGGCTTTTTCTGTTCTGATTCTGGATCTGCCTCTGACTTTGTGGCCCCAGGGGTTCTTTCATCTCTCTGAGCCTCAGTTTGTCCTAGACGAAAAGGGCATCATAACCATACACATTTCAGAGGGTGGTGAGGGTCAGAATAAGTCGGTCAAATAAAGCCCTCAACTAAAGCCTGGCACTTGCCACCATCGTTAGCTCCGGGCAAAGCACTGACCTGGACAATCACGGCCGATGATCCAAGAGCAGCAGACGCTCATTCCCCAAAGCACAATGGCCGTCCCACGTCCAGCTACCATCGTCATAACTCGCCCCGCATCCCCACTGATGATGACCCTAGACACAACATCCAGCCACGTTTGGGTCCTCGTCTCTGCTGGCCAAGAGCAAAGCCAGGACCCCCGAAGGGGCCTTTTCATCTGAGTCCTTCACCTCCTGGCACATGGTCAGCCTGCGAGAGACTCTGTAACAACTAGGTAAATCCTCCACCAGCCACATCTCGGCCGGGATGGATGCCCCAGCAGGGAATACACGCAGCCCGTTGCACAGCATTTATACCCACGTTAGGTTCAAGTCTCCCTCCAAAAGAATCCCAGGAGAGTGGGAAGGAGGGGAAGACAGCATTCTCTCAAGGGCTTTCTGGAGGTGACAACGTTGGGGAAAGAAGGATAGATTCCTTTCTTGCCTCCATCTGACTTTATATGTATCGAAACTGAGGCTCGGCTCACATAGGTCCCACGGGAGCAAGTCAGGATTTGAGTCCAGATCTAACTGAATCCAAAGCCCTGCTTTCTCCTTGGAGAAATGCTACTAAGGACATGAACATGCTCCTGCCTGAGAAAAGCTGCTCTGTCCTCAACTGTCTGCTCCCACCCCACCACCGCCTGGACTGGAGCTGGCTCTCCTGCGGCCATGCCAACAGGACTGGGCTGAATGATAAGAGCACAACCCAAGAAGGGGTTCATACAACTGAGTGCTATGTTTACACATCGCTGCCACCCCTCCTCCCCAAAGTTCTGAGGCCCCCAAGTTTGCAGAATCCCCAACAGCTAATGGCCATTCATTTATTCTTATACATGAGCATGAACAACTGAACCTACATGGTGCAAGGAGTGCAGCCTAAGTGAGCTGCTTGGTTATACACTCCTATTGCACCTTGTTCTTTCCTTCAGAAGCCCAACTTATAACCCTTCTGTCATTGCTGGGTCATCTGATCAATAGCTGTCTTGTACACCAGGATGAACACTAAGTCTTGTTCACTACTTGTCCACGTGTCTGGCATGGACTGGACACAATACATGTTGGGAGAAGGATGGGTGGGTGGGTGGATGAAGGAAAGAAGGAAGGAGGGAAGGAAGGAAGGGTAGATGGATGGACGGGTGGGTGGGTGGATGGATGGGTGGGTGGGCGGATGAATGTGAAATCTTGTGATCTACTGGGCCCTGTTCAGTTTGCAGTTTGTCTGGTACAATGTTGCTGCTAAATTCAGCCTCACCAGATCAACCTCCTTGGAATTCTCCCCAGATTTCTGGGGATGCCTCATTAGCTCCATTTCACAGATAAATAAACCAAGATGCAGGGAAGTTAAGAGCCTTGACTGAGGTGGCCCAGAGGGTGAGTGACAGAACAGCCAGAAGATTTAGGGCCCCCCAGTGCTCTGTCTCGGCCTCTTCTTCCCTCTCCTGAAACCAGATGCCCTGAATCTCAGTTAACCCTGTGGCTGGACTGAGAAATTCTTTGTGTCTTACTTTCTTTTAACACAGAAATGTTTCCCACCCTCTCCCCACTCAAGCAGGCACCAGGTTCTGAGTTCCGGGGATGTGGACTATGGAGAGTTTACCAGTCTTGGTATGGACAGTTTACACCCAGGATTCTCAAACTCTATTGTGCAGAAGAATCCACTGGGGCGTCCATTGTGGATTCCTGAGCCACATCCACAGAAATTTTTATTTACTAAGTCTGCAGTGGGATTGGGGAAACTACACATTTAATTACCCCAGATGATGCTGATGCAGGTGGCCCATATGCTACACCTTGAAACCCTGGGTTAGGCTGATGGAGGTGTTGATCTGGTCTGCTGGGGACGTGTACCTAGACACTGAGGTCCAGGGACAGCCCCCCCTCCCCAGGGTGGGTAGAATCTCTGATGAGAGGATAGGAACAGAGGCTGGAGAATAGTGGTCAGGGACCCCCATGTTGAGCTTGTGGTCAGGCCAAGTCCCCCCTGGGGGGAGCTTGGCAGCCCCCCTGGAGCGATCAAGCCCCACTGGTGGTGGAGGATCAGCACTAGATGGAACATTGCTCATCCAAATAGTAAAGCAATAGTAAAGATGGCAGCCACCGTGGACAAGAGATCAGCTCCCTGAGCTCCCCACAACCCTCCTGGGTTCCTGGGCCCTCAGCTGGTCTAGGATTCTTAAATAAGCCAGTGGACTGGAGGAGGGAGCCCTGGAAATGACTGATTTCTGATTTTCCTCCACCCAGGAGGTTGAAGTTTCAGGGTCCGATTCAACTTAGAAAAATACCAAAATAATGGTGCTTCTTGTTCTCTAGTATTGAGTAGAAAATTCATAGCAGTGCCTTCCCTTATTTTTCTGGAGCGGACCCAGGCCTGAGAAGAGGACTCTCTGGAGCTTCCATAGTAGAGCTCCTACTCACTTTGGTTTTGCATGACGTGGGACATGTTGGAGACCCAGCGGGAAGCCATGAGCTCCTGGCGAGGGTTTTTAGTCCCTTATGGCTATTTTCTACCTCTGAGAGGAAAAAAAAGGTGAAATAATTCCTGCCCAGTTCAATTAAAATGACTAAGTAGGATGCCTCAGGAGATCCAGCTTCTGCCATTTTTAACTGAGCACATATTATGTGATGGGCATTTTACTGGAAACAATTACGTGTAGAATAAGCATAATTACTGCTCTCATGGGACCTTTGGTAAATATTAATTTCTTAACCCAAGGCCCTGTGACTTTCTTAAACTACACTATTGTACTGACTTTCCCCACACCACCAAGAAAGTCTACTCAAATACCTTTTGTTTGTTAACGCTGTTTTATTGAGGATGGCCATATGCCAGGACACGTGCTCAAGGCTTTGCATGTATTGTCTCTTAATTCTCATCACAACCCACCGAGAGACAAGTGAGTTATTCCTTCTATTATAAAGACAAGGAAATAGACTTGGAAGGTCACTCAGTTAAGCAGCAGAATCGAGAATCAAACCCAGGCAGTCTGACTCCAAACCCAGACCCCTAGCTCCTTCAACATACTGTCCAGTGTGTAAAGGTGTGGATGGAACCACCCCCCCCAACCCAAAGCCAAAACATCACACATCTCAGCCTCTGCCAAGGTCCTGTGCGTGCCAGCCCACCCGACTGTGGCCTCAGCAAAGAGTTCATTTCTCCTTCCGTCCACTCGAACGATTTCATTTTCCCTCTGATTCCTGGCCTAGAAACCGCTCTGCTGAAATGCCACTATGGGGCAGGCCCTTTAATTGCTTCCTGAAGGAGGCTTTGGTGCTCTTCTGAGAGCACTGATTGGAATTTTTAAAGAATTATAACTTCCCAAAGCAAGCTGTCATTAAAATTCCACAAAACTCACAGCTCGTGTCTCGATCTCCCCCCAGGTCTGGGCTCACGCTGGCATCTCTCCATCGCTTCCCAGGGGTTGACCTTGGGGGGGGGGTCCCTCCAGCTCTGTGTCTGGACTTCCACCTGCCCGCCTCGGAGGCTGTTATGAGGCTCAACCAGGAAGGTGTAGGTCAAGTTCTTAGGGCACGCCTGGAAAACTAGGTCCTCGATCTTCAGCTAAATGAGGCCAAACCCTAAATCTCACTACATTCCAGAAGGGGGAAGTGACTTGCCTAAGGTCACAACTAGAGATGGTTTCTCAATGGTTATTCTGGTATCTTCACACGTCCAATATTTCATCATGCTTCCTCCTCTTCCCCATGACCCCAGGAGACTTTAACCAGCATAGAAAATGGGGTAGACATGCAGGGCAGAAGAGCAAAAAACAAAGGAATTTAAATTTACCTCACACTGTATTCTGATCCCTTTGATTCAGCAATCCTCTGAGGAAAGGGAATCTGTCCCATTTTCCAAATAAGGAAATTGAAGCTCAGAGAAGGTAAGTAACCTGACCGTGGTCACACAGTGAATAGGTTCTCTAGTCAGGATTCCAACCCAAGTCTGCCTGACTGTGAAGCCTACCCTTTCTCAGCCCATCACACAGCCAGCCTGGAACTGAGCTCAGTACACCCAGGATCCCCATGTCCGTGCGTGCGGGGTGTGGCTGTGGCTCCATGAAGACATCTACTTAAACACTCCAATTCTCTGTGTGAGGCTCTATCAGTCAGTGCGGTGGTTTTAAAATACACCCACAAATTCTGTGGAAAGGTGAAGCCAACCCCACCCCACCTTGCGTCTGGGCTCACTGCCTTCTTGGGGACTGTAACAAACTATCCTTTAGTGACAATCATCTTCTGATCTGTTGGCCTTACTATACCTCACATTCTCTGTGAATACACCAGATTTTAACACACGGGGGTGGGTCATGTTCTTCAGGTCAATATTTCTCGACATCACTCTGAAGTCTTGTGATTCTTGCCATACTTCATGCATTTCTTCAATTGGACTCCCTTTTTAAAAAGTAAAGAAATGGATTTTAAAAAGAAGCTTCATGTAAGTGCAAAATCAATATCACTTGCCACAAATAATAGGTAATCATAAAAATAAATACGGGGGGCACAATCAACTTAATGAGCCAGGTCCAGTTGTCCTTCAGTGGCTCTGAGTCTCTTTGTCATAAAGGGAGCTGGCGAGCTCTGGAGGGTGTGAAAGCCCCGCCTGCATCAGTCTGAGCCTCTCTCCCTGACAGGATCAGAGGGATGGATGGGAAAGGGACCTGAACACGCTCCTCACTGTGACTTCCTGTGTCCCACACCACCCCATGTCCACATAAGACCACTTCGTGGCTACCAGTGCTCCCAGACCTCATTACTGCAAACACTGAGCTCCTTCATCCTCTACCCCAAGCTTCTACATGGCATTTCAGGGCAGGAACGCCCAGAAGGAGCATGATTAAGACCAAACTCCCCATGCGTGTCATAAAAACACAACAAAGTGTGCTAGACCTAAAACAATAGGTTGGCCCCCGAAATGGTCAGGCAATCTCTGTTTTCTGTGTGGTTGTACCTAACTGGTCACTTCCCTCCCTGAGCTTCAGCTGGCCCAGTAGTAAAATGCGGGGACCTGACCCCAACAGCCCTATTATCCTAGAGATCCCTGGAAACAGGCTGAGAATCAGGCTGAATTTCAGAGCTGCCCCTGTTCAATTGCTCAAGTGCACACGCGCGCACGCACATACACAGTCTCCCCCACTGGCCCCCATTTGCCCCAGGGACACCGAACAGGAATTGCATTTAGTAATCAATTGACTCCCCTTGACTTGGTTTGGTGCCTTTTCTAAATAACAAGAGCCTGGCAGCATCAGAACCTTGCAACAATCTTTATTAATGAAGCTGCCGGCACCGTGCGGAGAAGACGCAGGCAGCATATGCAAACGTGCTAAGGAAATTATTTCCATCAGCTCCAGCTATTTGAAAGCAATTGAAAAGTTTCCATTTGAAGAAAAAGTAATTTTCCTGATGTGAGTTTCGAGAGCTGTTTGTCTGCCCCCACCAAAGGCTGCCCAGCTTCCCGGCTCTGCGCCTGCGACATTTTATTAAGCCACAGCTAAGTGGCGTCATGCTGTTAAAATATTGTGTCGCTTTTTAAAGTGATATCATTACCTAATAATTTTGAGAGCTTTACTGGTTTTTTTCTTTGCCAGGAAGGGAAATGGACCAAATGGCTTGGCAGCGTCTTAGCGTCACGGAGATGGGGCGTGGGGGGTATTGGGGATTGGGGCCCAAAGTGTGGAGAGCTAACTACAGAGGTCACACGGGAAGACTCACGAATTCTTCCCCATCTCATGTTTATGGAGAATTGAGAAAGACTCACAGTGCAGGGAACCATGGCCAAAGAACCCCGAGCCCAGAGGCAGAGCTTCCGTGAAACTAATGAAGCTTCAACCTCAGGACGCCACACGTGAATGGGCTCTTGTACCTAATTTTATAATCACAATTTTGTCTCTTTTAAAGAGTGTACTTGTTTTCTATTGCTGCCCAACAAATTACCACAAGCTCAGGGGCTTACAACAACATCCATTTATTAGTTCGCAGTTCTGAGGCAGAAGTCTGGCATGGTGGGCCAGGGGTCTCTGCTCACGGCCTCACAAGGCTGAAATTGAAGTGTGGACCTGGCTGAGTTCTCATCTGGAGGCGCCAGAGAAAGATCTGCTTCCAAGCTCATTCTTGTTGTTGGCAGAACGCAGCTCCTTGAGGTTGTAGGACTGAGGTTCTGTTTCCTTGCTGGCTGTCAGCCAGGGGTAACTCTCAGTCCTACAGTCCATGGCCCCCTCCATCTTCAAGCCAGCGATGGTGCCTCTAATCCTTCTCACTGAATTTTTGACTTCCTCTTTTTCAACCAACTGGAGAAAACTCTCTGCTTTTAATGGACTTGTGATTACATCAGACCCAGCCTATCATCTTCCTATCTTAAGGTCAACTGTGCTGTATAAGAATCTAATCATGGCAGTAAAATCCATCATATTCACAGTCCCAAGGAATATGCAGGGCATGCACATGAAAAGGGTGGGAAATCTTGGTGGATCATTTTAGGATTCTGCCTACCACCAAGGGAGGCACCAAATTGTATAAGCTTCAGGCCCCACAAAATTTGGGTCTACCTCTGCCCAATCCCACCGGTCCTGGAAGCTCTCATTTGGATCATTTGAATGACCTCAAACTGATCTTGGGTCTTTAATATCTTTTTCAGACTCAATTGTTCAAAAATTCACCATGCCCTCCCTCCCAACAGCCTACATAGAAAGTCAAAATGGAGTTGGGCACGCAAGGTGGTGGTGGTCACCTGTTGGTATTTCTGGAAACCACTCTCCTTCTCTGTTAGCCCCATGATTTCCCTTCCTGTCAAGCTGTCCTCCCACTTTAAGCCTGTGTGGTTCAGACAAAGTCCCATCTCCAGCTCCAAGGATGAGCACTGATGCTTATTTGGTCAGTTCAAGGGCCCTCTCCTCTTGATCTCAGTTCTTGGTATCTGGATGGTTAAATGACCCAAGCTGACCCAAGGTAGATTGGTGGAAACTACTAGAAAGGAGCTCTTTTTTTTTCCCCACTGAGGATATGAGCAATAAGGATGATACACCTGGAGTTGAAGGGGTAACCAGGTGGAGCCTAACAACAAAGATAGTCCAGAAGAGCAGCCCTGAGAGCAGAGAGAAATGGGTCCTAATTGCATCATTTGAGCTTTTTGATCCTACTGAGCTTGAAGTTAGACTAACCTTGGGCAAATTAATTTATATTTCTCCTTTGTCCATCCATCCACTTGTCTTTCTTTTCAGGTATTTGGTGTTGAGTTTCTGTCCCTTCCATCAAAAGACAAATGTAGATGCTCTCATAGCCAGTCTTGATCCCATTCTTTCATTCTACTCTCTCACAAGTGCAACCCCCCGCCCCACCACGTCCATTTTCCAGCCAGACTGAAATACACGCCATTCCTGGGCTTTTGTCTTCACTCATGATCCTTCCATTGCCTGGCATCCATCTTTCTCCTCTGCTCATCCAAGTGATGCTCGGCTGTAATGATACCCTGTTTCTGATGTCTTACCACCCTCCTCTACCCTCATTAGGAGTTAACTTTGTCCTTTCCTTGACTCTCAGAAGACTTTGTGCATACCTACCTACCTTCTAGTCCTACTCCTTTTGGCCTACTCTTGGTTAGTCCCATCCTGTGTGTGGCACACAGTAGGTAACTAGCTATGTGCGTATGTTTGGCGGGGGTGGGAGGGGGAATCTACCATCATTTACGTTTTAGGGTAGAAGAAACAGAGGTCCAGGGAAGTTAATTCAGATCAATCTGAAGTCAAAATCTACAATCTTAACCGCGATAAAGTCTTTCACTTAATTATCATATTACCATTAATACTGTTATTAATATTAATAGTAAGAATAACTGAACATTATCACACACTGAGCCTTTGCCTTGCAATGTGGTAAGAGTAATTTAAATAGATTAAATCAACCTCCTTTAATCTTCAGAACAATCTTTACAACACATGCTAATGTGATGCTGTTTTACAGGCGAGGAAACTGAGTCCCAAAGAGGTTACATGAATCGTCCAAGGACACGCAACTTGAATTTGAACCCAGTTCTCCTTTTAGAAGCATTGCTTTTGGCCACTACATTTGCAATGCTTGAAAAGAGAGAGAGAAAGAAAGAAAGATTGATTGAACTTAAATGTGGGTGTGAACATGAACATGCTGAAGAGACCTGTGCCTTCAACCTCATAGACTCCTTAGAGTAATGGCAAGAGGGTCTCAGAGGATGGGTGAAATGCCCAGCAGGAAGCAATGCCCCTCTTCCACCCCCTGCCCAAGAAGACCACCGTCCTTGGGTCCAAAGCAATACCTGGGTCAAAATCTCCATTTTCAATCACCCAAGCCAGTCAGTCTGGACTGTGTGTTTAAACAGGATTTTCTTTCTTTCTCTCTCTTTTTTTAATTGGAAGGAAGCTTTAAACACTTTGAAAGTGGCCTCGGGGACCAGCTCACAGCATGCTCTGCATCTCTTCCTTTTGAGGCAAGCGTCCCTGCAGCCACGTTGCAAGCTCTGTTTTCAATTACAAAAGCTTGTTTGAACATGGGCTGTCACAGAGGCTGTTCAAACAGGCTTTTGTAATTGAAAAGGAGGAAAAACAAAAGATTTCTAACCTTCCAAAGCCAGGGTGGGAAGGAGCTGGTCAGACAATTGTGAAACCAAAATGGCGGTCCATAGCATGGGGATTGGGGCCAGCCAAGGAGGCAGGTGTGCTGTTTTGATTGAGCTGAACCACTCTGGAATAAGAACAAAGCACCTCATTCAATTTCACTCTCCATTCCACCTTCCCCCCAGCCTTAGGCAACCACTAGTCTACTTTCTGTCTCTGGATTTATCTATTCTGGACATTTCATATAAATGAATTCATACAACATGTCGCTTTTTGTGTCTGGATTTTTCTACTTACCATACTGTTTTCAAGGTTCATCCATGTTATTGCATGTATCAGTGCTTCATTCCTTTTTATGGCTGAATAATATTCCACTGCATGGATATACCATCATTTTGTTAATCCATTCATCAGTTCATGGACACTTGGGCTGTTTCTACCTCTTGGCTATTGTGAATAATGCTTCTGTGAACATTTATGTGTGGTGGTAGGGACTATGTGTGTGCAGGTGGTAGGGACTATGAGGGAACACTTAACTCAGTGGGAGGTTGCCTGCCAAGGTGAAGGGTCTGAAGACTGGTGCTTAGGAGAGGCAAGTTTTGATGTGGGGAGAGGGACAATAGGATGGCATGGACGGCCTGCTCCAGTAAGTCTGTGCTGAAGGGCATCAGATGTCAGGAGAGCCCCAGACTTCCGCCTGGAAGAGCCAAGAATAGGCAAAGAGAAAGAGAGGGTCCCTGACACAAACTTAGGGTACCATGTTGTGGTGTTGCCTCGAGAAAGCTCTCATCTTTACTGAGCATCCGGTTTCTGCAAAGGAAAATCGTCAGTTAGACATGGCTCCCCAAATCCTGGGACCCACAGAATGACCACAGTCCTGGGGAAGGGGGACAGCATCTCAGGTCACCAGCTGGGGGTAAAGACCTGAAGAGAGACTCCCATGGTCAGGATGTTCCTGGGATGGTGGGAAAGCCAGGGAGGTCTCTGAGGGCCCCTAAGGGGATGAAGGTAGGCATGGTGGTTAAGCACTGTCTCTGAAGACAGAGTACCTGGGTCTGAATTCACGTCTGGTTGTCCAGTTCGGGTGTGACCTCAGGATAGATGCTCCAGTCACATGTGTCCCCACCCCACCCTGTGTCTCTCCTTGAGCTGGGACTGACACAGAAGGACCTTGTTGCTCAACAGCAGCCCATGGCCCCCTTCTCAGTGGCGTCCCTCCCAGCCTTGTGCCGAGGCCTCCCCGAGTCCTCTGTGCCACCCTTGAGGCTCTTAGGCAGGCTTAGTGACTCCTTTTAGGAAAGGTTCAGGGAAGAAGACCCCCCCCTCCCCACCATAGCATTCTTCTTCTCCCCTTTTGTTAATTTAGAGTTTATTATTTTTCTTATTTAAACTGTAAATTTCCCTTCTGTGGAAGTCTCACCTAAGCTGCCCTATGACCACAACATCGGTGGCTGTTTCCCCCTCTAGTTACAGATTTTCTGATCCCACGTATGCATCATTGGGTGCAGAGCAAAATTATCAGCTGCTCCAGCAAGTGGCTAGAGAGGTTAATGTGGAAAGCATCCCAGGCCTCCCAGGGAGCCCTCTGGGAAGAGGCAAGGGGAGAGAGCTGGCTGAGGCTGTCTCAGTCCCTGCTCTCCAGCTACAGCTAGAGAAGAATGAAAAGCCAATCTCTTTCCCCCAGCTCGGGAGCACATCCAGGAGAGGAGGCAACATGCCCGTGTCTGCCAAGCCCAGTGGTTGCAATCTTTCAAAGGCTTGAATATTTTACACTTCCCTCTGTGGCTGGGCTCACATGCAGAATGGAGCACGATCGCCCCTGAATTCCAAATTTACTTTAAGTAATTAAACTCATTTATTTCCATCTGAATACACTCTGGGGTTGGAGGAGTTTATGGAAATCTGGGTAAGGAGAGTGAATAGATAAATAAATTATATGGGAGTGGGGCGGTTACTGATGGAGAGCTGGGGGGAAATGGCCTAAGCCAGCCGTAGCTTTCTGCCAGAGCGGGATGGGGATTCTGCACGGAGGCTACCTCTCACCTGGGTCCTGTGTCCAGCAAGAAGAGCAGGTGGGCTCTCAGAAGCCCTTGTAGGGCCTGGTGGGTGGGGACCGTTCTGCCCTGAGTCAGGCAGAAACTTCTGGTGCCCAGAAAGTGGGCAAGGTCTGTCCTTAGCTGGATCCCCCTCACCTGTGGCTTCTCCTTCTTTCTTTCCTTTTTCCCCCTCTTTCTATCCTTCCTTTTCCCATTTCCTCCATCCTCTTCATCACCCTTCAAGAAATAGTTGCTATTATCAATAGTCTCATCAATATCAATGAGTGGTTCCATCTCAAAATCAATTTTGTCTTGATGCCCTCTTCTGTCCTTCTAAGTCAGATAAGATTCTTTGCCCATCTGAATGTCCCCTAACCCCTCCTTCCACCCCCGACAAGGGCATTTTGCTTCTGCATTTCATCAGGTTCTACCTTGCACTGTAAGTGATTTATATAAAAATTGCAAGCCCTCCGGGGGCATAGGATCTGAACTTTTGAGTCGGTAAAGAAAGATATTCTCCTAGACAGGGTAGATGAGACAGAGATTCTTGTCACATCAGAAGCCACCAGAAAGTCAACTATGAACTGGAACAGGACCACAGCTCCCCCAACCCCACTGCTTATTAGGAGCTTTCTGTTCTCTCAGATGTTTGGCATGACACCTATATCCTAACAGGTGCTCAGTAATATTTATGGAATTGCACAAAATTGGGATGGGTTCAGTTAAATTCCCATTATCACATCTGGGATGGAACGTGGATCGGAACTGATGATTTCCGTTATCTGTGGGGTCTCATGCTCAACATCACATGGGGGAAAGGAGAGCAGGTTCCTCCGGTTCCCTTCCTGCATCGTACAGATTCACAAGCCACCTTCACAAATGTGAATACATGACTCCATTGGGCAGGAGATAGCTGTGCTTTTCCATTAAGTTCACTGTTTTGCTGCATCTCTCTTTTTTTGTCCTCTCCATCAGTTTTGGAACCTGTCATGCTTAGCGGGAGCAGTTTTCCACCAGTGCCCTCCTGGAGGATATCTTATCCCTGATCCCACACCAACTTATTTATCCAGCAAAGGCCTTGCATCTCACGCACCAGATCTTATCTGGGTGCTCACCTTGTCTCCAGACTGGCCTCCTTCTTGGACAAGAGCTTTCAGTTACCCCTGGAAGGGATGCTCCCAGTGCCCACACAGAGCTGCCTGTCCAGCTGGTGATGAGGACAAGGGAGCAAGGTCCAGACCAGCATGGCAAACACTCGAAGAGCTGTGATCGGCTCCTCAAAAAGTTAAAGAATTATCATATGACCCAGCAATACCAAAAAGAATTGAGAACATGTATTCAAACAACTGCTTGCACATAGCAGCACTCTTCATAACAGCCAAGGGGCAGAAATAGCCTGAATGTCCATCAACTGATAACTAGATAAACAGAACGTGGTCTATTCACACCACGAAATATTATGTTGCCATTAAAAAGAATGAAGTGCTGATAGATGCTTGAAAACATGATGCTAAGGGAAAGAAGCCAGACATAAAAGGATGAATATTGTATGATTCCATTTAGATGAAATATCCAGAAGGGGTAAATATATAGAGACAAAACATAGATTAGTGGTTGCCAGGGGCTGGGGGAGAGGGGGATGAAGAGTGACACTTGAGTAGACACAGGGTTTCTCTTTGGGGTGATGAAAACGTTTTGGAACTAGATAAAGGTGGTGGTTACACAAGACTGTGAATTAAATACTACTGAATTGTTCACTTTAAAATGGTTAATTTTATACTATGTGTATTTCATCTCAATTGAAAAAAAAGCTGTGATATTTGCTTTGGGCTTTCAATAGGGTGACCACATAATTTATTGTCCAATCTGGAATATTTTAGAGGTGTTTTAATAATTAAATCAGGGTAACAGGCATTAGACAAATTTCACCAAAGTATCAGCAGTTTCTACATTATTTCTACACATCCAGATGCCAAGTAGAGACATCTTAACTAGTTTTCTAGGTACTTACTTGATGTCAGGTGAGAGGCCATAGGTTAAAACTCCCCAGCTCTCCAGCACTGGGAAATTAGGTTAATATGTGATTGCTGCCCAATGGTCCCAGTCACAGGCTCTCCCATGCCTCAGGTCTTCGCATCCACTGTTTGCTCCACCTGGAGTGCCCTCGTTCCTTGGGCACCTGTAGAAACACTATTCCTGGGGGCCTGAACTAGAGACACCTGCCCTGAGATGCCTCCCTGACTTCCCAGGCAGAGCCAGGTGTTGCTTCTTACCTGTTCTCATTTATTGCACTTATCACTGTAATTGCACATCTGCCCCACCCCCCTTGACTGTCACCAACTTGAGGACAGGAAGGACATCTTATTCCAATTCACAATCACAATGGCTACATTGACACTCTGGAGTAAATCTTGGTAAGCTGAATGCACTAATCTTAACCGAGATGGGGAATGCATATGCTCATTCATTCACTTAACCGGCTTTAACAGACCACCTACCATCAGCCAGATACTGGTGATACTCAACGTGGAACTAGGTGAGCATGGTCTCCGATCTCAAGCTGCCCAGGGTCCAGTGTCGGAGAGAAAAGGTAAAATCGCAATTGTGCTAAGAGATACAGAGAACCGCAGGCTGCTGCTGACTTCTGAGGGCTTGAGACACAGGAATTGACCTGGTCAAGTAGGGCCTCCTTAAAGGGTGGTGATCAAGCTGAGCTCCAAAACCTGAGGAGAAGAATCTGCGAGGTAGGGAGAGTGTAAAGGGCAGGAGGAACAGGGTGTGCAACAAAGAGGGTCATAGCCACGCAACTGAAGGGAAGTTGGTGCAGCTGAAAGAGAGGGTGGGAGGGAGAAGGAGAGAGTGAGGAAGAGAGGGGAGAGGGGGTGACGTAAGGCTGGAGAGGACCAAGGGCTAGACCATGTAATGGGAAGTCATTTTAAACAGGGAAGTGACACGATCCAGTTTGCATTTTGTAAAGACCATTCTGGCTACACTTTGAGAGTAGGTTAGGAAACACATTTGAGGGACCAGATGGGGAAGTAAGGGGGAGGCTGTCAGGTACCCAGGCGAAAGATGATGGTGGCATGGACCAGGGGCACGGTCATTTCTGTATGGACACTATCTCCCAGCTCCCAGAAGAAAGGAGGCAGGACCCACCTATATGTGTCCAGTGCCGTTCACAGGTTACCCTGGGCCTCCTCATACCCCAGTTCCTTCCTTCCTCTCTGAAATGCCAGGAAAGCATTGTTGGGGATCCAGAAAGCCACCCCTCATCCTCCCCACCACCCAGTGTGCCTCCCATAGGTGGAGTGAGAACCATCTGGGATCCCCACCTTCTTTGACTGGGATGATTATCAGGTCCTGACCAGCTGGAAGACCTTGAGAAAACTACTCAGCATCTCGAAGCCTCCATTTCTTTACAAAATGGAGATGAGTCACAAGAACCCCCAATCTCTCAGGCTGTTGGGAAGATTCAGTATAAGATGCACATAAAGCACTTGGTAGAGAGTCATTTAATGCACTTATTAAGCATGATCTATTACATTATTACCAATATTATTATGTTCTAAAACAGGGGGACCCTTTGTTAAACTTCACATCTAGAGTGGGGACTCTTTGAAGGGCAGACGCTTGGTCTATTTCCCTGAGTTTGAAAGAGAGCCTGGCATCCTGTGGGTGCTCAGTGAACAGTTGTCTAATATGGGAGAATGGGAATGAAAACTGACCCATGAATTCCAAATTGTAAAGCAGGTTAAAGCGAGGCTATGATGGCAGATTGGGGTGAAGGAAGAAAGGGAATGAATCAGGAGCCCTTCTGACTCAATTCATTCCCCCCTTACCCACCCACCCCAGGACATCCTAGATGCATGTCTGCATCCAAGACAGGTGAGAACACCCATGGGCACATCCCACCAGCACAGCCGAATTCTGCGGCCAGGCAGGAGTTACCCGGGGGATGTTGAACCTGCTTCCCCCATCAGCAGAGGGTTTTCTCTTTTGACTAAGAGGATGTCATTTTCCACTTTCTCCCAGCTCAAACCAGGAGTTGTGCCTTCGAGAAGTTAAGCTAATAAAGCAGCGGCCATGGCAGCAGCGATAAGAGGCTTAGCATGAGGGGTTGGTGCTGACCCGGCAGCTTTGTCACCTGACAACCACTTGTGGTGCTTATGAGAAGGGAAAACGAGAATTATCTTTCCCTCCTGGGAGATGGCCCTCTTGCTTCCTCAGAAATTAGTTCCAAGGCCAGGATGCAGCAGAGGGGGGTTCAGCACTTCTGAATGATAAAGGGAAAATGCTGGGGGGAGGGACACCCCAGGCCCTACAAAAGCTTAAGGCTGATGGTAAATGGCCTTATTTAGATGGAAGTGATGGTCAAGTAGTGGCCTTTTCCCTAAGACTTTTCTCAGAGCTTATTCTTATGAGTGAAGAGCTGGGGAAGGAGGAAGAGAAAGAAAGGAGAGAGAAAATGAGCCAGGAAGATAGAAACTAAGAGAATAGCATCCCCCCCTGGCCCCCCCACACACACACAACAAGGGAAAGGGGAATTAGGAATGATCAGGGCTGTTGTGGATAAAGTCACCTAACCTGCTATGGTGATGAAGAAAAAGTACCCCTTTCATCTGTGCTGGTTGCCCAAGTATCAGAGAGCCGGTTCAGACACTGCATGGATTATGAGACAGTCTCCTGCTTCAAGCTGTCCAGTGCCTTCCATGTGTACTTAAGATAGGGCTTAAAACCCCTATCATGGTCTGCAGGGACCTGCATAATCTAATCTCACATCTCTCAGGGGACAGGCTTTCTCAGCTGCTTTGAAGGCTGATGAGATGAATAAGATAGCTCCTGCCAGGAATGCTATGTGCAGTTCACAGAGTAGAGCACTGAACAACTCAAAGCATCATTCCCAATGTGGTTGTCATGGATTTGAATATGATGACAATTTTTTGACCCATGACAGTAATATGTCATGTTAGTTATCTTCCAAAAACTTCTCTGGCCACCTGCTAAGAGAAGGTCTTCCCTGTTATTTTCTGTGATATCACCCTATTATTTCCTTTATAGCACTTAGTGCAATCCAAAATTATATTACTTATTTGTTTACTTTTTTTATTGTCAGTCTTCCCCTCTAGATGTGAGTCGCATGCAGGCAGGGACCTTGTTTATCTTCTTCACTCTCTCTTCTCAGCCCCTAAAGAATAAGTAAGCACACAATTTTTTTGTCGACTGGATGAATGGACATCACTAAAGTACGATTACTGAGTGGTATTTTAGTCTCTGGAGAGCTTCAGCCAGCTCTCGCATCCCAAAACATGGAAAGGATTGGATAGCCAGCTGAGTCACCTTGACTCTATCTAAACTGTGTGGAAGCACATGGATGGACATGGAAGCACAAGCCAAATCAGTGACGATCTTGCCCTCTCAGGGTCTGTGAACTCATAGAGGATGCAGATAAAATGCTGCATCTCCATTCCAGACACTTAGAAGAAAGAAAGCGAGTGGGCAGTGAAAAGTTGTGCTGTAGGCAGCCTCTAAGACAGCCCCCAGTGATCCCCACCTCCTGGTGTCCATGCCCTTGAGTAATCCTCTCCCCTTAAGAGGGACTCAACCTAATGACTCACCTCCAATGAATAGAACACAGCAAGAGTGATGGCACATCCCTTCCAACACTAGGTTATAAAAAGACTGCAGCTTCCTACTTGGGAACCCTCTAGTTCACAATCTTGTGCTCCCCCTCTCTCTCCCTCTCTCTCTCTCTCTCAGATCACCAGCCACCATGTTGTGAGGACACCAAGCAGTCTGTAGAGAGGTCCACGTTGTGAGGACCTGAGACTGACCAGCAACCACATGAGTGAGCTTAGAAGCAGATCTTCTGAGACCCGCCAACAGCTGCATGACTGAACCTGGAAGAGGATCCTCCTGCCCTAGTCCAGCCTCCAGATGAGACTGCAGCCCTGGCTGACAGCTTGACTGCAACCTCATGAGAAACCTTGAGCCAGGGGCAAGCAGCTAAACCACTCCCTGATCTTTGATCCACAAAAATTGTAGGATATTAAACACCTGTTGTTTTAAGCCACTGAGCTTTGGGATAATTTGTTACCCAGCAGTAGATAACCAATACACATCGGAAGACATCTTCTAGGCACTGCTAACCCAGAACATTGTTTCTACTGAGCAAGGACCTGATCATTCACCTGTGTAAGTTCAACAACCTCATCTATGGGGTGAAGGGGGCAGTAAATAAATAACTGTGGGATACACAAGAAGGTGAGCATGTGCATGTGTGTGGCTTTCTACTTACTAAGCCAGGTCACTCTCGTTTTTTCCTTATAATACCTCCATGAGGCTCATTTCTAGACAAAGAAAGAGAAGCCAACACATAGCTACTAAATGTAGCTCAGAAATGATGAGGGATTTGTCTAAGGTCACCCTCTTGGCAGTGCTAGAGTCTGAAGTTAGACTTGGGTTTTATGACTCCAAGGAGAGTGTTTTTCCTGAGTGGTTTAATTCCTTTACAAAGCTGGCCACCAAGCCATCCACCCAGCTTCCCCTCTGTCTCCGAGTTCTGAGGCCAGAGCTGGACAAGCTCCTGGTACTTCCCCGTGGACCCATCCCTTTGTTATACTGCTTCCTCATTAGAACCTCACTTTCATTGCCAAGCCAGTTCTCCTAATCTTGTGTCAACTCTGCCGCCTCTAATTATTTCACTGTAATTATTTTTCCTTAACAAAGGAGATAAAACTAATCATAACATCTTTTTGTAAGCCTCCAAGAGTCATGCTTAAATTACTGCACTGATTTGAAAGCCCCAGCAAGCAAATAGGAAATAATTATACTTTTATCTGGGTTGTGGCTGGTGTTTTGCCAGATACCTACTAAGTTCTTGTACAAAAACAAGAGGTCACAAGCAGAAAAAATGACTTTGTCATGAAAATCATTCCACTTGTGTTGAATCTTCCTCCTGCAAATTTGTAACGTGGAGGGGATAGGAGTGAGGTGGGGGGGAGCTGGAGAACCAGTGATGTCTCCAATGTGTCCCCAAACCACACTGTTCTCAGGCCAGACTCCTGATCTCTGATTAGTGCCAAGCTGCCATCTGGTCAACTCCTCCCCAGGAGGGGCTGAATGTGTGTGCTTCAGTGGGGCACAAAGTGAAGGCAATGGCTGACATTTATTATGCACTTACTATAGGGTAAGTGCTGTTCTGGAAACTGATGTGCCTTGCCTCATTTAACCACTATAACAGCCTAAGAGGTAACTGTCAGCATGCCCATTACATAGATGAATAAACTGAGGCTAAATAACAGCCAAAACCATGAAGCTAGCAAATGACAGAGATGGGTCTAGAACTCAGGTCTGTTTCACCCTAAAATGCTTATTCTTTCCACCAATTTCTACTCTATGTAGCACTTCAGTGGGGAGGTGAGGATGGAGGAGTAGATGGACCCTTATTTTTGAGGTTCTCCTTGCATTCAAGCCTCTCCCCGTGAGAACATCTCAGGACCTCCCTCAGAAGATCTAAATGGGATTAAGCACATAGTGCAGTGACCGATGCATTGAAGGCTCTCGATGCATGCCAGCTCCTTTGCCGTCTAATCTTCTTCTTAGGGAAGAAAATAAACACATAATGTAGTGGGGCTGGAGAGTGAGAGACTAGGATGGTGCCCTAGGGAAGCTGAGCTTATCGCAACAGTGGAGGTCTCTGAAGATACATGGCTGTGGCAAAAGATAAGAGGAACAGGAACTTTAGTGCTTCAGATCTTCCACAGGTATCCAGCAAAACTCCTCATCAGTGATAACTCTGGGGGCAAAACAGAGGATGAACGTATGTCTGGGATGGACACAGATAGTGGAGTCCGAGTGCAAGGACATAGAGAACAGGGCAGCTCCATCTGGCCCAAATGGTAAGACCCCTTTCTGCCAACAACCTCAACTTTAACAAAGCAAATCAAAGGACAGCATCTTGGGTTTTGTTCCCCTAGACGCAGATGATGAGTCAAAGATCCAAGCACAGGTAGTTTATTTGGGAGGTGACTGCAGGCAATGGAGGTGGGAAAAGGGACATGACTTGCATTATTAGGCAGGGAACCACTGTGGGTAACTGAAGTTTGATCCCACTGGGGAACACTGGGAGCCAAGGTCAGAGTTACCCTACCGAAAGGGCTTGGGGTTGTGGGTATTTGTGCACCAGCTTCCATCTGTCATGGAACAGGAAGCGCTTCCAGGGGGAGTTAATTTGCCAGCACTTCCAGCCTGCACTGCACGCAGAGGAACTCAAATGGCTCCAAAAAAAGAAATTCTCAGGCAGAGATGTAGGGCTGCCAGCTGGAAGTTGGGTTGCTGTGCACCCTAATGGCAAGGACAGATGGGAGGAGGGAACCGATGCAGGGACAAACCCAGAGGCTGGAAACCCTCTCCTCCTTTGACCAGGAAGCTACCCTGGACAGCTCCTTTCCTCCCTCTGCTAGCCCAGCCCTGACCCAATGATGTCATCCTCCTCCAGTCCACTAACCAGCCTCCAGACCTGAATCTTCCTACCTATCTACCTATTTTTCTACCTTACCAGGTTCCTCTCCTCCTGGTGCTCAGAAAAGTCTCTCATAGTCACCACTGTCAGGACTTCCCTCTGCTTGAAGGCAGAGGGATGGACAAATTGACCCTCAGTTAAGTGTTCTGAGCCTGAGTCAAGAAGACTTCGGCACCTCCTAGACCATGCGTTGAGTTGGGGGTGCTGTGTAGCCAGGTAGGGGAGACTGTGCCCCTCTCTACGTGATGCTAAGTGAAACTTCTCCCCGGAGAGTGGCCTGAGGAGCAGGAGTGCCCAGGCTATACAGAGGTCTCCACCAATTCCACTTCCTTCTAATTCTGGGCACCTTTGGTGACCATTCTGAACTGCTGGACTGAACCCCCTGTGGTCAGGCTGCCTTTTAGAGGGTCATCAAGAATACAAACAGGTCACGGATTGCAATGCTCTGACATCTGACCAAGGCTGGGTTTGCCCCCTATCTTTATCCCACCCTTGGTGAATGAGCCACCCAGAGCAGCCACCCTCCAGCAAGGGAACTGCCACACAGACCTCAGGAGGTAGAGGTGCCTGGAGTGGGGGTGGCTGCAGAGTTGGGCTGCCTGGTAATTTCACTTACGCAATACACAAGAGAAGAGAACCTGTTGGCAGTGGGGCGGGTTTGCATTGGGCACCCCCTTCCACACACAGAGCAGCTCTCTTTTCATCTGTGTAGCACTGGGCATCTCTATGAGACTTTTTCAAAGAAAGGGGCCCACCAGTTTTCATTCATAAATGCATTAAATAGAAACTAAGATTCTACAGTGTTCCACCATGGATCTGGTCCTGGGAGGAAGTATCATCTAGTAACTAAGACTAAGGCTCCCTGAATTCACATCTGAACTCTACCGCTCACCGGGCATGGCCTCAGGCCATTTCCCCAAGTGTTTCGTGGGTGTAAGGAGTCCCCCCCTTCATGGGCTGTAGTGAGCAGTGAAGGAGTCCTCACAGCTGGACACGTGTGCAGTGCTCCATAAATGTTAGCACGTAAAGTCACGAAGCATAAGCGAGGCGAGTCCCTTCCCTCCATAAGCCCAGCCCACTGAAGGAGACGAGGCGGATCACATCGCCACCAAGTTATTACACAGTCACAAACGTGCAGTGTGCTCTGAAGGGAGGCAGCATGCTCTCTGAGATCAGTTTCAGACAGACAGACGGACACTTAGGGAGACTGAGGCATGTAAAGCGGGAGATCCTGGCTCAAGGGCGTGCACCAAGGGCCAGCAGGACGGGAACTCTAAGTCTCAGTTCCAAATCCAGTCCTCTTTCAATTGCACAATGTTTCTCACAAAAATCACTGGGTCTGTCCATGTGACCCTGAAGCCACTACAGGTCGATAATCTGCAGTTTCCAAGTTTTGAGGGATTGCAGAAATTATCCACTAAACGCATGCATCCCCCACCCCACTCTCCTCGCCAACGCCCGTGGGAAAGCATAGAACTTCGGTCTGAATACCCCTCAAGTGGTGGAGTACTCACCCCTCCCAAGTGACTCAACTCTCAAAATCAGGAAACCATCCTTTGGATAGTGTATAGTTCAATGATGTACCTTCCTGAACAGCCAGCAGGGCTTACCATTTGCATTTTCTCATCCAGAGATCTGACCGAGGCCAGGCCTTGTGGAGGACGCTGTAGCGAGCCACCCAGGCCCCTTTCAAGAATCAAGGATTCATTCATCCGTTGATGGCACTTACGTTGCTTCCAAGTCTTAGCTGTTGCGAATAATGCTGCAATGAACACAGGAGTGCATATATCTTTTCAAATTAGGGTTTTCGTGTTCTTTGGATGAATATCCAGAAGTGGAATAGCTGGATCATATGGCATTTCTATTTTTAATTTTTTGAGGAATCTCCATATTGTTTTCCATAGTGGCTGCACCAATTCACATTCCCACCAGCAGCATATGAGGGTTACTTCACTCATATGTGGAAGACAAACAAACAGAGAGCAGATTGGTGGTTACCAGAGGGAAAGGCAGTCGGGGAAGGGCAAAAGGGGTAAAGGGGCACATGTGTATGGTGACACATGGAAACTAGACTTTTGGTGGTGAACAGGATACAGTCTATACAGAAGTCGAAACATAACGATGTATGCCTAAACTTACATAATGTTATAAACCACTGTGACTTTAATTTAAAAAAAAAAGGATTAAGGGTTCATTCCCACAGCTCCCGGGAGTGCGGGCAGCAGGCAGCCCTCAGTCCTCTCCTGGAACAGCCTCAGTTGAAGGGAGCCGCCTTGCTGAAGCTCATACCTTCTTCCTGGGGCAGCTCAGGTGTAAAGACCTGGCCCTCTCGCCCCAACATGGAGCAGTTCTGAATGGTCATTCAATCTTCCAGACTCCCCCTTGGGTCGACTCAGGCTTCTATTCATATGGCATTGCAGCACATCTTCTCCTCTGCCTAATTCCTGCTTTGTTCTCTCCCCTTCCCCAGGTATGCCCTTAGAGAGCTCCCTGATAAACCTCTGCATACGCTAACCATCCCGGAGCCTCCTTCCTCAGAAACCCAGCCAGCCGCACACACCCACCCCAGCGAGGCACAAACAGCACCCCGGTGTCCAGACTCCAGGCCAAGGCTGTTCCCGTGAAAAAGGACCTCTGTCCTTGTGTTCGTTTCCTAGGGCTGCCCTAAGAGAGGACCACAGATTGAGTGGCTTAAACAACAGAAATTTACTATCTCACAGTTCTGGAGGCCGGAAGTTGGAGATTAAGGAGTCAGCAGGGTTGGTTCCTCCGAGCGCTGGGAGGAAGATCCTGCTCCAAGCCTCTCTTCCAGCTTCTGGAGGTTTGCTGGCTGTCTCAGGCATTCCTTCCAGAAGCCTTGGTCCCATCTCTGCCTTCATCTGCACATGGTGTTCCCCCTGTGTGCGTGTCTGTGTCCAAATTTCCCCTTTGTATAGGGACACTAGTCATATAGGATTAGGGGCCCACTCTACTCCAATATGACCTCATCTTAACTAATTTCATCTGCAACTATGCTATTCCTAAATGAGGTCGCACACGGAGGTCCTGGAGGCTAGGACTTCCACATAGGAATTTGGGTGGGACACAATACAACCTATAACATTCCTCTCAAGGAAAATACTAATTTACTGTGAGGTGCCAGCTAAGGCATGTGCAGCGGGGCACGTGGGTGGCATCTACCACCATCCACAGCCAAAGCAGGCAGGTAACTGTCTATTAGTTTGCTAGGGCTGCCATAACAAAGTGCCACAGACGGAGAGGTTTAAACAACAGAAATTTATTTTCTCATAATTCTGGAGGCTGGAAGTCCAAGATCAAGGTGTCAGCAGGTTTGTTCCTTCTGAAGTCTTTCTCCTTGGCTTGTGGATAACTGTCTTCTCCCTGTGTTTTCACATGGTCTTCCCTCTGTCTGTGTCCTAATCTCCTCTTTTCATGAGGACACCAGTCAAATAGGATTAGGGCCACCCTAATGATCTCATTTTAACTTCATCACCCCTTTGAAGACCCGAACTCTAAATATGGTCACCTTCTGAGGTGCTGGAGGTTAGGACTTCAACAGAGGAATTTGGGGGGACACAATTGAGCCCATAACAGGGAAAGAGAACACACCACAGTCTGCGTGCATGGGCCTGACTTTTTCCACCCTGCCCTCTCCTTGTCCCATTATTCTCTCGCGTCATAGGCTTTTAGGTAGGGGGTTTCCCATATTTCCTGCCCTGAGGACACAGTGAAAAACACACACATCCCAAAACAAAACTAGCTCCCAAACACCTCTCCCAAGTGGTGGAGAAGCCGCTGCTAGGAACACGCATCAAAGTCGAGGGGCATCTTTGTATTCCGCCGGCCTGGCTTACAAGGTAAAGTGGCATGCAGATTTCTTATTTAATAAATTCCCACAGAAAATTAGTTTTTCACAGTGGGAAGAATTTCAAGGCTTGCCGAGATGAGCGGGCAGGATCTAATCACTGTCGAGGCTTTGTACATACACCAGGCATTGCCCATCTCTGAATGATCCAATTACTCTGCGGAGGCCCATCTGCCTCACCTGCATACTAATCGCAAGACAGGGGAGCAGGAAGCACGCTGGCCTTTTCGGGAAGCTCCAGACGCACGTGGCTCCCTCACTGACCTTCTGCCAATTACATTCATCTCAATTCTATTAGCTCATCTTTTGCCCGAAGGTGACATATGCCTGGCTTAGAGGGAAGCGTGCCTCCACCAGCTTCCCTCAGCGAGGGGAGAGGGTGTCAGGTCTGGAGAGCACACACATGGCTTGCACCACCCAGGGCCCCAGATTTGCTTCTCGAATGTCCCCTACAATAAGGACTGGTGAATGCCGGAGGATGCATCCTTCCCGGGGGACAGTGCAATGACTAAGTTGACCTAGATCTGATAGGTTAGTGGGGTTTGTGGGGTGAGGAGGAGAGACAAAGTGAGGGGTCAGACACCTACCTGGGTTTGAGTACAAGTGTCACTCTCAGAGGTGACTTGGGATAGAAAGCTTTACTTTTTTGAGCCTCTGAAGCCTTGTAGGTAAAAGGGGGGTGGATACACTTCCACTGCTGAGATAGTATTTTCGTCTGCTTGCCCTCCGCCTTTTCTAGCCACTTATCATCCACCTCTGTCTAAATGAGCTTGGGTTGTTTTATGGACTAGAAGAGACAGGAGCTTATAGTAAGGGTGTCTAACAAATGTCCCCCTTACGCAGATGAGCAGCCATGTCTCAGTGTAACGCAAGGCACTGTGTGCCACAGAAACACCAGGAAGGGCCAAGTAGTCAGGGATGACTTCTCAGAGGAGGATACAGTGACACTGGGCCATGAACAAGGGCAGGGTGGAGGGAGAAAAGACATTCTGGAAATACATAAGAACAAAGAGGTGGAGAGGAGACTATTATGGCATGTGTTGACTGGGGGGACCTCTTTGATAAAATTGGATGGGATTTGTGTACATTCTTCAGTAAAGAGCATTTCTCCTCCCAAAATACACACACACACACACACACACACACACACACACACCTGATAGAAGAAATAAGTCAACTCAGGCAAGTCCAGGAGAGGCTGGGAGCCCAAAGTCTAACCATGGGGGGCTGGAAAGGGTGCACATGTGTGCTGAGGGTGGGGAGTCTAGGATGACTTACATGAGATGAGAACTGTAATAGCCAAGGGCAAGGTTAACAGTAGAGTTGACTCCACAGGCTTAAGGGTCCATGGGGGCAAAGCTTGCAGGTGAGATTTAGGTCTTGGGGGTTCTCTTTGTGACTTGTAAGTTTGTCATTCAGTGTTTAAAGAGTGACAACTCTGTGCCAGTCTCTGGGCTTGGAGTAGAGGGGAGGAGGGTGGGCAGGAGTGGGAGAGACTTTATGAAGTCTTTTCTCCCTACAATAAAACGAAGGAACTTCACTTCAAAGAAAGGCGGTGTAGTATTACTTGGTGGAAGAACAGAGGCTTAGAGTCATTCAGACTTGGGTTCAAACTCTGGCTCTGCTATTTGTCAACTGTGGACCTTGGGATAGGGTGCCGAATGCCCAAGCCTCAGTTTACTCATCTATAAAATGGGAATATTAATTCTTACTTAATGATTGTGTTGTAAGGGTTAGAGATACTGTGAATAAATTTCTTAGAACAATGCCTGACTCGTGGTGAACAATAATGGACATTTGTCAGTACTTAGAGCCTATAGTCCAACAGAGGGAATATCATTCATTCATTCAACAAACATCCATTGAGCCCTAGCCATGTTATAGGCATGACATGTATAATTATTAATAACAGGAAGCTGCAAGTACCATCAGAAGTACTAGGGACCATGAGAGCTTAAAGGTAAGACATTTCTAGGTGGAGAAGCAAGGAAGGCTTCCTGAGGGAATCTTGAAGAGTAGGGAATGTTTGGACATGGGGAGGTTGAAGGAGGGCATTTCCAGAAGAGGCGAGACCATGAGCAAAAGCACTAATGTGGAAAAGCTGAGGATATGAGCAAAGGATAGAGAAAAGTCTCACTTGGGTTGGACTCATGACGTGTGAAACAGCGCTGCTCAACAGAAATTTCTGTGATGATGGAAATTTCCTGTATCCTTACTGTCTGATATGATAGCCATCAGCTCCATGTGGCCATTAGGCACTTGAAATGGGGCTGTTATGGCTGAGGAACTGAATTCCTAATTTTACTTAATTTAAATGTAAACGTAATGGCCACATGTGGTTAATGGCTACCCTGGTGGCTAGCACAGGTGTGAAGGGTCTGAACTAATGAATTGAGGTCAGACTGTGGAGGGCCTGGGCGCCATGCTAAGAGCTGCATTTCATCCTTAGATTATAAACCACCACAGTTCAGCTCTGGAAGCCATGCCAGTGTAGAGGGCAAGAGGAATTCTAAAAGGGGACCCCCGAGGAGAGAGAATCAATTTGCCAGGACCTAAAATTGCTCAGAAGAGCAATAATCAGGATCCTGCCTAAAACGATGACAATGAGAATGGAGAGGAGAGGATGCATGTGAGAAATAGCCCCCATGTACAGCCTTCAGGAGACGGACGGTGGAGAGGGTCGAAGGAGAAATGTGACTGAGGGGATGCTGAGATGCGAGACATAATGACATGCGTCTCAGTGTCTTGTGACACCAGGCACAGGAGAGAGTGAAGAAAGGCTGACGATCTGGAATGAAGGAGAGGAGGCAGGTATCTCTGGGGCCGACGGCCGTGATTACCGATAGACCAGCTTCTCTGCATCCCACGTGCCTCCCAAATAGAGCCACCGTGCTGTCTGACTCTCCCATGGGGAAGATTTCTCTTCCATTAATTTACCCAAGTAATCCCAGCTGTGGAGGCTTGGCTTTGGGGGACTGGAGCCCCAGGGCCCTGGAGGGGGCTCCTGCGGCCTCCTGGACGTCTGGATGGTGGTTGTGATTTCTTCCACGGAGAGGAGGCTGTTTGGCATTCCTAGCACTGCCCACTCCTCTCATGTCCTTCTCGGAGCTGGCCGCCAGGTCCCCAAGAACCCTGCATGACATGCTGGAGAGTGGTGATTTGTTTTTGTCCTATTAACTTCTGGAAAGGACAGAAACGGATTGCTGGGCTGGAGTGATCGCCTAGGAAGCATATGGATGAGGAGCGGGCAGCGTGAGGCCAGAGTGGGAGGCTGGAATAGCCAGGCTAAAGGGATAAGGAGCAAATAGAATCTCTATCTCTTTACTCACATCGACTGAAATAAATCTCTGTGAAGCAGAGTTGTTTGGAGAGCTCTCTCTCTCTTTTTTTACCCTTTTGGCACGTGCCATTCTCACTGCCTGGAAAACATACTCTGTCCTCTCCTCCACTGTCCTCACTCACATTTGCGTGCATTTATTCATGAATCAGCGAACAATGGGTTGAGCATCTTCCATGCGCCTCTCATTGTGTTAGCGCCTGAGTGCACCCCAGCGACAAAAAGAGACAGGATTCCAACCCCCACCCCACCCACAAAATCGAGAAAGCTTAGATACTAATCAATGAACTGCCTAATATAGCTGTAATTATAAACTTGGATAATGTTGTTGAAGGAACTCTTGCCAAGCTTTAAGCATGCCCATGCAGATGCCTCTGTGGAATGACGTCTCTGTGCCTCAATTTATTCATCTGCAAAGTGGCGTTGAGAATAGAACCCCTGTATGTTGTGCAGAGGATTACATACGATTTTACATGTAGGTACCCGAAAGAGCACCTGCCACTGTTGGCTATTATGATCGTCACTCCTCCATGAAGGTCAAACAGGACAATGGACTCTGGCCCCAGGATCATTCTCGAGGCCAGGATGTGTCAGAAGTTTGATTGGTTTTGTGTCTGAGCAAGAGGTCCGCCAGATCTTCCAGAAACACACCGTGAGTCAGCCTCTCCCTGCCTCTGGGGTAGCACAGTTAGAACCCTGCTCAGTGGTACACAGAGTCTGTTTCCTGAATTCCTGGCCTCCCGGGGAACTATGAAAAATATTTGGAGCTACAGAGCTCAAATCTGTAACATTTCAGAGAGAAACGAGTCTGCTCAAAGAGAAGAGTTAAACTGCAGCAAAAGGCATGACTTATTGGCTGTCTGGGGATATGCTCTTACATGTGGCTATCATCAGACTGACAGAAAAATGTTGGGGGATCCCTGTTGAGCCTTCCAAACTGAGTAGTCTCCTAAGAAACTTGCAGCAGGGATGAAAAGGTTTGTTCACCTTATCCCAGCCAAGAGAGGGCCACCCTGAGGCTGGTCACTTTCCTAGGTGCTGAAGTGTGTTCTTCTAACACAAAGTAAGTGAAGCAAACCTGGATAGTGGCTACTGTATCTTTCCCCATGTTCTTGCAGATTGAAAGCTGATTTTTTTGAGAATAACATTGATCCTACTCACATGTTTCCTAGGAGATAGTAATGATAGAAATATGAACTATTAAAGTTTAAGCATCTATGAGCCTTTAAAGAAGCTGGGTAAGGATGCAAAGGGAAGAAGGCAGAAGGGAATAACTGTTCCATGTTAAAAGGAGTATGGGTAGGTTTAAGTGGTGGGGAAGGAAAGAAAAGACTTTTGACTTACAGAAAAGATAGGTAGGTTGCAAAGGAGGACCACAGAGAGAAAGAAGAGAGATTTGAGCAGCTGATGAAAAGGAGAGGAAACTGGGAATTAAGAGTTGATGTTTAGGAAATGTAGCAGATGCTGTTGATGCCTTACCCAGGCTCCCCATTACCTGCCAGAGCATTAGCCCCCAGATACTGGAATTTTGGCTGACAACAACCCACACATCCCCCTTCTCCAAATAGAAACCCCCTCACCCTAGAGGCTATGCCTATCCTCCCCCACCACTGGAGGCAAATCTCAGTAAATGGCACAGGGTGCCCTAAGCTTGGCCCCCTTGCCTCAAGATGGGACCAACTTTGTTGTGCCATTCATGTTCCAGAGCCTCCCATGGGATTAGTTTGAGACTGGATTCTAGCTGAATGTACATCCTTGCTTAGTCTTTTATTTTTCCTTATCCTTCTTTCTCTTCCCTTCTCCGGAAAGCACCGTCCCAGTAAATCTCCTAACAAGAATCCCCCTCAGGCTCTGCTTCTAGGGCACCTGACCTAAGACAGCAAGTTTTACACTGTGTATTATACTACACCTCCTACACGCCCCCTTCCCAGGAAACCTCAGGAATATAGACTTAGTTCTTGCATTCTTTTGAATTTAGAAATGTGCATCTTGGGCTGTAATAATATTCTGAGATTGGCTTAAGGTTCAGCAAAACAGTTAAGTCACTTTCAGTTTACAATTAAAATATTAGTAATATCTATCATGGAAGGAATGCCTCTGTTCTAAGGACTGTTTTGGGTACTTGACACCTGTTATATTATTTAATCCTCCCAACAGCCCTATTAGATGCCCACTTTTACCCTACAGTATAAACAAGGAAATTAAGTCTATAGGAGATAAACTAACTTGTCCCTAGTCACATAACATGTTAGTGGCAGAAATGGGTTCAGACCAGGCTTTTTCGAATCCAACACGTTTGCTACACAATAGGCCACATTGGCTCCTTCTCCAGCTCAATAAGAATAAAGACCAAGCTTCCAAGTTCTCATTTCAGAATGGAAGTGCAGACTCCCTCGGCCCTGGTATTTTGAGCACGTTTATTTTCTTCTTCAGTCAATGACACAGAGGTTGGTATTTACTAGAGAGTCCAGCAATGAGTTGACTGAAATCTAGCTCCTACCTCCAGAAGCTCATCTGAGAAATCTAATATCTGAGATAGATAATCTAATGGGCATGTGAGTCATCCATTTCTTGGGATTCTCTAAGCTCTAGCCTTGTATTGAGTTAGAAAGACAGGCAGCTGGACCGTATTATGTTATCTCCCTCCATGAAACCGCGTCAACTACATTAAGATTTAACACTATGACCTCAGCATTTATAGCAGATGAGGGCAATAAATGTCGATGGGGACAACCTTTTGGTTGAACACGTTGCTTTTCTATTGTAAAATACTTCTTAAATGTGGATGCAGGTGACTGACAGCCTCTCAGAGTTCAGTGCCTGTGCAATGTTCCCTCCTGTAGGTGAACTTTGTGTTCCTTCTCCACGCAGGATAGACTATATGACCCAATATGTTCCACATTTTGCCTTTGCTGCCAGGAAACTCAGAGATAAATTCAGCGCTATGATGGCTATAATATCTATGTTGGATGTCTACCCTTACAACGTTTTTTAAGTGTTTTATTTTTGTTATGTTTGACTGTATCCTCAAATTTTTAAATAGGTGTAGCAAAAGACTAAAAGTAAATCAGCGTGTTGGTATAGGGAACACTGGAAAAGTGGACCACTGAGGTTGTATTCAGATCTGGTGGCACAGTTTTAAAAAAATCCCCAATGGACATCCCTCTACTCCACCATCACTGTCGTGACCACAATCCAGGCCACCATCATCTCCCATCTGGATGACTGCAAATGCTGGTGGGCCAGTCTTCAGTCTTGACCGACTCCTTGCCTCTCCTTTAATTCTTCATTTTGTAACTAACTAATCATTGTACACATAGACCTGGCTCTGTCACTAGGTGACCTAAAAGACTCCAAGACTCCTGCACATTCATTGGTAAAATGTGCTTCTAAACAGGAGTGCAAAGTTGTGTGGGGGTTACTCAAAGCCCTGTGAGGATATGGACATCTTTCTGGAACATTAGTTTAACTCCATGGTAAGTAATTTAGAACACCAATTTGATATTAAAAGAAATGTAATATAACATGGAGCCAAATGCCCAATGTGCATATACATTTGATATTGACACTTGAGGCTTTGAAGATGTTTCCCAGCTGGGTTGGACTACTGAGAAATTCCAGCACCTCATTCCTCCCCGGAGCATTCTTGATACTCTTCTCTATCCTTGGGAAGGCTTTGGAAGCCCAGCTATAGGATAAAATCCCACTTTTTTATCAAGGCCTCCAGGCTCCTGTTGACATCTGCAGCCTCATCTCATGACAGGTGAGTCTTCACACATTTGGCTTCAGATCCTCACCGTGCTTTGACTGGGCCATGCTCTCTTCACACTTGGCCTTTGCACATGCCGTTCCCCCAAAGTGGAACACCATTTCCTCCCCACCACACCTGGACAGCCCCTGTCTGTCCTGCAGATTTTAGGTTAGGAATCACTTCTGGGAAGTTTAACAGGGTGAATTCGATCGTCTTTGGAGGTTTCACAAGATCTTGGGCTACATTCTACTGGTTAGTGTATCTCATAACAAATGGTCAATGCCTCTCTACTTATCTCTTACTTCTCGTCCCTCATTGGCTTATAAACTCTACCATCATCACCATCAACACCATCATCATCATCATCGTCAGAGCTCTCACTATATTCCAGGCACTTTACAAGCTTTAACTCACTTAACCATTTAAAGTACTATTATCCCCACCATAGAGATGAGAAGATTGAGGCATAAAGAGGTACAGTCGTGGGCAGAGGTCATTCAGGGAGTAAGAGGTGAAAAATTGAATTTCAACTCAGATCTGCTCCTGCGAGACAGGCAGAACTTTCAATGTCCCATCTAATCCGTTACTCTTCTTATTCATTGTCTGTTTACCCTGCTAGGTAAACCTCCACAAGGACAGAGAAGTAGGGTGTTCAGTGATGAATCCAACAAGAATACAATAAACATTTGTTGAATGAATGAGTAAATGAACTATGCCATCTGCCCTCAGTATCAGTTGGACTCCCAGAACCTAGCACGCACCGGGCACAGAGAAGGAGGTAAGTGAACACGTGTCACTGGGTGAAAGAGTCTTGCCTCCTCAACAGTCCCACTGAGGAAGTGGGCTCCGGCTGGGCCCATGTGTTTTGTTGGTGCTGCTGTTGTTTCCAGAATCCCTCACGACAGGGTAGAGGGCCTCTGGGCCGCCATCCAAGGTCAGAGGAACCATGCCTGGCTGTCAGAATGTCCCGAGCCCTGTGCCCTGCCCCGGCTCTGCCTCAGGAGCTGTGTCCCCCTCTGGCGGTTCCATGCCTCACTCCCTGCATCCCCACTGGCTCCCTCCATTAGTCCAGACCCTCCCCTCCCTAGGCACATGGCCAGGACCGGTGAGTTTCCTTGGGTGCCTCATGGTGCCTCCTCCGCCTGGCCATGAGGTGGGAAGGACCCCTCTGCCATTTTGCCACCACATACATCCAATTAGGCAGGCTCTCGGTGGTGGACGAAAGCTGGCTGTTTCCTTGACAGCAAATACCCAAACTGACTGAAACAATTAGTTTGTCTATTTTAAAACTGAATTCCAACGCTTCCATGGCAACCAAAGTTATTAAAAGATGTAAATTAAAGTGTTGTGCAGGAAAGATGGCTTGGCATGGAAGGCACTTGTTTTGGGGAAAGAACATGAAGAACTTCAAACCGAGGGCATCCCCCTACCCGGACGCACATTGCGACCAGCTGGAGGGAAGCAGCTCCCACGGCTCCATCTCACACCCTCAGCTTCTGTTACTGCCTCACATGGGAGACATCCTGGTCTCTCACATGCACCAGAGAGATGAGGGGCTTTGCACTTTCTGAAGCCCATTCTGCCAAGAAGGAAACCTGCGAAGAGTAGGTGGGAGGGTTGACATCAGTGTAGTGCCTACTGTATACCTATCTAATAAGAATGAGAATTGACACCTGTTGAGTGCTTTCTATGGGCTGGCATTGTGCTAAGGGAATTGCATGCATTATCTCACTGAGTGCTCCCATCAGAGGAGCTAGAATCTCAGTTCATTCCCATTTCACAGATGGGGAAATTGAGGCCCAGACAGAGAGGAGACTGAAGGAGTCACACAGCCAGTAAGAGAGAAATGGGATTAGAGCCCACATATGTCCGATCATATTATATTTCCTGAATTGGTACCAGACAAAATGCTGGGTAAATGGATTATTCCACTTAATCTTCTTAATAATCCTAAATGGCAGCATGGTGTAGGGTTGACACCTCAGGCTCCAGAGTCAGACCGATGGGTGACTCTGGTGACCCCCAGCTCCTCCAGCAAGATCACTAACTCTTAGCACCTCAGTTTACTCAGCTGAAAAGTGAGTACTGCGTGGTGGTGAGGTTAAAGTGAGCTGATGCAGGAGAGGCACCTTGCCTGGTGTCTGATAAATGATAAGTATTACCAATGCTCTTTGTATCATTGTTATTTTCTTTACAGGTGAGGAAAAGAGGCCCAGAGGGGTAAAGCAGCTTGCTCAAGGACACACAGCTAGGATCCAGAGCCAGCTCTCGTCTCCAAGTTTGTGCTCTCTCCCCCATGATGGAGGGAATAATATAGTTTTCTCAAGATCTACAGTTAGAAGCCTTTTCATGGTGAAGCAGGGACACCCAGAATCTCCGGTCAACATGCCCCTCGTCTCACGTCCTGGGCTGCTTCTGCAAAGGTGGACCCAGAAAGGAGCAGCTGTGTGTTACATCATGATAATTACACTGGCTACCATTGATCGGGTCTTTGTTCTCCTCCAGACACTCGCTCTGGCTGCATCCTGGCTCTCTGCTCCTTGGCTGCTCTGAAATGGCTTCAGTGCTTTAAGATGCACGTTGGCACTTGAACAATGGCTGATTCTTCTACCTTCGTCTGGCTAGCGCTTGCTGGTCTCTCAGGATCCGGTTTAAACGTGAATTCCTCTGAGAGCCTTTCCCTAACCCGGCTGGCAAGATCCCGGTAGGGCATCCTCTCTCCCAGTGCCTGGCGCTGCTCTGTGCTAGCTCTCAGCTGGTTGTCATTATGTGCCTGTCCCCCTACGAGGACATGCATAGAATCTGTTCGTACTGTTTCCTCGGTGCCCAGAATGATGTTTGGCACAAAGCAGGCACTTAATATAAATTTCTGGAATGAACGAAGGAGTGAATGAATGAATGCACTATGGCATTTTGTATTGAAGAGTGTGTGAGAATCAACATACTATTCACCAAATCTTGACCAGTCCAGGGCCTCAGTTAATACTCCTAGCAAAGAGACATGCACAGCCCGAAGTGGGTGGGGAAAGGACCTTCCCCTTAGCCAGGGAGAGTCATGCAGTTAGAACTGGGCCATGCACAGTTTCTAGGCAAGGTAGTATAAATGCAATCATTCATTCATTCAGTTTCCTATTAATTCATTTTTTTAATTAAACAAATATTTATTAAGTATTTACTAACTATGGGCCAAGTGTTGCAGGCAGGAACACAGGACATTGACATGGGGCTTGCACTTCCAGGGAACAGCCGTGGCATAAAACAAGCTTTTGAGCAGACAAATGAGTGAAATAGTTGTAAATTGGGATAAGTCGTATTTTTTAAAAGCTTCATACATAAAATAATGGAAGGCACTTACTTTGGAATGGATTAATAGGGAAGGCATCTGGGGAAGGAGGAGGAGAAGCTGACCAAGTGGAAAGCCAGTTAGGGGTCATTCTAGGCAGAGGAAACAAACTGTGCAAAGGCCCTGAGGCAGAAAGAACTTGGTACACAGAGGGTCTGAGAGTCCGAGCAGCTGGGGAGTAAGCAAGTGGAGAGCGGTCTGAGATGAGCTTGCCGAGGGCAGCAGGGCTTGGGTCTTGTAAGACCTTGGAGGTCTTGTAGGAGTTGGATGTATGTGTGTGTGTGTGTGCGTGTGTGGTGCTTGCTCTGTTGTTCTGAACACCAGAAATCTTAATGTCATCATTTTATTTGAGCTCATGTCACTGGCCACATGCCCCTCCAACTTTGCTCTAACATAGCGGGTGTGCAAAAAGTGTCTGCAGTGAGGAGAACACCAAGGACTGAGACCAAACAGAATTCTGCTACAACCATTCAGTTGCATGGTCTGGGTTCCTGGGTGGACCGATCCCCTTCTCTGGGCCTACATTGTCACCTCTGCAAAAACAGGGGAGAGGAACGCAAGATGGAAATCCACCCAAGGCAGGCATCTGGAGAAGGGCTGCTTCGTTTTTGGTTGTTGCATTAACCGGGGCTGCTGTGGCGTGCAGGGCCAGGCACCAGGATTGTGACCGTGCTGCCACAAATGTGGACTCCTTCAAAGCAAAGAGTCTCTGAATGGGATCTCTCTAAAGTCCTCTTAGGGCTCTAATGGTCCCTGAACCTAAGGCAAGGTTTTGGCAATGTCTGAAGACATTTTTGGTTGTCACAACAGGGGGAAAGGGAATGCTACTGGCATCTAGTGGGTGGAGACCAGGGATGCTGGTGAACATTCTATACTGCACAGGACGGCCCCACACGACAGAATTATCTGGTCCCAGATGTCAGTAGTGCCAAAGTTGAGAAATTCTAGAATAAGGGAATGATTGGTCCAATGAAGGAATGGATGGATGGATGGTTTGAAAATGTATCACCGTCCAGTTAACAACCCAGTGGTTTTCATTGAGTGAGGTGACCAAACATCAGGTGTTGCTGTTTTAATTAAAACAGCCACTGGGAGGGACCCTGAATGATCCATGGAAAAACGGAGCTTCTCACAATTCCAGGAACACACATGAACCAAATGTTATTTCTGGCTCTTTTTATAGAACTCCTCTCTGACTGGTAACAACCAGTAATTTGTAAGCCTTACTCTGCCAGACAGAGAGCTAAGCACTTTACGTGTGTTAATTCGTTTAATCCTCAGAAACATTCATCCTCCCAATTTTACAGATGAGGAAAGAGAGATGCAAGGACTTCAGTTAACTCATCCAAAGTAGCACAGCTAGTAAGTGGAGGAGTGGAGGCCAGCACCCAGGTGCTCCGCTCTGGGACTCTGGGTGCTGAGCCACCACCGTTGATTGCACCCATGGTGCTGAGCAGGGCTGTGATATTGTGATTAATCACAAGAAATATACATTTGGTCTTCATCCACATTCCTGGCACAGAGCTCCTAAAACCTTTGGAATTTCCTATTGAGAGCAATCAAGGTGTCCTTTGTTATGTTCATGAGGTAGCTTTTGGGAAGCCCTTAGGTCATCTAAGGATGGAGGCTGGTTGCCAGTGGAGTCAACATGTGATTAGAGGGCTAGAACTTTCAGTCCCACCCCAGACCTCCTGGGAGGAGAGAGGGGCTGGAGATTGAGTTTAATCACCAATGGCCGATAATTTAATCAATTGTGCTAATGGAATGAAGCCACCATAAAAACCCAAAAGGATGAGGTTTGGAGAGTTTCCAGACTGGTGAACACGTAGAGATTTGGGGAGAGTGGCGGCTTAGAGAGGGCTTGGAAGCTCTGCGCCCCCTTCCCACATACTTTGCCCTGTGTGTCTCTCCCATCTGGCTGTTCCTGATTTATAACCTTTTAAAATAAACCTGTAATCTAATAAGTATACTGCTTCCCTGAGTTCTGTGAGCTGCTCCAGCAAATTAATTGAACCCAAGGAGGGGTCCTTGGAACTTCCCATCTATAGCTAGTTGGTCAGAAGCACGGCTGACAACCTGGATTTGTGACTGGCATCTGAATGGGGGAGAGGGGGGAGTGTGTGCAATCTTGTAGGACTGAACCCTTAACCTGTGGGAGCTGATGCTGTCTCCAGGTAGCGTCAGAACTGAGTTGAATTGTAGGACACCCAGCTGGTCTCAGAGAATTGCTTGGTGTGGGGGAAAAACCCACACATGGGGATTGTTGGAGCAAAACTGTAGGGTCACTCCCTCTGCTGGTGGGTTCCCAGCAGGCACTGTTCACACATGCATTAGAGCACTTTCCTCAATGACTAGGTAAGCCCCACCCCCAGCAAGTGACTCAGCCAGAACCAGGGTTCAGAGAAGATGCCCCAGGACACATTGGAGCACCTGGTACCAAGCAGATGCCCAGTAAATGTTTGTGAATGAGTGCCTAAGGAAGAAAACCAATTCCTGCCTCCAAACTCCATGAGTAAGTATAATTTATTTCTTTATTTTGGCTTCAACGCAAATTTCTCTGGTAAACATTAGCACAGGGAAATTTCTGAAAGGGAACATAGAGTAGAGAATCCCAATTGCTGCATCCCAATTGCTCTGCCCATCACTTTGAGGAGGGAAAGGAGCTTCTGAACAAGCAAAACATCTCTGTCTGTGTACCCCAGACTCTATTCCCTAAGCACAAGCTGCAAAAGTTCACATTTTTAGCTAACATTTTGTGTGATGCTTTTCTTAACTTTGCAAGTTGCTATTTTACTAGCAGCTTCCTTTTGGGGCATCAGATGGCAGATTGGATGATTTAAGGGGAAAAAAATGTGATTGTACTTGAAGTTTTTTTAAAAGCCTCCGGGAGTCTAATGTGACATTCTGGGTAAGAACACAGCATTATGTTGATGCATATGACATCTCCCTTAATGATGTATGAAATCTCTTTATGGCGGCAGATCACCGAGGGGGCGGAGAGGAGCCTGGCAGGAGGCTGGCATCCGCCTGTGACTGCCACCCCTGCCTCAGAACAAGTGGGAAAGGTTATGAGGTCTGGAAGCTTCTGCATCTGGAAAATGCTCATCCACGAGGAATCCAAAGAACAGCTGGCTTCAGGAACCAGACTTTACAAATTAGGGCATCACTTACATGCAGGCTGTGAAGGCAATGGTTCTGAGTTCCCCACCTCTAGGCCCAAGGGGGAAATTAGCTCCCCCTACAGACTCCCCCAGCTATTTATGGGAGAGGCTAAAGGGACTCTGGGAGCACCAGAGAATGGGGAAATGGGAGAAAGGCTTTCTCCTCAAGCCAGTGCCACACTGCCTCTCAGGCACAATTGTCCCCTCATAGAGCCTCTTGTAATCACCTTCTGGATCTCACTCATCATCTGCCAAGGTCTTTCATGATAACTACTTGTTCCCCTGACCATTAGGACTCAAATTTACAGATCAGGCAGCTGAGACAGAGAGGTTAAGAAACTTGCCTTGGAGTCGGCTTCATTCAGCTCAGAGATGGAACGAGAGAGAGAGAGCAGGTGACAATCCATGGGAACTTTTATGGGCTATGCTTGGAAAAGTCATACATCACTTCCACCCACTTTCTATTGGCCAGAACTCAGTCACATGGTCCCACTGAACCACAAGGGAGACTGGGAAATGTAGTCTAGCTGTGAATCCAAAGGGGAAAAAGAAATGGGTTTTGGTGAACTAAGAGCTGTCTCTACCACAGATGCTAAGAAAGCTCTGGAGAGCTCACATTAGTCTAGGAAGCCAGGTTCAAAAACACTATCTATCGTCTTTAATCATCCATCTTGCTCACCCCCAGAGTTACAATGAAAGGTTTCAAATACAGATGATCCCCAACTTACGATGGTTCGACTTACAATTTTTTGACTCTATGATGGTGCAAAAGCAATACGCGTTCAGTAGAAACCATACAAATTTTGAATTTTGGTCTTTTCCTGGGCAAGTGATATGCAGTATGATATTTTCCTGTGATGCTGGGCAGCAGCAGCCGCAGCTCCCAGCCAGCCCCACGATTACCAGGGTGAACAACTGATACACCGACAACCCTTCCGTACCCAGACAGCCATTCTGTTTTTCACTGTCAGTACAGTAGTCAATCAATTACATGAGACAGTCAACATTTTATTATAAAGTAGGCTTTGTGTGAGATGATTTTGACCAACTATAGGCTCATGTAAGTGTTCTGAGCCCGTTTAATGTAGGCTAGGCTAAGCTATGGTGTTCGACAGGTTAGGTGTATCAAATGCATTTTTGACTTCTGATAGGTTTATTGAGCTGCAACCCCTTTGTAAGGCAAGGAAGATCTGTGTATCACCAGAAGTACTCAGTGGCAAAGGGGATGGGGGTGAAAGTTATCTCTGGGGAATCTCTGGAGTCATCTGGGATGCTACTTAAATGTGAAATTGAGGTACTATTTACTGACAACTTGTTATGTGCCAGGCACTGTACCCCATGCTGTAACTGCCTTATCTCATTTAATCCTCACCCTGATGGTGTTAGGCAGTGACAGTGATTGTCCGCGTCTTGCAGATGACAAGCTGGAATGTTGAGAGGTCGCACAGCAAGTCAGGAGAGAACTGGGAATCACACCCAGGTTAATCTGATTCCAGAGTTCAAGTGCTCACCCCAATGGCTTTTACATGTCTGTGCTTATTTCTTCCCATCAATAAAATTATTGTTGTCCCTTGAGGGAGACATATCAGGGGTTCTACCTCCCAGTCATATTATTTAAACCACAGCATTAGCTCACTTCGAAAGGGAAACGTTTTCATAAAATATTCAGAATGTGAAATATGAAAGAAAAGAAATATATCCACAGGAAAGTCACTAATCAAAGTGATTTTCTTACCCAGTTTTACGTGACTGGTGTTCTACTCAGGACAAGAAAGAAACAAAGGCTGGATGGCCAAAAGTACCAAGCTTATCAGACAGAGCGGCCTGGCCTGCTCTCAGGCTCAAACAAACAGGCTTCAGATTCCAGAAGCAGAGAGACTGTGTCAAATTCCTCACCCAGAACAATCAGTGGAGTCCTACCCTGGGTCCAGGGGTGGGTGTCATCCACCTCTGGGATCGCATGTTCCTCTGAGGCAGCCTATTTACCTAATGGTAAGATGGAATGCTAGGAGATGGGTGGTTATCAAGTAGCCTTGCTTCATACTTGGAGAATTTGAAGGAAAGAATCATCAGGGACAGAACTGTGTTTTTGTTTTTGTTGTTTATTTGTTTGCTTTCTCTTTTGGGGTGTGGAGAGATTTTCCCAATTTTAATAGGCACAAAATTTTGTAAACATCTGAAATTAGAATGTGTTTTTCAATCAATGTTGTGCTGCTTCTGTTCCCCCACCCTCTCCACTCCCTCCAAAACAAGCAGGATTAAAGTGAGGCTGCGGTTTATAACACTTGATATCTGGGAAGAGAGGGAAGAGAGAGTGCCCGGTACAAAACGGGACAGGACTAAGTATCCATTTCTCTCGCCTGCCCTGTGGGCCTAGTAATGTGACAGAAAACTGGCCATACGTGGAGGCTTTGAGCACAAGATCCTAAGGGCAGTGGCTGAATCACTCCAACTAAAAATACAAACCAAACTAAAGGGGAAAAAAAGCCAACAATCAATTTCCTTTTAAAAAAAATTAGACATTTTAAATATTCACTTAAATGTATCGCAATAAACTATTACACATTTTAATCTGTTTTCTATTTGACAATACTTCATTTGCAGACTCTTCATGGCTTTTAAAAATAGACCCACAGTCCAAATGCCCACAGCATGAGATTTTGCACGTTCTCTAATTTGGAGTAACGTATTCGTGTCAAATTCAGTCTACAAGCCACCTTAGAGGGCAGCATCGGCACTCAGTGCCTCTGGGAAGGCAGGTAAAGTTTGAGTCCAGGCATCGTGGGGGCTGTGGATCAAGCATGGAGCTAGGGTGGTGTGAGAGTAAGTCCTCCCCAGACGTTGTACCTAAATGGCCTCACTTGCTTCACCCTAATCCTGCCCCGGCTGTGGATGGACTTTCCTCAGGAGGCATGAGCTCTCAGGGCTCTGATAAGCACCTGTGGGAGAGACAGCTCTGAGTTCACCAAAACTCATTCCTGTCTCCCCTTGGGTTCACAGCTAGACTACATTTCCCAGCCTCACGTGGGGTTCAGTGGGACCATCTGACTGAGTTCTGCCCAATGGAAGGTGGGTGGAAGAGCTGTAGGACCTTTCCAAGCACAGCCCATAAAAGTTCCCGTGCACTCTCTCGTTCCATCTGAGTGAAGGAAACTCTGAGGCCAGTTTCTTAACCTCTCTGTTCCTCAATCGCCTAATGTATAAAATAGAGGTAAAAATAGCGTCCACCTCTGGAGCTGTTCTGAAGAATGCTTAATGAAGTGAAAATGAGACAGTAGAACTTAGTGGTTAACCTCGTGGACTGCAAAATCAGAACGTCTGAGTTTAAAGCTTGGCTATATAGTTATGTCACTTTGGGCAACTTATTTAACCTCTCTACACCTATTTCCTATTCTGCAAAATGGAAATAACTAATACTCACTTGGTAGGAATGTGGTGGGGAATAACTGAAATTAAACACACAAAATGCATAGAACCTAAGAAGCCTGGCGTCTAGTGAGTGTTACCTACATTTTAGCTGCTACTATTACCACTGCTGCTACTACTGTTATTATAACAATTATTGTGATTTTAGTATATAAAATGTGCTTAGAAGAGTGCTTGGTGCATAGTAGTATTCATAAATGTTAACTACCATTATTACTTCCTGTAAAATATGTGTAACAATAGAATCTACCAGAATTAAGTGAAATAATGGGTGTAAAGTCTTACCATATTACTGAAAAAAATGTAGGCCTTTAATAAATTCTGGTCTTGTTAAATGCCACACGTGCTCTGGTGGAAAAGAGGGATCTGAGGGTCAGGACCAGGCAGTGGGCGGAGATGACATGGCAAAGGTGGTAGAGAACTAGTGGATGAATACACCCAAATCAAACTTCACCTTTTCCATAATTTGACCTTGGGCCCATCCAGTTCTAGGCTTTAACTAACTAGAATCAGGAGGCAATCCAGAGCCAAGGATGGGCAAGGTTCTTACCTTGAGACTTAAGACCCATAAGGGGTCCCTAGGTAGAACTCAGTGGGTCCATGAACTTGGGTAGGAAAAATAAAACTATTTCCACTAGCCTCTAACTGTAATCTAGCATGCCCCTTAATTATAAACGTGAGCAGCAAATCACAGTAGAATTCCCACTGCCTGTGACTTTGTCACCAACAGGAATCACAGAATTTTTTAAGTCACATTATAATTGTCATAGATATCTCAAAATATCATAATGCTTATCACTATTTCCAAATTACAGCAGTTACTGGACCTCCTTGTTATTTAATGTTTTAATAAAGAAAAGCAACGATTTTACTGGATCACATTCATTATTTTAGTAAATGCATTTCAATATAAATGGTCTCCTTAGTGATTTTAAGTATTTTATATTATGTATTTTAAGACTTGGTTCTGCAAAGAGGCCCATAGTTCTCCCGAGATGCTCAAGGGGCTCATGGAACAAAAAAGGTAACAGGTCCCTGGTCTAGGGTCTTGAGGACCCTCGGTCCCATACACACAAAGAAGCTAGGTCAGGACTCCCGGAACCTGCGGGTGATTACCCAGTTATCTTCTGGCAGGTGTCCTTCTGGCCCTCTGCTATGGCATCCATAAAGAGGAGCTAATCACGTTCTTCCCAAATCCCCCACAGGATTGTTAGAAGAGTAAAATATGATGCAGAATGTGAGTCTCTTGGCTGAAAGTATGATGTTTTGCATTAACTTCTTAGGGCATCAATCATCATGCCTTGGAAACTTCACAGACCCTTATCCTGATTCCTCATGGGTGCCCTGAGTGTTGCTCCCAGTTCCTCCTCCTAGAATGCTGCAGAAGGAAAGTTGCCAAAAGCTTTGGGAGGCAGAGATCATTGGAGGGGACTGGAGTCAGATTTAGGGTTGATGCTGGCTGGACCCCTCACTAACGAGGGGACTGTGGACAAAATGGTTCACCCCTCTGAGCCTCTGTTTCTTCTTCTTTATGGTGGAAAGAATGACAGTGAAATGAGACAAACTGTGCAAAGTGAAAATAGAGTGCTTGGCAAATAACCACAGCATAGGGCTCGGTGAAGCACAATGGTTGTGATGACAATAGAGATGATTATCATCATCATTATCGTGGTCGTCAGCATCACAGTGTGGCAGGTATTTAATTCTCCTGGAATAAGGAATGAGCTCCTCACATTTCCCAGACCCCTTGCACTGGGTGCCATGGGACAAGTTTTAGCTAGTGGACAGTGGGTGAATGTGATGTGTGTCATTTCAGTGCTGAGACAATGAAAAACACAAGAGAGATTCCTGTCCTCTTTCCTCCCCTGCCATCAATGAGGAGGTGCGTGTTGACACAGTGGAGCCACAGGATAGAAGCAGCCTGTATGCTGGTGACCCTGGAAAGTCACTCAACGCTCACTGGACATGTAGCATGAGTGACAGATACACCTCTGTTGGGTAAGCCACTGAGATTTCACAGTTAACTTGTTATTTAAGCATAGCCTAGCCCCTACCGACTAATATATTTACTAAGAAAACCACAAAGAAGCAGACGACATCCCCTAATGATGGCAATCTGCTAGGTAATGAAGGCTAGATCTGCCTTGAGACTCACCTAGAATTCAGCACCTTCCTCTAGGACATGAGTATACAATCCATTTGCAAGATCTGGGCAGAGTCTAGTCCAAAGACTGAATGTAGTCCAAGGAAAGACACTCAGTGGTCACTCACTCCAGCTTCTTCTAACTATCTGAAAACCCTGCTGACCCAGCAGAGCATTTACTCATTGCAACTCAGGAGGCCTTCTTGAGAGACTGTGTTTGCAATCGGCAGCCACGTTAGCTGAAACCACTAGTGTGCTGCTTCTGTACAGTATTCTCTCCCTCTCTCTAAAGGTGCAAGTAGCTCTGAGTATTGCAAAGAGCTCTCAACGTCTACGTGGCTGCCAATCTGTAAGGAGGAGGGGCCACAGGACCAGAATTCCGTCCTACGCCACCACTGAGGACAGTACCAGGGCGAAGTACAAAAGGTAATTAACACATTTCAAATCAACATGTAAAGCGTGTCAGCTGTTTGAGTATTAATTAATATTTTTGCAAACTAATTACACTAGCATGACAAGGCCAGGAAGACACTAGGAGAGTTTACTAATTTTGTTCCACTCCTCTTATTTAAATGGCTGCATGGATTACCACTTTATTCAATTTTTATTTTTTTTAATTTACCAGAAACGATCTAAACACCACACTATTTCACAGCTATCATCATTTATTCATAGCTCAATAGAGGAAGCCGGAATAGCAATAACTCTTTTTTCCCCCTAATTGTCATTCTGGTGAGATAAGTGGGACATCAGCCCCGAGTCAAGCTACATTAGTGCCGAGAATCAGACACAGTCACGAAGTTTCTCCAAAGTGTGTTATCATCATTTATCACGAGATGTTTGTGCTGAGCAATGCAGACTTTAACCCAAGGGTTTTCAAGCCTGCTTCCCCCATCTTAGCTGGGCTGCTGGTTCAGAAGGGAAATTGCCTAAAATCAGATACAAACTCTGCCTACTAGCCATAAGGCCTTGGATGGATCCCATCAACTCTTCTGAACCTTGGTTTTCTCGCCCCTTAAATGAAGATTATATTAATACTCATACACCCAAGTTTGTTGGGAGGAATAAAAGAGGCAATCCATGTAAAATGCTTAGTGATGTGCCTAGCATACAGTGGGCATTCAAAAATGTTGGCTGCTCTCACTACCCCACCATCACCACCACCACCATCGCCGCCACCACCACCATCATCATCATCACCACCACCTCCATCATCATCATCATCATCGCCATCGTGAAGAGTCATCTTCAATGCCCTTCGTTGTTGGGTGCCAATCCACACATCCAGCTGATTTTCCAGTTCTCCCCTCCACTTCCATACCTCTGTGTGTATGTATGTGACATACACAGTCAACCCAAAACAGTCTCCTTGCTGTTTGTCATACTTGTTCCAGATCATTAAAAATGCCATGGAGTGTGGTATCCAGGTGTACAGCCCGCAATACCTCTTACTGATCTTAGAGCTGGGTACATGGATGAGTGGGAAAGACTCACATCACCTGGAAGCTCTCTAGACTTCCCAGGAGACTTGATCATCCCTTCTAGGTGTTCACTCTCTCCCTTGAACCCACCTCTAGTTCACAATTTGGCTAAAAGCTCTTCTCACCCATAATTTACTAGATCTCAGGCTGCTTGAGCAGGAAATGTATCTTATTATTTTAAGTTCCCAGGGTCTGAAAGAGTAGCTATCAAATAGTAGATGCTCTTTAAGTTTGTTGAATCATTGCATGCTCCCCCAGAGGTCCATCTGCTAATACACATGTGGTCTACTTGGCTCCAGAAGCTCTGAGCCCAGTCTGGATACCAGCCACAGTCCCTCTTCCTTCCTTCTTGCTGGACCCAGTATCTCCATGATTCTCTCAGGGAAGTACCCACAGTTCCCTACTTGGACCTCCTCCTTCTTCTCTGGCCCTTTATAATAAACCTTTGCCCTTGGTCTTGGCCTCCACAATCAACCAGTTGAACTCCCCACTCCCTAGGCTGATTCTGAACAGCCCAACACTCACCTTCAATTGCCACATCTCTAAGTGTTCTCCCAGCTCTTCTGTGGAAGCCCTACCCCCGTGGAGAGTCCATTTCTCCTTTGCCATTGATAAAATGTGCTGAGCCTTTGGAATTATGCAACATTACAGACTATGACAGGCTGGAGCCTCCTCTGTTCAGTCTAATTTGGTGCCTCGAGTCTGAGAGCTAGAGTGAAAGATGAGCCTGGAGCACATCTTTTGATCTTAAACAGTCAGAAGGTTGGAATGTATAATGCTATGGAAATAAATGGTGTCAAAACTGTAGGAAATAATTTATGGTGTGGGAATGGGTTTTGTGATCACAGAGCACTCACAAAATCTTAAAACAGAGAGTCAATGAGGTTGGTTGAGCTGTGGCAGGGGAAGGCTTGTGAGAAGAGAGGATTTAGAGAAAGAGAGACTAGATTTTTCTCTCAAGGGTTGAAGGCCCAGCCTTTGCCTTTGAGAGATGGGAGGTGACTCCCGGCTTCACTTCCTCATCACCTTAGCTGGTTTTGGGGTCTAACAATCCTGGATGTGATTCCTCATCTCCCTCCTATTACCTCCCTGACTCATTTAACTAATCACCTTGAGCCTCAATTTACTCATCTATAAAATAGGAAAAATAATAGACCTTGCGTCACAGGGTTCTTGGAAGGGTGAAATTAGATAAGATGTATGAAATGACTTGCAGAGTTCCTGGCATAGAGCCAGGTGCCCATTAAAAGTTAGCTTCTTTTTGGTTACATTTTTTCATTAACTGCATTGCAATGTACAAATGGTGAGATCCTTCTAACTTATCCTCAAAACCTCACAGTAACAGAAACCCATTTTCTCTTCTGATAAGAGCTGTAGAAAGACAAATTTTAAAACTGCTCACCTTTTCTGGGGACCCTTCATTAACATCCATGAAGTAAGCTGCTTTTGGGAGACTCTAGGGCTGATGCTTCCATTTGGTTTGGAGGCTACAAATTGGTTCTTGTTGGCACCCTGCTATTTCCTGTGGTAGCTCAGGGTGAGCTCCCAATGATACTAATAAAATAATAACTACAACAACTAGCATATTTTAAGGGCTATTTATGCACCAAGTAATATGCCAATTGCCTTCCCTACCTTATATCATGTCTTTTCACCTTTGCAAAAAAGCTATAGTGTTCATTGTTTAATTATCTTTGTTCTGTGGAGGAGACAAGCAGGACACACAAAGGTTAAGTGATGTGCCCGAGTTTCACCGCTAGTAGGGACTGGAGACAGGAAATGATGGAACTGGGGTTTGAACCCAGCTGTTGGACTCCACAGCCTGTATGCACAATGGTACCATCCACAGGGGAAAGAGCCCCCACGTTGCAGGCAAACAGACTGATCAGAATGTTGGTCCTGCTGTTTAACTCATAAGTAAGTTTGCTCAACCTCCATCACCTCTGAGTTGTGGTTTCCTCCTCTGTAAAACACGAACAGTGACACTCATTTTAAAGATCCTTGTGAAGATAATGCAGCACTTGGCACTGGGGACACACGTGGTGAATGACAGCCACAGTGTCACCGTTTCTTTCAGGCTCCTGCTCATCTCTCTCCCCTGGAGCTTCAGGATGTCCCCTGCTGGACAGATCTCGCTGATGGATCAGCCTCCCACCTGTGCCTCAACCCGCTGTTCCCTCTTATTTTTCCCCTTTAGCCTCCAATTCTACTTCTGCTTGCCTTACTCTCAGTACATCTAGTTCCCTCTGCTATTCATTGGGAAAATGAAGGCTGCCAGGCATGACCTCTTTCAATTTCTCTTATTTTTTCTTCAAATTTATTCACCCTTACTCTCCACCCTTTCTTTCTCAATGTCACAGAGGAAAAATGTCCTTCCTTGGTCCGGTTAATGCCATGGCTCTCTGGCTCAGTGCTGAGCCCTGGTGACACAACGGTGAGCAGAGCACAGTACTCTTGGGGACACTCTGGTCACCTTGCAGTGGGTAAAACCCCATCTGTGCTCGGAACTCCATCCTTGTATCCTCCAAGGCCCATCCTCCAAGCCTAAGACACACCCAAGCCTCTGCCATTCTTCAAAATTCCTTCATGCCAGGGACCACCATTCCATTGGCTCAACTGCTTGGCCCTTGAAAGGTTGGTCCATATTGTGCTGATGTGTCTTCTCTTTCCATTTCCTCCTTAAGCCACCACATCTAACTTCTGCTTCCACCACCTACATCGGAAAGCTTGCTGTTGAGGACACTAATGATCATATAGTAGCCAAACCCAGTGCCATCAACCTGGTGCTCACTCTTCTTGACCCCACTGAAACATTCAATACCCTCACCTCTTTCTTATAACCCTCCTCCTCTCTGCCTTCCATGAGGATACTTGGCCTTGGTTTCTCTGTGTTTGCTCCAATCACATCCACCCTCCTTCACTGCTCCTACATCCCCTTTAACACTTATTCTTTGAACATGCAAGTTCTTTTGTATCGGCGCCTTTTCTCATGCTCTCCACTGTTTTTACCTGATGATAGCCTAACTCACCCTCTAAGGCTCCAGTCTACATATTACCTCATCTAGGAAGCCTCCATAGATATCCCACTCCTATCTAGGCTCACTTATGTTTGAACCCAGATCCAAAGCTTACCAAATATGGAGAAGGGTTTATGGAGAGGGCTTTGCTCTTATGAGAACCCTGGGCCTCGTGAAACAAATGGCTCTACAGCACTTAGGATGTAACCTCCTCTCCACAGTGGGCCACACATTCTTTCAGAGTATGATTGTGCATCAAAGTTGTATATGTATCCCAGAGCCTAGTGCTTTACCCAGAATGTAATCACTGTCACGTAAATATCCATCAAATCAAAAAAATGCCAACCATATCTCCAATTGAGAATTCTGGGCCCTTGAATTAAGGCCAGATGATTTTTTAAGGTTCTTTAACTATTCTTTTGAGCTGGCTTCAAGAACAGAGAAGACTATCAAGGTGTGATTGTGCAAAATTAGACAAGGCCAAGAATGCTCGTTGGAAAGTATTGCTGTTCTGCAAGTGGATCTTGCCCTCGGTGGAGAGAAGAGGGCCATTAACTCCAACATGAATTAAGCCAAGTAAATAAGCTTCTGCCTGGCTAGGGTCTGGGTCAGCCATGATGCAAAATCATCACAGCAAGTTTTCAAAGGCAGGGATCTCAAAATAAATTTCTAATTAGGTTATTTATTTATTGTCTCACTTTACACAAGAGATTAAGCACGGGGTTGTGTGAGGAGGCAAAATAACAACTGTTGAACATCTCCTTTGTGCCAGGCACTGTCTCAGGCATTGCATATAGATTATCAAATTTTAAAATTCAAATCAACCTTCCAAGGTGGGTTTCATTGTACCAATTTTACTTATATGAGAGTGGTTTAGAAGTTAAGTGACTTGCCCACAGGCACATAATTTGTAAGTCAAGGACCCATGATTCATACATCATCTATAAGGCTCTAAAGCTCATGCTCTTTCCACTGTAACCCTCTTGGTGCAAGAGCTCAATTTTCCCTTGTAAAATGTTCTGGCTTCCCATGTGACTTGGAATGGCCAGAACTGGTCTTTTGTTCACAGCCAAAGAAATTCAGTCCCTTCTCAAAAGCACCGATTTCTCTCCAAAAGGTCCAGAGTTCTTCCAAGGGGCTCTGCAGCCACGATTTGCTTTCCTGAGACTCAGGGTTGAGACAGGAAAAATAAATGACTCCTTGGCCTGGGATAAAGTTTCCTTCCGGAAGGAAAAAGGGATAGGTGGGAGGGAGATTCCACCTACTTTTCCTGAAGGCCACTGGGTTTTGCTACCTGCACAGTTTGCCATCGCAATTATCTGGGATAGCAAAACTGTAATATCAATCAATCTCAGTTCTATTGCTTTGCCATGAAATAGGAGCAGGCCAATTTATCAAAATTGAGGCCCTCCACTGGGTTTATATCGCCATTAAACTATCAACAGGAAATCATTAAGGTGAGGCAAGAAACCAACTTGTAACTGAAAAGAAATGATTTTTGTCAAACATCCTCGCCTGCAACCTCCTTTGTTTGGCTGTCAGCAGAGCCAGTGCGGGGCTGGGTCTCAGATCTTTGTATTAATGTGCAGTAGGTGGTGGAGAGAACTCAGATGTAGGCATTTGCAATCCACTGGCTGCGCCCAGGTTACTTGGTTCTCGCTCAGCAGGGCGAGCTGAGTGAGGATAAATAGGGGGGAAATGTGTATGCATTTGTGCGATAAAACAGGCTTAATGATTCTGAAGGGGAAGGAGTCCACGAGACATACAGTAGCAACTTAGGAACAAAATGGAACCATGCAGGGCCAATTAATGTGCAAATATGTGTGCGCTGAACTTTCATTCCATTCATCATGTGGACATGGAAATTGGGCCATTTATCTGTTATATTATGTATGTGACATCTTAGTTTGGTTCTTACAGGCTGCTCCGGGACAAAGGGCCATGTGCTTTGCGGCTAGCAGAGGGAATTTAAGATAAATTCTTCAACTGTCATAAACATTGCTGGGCAGAATTTGGTCAGAAGATAAAGCTTTTTCCTCTGCAGGGTTTTAAAATTTCTCAATAGTCGATGTGCCATCTTATTAAAACTGTGTGTGGTGCGGGGAGGGGTGGCATATGCCATGAAAAATTATTGGCACAAACAGCTTGCTGTCATGTTTTCAAAGTCCAGATTTAGCAAATGTTATTCACATACTCACTGTCAATCTGCAGAGAGAAAGGGAGCTGGCAAAGCCATTCATTCTCACTGATTCTGGGGGTTTGCAATTCTTCTTGTCTTCCTTTAACCAAGGTCTCCTCCACAGGTGGGGTTTGTTCTGCTTAAATTACAACTGTTTGTACTTAGGGGAAAAAAGAAAGTCATTGGAGAAGGAAAAGGACCTCACAGGAGCACTTTCCCAGAGCCGCTATTATTTACCTAACAGAACATGCCATGAATATGGATCATGTATTAAATAACGGTGATCGCTTGCTTTGATGAATTGCCATTAGAAATTCAATTAATAAAAGGTTACCTCCCTGCAGTAGTGCAAAAAATATGATCTGGCTGCAGCAATTACAATTTAGCCTTAGAAACAATGATTAGGAGAAAGAAACGTTTTTTTCTTAACCTATTTAAAATGAATGTAAAAATGAATGAATGAACAAAGAGTGAATTTAGGCTATTTTTGATACGCGGTTTTGTCTATATGCTGAGCATTTATATATACCTGCTCATTCCCTCCAACCCACTTCCCCCACCTGATCATCTTTTTTTCCATTACCTTGTTTTATAATTATGTTTGTGTTCTCTTTTTCTTCTTCTTTTTTTTGCCAAGCAGTTTCTTTTTGTTGTTAGTTTACAAATTACTTACTATAAAGTGCACACATCTTAAGTGTAGAGCTCCATAAATTTTACATATGCTGGTTACCTGTGCAACCATATCCACACAAAGGTGTTGAATATTTCCATTGCTCCAGTAAGTTCTCTTGTGCCCCTATGCAGTCAACACCTCCTAGAGGTAACCGCCATTGTTACTTTATCATCAGAGACGAGTGCTGTTTTCACATGTATGTAAACAAAATCACACAGGGTGTATTCTTTTATTCTGACCTTTTTTCACTCAACGTTATGTCTCTGAGAGTCATACAGGCTACTTCATATATCTGTAGGTAATTCTCTTTTGACTGCTGTCTTGTATTCCAGTACATGAATATACCACAATTTATTTACCTGTTATCCTGTTAATGGACATTTGGTTTGTTTCCACTTCTGGGCTATGATAAATAAACCTATGAAAATTCTCGTATTCATTTTTTGGTGGACATAAGTTCTCATTTCTCTTGGGCATGCAAGTAGCAGTGGAATTACTACATCATTAAACATCACTTCACCGATGTTAAAATACTTTAATTCTCCAAACTCCATTTTTTTAATTTGAAAATGGCGATAACAAATATCCTGCCATATGTGATTTCTGTGAAATTGAAAAGGGGCGACATATGTAAAGGTGTTTATTGTTGATTGTTTGTTTTCAACTGCCAAATGTGGCACAAATGTGAGACTGCACAGGAGAAAGGAAGAAAGATGGAGGATCCCAGGAAACCGGCATCTGTCCGTGGTGCTGACCACAGAGGATGGGGACATAGTCAGGCCTGATCTAGAAAGCAGCCCTTACGGAGAGGCAGAGCTAACATTTATTGAACACCCACTGTGCACCAGGTCACGGTCTGGGCGGTTTATGTGATGTTATGGACTGAATGTTTATGTCCCCTCAAAATTCATATATTGAAATCCTAACTACCAAGATGATGGTATTAGAAGGCAGGGCCTTTGGAGGTGATTAGGTCATGAGGGTAGAGCCCTCATGAATGAGATTAGTGCCCATATGAGACAAGATAGGAGAGCTTGCTTCCTCTCTCTGCTCTCCCACCATGTGAGGATACGATGAGAAGACGACTATCTGCAAACCAGGAAGAGTCCTAACTAGACACCAGTTCTGCTGGCACCTTGATCTTGGACTTCCCAACCTTCAGAAATAAATTTCTATTGTTTCAGCCACCAGTCTATGCTATCTTGTCACAGAAGCCTGAACTAAGACACATGGCCTGGCAGTTAACAGCCATCACTTTGTACTCTGCCAGACACAGTTATGAATCCCAGCTCTATTGCTCATTAGGGCCTCAGTTGAAGGGCCTCAGTTTATTCTTCTGTAAAACAGAGATTATAATAGCCCCTACATCACAAGATTTTTGTAAGGATTTTACAAGCAAATGGTACATAATAGGTGCCAAACACATGGAAACTGGTATTCTGGTTACCAAACCAAAACAATAAACACTGCCATTGCCATTTTAACGCTTTCAACAACTTCATATATGTATATTGTCATTCTCATTCTGAAAATGAGGAAACTGAGTTTGGGCAGGAAAATTACTGGCTCAATTAATTGGTCATAAAATCATTGGGAAGCAGGTGATACTGGTGGCTCCCTATCTCCACCCCATCCTTCTGCTTCCTGGCTTCCTTCCCCTCCTGCTGATCTGCTTCTCATATATATGCCTCACTAGACACCTAAAGTGACATTTACATCATTAATGCATCACAGTTCCTGGAAAACTTTTACACACCAAACTATTATATCCGAGGATGCAGACATCTGAATGGGAGTTTCCACTCTTTAATAATGACCTCCTCTTATGTTTTGTAGAAAGCTGCCAAAATCTGCCTCCACACCCTTTATTTCATGTTACCCTCCCAACAACGATGTAATGGAGCAAAAGGGGGTATAATTATCTTCACTGAATTCTTGAGGAAACTGAGTCTCAGCAGTTAAAATAATGCACCATGTCACACAGAATCCAGGGCTCCTGGGGCCCAGGGTGATGCTCTTTGCTCTACTCACATAGTAACCTGGGAGCAGGAGAGTGACTGGCTCCATGGCACTGGATATATTTTGGAGGTACCCACTAAATGACATAATGTACAATTCCCAATGGATGGTCACTTTGCTGGTGATCTCTGACCAATGTCTTTTTTATTCATGTCAGCATCAGCAACAGGTCCCTTCAAGCACAGATAATGAACAGGGAGAGGAAAAGGTGGAAGAATATGGGAAAACATCATAGAGACAGATGGAGGTCTCACTGTCAAAGCACAGGCTTGTCTCAATGGAGCTAGAATCATCATGTGTACATGAAGAGGCAGATTCTGAAGCCACCAAGACAGAAGCAAGCAGGAGATCTAGCTTTGAAACCATCAACCATCTTGCTAGGCTGCTCAGTGCACTCCACGAAGAGTGGCATGGGTGACCTGGTCAGCCCCAAACTCAGCACCATGGAGAGCACCCAACTGACAACACACCATCCAAACCACGGGGAAATCGCACGGAGTAGAATCACAACTAGAATACCCATTTCGCCGCATCACAAAAGAAAAACACTTCAAAATGTCTTCCAAAGGGACACCAAAATCACATTTCCTACCTCAGCTTTGTTGGTAGCCAGGCTTGCTGAAACCTGCAAGTTAAAGAGAAAAAAGACATTAGTATTGATTCAACAAGAAGGTAATTGGATTAATTGTCTTTTTAAAGGAACTGGCATCAATAATTTGTTATGACCCAAGGGGACAATGGGTGCCACACACACACACACACACTTTTTCTTCTACCAAGCACAGCAACAAGATTTGTTTTCCCAGTCCTGTGTATAAGGTGAAGAGGATAATTAATATTTTCAACACACTATAACAATCTTACCAGGAAAAAAAAAAAAAAAGAAGGAGGGCTGTGAGCAATGGCCATGCACTGATAATGATTAAATGAACACTGAAATAGCAAAGGCATTGAAGACATTTTTGAGGGGATTTTTTCCCCCTTAAAGTTTTGAGTCAGTGTTATGAGAAGGCAAAACTACAAACTACAGCAACAACAGCCTTCTGATTTCAAAATGCCTCAAAAACGATTGCAAAATAAAGAGTCTTGCCTGGCATTGTGCCAACTTCTTTACATTTATTGTCTCACTTAATCCCCAGAACAACCTTTATTATCCCCATTTCATAGATGAGAATATTAGGCTTAGAAAAGTTAAGTAATTTCTCCAAGCCCAGAAAGATATTAAGTAGAGGAAATTAGATTTAAACCCAATATACAGTCACACAGACTTGCAGGCTCCTACCCACCAGCCCATTCTGTATCAAAGGATTTGATTTGGACATGGCCCACCATTGTTCATATACGCCTAGAAAGGGTGTCCTATCTAGGGGAAGATAAGATGTTTTCCCTAATAAGTCCAGGAACTTTCTTCCCTGCAACTTTCCATCTTATATCCGAGGCTGACTTGGCCAAACTCAGCCATATTTTCCTGCCAGACTGCTATGGACTGAATTGTGCCCCTCCCCTCCAAATTCATGAAGCTCCATCTCCCACTGGGATGGTATTTGGGCCTTTGGGAGGTGATTAGGTTTAGATGAGGCTATGAGGGTGGGGCCTTCACGATGGGATCAGTGCCCTTATCAGAAGCAACACCAGAGAGTTTGCCTCTCTCTCTCCCCACCTGTACGCACTGAGGAAAGGCCATGTGAGGACATAGCAAGAGGGCAGCCATCTGCAGCCCAAGGAGAGAGCTCTCACCAGACACTAACCCTGCTGGTGCCTTGATCTTGGACTTCCCGTCTTGGGAACTGAGAGAAATAAATTCCTGTTGTTTAATCTACCTCATCTACAGTATTTTGTTATAGCAGCCCAAGATGACTGACACACAGACCAGTACCAACTCACAGCTATGAATCCAATGAAGGGCTTAAGAATGCATGGCTTCCTGAGTGAGCTGACCAGCCCCTGTACTCACACTGGCCTAGCTCCCAGCACCACCTCACCCATGCTCACCCCTGAGGTGTCAGATCAGTCTTCACCTAAGCCACTAGCCCCAGAAGTAGCTCACAGAGAGCTTGCTGCCCACTGAGCAGCCTTCATGCATCATTAGGCTCCTAAATGGGAGGCCAGCCTTCAGATCAACTTCAGCCAAGAGAGTCCATTAGCCATGGCCTGAGGCTTGCCAAGCCATGAATCCTGGGGCCAGGCTGGGAGAAACTCTCCAAGATGTGATGAATTTCAGAGCTCAGAGCCTCCCCTCCTTCTCTCCTATCTAGCCCTTTCAGAGCTGGGGCTGGGAGAGCAGCTGATTTCCAAGCAGTGGGCCACAGATCCCCTGGCTACGTAACCTCATGTGCATGTGTGAGCATTTCCCCACTGAAAACCAACAGGAATATTGTGAGGGTTAAGCGTAATATTCAATAGCTACAGATTTTAGGCAGAACAACTCTCCCTGCCTCATGGAGCACGTGGACAACACAGTTCTCAGCTGACTTCTCTGATTTCCTCCTTATAATCTTAGTGCGTGTCTCCTAACTTTGTGCCTTTTAGATTGTATGACCCCTTTCATTCCCTCCTATTAGGCAAGCCCATTTCTTGCATCTACCTTAGATAAATACACACAAACAAAGAGAGGCATAGACACAGCTATTCATTGCAGCATTGTTCATGATAACAATACATTTATAAAAAATTTCAGATGTCCACTGATAAAAGAATGGCTGAAATACAGTGTTTGAACACTCAAATGCCTACAGGGGCCAGGTAAGTAAGAGAAGTGTAGTAAGTGGGCTGCTTGTAAGACAGTAAGGTATGGTGGGGCCTGTGGGGAGACCAGAGATTGCCTCCTCTACCTAAAGTCATTTGCATTCAACTCATAACAGACAGAATATGGTTCTAACCAAACAAAACACATACGTAGTCTGGATGTGGCTGTTGGATTTCCAGTTTATGATCCTCTAAGCCAAATCAGTCATGATACATCTATATTATAAAATATTATGCTGCAGTTAGAATGAATGGGGTGGATCCTAATGTTCTGATATGAAAAACTCAATGACACATCCTATTATAAAAAAGATGGAGAACAGTACACATAAGATGGTACCAGTCTCTAAAAAACAACTAAAGTACACATACACTATATATTCCTCCTCCCAACCCCCACCACACACATAGACGTATGTCTGAAAAACATCTGGGAGGATAAACACCAAAAGGACAAAAGGTTTACCTCTGAGGAGGAAACTGGAACTTCACTGGGACTTCTCGGGTTGAGGAAAGTGGTGGGGAACTTTCTCTTTTTTGGAATTGTTTGCAATTTTTTCATTGAGAATGTATCCATGTATTATTTGTCAACTTAAACAAATTTATAATATGATAAAAATAAAGCTTTACAGTGCCTCAATGTTAATAAGAGACTTTACAGAAATGTTGCCTTTTTTTCCTCATTGAAAAAGGGACTGAAAACAACTCTCTCTCCCATTCACACATATAGTGACGCAGAGTAGAAGGTGGCTCATATGACAAGGCAATGGCGAGTGGCGGGGCTTGTGGCCAACTGGAGATAAACCATTTTTCATGTATGATTTATAATTCTACATATTAAATACATGAAAAACAAATGGTGGAATTTACTAGAACCCTCTATTTACTGCATTTGGGGTTGATTTCATAGCCATGATTATGTTAGATTCACCTCCAACACACGTAGCTCAGAGCTTATTCAGGAAAGTGGCACCCACAGACCTCAAGGCCCGTCCGTAATCCACTGTGGCAGGTTAGGCAGCCAGCACAGATTGCAGAGGCCAGCTGGATAAGGGAGGGTTCTTTAAGGGCTGCAGCGGCCAGGCTAAGGCATTTGGCTTTTATCTTGCCAGCAGCAGCGGCCATCAGAGGGTTTCCAGTAGGGGGCTGATATGATTAGAGCCATGTTTGAGGTGGGCTATTCTGTGGACCAGCACAGGGCACAGAGGGAGGCAGGAAACTCCCAGCAGGATGCTCCTTGAAGCTCTGTCCCAGTGATTTCCCATCCCTTTAATCATGTTCCTTCCTTTTCTTCAGCTTCTCTACATGTGTTTGAAATTACAAAGGCCGGCATTAAGGGTTTCCTCCTCTCCAGTGTTAGGAACTTGATGGACGTGATTCCCTTTCAATCCTCACCTCAACCCTAGGAGCTGCTCTCCTGCCACTTTTTCAGACGGGGAACCTGAAGTTGGGATGCTAGGTGCCTTTCCTAAGGCCATGCTAGGAAGTGTCAGAGGCAGGGTTTGAACCTGCGTCAGACTCCAAAACCCACGTAGGAATTTTGCGCACACGTGGAGATATGGATTCCTTCCTGGAACTTCTCACAAATTAATAGGGATCAGGACAGAGTTACTTGATAGAGGGGAGATCACTGCTCAGGCACACCCACCTGCTCTCCTCTGCACCTGTATCTGAGACTCAGCGGAGCTGCCTCTGGAGTTCTGTTGCTCCAAACTACTCAATCTTCCGTGCTGGGCACTTTGGACTCGACTACTTTTGCAGGAATAGTCGTACCCAGGTCTCTCTTGGTTGCATGAGACAGAAACAATTCAAAATGGCTTAAGGACACAAAAGAATTTATTAGCTCATTCAACTGATAGAGTTCACTCGAAGTGGATCCAGATAAGGATCAAAGAGGTTAAATTACTTCTCTGGCAAGTGGTAGAGCTGTGGATGTGCCTGAGTCTCTACGATTCCAGACACTGCTTTGCAGTACTCTCATGCAAAAATCCAGGGACACACTCATCGTTTGCCATTCCATGGCTGGATGTTGTCCCATCCCCATCTCATTGAGTGATGCGTGTTCTCTGCCTCCTGCTCCCTCTCATCCCCCTCCCTCCCTCCATGATTCACTTCAGGGTCCCCATGATTGTGCCAATGATGCCACAAGTAGCCTCCAGTCAGGAAGATGGAATAATCACATCCCTCCTCAAACACTACCCTATTGGGTCTTCAGTTTTGTCTCCCCAAAGGCAAATGACACCACTGCACCAAACAGGGAATCCTTTATCTGTAAAGTCAGTGTGTCACCTTAACAGGCATTCCAGGTGGAGGCCTGCGAGGACGTTATTCATGTGATAGCACTTCGCTGATTTCTTCTACTCACAGTCCTTCAGATGAAAGTGTTTGATCCCCCCACCTGTAGTCCACCAAGTGGGGTTTACTAGGCTGCCACCTTGTCTATGGCTTTTACGGAACTATTTTGTGAAAAGGTCTGACCTAGAACAGCACCAACACGGATGTTTTCTCTTTCTACCCAATACTCCTTCAATCTGCTCTCCCTTTTCAGTACCGTAAGGACGTCTCAGAAGACTCAGAGCTTCCCAGTCACCCTGAGGCATGAGAATCCAAGTCTAGCTCAGGGAAAAACTTCCGTCTCCTATATAATTTAATGTTCATCTCCTCCATTCCCCACTGTGCCGGCCGGGCTTCCGCCAGAGGGATTAATCGGGGGGAATGAACTGTCTTCTCTTTCATGCCCTCTTCTTCCTTTTGGTTTTCTGGTTTTAACAGCTCTGTCATTGGGTCTGAGCAGATGGGTTGGAGAGAAAGGGCAAATTCCTTTCCATTTGGGCATGCAAAACATGAAAGCTGCTGCTATCAATGCTGATTATTGGGCCAATTCCAACGGTCATGGATGCCCTCAGCATGGAAGGTGTCCAAATGCTGGCACCTTCATGGGGGCACAGGTAGAGTTTTGGGGGCCCTGTGAGTGCAGGCCTCCTGTATTTGTCAGGGACATGGAAGGTGCAGTAACAAACAGAACCAAGTGTATAATGGCTTGATACGATGGATATTCATCTCTTGCTCACATAACAGTGCCAAGTGGGAGAACACATGAAAGGCCAGCTCTCCTCCACATGATCATTCAGGGATCCAGGCTGAGAGATGCCTTGCCATCTTTAATACGTGGCTTCCAAGGTCACTGTTGTATCTCCACCCAGAAGGAGGAGAATACATGGAGGAACACAAGTGCTGGTCTCTATGGACCAGACCCAGAAGTGTCATGCATTGTCTTGGTTCACATTCTATTTGCTAGAGCTCTGTTACATGGCCACATGTAATGGCAAAGGGATTTGGACATGTAGTCAAGATGTATGTCAAAGAGAAGATGGTTTAGGAGAACAGAGCTAGCAGATCTGGCCACATCTCCTCACTGCAGCACTTCCCTGCCCAAGATCCCTCTCCATGGTTGCCTGGTAGAAAATCCACTTCCATTCAACCTCTTCCAATTTCTCCTAGTGATACAATTCTGGCAGGATAACACAGCCTCTTGATGCTGAGGTCTCCTCACCTTGCAGCTGGTCCTCTTGGGTGCATGAGCTGTATGGCTCAAACCCAGCTCTTCTGTGGTGTCCTCTTGACCCTCAGGAAGCACTCATCCTTTTGCAAGAGCAAAGCAGGACCAAAGCTGTCCGTTTCCTCCATGCCCTCTCTTTCCTCCTTTCTTCTTCTCCTGCTTGAACAAGCAGAGACTCAGGGCTTAACTGAGTCCTCTTTGTGCTGGCCTCCCAGTGTCTACAAGAGGTCCCCTTAGAGCTCAGCTTTTCTTCAGGTTGACACTGATAATTCTCCTCGCTCTCCCTGAATCCACTCTGATCTTCTGCTTTTATATCTAGTTGACACTGGTAATAGCAGAAGTGACTTATCCCCTCTCAAAGCATCCTGAGGAGGTATCTGAACCTCATTGTGTTTGGCCCTCTTTCAGGTATAAGAGATGCTCAGCATTCCTTTGTCTTCAGTTAGGGTTCCAGTGATCTATTCTGGGGTAACAGGAAACATTTTACAGTCACCTTGACCAAAGGGGCCAGAAAAGGGTTGTGAATTCTTCACCACATTGAGTCAACTCCTTACTTGGACTGAATCTTGGGGTCGTTTTCACTGGTGTAAACAAACACCATAAAGCACTATCTTTGGAATGGGGGAGCAAAGAAAAGCTTGGGTTGTGGAATAAGACAAATGGGGTTCCTGCCACTCAACAGCTGGGTGGCTTTGAGGTCACTTCCCTCAACCGAGACAGTTGACTTCTCTGCAAACTGGGAATAGGGAAACCCCTCCTGTGGTGGTGCTGATTCCGCGTGATCTCTTTGTTTTTTTTTTTGGTGAGGAAGATTCACCCTAGCTAACATCTGTGCCAATCTTCCCCTATTTTGCATGTGAGCTGCTGCACAGCATGGTTGCCAGGGAGTGGTGTAGGTCTGCGCCTGGGAACTGAACCCAGGCCGCTGAATCAGAGCATGAAGAACTTAACCACTAGGCCATGGGGCTGGCCCCCCGTGTGATCTCTTGAATAGTGAATACTGGTATCTCCAGTGACCCATCTGTCATGCCTCACTCCCCGGATGCTAGAGACTTTAAGCATAGTTATGGAGTCGAGTCCTGGGTTGCAAACCTGCTTCTACCTCTTTCTAGGTCTGTAATCTTGGGCACCTATGGTGATTGAAATTGGCCACATGTTCTTTGGTTCTTCTCCCACTGAGAGGTGGGGTCTATGTTCCCAACTCTTGAATCTGGGTGGGCTCTAAAACTACTTTGACCAACAGATTCCAACAGAAGGGATACTGTGCCAGTTGTGGACCCAGCCTTAAAAGACTGGCAGCTTCCACTGCTGTCCATTGAGGTCCTTTCTGGGGCCCCTCAGTTGCCACATCAGAGGTCTGACTATCCCAAGACCACCATGCTGGAGGGGCCACTTCTAGGCACTTTGATGGATAGTCCCAGCTGACCCAAGTTTCCAGCCTCCCTGGCCAATGCTCCAGCCGTGTGAGAGAAGCCATCTTGGACCCTGCAGGCAGTCTTCTGCCAGCTAATGCCACCAAGACACCTCAGTCGACCCATGCCCAGCACGCCCTGCCCAGATTCCTGACCCATCAAATACTGAGCTATAACAAATGGTTGCTGTTTTGAGCCACTATGTGTTGGGGTACTTTGAGACACAGCAATAGCTGGTCACAACAAAAGGTACCTATCCTCTCTAAACTTGTAATTTTATACTTATAAAATGGAAAATACATGTTTTTACAAGATTTTTCTAAGAATTAAGCAAAAAAGAAATATGTCCCAAGTGCTTGACACAGTCGCTGGCACACAGTAAGCGGTGACTTCTATCTTTCCTTTCACAAAACCACAAGCCCCTGTTCTGTTCTTTGTGCATTTCCACATGCAATAGTCTTGATTTTCTGTCCAGTGATGATTTCAGAGTGCTGGATTTGATTTCCAGCTGGTAAAACATATATGGGTTTCTCTGGAGTCAGAAATACCAAGGCTTTATAAATCCTTGCTCTACAAGCTGTGTGCATGACCAAGGGAAAGTTACCCAACCTCTCTGAGCCTGTTTCCTCATTTGGAAAATGGACATGAAAATCTATCTCGTTCCTTTTTTGGCATGGATTCAGTGAGAATGCCTGGCCTTGAGTTGGAGATGGAGAATGGATAGCTGCTGTTTTGGTTAGTTTGGTGTTGTAACTATAATAGTAGCAGCACTTGTGAACAGACCACCTAAACAGATATTTTTGAAAACAAGTAGCTTACCCCATCCCTGCTCTCTTTCTGTCCTCCATTCTAGCCCAGGACTTGGTTCCAGCCACTGAGCCACCAGAACTCAGCCCAGATTTTAAAATGTGAGTATGAAGAAGGAAAGAGTCCATTCACAGATGATAGTCAACCTCCCTCCAACCAAATTCTGTAGGCTCCAGACATGTCCCATAAATAAACATCTCTTAAAATTCTTCTAGAAAGTGCACAAGGTTTCTCTTAATAACCCTCATTGTCAGAAATGAAATATTTACATGCACTTGCTTCAAAATTCTGGCAGCGTGTAACCTAAGAATAGTTTTAGTTATGGTGTTGAACGACTGCCTTAGGTCTATCTTGCAGGTGATTTTGAGAGGAGCAAGAGGGTGCAGGGGAGGGAGAAGAAAAGAAAAGTTGCCTTGGTGGGGAGGCTGAGCAGGGAGGGCTGACAAATCCCTGCCCTTGGTTTTCCCTTGAAGTTGGTGTATTAGGAAGTTTAAAGTGGTACAGTGCTGGGTTGATGGGTGTCTGAGCTGTGGCGAGCCCATCAGTCACCCTGACACATGCTGGAAAACACCGAGAGATTGCAAACATTATCTGAAGCTTAATCGTGAGGCAGAGAGGAGGCTGGGCTAGTGTGAGGAGGTAGTGCTGGGGCTTCCTGCATCTTTCCCACCGGATCCTGTAATCTTTGAGAAAAGTTGCTGCCATTCATGTCTCCTTCCAAAGGGCCCCTTGTTGCTCTTTGAGGCCAGGCTACAAGGTTAAAAAAGGCTTCTAAGAAGATTCTGTTTTCAAATTTAGCTCAGCAATCTGGAAATACGGATAAAGATCTTTAAAAACCCTCCTCCTCTTTGATCCAGTAACTCTGCTCCTGGGAATCTCTCCTTAGGACAGAATAGAAATACAGCAAATGCTTGTGGCACAAAGTGATATTTTGTAACATTTTCATAATGGAAAGAAAATAAATTGGAAACAACCTAGTTGTCCAACAATGTGGGATTGATTCAGTGAGCTGAATCATCCCCTTTTCATGGACTACTACGTAACTACTACAGTGGTGGTCAAGAAAAGTTTGAAATAACATGAGAAAATGCTTATATATTAAGAAAAAAACCCAGAATATAAATGACATATATTACATGATCTCAATTATGTTAAAATATGAATAGAAGAAATGTGGGAAGGAAACACACAAAAAAATGTAAGTGCCTTTCTTTGGGAGGTAAAACTAATATTTCATTTTCTTCTCTTTTCTGTACTTTCCAAATTTTCTCTAGTAAACAAATGTACAGAAAACAACTATTTAGACACCATCTAGTTCCTGCCAATCCTCTCAAATATTCTCCCCATTTTCCCAACAACAGCTTCCCCAGGGATTGGTGATTCCAGAACAAAGCTGGGCTGTGTGACTCCAAATGCCAAAAAGCAAAGGGACAAGGGACCTGTATGAATCTCACGCACTTCCCGTGTCAGGCACCGTGAGTTTTGTTTACTTGCTCATTCACTCCTCAAAGCCTGCCAGGTAGATGTTATTATCACCATTTATCAGTGTCGTGGGAACTAAGAGCCTGGATAAGTTAGGAAAAGTTCCCGGACCATGTAGGAATTGGGAGTCAGGGTGGGGATGTGAGCTCAGGTTGGTCTCACTCTAAATCCTGCTCCCTTCCCTCCTTCACCATCGGCCACAGGTGGAGAGACGCACAGGTGTGCCCCACCTGTAACAGCTCTTCCTTCACAAAGCCCTGCTGGTGAAACTTGAATTGCTATGGAAACATTTCTGGACAAGCCCCCCTACCACCCCCAGCATCTCATTTCTTCGTGGTCACAGTGCCTGGAATCCCATATTTGGAGATGCTTTCCCTTAGGTTAAAAAGTCGTAACTCTCACCTCTCTTCATTTCTCTTTGAAAATGCCTGTGGAGCTGGGAGAGGTAATAGGGCAAACACCTGGACAAGAAAGGGGGTGGAGGTTGGGAAAGCACACGCTGACCTGGGGGGTTTGATGCTGGGGAGCTGGGTGCAGACACAATTATGACCCAAGGCACGTGCTGGGTGCAGGGACAATCATCATTTTGCGTTGCCAGCATCTTGATCATCCCCTTTCCTAAAAACATCTCCATCTCCTTTCTGAGAAATTGCCTCTCCCCCGTTTGTGTGGTCTGAGTGAGCACACAGACTGAGGTGGCTCTTTCCCACATCAGACATCTAGTGATGCTCAATGCTGGCTGCTCCTTAGAATCACAGCGAGCTAGTCAAAAGGCTGCTGTCCAGGCCCAGGCGATCTGATTTCCTTGACCCGGGGCGGAGACTGGATCCAGAGAGCTTATGCCCTGACCCTCCCATCCCGGGCAGCCTGCAGCCAGTGACTGAATCAGTGGTGTAAACGTGCATTTCACTTGCTCCAAAGTGTGAAGACTTTGCAGTGCTGTTCTTGCTCCAGAGCTCTCCGTGGGATCAGGCAGAGGCTCAATCTCAGCCAGACCCCATATTTGCTTAGAGGCCTCATCCTGCTTCCCTCCCTTCTTGACGGCTTCCCCCTAAGGGCACTCCTTCAGTCCTCAACTGCATGAGAATCTCATCTTAGCTCCACCTGTAGGGAAGTCGACCTAAGGCAAGGAGGGCAGGCATCCTGGGCAGAGGGAACGGTCTGTGCAAAGTTTTGGAGGCGTGCATGGACGTGATTTCAGAAGGTCAGGAAGCTTCCTCTGCAAAATTATTAATAATGCAAAAAAAAGTTAACATTGACTAAGGATTATCCTGTGGACCATGAAAAAGCTGTTCTCAGTATTTTGAAACATCATCTCAATCCTCGTCACAACTCTATGACGTAGATTCTTATTGCCTCCAATTTTAAAAACAGTTGGTCAGAGAGGTGAAGTCATTAGCCCCAAATAGTATGGCTAATGAGTGGCGGAAAGAAGATTTGAATTCAGGTGGGTCTTTCTCAGAGCCCCCGCTCTCCAAACATAGTGTTCCAACTATTCTGAAACACTTTACGCCTGAGCAAGACATTCTGGCTCCTTCCCTCACCAATCTGCCCAGCGATGGATAATTCCTTTAAAACACCCGCACGCAGGACTCCAAGCTTGTGGTTTCTCTGTCACCTTTGAATGCACATGTTCAACGAGTCTTTTTGAAAAGACACAGTACTTGCAGAGCCCAAATGAAAAGGACAGCATGAAGGAATGCCCAGAACCTTTGATCACGCAGAGACGACATAATTTATGTTCCGCCAGTACCGTCTCTGGTCTCGCCACTGCAATCTCGGAATTGAGGAGAAACTTGGTAATTGCTGCAGCCGGGCTGGGCCTGCTGTTGACAGCCTGCTTTTCTTATTACCTCATCCTGCTTGGCGACCCCCAAGTATTTCATCTTCTTTGGCAGGGCTGGCAGGTCTAGGACATCCCTGGCAGGGTGGAGGATGCCTCAGAAAACACACAGAGGGAAATGGAGGAGGAGAGGGGCTGGGATGGAGAAAGGTCTCTATGTCTCAGAGAAAGGTCATAGGCAAAATGAACGTGCTGGGTGGGCACTTCCACTGTCGGTAATTGAAGGTTCCAGGAAAAGTGCCCGCCGTGCACCTGGAGGAGCAGCTCCTTTCCAGTTAAGCCAGGATCTGTATGGATGCTGATATCCCTCTTGCCTGGTGTGGGACACAATTTGGAATCATGATGATAGTCATCAGGAGCGTTATTGTCATAATAGATTCTTGCACAACAGTCCAGGATGATCAGCATGATTTCTGAGGGTGAGTCCATAAGAAAAGTGTGCAAAAAGGAGGAATGAAGAGGCCTGGGAACGGGGGCGGTGGCTAGGGGTGCACTCTGCATAGGGAAGCCGGGATAGATAGCAGACACGGGAGGGCTCCAGGTGGCCACAGGTCAGCTTGGCTGGGGGGATGCACAAGCCTCTGGAGGTGCACCACGACAGACCCAATGCCATTCTCCAGCCAGGCTGCACACCTTCTGTCCCTGCCTCTGAAAAGTCATCTTTGGTCACCTCCCTCTCCCATGCTGGGCTGGCTGTCTCCCTGCCTGGTGGCTCAAATCAGAACTCACACCTAGTCTGGGGCCCCTGGGAGGTGGCAGGTGAAGAAAATGAGAGAAGTCAGGCATTGGAGCCACCTGCTTGGGTTCAATGTCAGCCCTGCCCCTTACTACCTGTGTGAGCTGAGGCAAGTCGCTTAACCTCTCTGTGTCTCAGTTTCCTCATCTGTTAAATGGGGGTCCTATAGGGTTCTTCAAGGAGTAAAAGCGGTGATGCCCATAAAGCACTGAGAACAGTTCTTGGTGCCGAGTAAGGATGCAGTAAGTGCTGTCTGCTATCGTGATACATTATTACTATTATATTCCTTCTGCTGCCACTGCGACTTCTCGCATAGTACACAGTGCCTAGTACACAGGATACTAGCAACTGGTACTTTCATTTTTTCTTCCTCCTTTCTCTAAGTAATTCCACAGAATGGAGTTACTGGATCAAAGGACATGACCGTGTGTGTGTGTACGTCCCCATGTGTCCTTAATACATACCACAATATCAGCACCATTTTCTTCTGGCAGGTAATTTCCACTTCCCTTTCCTCCACTCCACCCGTTCTCTCCAAGAGGTATCTCAGATTCACCCTCTTTCCTCCACCCCTCAAGCTTAGATCAAGCATCATCCTCTGTCGTCTGGATAAGAGGGATAAGACCACTTAACCAGTTAATTGAAAGTCCCCATCTCCTCTCAGCCACCAGGATTGCAGAGCCAGGGAGAGCCAAGATCCCCAGCCCGGGTTCAGAGTAAATAGGATTACCTGGGTGGTGGGAACTGGTGGAGACAGAAGGTGTTTCAAAACTTAATCAAAAATTAATTAGAAAAAGAAACAAGCCAAAGGACAAACATCTGTGAGCAGATGATGTACAAAGGTGAACAGATCTGATATACAACATTCCGTCTGAGTTAGGAGCAGGATCCTGCTGGGCTACCCTGGGAGTAGCTGGAAACACTTTGAGGGGAACAAAAAGCCTCCGTGTTTACTTCTCGGGAACAAATGACAGTCAATTCCAAGCTCCAAAGACACCGGAGGGAAGGGTGTCCGCACAATCACACACGAGCTGTGGGGAAGCTGTGCATTGGGGAGATGCTAACAAGTCATCACAAGAACACACACTAGCCGAGGCCTCGGAGTGAGAAGGGGCCATGTGCATGAGGAAAGCCTCGTTAGGCTGTCATAACCCGGGGCCTCGTCCACCCTCACATCTGCCTTCCAGATAGGATTAGTGCCGATGGCTGTTCCACGGCTCAGAAACGCCAAGCCTGGAGAACCACATCAGGTGGAAATCAGAGGGGCTGTGGCCATTGAGATGGGCTCATGAGTGTGGACTCAGGATGCCTTTCTGGGAGAAACTGGGCACCTGGAAATGATTTCTGTAGAAGATCATAGAAAATGCACTGGGTAGCTCACAGGTCTCCATCCCCTTGCCATTCCTACATCAAGGTCCTAAGCAGCAGCTGTGAGTCTCTCTTGGCAGCTTTCTCTGACCACAGGTGTGTGCTTCTCCGTGCACACAGCAGGCTGGAAGAGTGTCGGCATTGACAGTCCCAGGAGCATCTCTCTACTAATGATGGCATCCGTGCCCCCGGTGGAACAACTCTGGGACGTGCCCCTCAGCACCACCAGAGGTCGAGTTGGGATTGAGCTCCAGTTGCCCAGATGGTGACCTGCTCCTTAGAGCACCTGCCATGGCCTCCTCACTGCCCTATATCACTCCTCCCTTCCCCAAGTGCTCCCTGGGACCAACTCCCAAATAAGCCACTTAGATTCAAAGCCTTGATGGCTGCTTCTAGGAAATCAACTGCAAGGACATTGGTGGGGGGGCAGACAGGATTGAGTCAATGACTTAGCTAAGTAAGGGATGCTGTGCACAGACCTGTCCCTAGGTCAACAGGATCCCCATAGGGACTCTGGTAGCCTCTAGTCTCCTGTTTGGATCAACCACCTTGGGTCACCAAGGTGACCCTTGTTACTGCCAGTTCCCAGATCCACGTAACCCCTGAAATCAGGGCACCCCATTGTTCTTAAAGTCTGGGACCTCCTCCACACAGAAAGCTAAAATTGGAAATACAAGTTAAACGTTACCTTATCTCTGACCCCCAGGAGACTCCAATGGACCCTGCCCTCTTCTTCTTGACGAGAGACCAAGGATGAAAGTGCTCTTACCTGAATTCCCTGCTCCCCTCGCCTCGCACATTGCAGTCTCTCATACCAGGAGTCCTGCCCTGCCCCCTCCCCAACTTAATCTAATGAACTCCTGCTTCTTCCCTTCTCAACCAGCATTACCTACTCCAGGAAGCCTTCCCAGCCCCCATTACCAACTCCAACAGCAACCAACAATTGCCTGCTACAATGCAGACTCTTGCTCAGGGTAGAAACATTGGTTTATCCACAGTCCCAACCTAGACTAGTCTCTGAACCCAAAAACCTGAAGTTTGTGGGCTTTTGGTGGCTCCTGATCCAGAATCACATTTGTGTGTTTGTGTGTTTGTGTGTGTGTTCCTGGGGAGAAGATCCATTGCTTTTATCAGATTCTCAAAAGGCATTCTGATCCCAGAAAATGTCATAGCCATCTCACTAGACCATGAGCTCCTTGTAGACCGGATAATGCCTCATTTAGTCTGGTATCCCAGAGTGCTCTCCAAGGCCCGGACCATCACAGGCACTTGGTGGGCCATACTCATGGCTAATGTAGTCTGAGTGTTTATTCTGAACCAAACGCCTAACACGTCTTGATTTGATTGAGCCCCATGACAACGCTAGGAGGTGGCTGCCATCTCCATCCAGGGGCAAGGGGACTGAGCCGTGAGAGAAGAGCTGGCCCCAAGCCCAACAGCTGGAAGGCTTCGTGTGAGATTTGAAGACAAGTAAGCCAAGCTCTGAGCACCAACTAGCTTTACTGAAAGTATGAGTTGATGAAGGAACAAACCTCATTCAACTCATAACTACGTTGTCCAACCAGCTCTTAGGCAGCACCACAACATAGCTCAAATGAAACCTCAGCCCCAGAAAGGCTCTGAAACGTCCACCAACGTCCACCTCATTTTCCTCTACAAACAGCACTAAAGCTCCTATAAAATCTGGAGACAGATCTCTCTCCTGTAACATCTGTGAATGCATTTTGATCCTGTGGGGCAAGCAGCATCTATTTTTAGATCTTTAAAATGTTTTTTTGCAAATAAGGAAACTGAGGCCCAGAAGGTTACACAGCTCGCCCGAGGCCATGCAGTGAGTTAGCTGCAAAGCTGGAAGTAGAATCCAGGTCCCACCTGTTTTCAATTAAGTGTCCTTCTTCCTGCTTCTCCCGGTGGCAACATCTTCGCCAAGATGATGCTAACGTGTTTCCACCTGAAAGTTGTGTTTCTGACTCCAACGAGGTTCCCTGAACCAGTCATGAAATTCAATTTCATTCCTCAGATGACTTTCAGAGAATAACCTGGCCTTCACACAGCTATTTTGGGATTCTCTGTTCCACGCTATAAGGGGGCTTCCGAAGTCAACACTCTCCTGGAGGCTGTTGTCTCTCTCTTCTTGGGATCTGCAGGCCCTGGCTGAGGGGATGGAGACAGACTGATGGCCATCTGTCTGGGCTGCTCTGTGTGGCTTGGGCCCGAATGCACTAATTGATTTATCGGCTAATAATGCAGTTTGTGTGCACGGCTGGGCTCTTTGTAAAAGCGTTCCTTTTCCATGGCTGCTCTGAAGGAAATTCCCAGGCCCCAGTGAAGCAGGCAATGAGGGGCTTGCTGGATCCCTTTCAGGGACGGTGTGACTCGTCACATCTACTCATTAGGTAAGGACTGTGAGTAGAACATCCCCAGCCACCTGGAGCACTGCTGTCCAGTCCTTAAATTAGTAAGAACCAGCTGGAACTCTGCTGATGAGGGCAGTGGAGCGTGATGGAGAGAAAAAGGGCTCTGCTGGCCCTCTGGACTGGGGGATGCCCTGGCTCCATCGTTCACTGGCTGTGCAACCTTGGGTACACCATGTCAACAGCCCGAGCCTCCGTTTCTCCACCCGCCTGTTGAATGGGGGACAGAAAATCTTCCCCTCTAGGTTATTGTGAAGAATATACGAGATGGTCAGCACCAAATAAATACACAGAGATAACCCAGCATATTAAACATGCTTAATAGAAGTTTCTACCCCTTCCATACTTCTTCCTCTCATTATTCTTTCCCATAATGTCAAGAATGGGAAGGTAGAAGGAGCTGAGTGTGGGGGTGCCCCTATTTGTCCTTCCCATCACCCCACTTCATGTTATTATTGAGCCCCCGCCATGAGCCACATGCATCCTGGGCATTTCCTCACTATATTCTTACCCCATTACCCTCAAGGGATGAATGGCACCTCCCACTTCATAGAGCAGTGCTGCCCAAAGAACTCTCTGCAATAATGGACACGTGATATGTCTGTGCTGTCCAATACAGTAGCCACAAACCACGTGCCACTGAACCCTTGAAACAGGCCTAGCTCAACTAAGGAACTGGATTTTTAACTTCATTTTAAGTCATTCACATTTAAGTAGCCACATGTGGCAGTGGCCACCAAATTGGACAGCACAGTTTTAGATGGGGGTAAAAAAGAACTGAAGTTTGAAGATGTTCAGAACGGCCCAGGGTCATAAACCTGGATGAAGGTGGAGGTGACAGCTGAATCCACACTTGTCAGTGTCCCCTGTGCATCTCCAAAAATGAATGGTCAGGCTGGCTGAGGACTCGCTCCGACACACAAACCGAGATCTGAAACTCAAGACAGGCTGGGAAGAAACATTCCCAGCACCAGGGAATTGGCCCAGAAGGAGAAGGAAATGAACATTCAAAGCAGATAATGGTTGCGGAAACGCTTTGTAAACTGTGAAGTGCTGTTTCAGGGTGGGGGTTATTAATAATACCCCTTGGCACTGACTCCATGGCAAAGCTTTGCTGTCCCTCTCCACATCCTGCTGCTCTGTTAATCATTAATTAAAGCTTAAGGGATTTGGGGATACAAGCCTCTGAAATTTGGACTAAACCCTCCGTGTTATTGAAAAAAAAAAAGAATCTCAGATAATTAGCTTTTCTTTTCTTAAATGCTTTTTGGGTCTCATTACAAACGCAGTCCTGGGCTAATACACCTTGTGTTGTGAATGCCTCACAATTCCTGCTAATTGAATTAAACCCAATTCTCTGCAAATAAACTCTTGGTGTTCTTAATGGCAAATAAGGAACAGAGTTGTTTCTTTCTGGAACAGGTCATTACAAGGCTCTAATTACCAGGATCTTGATGTGTAACGCAAACCGCCTTCATGTCGGCTCCTGACAATGACGGCTCTGTTAAGATCAAAGTCGCAGTGTGCCCTTGGAATCTTCTCCCTCCTTTTATTCCACTTCAAAATGTTTAAAAATGACTAATCCAATTTCCAAGACAGCAGAGAAAGGAGAGAACAGAAGTCCGTTTTTTTAATTCACGACAAATATTCCAAAACGGACGCGCTACTGATTCTTTTCCCCCCCTTTCCTTTCTCCCCTGGACACAGCACATTTTGAAGTTGCCGGTTAAGGAAGTCGCACGCATGCCCAAGGTGAACCGAGGAGCTGCGTGGAGTAATCAGACGTCAGGGAGGAAGATGGATACCATTGTTCTCGCGTGGCCCACCACCTTTATCAATAATGCAATGCCAATTACTTTGGGGACCAGCCTTGACTCTTGTGGGACGGGAAACTTGATTCCAGGGCTCTTTAGAACAGCATATATAATCAGACTCACTAACCAGATTTTAAAATGCAGTTCACACCATTTCTTGCTGGCAATTCTGCGCTGATGTGTGGGCGGAGGTTCCGAGTTTGAGATTTCAAAGTCAGGTGGACAGGAAACTTGAACGCTAATGGCAACTGTCCTTTGTGTACACTTAAGGTTTCGGGGTGGGTGATGGTTGAAGTTCCTGGCTCTCCAAAATGCCAAGCCTCCATCTTAGGAAGAACCACAGCCTCTCATCCCTTTGCTGCAGAGCAAACCGACTGTCGATCATCTGGGCCCCAGGAATTGGGTCCCCGTATTGTGGCCTCCATAGTTTCTTGCTCACCTCTCTCAGGGCCCAAACATCCCATTCTTTCAAAGTATTACGTTCGCCTCCCTAGGAAAGCTCCCCTGATCTTCTCTGACGGCCAAACTCTTCAATTCAGCCTCCAGAGCCCAGTGCAGACGTTGCTGTCAGAGCTCCTTCCTTGCTTCTGTCTGCTCCCGTTGCATTTTCTCTCCTGCCTGTGCCAGCGGCAACACGGCTGTGCGGGCATTTGGGCTTTAGAGAAGGACAGACCTGGGCTTCCACCTTAGTTCTGTTACTTGGAGCTGTGTAGCTTCGGGCAAAGTATTTGACCTCTCAGACCTCTCTTTTCTCATCTACAGAACAGGGATGCTAACGGCTACCTTGCTTCAAGGAATGGGTATAATGTGTTAAAAATAATAACGTGGATAAAGTGGCTGGTGCACAGTAGATGCTCAGTAAATGGAATCCGGCTATGTTCTTATGATAAGGCCAACCCATTGCATTTTGATTACTTACTTAGATGTCCACTTCTCCTACTGGGCAATTGACTGAAGGAAATGCAGGGACCTCATTAACTCCTGTATTTAAATATCTCCAGCACCTAGCGCAGAGCTGGGCACGCACTCTGCTTGGAAGATGTTTGCTTAATAAATGAAGGAATGAATGAACACCTGCAACAAGCATGTAGGAAGTGAAATTAAATAGTGCCTGGCATGTAGGAGGTGCTTAATAAGTGTTTTTGTAAACGAATGAAGGAATGAGCGAATGACCACCTACAACCAAAGATTCAGGAATTTACATGAAAATCAAATTGAAGGACTTTGTGATTTTCCCCACAAAATGACCCCCAGCCCTCCTGCCAGAAGCAGCTCACATCAGCTTAGGGAGGAACAACAATGTTAAATTATTGCTTAACTACTTCTCAGAGGACCATCTCCCTCATCTCGCCAGGAAAATCATCGCCATTCTCTCGGTGCTGGGAACAGCTGCAGTTCACATGTTTGGGGCGCCCGTTAAACACGACTCCCTCTAACAAGTCCAAACTTGATTTCAGCGGCTGCATTTCCTTTCCACTCTGGAGAGCTGTCTCCAGGAACCTGACACGCAAAGTCCACGGTTCAGGGAAGAGATCCACCATATCCCTGCGGGCGGGAGAAGCTGATCAGCACCCGCGCAGGGAAAGGAGAGCGGGGCCTGGGTGTGACTCCAGGAGGTGATGGCACCTCCTGTCTTCCCAGGAAAAGACATAATGGCATTTTATTTCAAATCAGACCCAGGACTCCTGACTTTTAGCGGAGACGGCCAAGGGAGTATAGCGGCATATTTTAACCCAGACCCATCTATTTCTGCTTCATTTAGTCTGTGGGTAGGAGGAAGTTCTGGGTTCTGGCTGAAATGATGACTGGGCTGCATCAGACCTGTTCAGTTGCTGGGCTGGGAGTCAGGTCCCTAAGGCTCCAAAGCTGCGGGAGTAGGGTTGTCAGATGAAATACAGGATACCGACTTATATTTGAATTTTAGACAAACCATGCACATTGGTTTTTTAAAAATGGAAGCATGTCCCAAATACTGTAGGGGACACACTTATGATAAACAAATATTTGTTGTTTATCTGCAATTCAAATGTAACTGGGCATCCTGCATTCTTACTTGCTACACTGGCAACCTTTGTGGGAAGGACAAGGTGAGGAAACCATTCTCTCAGATGCTTCCTTTCTCTGGAAAAGGATGCCATGGAGAAAGGAAGACGGTACATGGGCGGATTAATCAGTCTGAGGTTACTTGATTGGCAGCCGAGCACTGTGTTAAGAGGACAGCCTCTAGGGGCCAGCCCGGTGGCATAGCAGTTAAGTTTGCACATTTTGCTTCGGAGACCCAGGGTTCGCCCCTTCTGATCCTGGGCGCGGACCTACTCACCACTCATCAAGCCATGCTGAGGTGGCATCCCACATAGAGGAAGTAGGAGGACCTACAACTAGGATATACAACTATGTACTGGGGCTTTGGGGAAGAAAAAAAAACAAAAGAGGAAGATTGGTGGTGTAATGGTTCCCACCTTATACAGTGCTTGGGATGCTTATGTGGAATCATCTATGTAAAGTGCTGGATGCAAGGCTTAGAAATCACTCAGCCCATGTTATTATTCACCATAGTTTTACGAGGGCCCTCACAGCTCAACGAGGGAGAATTTGCTAACCTGCCGGAAAGGTGACCTACAGTACAAAGCAATTCCTCACCTCCCCCAATCCTCTAACCCAGGGGCCTGCAAACTCCAGCCGCTGGTCTTTGTAAATAAAGTTTTATTGGAACATGGCCACACCCAATCATTTACGTGTTGTCTGTGGCAGTTTTCATGTTACAAAAGCAGAGCTGAGCAGTTGCCACAGAGATTGTGTGGTTCTAAAAGCCTGAAATATTTATTAGTTGGCCCAAGACACAGTTGCTGAGCCCTGGTCTACCCAGTTGTGCTAGTTTCCTATCGTTGCTGTAACACATTACCACAAACTTGTGGCTTAAAACAACGCAATTTATTCTCTTACAGTTCTGGAGGTCAGAAGTTCAAAATCAGTCTGATGGGGCTAAAGTGAAGGTGTCTGCAGCTGTGCTTATTCTGGAGGCTCTAGAGCAGAATCCTTTTCCTTGCCTTTCCCATCTTCCAGGGGCCGCCTGCATTCCCTGGCTTGTGGCCCCTTCCTCCATCTTCAAAGTCCAGTCTCTGCTCCATCATCACATCACCTTCTCCCCTGACTCCCCCCACCTTCCCTTATAAGGGTCCTTGTGGTTACACTGGGCCCACCTGGATAATCCAGAACACTCCCTCATCTCAAGACCCTTAACCACATCTGCAAAATCCCTTATGCCATGTAAGGTGGCATTCCCAGGTTCTAGGGACTTGGACGTATTTGGAGTCACAATTGTTCAGACTATCATGCCATCCACCAGGGGTCACAGAGAAGGTGGATGCCAAGCCACCAACCTAACACATTCTCCTCCCAGCCCTGCTCCTGGGAGTGAAGAATGAGCCCCAGTTAACCTGCAGAGCGTGACTGGGCTTGGGGCCCCCTCAGGGCTCTCCCATCTGGCAGGTGAGAGAACCTGGGCTGGGGAACAGGACATGCTGTGCTTCCCTGACCCTAGCATCCACAGCACCACAGCAGCCCCTGGGGTGCTACCTGGAGGAAGAGGGAGAGGGAAGGTGTGCAGACCGTCCTTCACACATGGAGCCTTCTGCCTTCCTCCCTCTCCTTGAAGTGCTTCTGATCCAAATGAAGACAACACTTGTTAAACGTGCCTCACCTACTGGTGAAATGCCCCCTACAGCATCCTTGAAAAGCAGTGGCCGGCTTTAGGGGCACTTCCAAGGGCAGAAATCACACTCCCCCACAACAGACAAGAAGCTTGGAGGGGACCAGGAAATTTAGAGGCAAGAAAGGCACAGCGCCTCTGATAGCCCAAGCTCTCAGCCAGAGCAACCCTGAAAGGCACTTCTCCAGGTTTTCCAGCATGCTTCCCATGACGGAGAACTCACTACCTTACCAGGTAGATGGGCCAGTCGATGCTGGAGCCCATTTGCTGTTAGAGGGTTCTTTCCCTCTGCTGTGCCCACACACACCTCCTGGTAACTTTGACCACTGACCCCACTTCTCACTAACCCAAGTTCTCATCCTTTGACATCCCTCACACATGGGAAGCCCAGAGTCTCATCCCAGCGATTCCTTCCTCCACCCCAGCCTCTTCTTCTAGAGCTCTGTATTTATGTAAAAACTGTGATGACACAGGGAAAGCTGTGTTCCAGGTACTCCAAAGGTGCAGGGGAGAAGTGCAAAGCCAGGTCACCCCCAGGCCAGCAGGCATGGGATGGCTTTCTACCCAGCAGAGCAAAGCATTCCCTGGGGCCCCAGCTTCACCCCGTGCACCATCAGACACCAGGGAGATGGGGCGGCCTTGCTGGGAGTGCCTTTGTTCTTCCAGACTCTTGGGAAGAGCTGTCTGATTCAGTGCTATGCAGATGTGCTGGCTCCGGTTCGAGTAAGGACAAACTGCAGGGAAGTGGGGGGTCGGGGGGAGGAGGCTGGGATTGAGATGCCAGAAAACTGCCCTATGTTTGTCACCTGGTTTGTGACACAGTGTCCAGGTCAGTTTCTAAAACACAGTGGGGACCTAATGACTCTTTGCTGACTTTGGATGTGGGGAAATTGAAGAGGGGGAGTGTCATTGAGTTAGACATTAGATGGACTGTAAGCAATGGACCACGAGTGCCCTGGTCACTGTGTCCAGGGTCTAGCACAGTCTCTGGCACACAGTACATGCTTGGGGCAGACACTGTTTGTCCAATAGCTATTCCCAACCACCTTCTCCCTTAGTTTCCCAGTCTTGATTGCCCCTAGGGGTTACCATGAGACTGATTCTAGCCAATGAGCTACGAGAGGAGGACTGCCAGTGAAGGCATCTTCTCAGAAAGCAATTCCTCATATAAAAAGAGCCTCAAGAGGAAAACGCTCCCATTCATCCACTCCCTGCCTTGAAACATAGTGGGAAGTCGAGATGCCTGGAGCTGTGGCAGCCATCTTGCAATCATGAGACCACGAACATGAGAATGAAGGTAAGCATCTCAAGGGTGGTGGAGCAAAACTGTGGAGCGAAGTGTGGACTCTTGATGCTGTTGAACTAGCCCTGGAACCACCTGTCTCCAGTCTTCTTGGTGAGTGAGATGCTTAGTGCCCATACTGATAAGCCTCTGTTGGCCAAGTGTGTTGTGTGCAGCTCAGAATACCCCACTTGATAAATATTTCCTGAGTTGTACTGGAGGAGGGGCATGTTGGAAGATTTTTTCTGGGTGAGTCAGAACCAGATAACACCAATAGCACACTAAATGGCTGGGGAGGAACAGGGGCTGAAAGAATTACAACTATAAAATGAGAAAATGGCTTTTGACAGAAAATGGGTTCTGGACAAAATTCTTAGTTCCCTCCCAGTTAAAGATGTTAGATTTCTGGCTCTGATTTTCTGTGATTTTTGTAGGATTTTTTCTCCCTTGTAGGTATTGAGAAGAGGGTAGAGAAATGTATCTGGGCTGTGAGCCAGTCGAAATGTGGTGGTGTAGAGCGTGGACTCTGGAACTGGCTAATGACAGTCTAAGCTGAGATTAGCTGTAAGTCAGGGTTTTTCAGCCTCGGCACTGTTGACATCTGAGGCTGGATAATTCCTTGCTGTAGGTGCTCTCCTGGGCACCGTAGGATGTTCATCAATATCCCAGGCCTCTTCTCTTAGATGCCAAAATTACATCCCCCTCCGAGTTGTGAAACCAAAAATGTTTCCAGATATTGTCAAATGTCCCCTGGGTGCAAGTTTTCCTAGTTGAGAAACATACCTCTGTAACTAACTGTGAATAAGGAAACTGATTCCACTGGGCTTCCTTTTCCTCACCTGTAAAAAGGGGATAATAAGAGAATTACTTCCTAGGGCTGGTGTGCGAGTGCATGAAGGTAGTCTGCAAAAGGCACTTAGTCAATGTTGACTAGTATTATGATTACTGTTCTTTGAGGCAGATTTTTCTGTGCCTGCTGTGTGACTTAGCAGTCACCAATGTTAGAGCTGAAAGAAATTTACATAGTCCTCAACCCAAGTTCCCATTTTCCAGATGAGGAAACACAGATCCAGAGAAAAATGTGACCTGCCAGTGTCACATTATAAGTAAGCACCAGCCCCAGAACCAGAGTCCAGATATCTTGAATGCTGGACCTGTGTTGCCTCTTTCTGAACCAGAAATCTAAGCCAGCATTCCCCAAGAGCCTAACACTGCCTCCCACAGGATCCTCAACTTCAGTTTAAGGGTACTTATTGGGAACACACTTCATACCAGGCACCATGGTGAACATCAGTGATCAATAAGATAAGCATGGTCTGCCCTGGTGGAAGTCTGGTTGGGAAAGCCAGCATGACACAAATAATGACTGATGAGCTGCACTTGAAATCACCTGGAACCCTGAAATTAAACCGGGAATGGAAGTAGACCCAGAAAATTCCAATTCTACCACCTTTCTCCCAAATGAGGAACAGGAACATCCCAGGACAGAAGAAGAGGCTGCATCAACCAGCTGCTTTCCCAAAAAGGCGTCTCCACCTCCTCCTGCCCCAAAGAGTCAGTGTGGGTGGTAACTGGAGGGGTTGGAAGCAGGGAGACGTGCAGGTGGGACTGGGAGTCATTGCGATCCTGAGGCTAATGTAATCTCTGAGTGAGCCGTCTCTGATGAGATCTGGATGGGGACGAAAGAACAAACCACATGGCCAATAAGATGACTTAGGATTCTGCCAGCTGGACAAACCCTCGTCTTAATTTATGTTATTCCAGAACACTCCGTGTTTCAGGCAGAGGGACAGTATGTGAGTATTCGAGGAGCTGAGAGAAGTCTGGGAGACATGGAATATGAGGACCATATGCAGAGGCTCCATGGAAGGAGAAATAGGGTGGGAAGGGACAGTCAGGAAGATGACAGGAGTCCAGTGGGGTCAGAGCAGAGAGGGGAGAGGGACAGCGGTAGATGATGAGGCCAGAAGTATGGACAGGGTCCTTATGATGAGAGACCTCCAAATCACATTAGGGAACATGGATCCTTCTGCAGGTGGCCCAGGGCCACTGCAGGGCAGTAGGTAAAAGCACTGCAAGACCCAGTTTCCATTAGAGACCATGCCTTTGGCTTCAGTGTGGAGGATGCATTGGGAGAAGCAAAGCTGGAGACAAGTCAGGAAGCTGGAGCGAGAGGAGAGCAAAGGGTGGTCTGGGCTGGTGCAAAGCTGTGCTCTCAACCAGGCACCTTTGCTCTCGGGAGACACTGGGGAGTGTCTGGAGACAGTTCAGGTTGTCACAACTTAGGGGGAAGTACTACTGGCATCTAGTGGGTGGAGGCCAGGGATGCAGCTAAATATCCTGCAGTGCACAGGACAGCCCACCACAAAGGATTACCCAGCCCCAAATGTCAACAGTGCTGAGGCTGAGAAATCCTAGCACAGAGAGATGGAGAGGTGGGTTTGAGTTGTGTCTAGAAGGTAGAACTGGCAGACTTGGAGATGAATTTGATGTGGGGGGTGAAGAATAAGGACATATCAAGGGTGGATCGTGGTTCCACCCACTGGATGTGGAGCACAGAGGAGGAGCAAGTAAGGGTAAGGATAAACAGCTCGATCTGGGACACACTGAGGAAAGTCTCCCCAACGTGCACAGAGGGAATTGCGGCTGCCGGCACAAAGGGTCTCAGTGGCTCCCTGACCCCCATACTGAGCTCCTCAGCTCCCATTGTCCACCTGGGCCTCCATATCCCAGAGCCCCACCCCCTACAAGTGTTTCCTGGTGGCCTGGCTCTCCGGGCGAGGGTCTGGCTCTCCTGGACCAGTCTCGTCCCCCAGCTGCAGAGCCCACATCCCCCTTGGCGGCGGCGGCAGAGGCAGACGGAGCTGCCCTCCCACTCCTCAGACTTCAGTCATCCCACCGCCTCACGACTAATTAAACATCTGCTGTAAGCTACAATTTGCTAAATTGCCTCGCACTCTAACTTCTGGCAGGGACTAATCTGAGTTCTCAACTTGAGGCCCAGAGCCTTCCTCCAAGCAGCACAGCCTCCTGGTGTCCCTTGTCTTCCCCAGACGTCCCTACATTGCCCTCACACAAAGGGGCGTGGAGAGAGGCCGGGTCAGGTGTGGGAGGGCAGGGAGCAGTGCCGTGGGAGGACAGGAGGCTAGGGGCAGGGCTCCTCAAGGAGCTAGTCATCAGTGGTCCCCCACAAAAAGACTACAGAAGAAGATGAATAAGTAATCAGATGTAACGACTTGCCCAAATTGAGTTTAATCAAGAACTAAAATGGATGAGACAGGAAACACGTTTCATGGGGGTGGCAGATGAAGCTCTTTTCCTCACAAGACCTTGAGAAAGAAGAATCCTTGGATATCAGCTAGTCCGGCATTTCTCAAAGGACCACTTGCCTCAGAATCCCCTGGGTGCTTGCTGGGATTGCAGACTCCTGGGGCCCCGCCTCTGAAGATGCTGATTCAGTCGACCCAAGGGGGTCCCAGGAATCTAGACTCTTTTAGACAAATAGGCCAGTTTTTTGTTTTTTTTTTTTTGTACCCGTGAAGTCTGGCAGTACTAGGATTGAGGGACGCAAATCCCTGTTTCTCCGCTAAGCTTCCTCAATCCCCCTCATCAGAATTAATCAGAACAAGATGTGCCACAGCGTTTCCTGCAAAGCTGATCAACGCCTGCAGGTTCCACAGAGCTGTGTGCACCTGTCCTGGCGTGCCCTGCTCTGCACTCCGGTGTGGCTCCCCTGCCCGAATGCCTGCGGAGCTTGTGGTGGCCTTGCCGTCGTGCACTCACTGTGCTCGGTTCAGGTGTCCCGTCTCCTAGGACATCCGAGGCGGGGTCAGGTGCATGATCTGGGGAGGACACACCTCCTGTCCCCCAGGGACCCAAGGGTCCTCACATTCCCCTGTTTTGTGTGCATTTGCAGGACAGGGGGGTCAATCAAGTTTCAGAAAGGGGGTTTCAGTCACGTGCTGCAGAATGCCATCCTCCTCCACCCCAGTTTGGGGAGGGAGAGTAGTATTTGCATGAATTCTTTTTGCTTCCAAATAAATACATAAGAGCCTCCAATCTTTCCAAAATTATAATATGGTAACAATTTGGACAGGGGCTGGACTGAAGAGAGGGATAAGTGAGCTGGGAAACAACTGAAACAAATCTCTCTTTCCCTCTCCCCCCCAACCCCCCTTCTCCCTCTCGTCCTCCTCCCTGCCCCCCACCTTAAGAGAGAGATCTGCCGACACCAAACGTTTCAAGGACCAACACACAGGTCTGTTCTTGATTTACTGATCACAAATCATCCTTATCTTTCAGCTAAAGGAGAGCTTCTGAGGGTGTCTTAACAGGCAGCATTGGGTCAGCTTAGTTACCTTTATAATAGAAAGAATACAAACGGACTGCCTCCTTCTAACCTTCTGCAAACTTCTTATTAGTGCAGGTGTTTGCCGAATTTGTAAACCATGGTGAGCTCTCGCCTTCCTTTATTATTCACGGTGGGCTACTTGGCAGAGGTGGTGAGACGTGTTAATGACTGAGACCCTAGAAGGGGGTTCTTACCCAGACCCTCAGGGCCCCTCAGTTAGCTTCTAGAGGTTTGTGGACCCCCTGAAATTGAATTTAAAACTGTGCTTATGTGGTTTTTTTGGGGGGGGTCATTGGCTTTCACCAGACTCTTGGAAACATCTGTGGCCCAAAAAGGGATAGAAGCACCATTGGAAATATCTTTCTCAGTTGTTAGACAGCAAGGGGATGACCAAGATGACCTCTGAGGAGCTTTTAACCTCGTCACTGGCAACAAGGCTTCATCGCCTCTCAGAGGCACACCCTTTCCTGCAGTGGTCCCAGAGAGTGGTGTCGACAGGAGGTCACCTTCTGGGGCACCTCATCTTCCTGTTCTACTTCTAAGACCCAGAACTCAGCTTTCTCCCACTGCTGAGTCCATGATGCCCCGATTAAGAAGGCACTGAGCATTTTATGGGTTTGCACAGAATCTTCCATGAATGTGGACCTGTCCTACTGGGGCCTACAGGCTCATGGGAGAGACATACGAATAATATGTAAGTACAGTATAATCAGAAACATAACAATGATAGCTAACACCTACCATATGCTGTCAATGTGCCAGGCTGTGAGCTAAGCATGTCATATGTAGCATACTGTCTAATCCTCGCAACACCCCAAGAACTGGACAATTATTCATCTCCCTTAGCTGGGTTCTGCCTCCTCAGTGCAGAGTCCTGGGCTATGGCCTGATGCTGGCTGGGATCCTCCTTAAACCAAATGGACATGCCTTCTCTCTAGAATGAAGACACTTCATATACATTTTTTGAGAGCTTACCATGTTCCAGACCTCATTTTAGGCAGTGGAAACATGGGGCAAACAGGACAGAGTCCCTGATCTAAAGGAGCTTATGCATTCATTTTTTAAAATTCATTTCTTTCACCAAATATTTAATAAACACCTACTATGTCACATGAACTATTGTAGACACTTGTATTATTGTGGGTAAGGAGAGCAGATGTTCAACTAGCCAACACATACATTACCAAGATTATTTCATGTGATGATAAGGGCCCCAATGCAGAGTTGGAGGACATGGCAGAGGGGTAGGTGTGAGCCCCGTTTAGATGGGACAGTCTGGGATGGTCTAGTTGAGGAGGTGGCATGAGAGAGGAGACCGGAATGCCCAGAAGAAGCCGGCCATTCTATGCACCAGGGACAGAGGGGGCAGCTGGGAAATGGCCTGAAGGCAAGACTGACCTTGAGCCACTGAAAGCAGGTGCTCAGTGCTGTTAGAGCTATGAGGAATGGCCCAGAAAGTGGAACCTGCTTGGGAGACGGGCAACAGCAAGACCAGACAGGCACATGGCATCTGTGGAGAGCACGTGGATGTGGTTCTATGGACAGTGGGGACACACAGAGGAGGCATCAGTATGATTTGATTTGGGTTCAGTGATCATCCGAACTGCTGTACATCATCTTCCCAGGGGTCTCTCCTCACATCCCAGACCAGACCCACAGACACCCACCCACACAGAGATGGAGGCCACCACTCCTGCTGGATATTGGTCCCTCACCCTCCTGAGGGTCATCCAGACGTAACTCAGCCCTCCACATTCCTGGCCTCATGTAATCCTCTTTCCACCAGCTGCCAGTCTATGAGTCATGTTGAGTCATTCATTTTAAAATGAAGAGAAAATAATTGGGAATTCAATTGCTTTATGCTCCTGATTGCCTGTTGGACAACTGGACTACCTCGGCGGAGCTGAAATGATATCCACCTCCAACACCATCATAAAATGCATAGTAAAACCTGATGCACAACGTGGATAACGAAGTTTCATCGACTCCAGCCAACTGCCAAGCAAACGGTCTCTACGTCAACACTCAGTTGGCCAGGCGATATCAGACCCTGAGCTGCCATCATACTGGCAGATTGCATATCTCACCCAGGAGATGGGTACTGGACAATCCTTGCCTGGAGGAAAGAGGCAGTTTGGTGTTTCTAAAACCCTGCAATGAAATGTCAGAGCCATTTAAATATATTGAGCAAACGAGGGAGGTGGAGGCAAGAGGAAATGCAAGGCAAACATCTTCGGATCACTGCTCCTGCAGCTCTTTCAGGAGCCTGGACATTGATGCCAATAAGTTACCTAAGGAAGAAAAAAACCACAACTTTTTTCTTCTGTTTGTTTCCCCTTTGAACAACTGAGGGTTTTTCCAAAAGGTTTCAATTTCTCTTTGATTCTGTAGTTGCTGTTGATAGCTTTCAAAGGCCTTCGGGGTAACAGGTGCATTTCAAATGAGTGAAAATAACAAATAAATTGGATCCAGGATTTACAGCATTAGCAATGTCTTTGTTCTCTTGCGTCAATGCCTGGCTTATGGACAGCAGATCTACACAGCCCATGGGAGTCTAGGGAGATCGTGGGCAGGGGGTGCTGTGAAGGGAGGAGGAGGGGGAGGGCATGGAGGGAGAGGAGGACCACTGAGGCTTCATATGCAGTTCACCAGAACATGCTCCAGGCTCCACCTCCAAAGTGTGACTGACACCCTTCCCCTCCCTCCACCCCCGCTGCCACCTCCCTGGTCCAAGTCACCATTATTTCTTCCCCAGATGACCTCAACAGCCCCCCACTGGTTCCCCTCACTTCCTTTCTTTGCTCTTTCAATCCATCCTCCACACAGCAGTCAAAATGATCTTTTCAAAACACACAGCTCAGCATGTGACTCCCTGCTTAAAACTCTTCTCCAGCTGCCTGTGGTGTTTGGGATAACCTCTGAGTGCTGGCTGCAGCCTAGAAGTCTCTGCAGAAGTGGTCCCTGCCTCACTCTTCCCACTGCCCTCCACACTCCAGTGTGGTAGGCAGCTTCTAAGATGGTCCCCCGGGATCCCTTCTTCCTGGCACGCGTGCCTTTGTGTGGTCCCCTCTCCTTGAGTGTGAGCCAGACGGAGAGAGTTGCTTCTGATGACTAGAAGACAGCAAAGGGGAGAGAGCTTGAAAGCAGATCTTTCCTCAGTCAAGCCTGAGGATGGCTGCATCCCCAGGTGACACCTTGATCGCAGCCTGTGAGAAACCCTGAAACAGAGGCCCCAGCTAAGCTGCACCTGGATTCCTGGCCCAAAGAAATTGTGTAATAATATATGTTGCTTTTTAAGGTCACTAAGTGTTGGGGTGATTTGTTACACAGCAATGGATAGCTAGTAGATCCAGCCACACTTTCCTCCTTCCAGCCTGCAGACACACCACACTCTTCCTTGCCCTGGGCCCCACATGCTCCACCTCTGCTGAAATCTCCATCCTCAGCCTTCATGTGGCTGCATGTTTTTATCCTCTATTTCTAGGCTAAGATGTCACATTCTCAGAGAAGTGACCTGATCACACCATCTAAGTAGTTACCCCACCCTCCATCATTCTTAAATACCCTGTTCATGCCCTGTGTAGATCTTACCATAGTTAGTAATTATAAAGTATTGATTAAGCTAAATGACTCTCTCTCTTATATATAGATGGATGGATGCATGGATGGACAGATGGGTGAATGGATAGGTGGGTGGGTGGATGGATGGATGGATGGATCGTTGGGTAGATGGATGAATAGTTGGATGCATGGATGGATGGTTGGATGGATGATGGATGAGGAGGAGAAAGAGCCACATAGACACATTGGTGTGTGTTCAGAGAAAGATGGCCAACATAGCAAAAGGACTTGAAACTAGGGAGGTTTTATCTTAAAGCAGGGGTTGGCAACTAAAGTTTATTTGGAACACAGCCACACTCACATTTTTGCTTACTGTCTATGGCTGCTTTCACACTACAGAAGAGTTGAGTAATCAAGACAGAGATAGTATGACCTGAAAGCTATTTACCTGAAAGTAAAATAGTTACTATCTGGCCCTTTTCAGGGAAAGTTTACTGACTCCTGACATAAAGAGAGAGAGTTTGGGAGTGGGTGGAGCGCTGTTTTCAAGTATTGTGTAGAAGTGGAACAATAGTTGTCCTATGTTGCTTTAAAAGGGTAGAAAACAGGACCAATGTGTAAAAAAGAGACAGATGCTCAACAGGAGAAAGAATATTTTTAGAGTCAGAGCTGCCCCCAAAATGAAGTAGGTTTCCCTGGGAAGTAGTGAGCACTCTGCCACTGGAGGGATGCAAGGAGAAGCTAGAAAGCTATTTTCCAGAACAATGTAAAGATATTCTAGCATTGCCTAGATGATTGGTCAAAGATTTAGGGCTTCTTAGCTTGTTTGTGTCATGAACTCCTTTAGAAGCCAGACGAAACCTAAACACCATTTCCCAGAATAACATTTGTAAATGCACAAATAATATACATAGAATGATAAAGGGAACTTATATTAAAATATGGATATGAAAAATTTGTAGTAGAGCAATATGTATGTACCTTTTAATTGACACAAGTAACAACAGCCAGTGGTTGTCTAATAACTATAGTAACGTTAGGGTAGAGATGAGCATAAAGTAGGGGTCAGCAAACTATGGCCCACAGGTCAAGTTTGGCCCACCACTTGTTTTTGTAAATAAAGTTTTATTGCTACACAGCCACTCCCATTTGTTCACATACTGTCTATGGCTGCTTTCACACTAAATGGCCTAGTTGAATAGTTGAGACAGCAACCATATGGGCCACAACACTAAAAATATTCACTACCTGGCCCTTTACAGAAAAAGTTTGCCAACTCCTGCCATAAAGGACTTTCAAAATACCTGTAACATTGTAACGTGGTATGAAAACATCTAAGATTTCTGTTGCTGATTGAAAACATCTAAGATTTCTGTTGCTGATAGAGTCATCGGTACTGCTAATGCTATTGTGGTTTGTTTTGAAATTCACACTTGAGGGGCATAGTAAATTTCTGGGAAAGGTTAGGTAAAAAGTGTGGGGGGAGGAGAGAATGGGGGTGATGGCTTAATGGATACGGGGTTTCCATTTGGGGTGATGAAAAAGTTCTGGAACTAGATAGAGGGGATGATTGCACAACATTGTGAATGTACTTAATGCCCCTGAACTGTACACTTTAAATTGGTTAAAGTGGTAAATTTCATGTTATATGGTTTTTACCACACATAAAAAAATGCACTCAAAAAAAAAGATAATGATTTTTTTTCCATCCAAGTTCCTGGGCCCCTGAATTCCATCCATGAACTCCAGGTGAAAGCCCCCGTATAGTCCAGGCGTCTGAGTGCTTGGAGAAACACTCTGGGCCACGGGTTTGGAAGTGCCACAGTACTGGAGGGTGACAGGGTGAAGGCAGGAGCTGACTCTCCTAGTGAGGGCAGCAGAGGGACAGGGTCCACTTCCAGTCCTGTCTGCACAGAAGCCAGGACAGAGCATGTTGCTATGCCACTGGGGTGCCCCAGGGAAGGGCAAGAAAGAATAAATCTCCTCATCACCTCAGGAACCCAGGAACTAGTGACAGGGGGCCCCAAAGGTCCCTTTAGTTGTTCTCTGGGGTTGCATGCTACCAACTGTGCAGCTTCCCTAAGACCTCTGAAGCCACCGGGCTCCACGCGTGCAGGGATCATGTGAAAAGCCACATCTGAGCCAGCAGCCTGGGAAGACGCAGGCCTCAGACACCCTGCAAAGGCAGGATGCCTAATTGTGGGACTCAATTTTGTTTTCATAGGAATCAATTTGGAGGGATTTTCATTTTCAATTATTCAACAACATCCAATTTTCCCTTCACACCTCGGCCAGACAGGAGGAGAGAAATTGCATATGTCAATCACCCACGAAGCCCGATGACCAGCCTGAAGTCACCCCGGCATGGAGGGAACACGGGTGGGACCTGGGAACGTGCCCTGGCTTTTCCGAGACAAATGGTGACACCAGATGGCCTTTTGCCCCAGACTCCGGGACACTGTCTGGCACTTGTTCTCCCTGTCAAGGAGGGAGACAGACAATCTCCATGCCAGCAAGAATGACATGCTTGAGGGACGAGAGGAGGGAAGCAGCCTCTTGCTCCTTCCTCCTGGACAGTCGGTCACAGAGGGCCCCTCCCACATCCTTGGAAATAACAGGAACTAATGGTTGGGACTCCAGAGCCCCCTCTCCTACCTCTGTGACCCTGAGAAAACCTTGGCTTCTTACTCCTTAACACAGACGTGAGCACTTCTGGCTCCAGGCACAGAGGAGTAAAGCAACTCACCCAAGTTTCTCCCATAACTAGTTAGTGGCAGAACCCGGCTTCAAAGCCAGAGTCTGGTTCCCGAACCTCAACTCCTGTCCCATGGAGGACAGTGCCCGACACATCGTAGGCTCTCAATAGACAATACCTGCCGTTACCTCTGCTAGAACACCTGCAGGCCGTGCCACGTGTGTGGATGACTCTGCGAGCTGGTTAATCCCTGAAGGCAGGAGCCACCTCTTACCTCACATGCTCACCACCTGGCATTCAGTCACGTGTTCCTCAATTCACATACACAAGCCCTCAACTCACTTCCAAAGTAGTTATCAAGGGGCTACTCTGTGCCAGGCCTTGTGCCAGCAGATGAGAATGAAGTGAGTGGACATTCATCTATTCACAGCCCAAATATCCGACTGCCCCCCACGTGCCGGGGATGACCACAGCCCTCCAGGACCCCGTGAATAGAGAGAAGCAGCTGTGCCAGAGGGTTACTGTGCTCCGAGGGGCGGAATTCTGAGTCTGGGGCAGTGTGGACACTGGTAATAATAATAATACAAATGATACAGTGGAGGAGCCAACACCCTTACTGAACACTTCCTCTGAGCCATGGATTGTTCTACGTGCTTTAATGCTTTGCACTGAATCCTCACAATTCTGTGATAGAAAAGCTATTTTGGGCCCCACTTTACAGATGAAAGAACTGGGGACAAAGAGGCTAAGTTCTTGCCCGAAGTCTCACAGGTCTCACAGAGGGGGGCCGGCATTTCTAGCCTGGGAATCTGGTTCCAGAGAGCACGCTTTTAACCCATTTATTATAGGATGTGCCGCCCTCTCCCCGCAATGAATAAATGTTGGGTTGAACTGGCCCGGACCGGCTGGGAGGGCAGAATGGTCTGGTGGCAGTGAGGCCAAGAGAATGATGGAGACCCACTCCCCTACCCAGGCTGGGATGGAAGGTGTCCACACTGGCTGTGGCCTCAGGCTCCAGCACCTGCGGGTGGCTCCCGTGTTATCTCTTGGGCCAGATGAGCAGGGAGTGACAGCATCAGCTGCGAGGAGCTCTGGTCCTCTCTGAGTGATGATTTGTCCTGATGCAGGTGGGCTGCAGTATGGGTGGGGGGCTGCAGAGATCCTGGTGGGGGCATCTCTGGGCAGTGGGTCTATGGAGAGGAAGGGAGGAAAGAAGTCAGCCTCTGCAGGGCTAAGGGCCAGCAAGGGTCCTCCCCGCTCTCCCAAGGGAGGCGGGCTCATGGGTGGGTATGACCAACCACCTTAACCACGTGGGACTTTGAGGCCAAAGGTTAGGAACACTGTCATTCAGAGACGGAACAGCTCTCCTGAAATTGGGATCAAGGTTCCCTCTGATTAAGAAATTGCTGTCAGAGAGGGCTGGATGTGGACTGGCGTGTTTAACCGTCTGATCCACTTAAACCCTGTGAGGCCAGGAGAGCCCGAGGGACAGGTGGGGGCACGGTGTCACCGGGCTGCTGCTGGAGTCACAGGCAACGAATCGGAAGGATGCTGCAATGCTCTTCAGAGGGATGATTTCACATGTCCTTTTCAGGGAGAATATTCCTCCTCACAAAGCTCACTTTCAGGTGCCCTCTGACAACTGACCAGCAAGCACACAACTGGAGCCAGGGAAGAAATGTGTGGGGCTTATGATGAAAAAGACTTCGGGGATGGCTCCCCTCCCCGGTGCCTGGAAGCATGGGGCTGTTTGCTCACGCTGGTGAACACTGACCGCCCCAAGCACAGTCCAGCCACCAGTCAGGGCCATGCGGAGGGTCCCTCTGCACCCCGCCTCCTCCCCTGATACCTTCTCCCCCTGCTTCCCCTCCCCTCGGATTTATACTGCAGCAATCAGATTCCTTTAGCAAACATCTGTGTAGCCAGTTCCATGCAAGGTACTGAAGACACAAAGCTGAGAAAGGCGGTGTGGCCTGGTGGCTAAGAGAACGTACTTTGGCATCAGGCTGTGGTTTGAGTAGTGACCGTGGGCAAGTGTTTTAATCCCACGAGCCCCAGCTCCTTCATCTGTAAAATGGGAATAATAACTCCTGCTTCCGAGTTAGTGGGAAGATTAAATGTGAAAGGGTAGGTTGGCGCAGGAGCACCGTTCTACATGAGGAGCACTTGATGAAGTTACCCGAAGACTAGGACACTGTCCCTCCACCCCAGAATTCCCGGTCCAGTGGGGGACACTGGCTTCTGAACATGTTATTTCAACAGAGTGTGATGTCACAAGAGAGGCGAACAGAAAGGCAGCCCTCTCTGATGAAGCCATGAATGAAACAAGGAGGTGACATTTCAGGGAGAAAGTCAGCTCCTCGCAGCAGAGAGCACTTATTGGTCATTTCTGTGGCTGCAGGACGTGCCTAGGGCCAGGTCTAGCACATAGAGAAAGTCCTCAAAAAATATCTGCTGTGAGAAACTAAAGCCAAGTCTTAAAGGATGAGTGATACTTCCCCAGGCAGACACAGCAGATGGAAAGGGCATTCCAGGCAGAGGCAATCGCATGTGCAAAGGCATGGAGACACAACTCATAAGATACCAAGTAGGGTGCCTTAGGGGAACACCAGGTTCATGAGGGTGAACGGCAGGAGACGAGGCTGCCAGGAGTCCAGGATCCGGCTCAGGAGGGTCTTGTGTTCCAAGACGGAGAGTTTGCACTACTTCCTACAGGCAAAGTGGAGCTTCTGTAGGGCTTCAAAGAGAGAAGTGGCCCCATGAGGTGATGCTTTTGAAAGATTGCTCTGGGGCAGAGGCGAAGTGGCTAGAAGTGGAGAAGCCCCAGGAGGAAGATATTGCTAAGTTCCCAGGGCAGGAGGGATGGAGAGAAAGGAGAGGAGGGGAGGGAAGCAGAAGGAGGAGGGGAGAGGAAGGGAAAGGATGGGGGCTGGGGAGATTCAAGAGGGAATGAAGACACAGAAGGATGGAATGTGCACTGTGTGGTGGGAATGAGGGAGAGAGATGCGTCAAGGGTGATGCATTTGGTGGACGGAGAGCCCTTGACTGAGCCTGGGGGACGTGAGAGGAGGAGTCTCCACTGCAGCCTGTTGAGTGTGAGGTGCATGTGAGACATGACGAGGGATGTGCCTTCAGGACACAGGGGTCAAACGCTCGGGGGACATTTCGCTGCAGGCAGCAGCACCCAGCTGTATTCCTAAATTGTGTGTTGAGCCCTGTTCCCTGATGTCCTCCGTGGTCATGGCCCTCTGTCTTCTTCCCTCCATGCCAACAGCTCTTTGAAAACAGGGTCCCGTCTTGTTCTTCTGCTCCTCCCCGAAAGTTAGCAGAGAGAGATGTTGTTCTAGAAATAGGCTTCAACCATCTCCAATCCAGGAGTTCTGTGCGTCCTCAGAGAAGGGTTTCAGAAGACGTGTCTAGCATGGTGCCTGACTTGTGGTTGGTTCTCAAGGAATCTGTTGACTGAGTGAAGGAAGGCAGAAGCCCCTGCGTCATTTATAGATCCTCCAAGAGCATAAACCAGTGCCCACCAGTGTCCCCTTACATGTGGAATTTGAGAGCCATTATGATGCAGGCACTTGTAGGGCATGATTTACAAGGAAACCTGGGCTCCCCTACCTGGGCAAGTCACTTCCCCTCTCTGAGCCTCAGTTTCCCCACATGCACAATGACAACAGTACAGATTGCCTGGAAGCATCACTGAGTCAGATATGGAAACCACAAAACACAAGGCCTGGCTCCGCGTCGGTTTAATAATTGGTAATAATGGTGACAATTCTAATGATTTGCTGCTTCTATTGATCTGGATGATGATGAAGATTATTTAATATCTTCATCCATCGTTGCCCTGCTTAAAACCCTTCAAAGATCCTACTGCCGTCATGATAAAGACTAAGATACTGAATGTGGCCCACGAGACACACTGCTGTCTGACTCCCGCCTGTATCTCCAGCCCCATCTTGATGAACCCTCCTCCTCTCTCTCTCATACTCCCCCTCCTCCCCAGCCTGGCTTCTCTCACTACGGGGCTTGGTGACTTGCCACCCTGCCAACCATCAGCAGGACCTTCTCCTGTACCCTGAGCTGCAAGGTTTTTGACCTATTCCCTTGTTCTCCCATTAATTTCCCACTCTCTTACTCATTCAAAATACATTTATCTATTACCAACTCTGTGCCAGGCACTATAAAAACTGAAGTGCCTGAAATTCCAGCCACAAATGGGATATCAGTGAGTAGCCCATTATCCATCTGTACCTGCTTGCCAGCAAGCTCAGTTTAAGAAGAAATGTGAGGGGAATGAGGTAGATAGAAGGACACAGATCCCAAAGACCCAAGCTGCTCTCCACTCCTGTTTAATTGCAGTGATAGAAATATGGCTGCTCCCGGAAACACCTACCTCCAACACACACACACATGCACACACACACACACACACACACACACACACACACACACACACAAGTCCTAGCAGAAGACCCAAATCGACTAGAAAATAAGGAGGAAGTACAGGAAAGAGGGTGTCCTCACCTGAACCCAAAATGGGATTTGGAGTCTGTTTTTTGTGGGATTTACTGATAGGTGGGTGGATCCCCAGTCCAGAGTGTTTATTTGCATGGAAGGAAGAAAGACTGGGAGAAGAAATATTTTTTCTTGGATTCCCAAGAAAGAAGACAATACAGAGAGGATGGAGAGCATCTTTCTTAGCCTGGACCTTGGGATAAAGAATTATAAAGAGCTTCAGACGGGAGATGAAGGAACTGCTTTCACGAGAGACTGTGGAATTTGGGGTTCAAGTGGCATGGTTTTGGGGCCCAGGTGACCCACCTGGTGAAGGAGTGGAGTTGGTTTTATCTCTTCTGCAGAGAAAACTGTGTTGCTTTAGTCAGTGAGGCTCAAAGGTACCCAGAGGCTTTTGGAACTTGGGGATACTGGAAGTCGGGGGGCCTTCCTAGATGAGGTAGGAATAGAGCTTAGAGGACTAGGTAGCAGAGGGTAAATGTGTTCCAGAGCACCCCCCTGCTTCTGACATCCCAGTTCATCAAAGCCTAAGAATGTAGCAAGTGAAACAAAATGGAGATGTGTGATGAAAAGCATCCTGAAGGAGCGACTGGGTGCTGATGATGGGTGCTGGTCTGCTTCCATCTTCTGTTTCCCATCTTCCCAGAGTACCCACATCAAGAACTAGAGGCTCACACAACTCCATCAACCATAAAAAAGGCTGTTGTCCCACCTAGTGGGCCCTTCCCAACCCAGAAGTCCCAAGAGCCACACACCTGAGTGCTGCAATCCCAATTAATCCTAATAGATATTAACCAATTGCAATACCCATGCAATATCCACGCCACCTAGCAGATTTCAGCAGAACCCAGCTCCCAGCCCTGACCCGAGTTCACTACGGAGCACAGCTTCAGTGCTCTCTGCAGCACCAATTTCTCTGGGCTCCACGGTTTCCCGAGAAGGGATAATAAATGTGTTCAGAAGCGTGGGGTGATTTATTAAAGTGCATTGTATTGCAATGGTTTTACAAGAAGATTAATTTTTAATAAAGAAACCTATTACCTCACTCTTTGAGAACCTTCACACACCTAAGAAAAATGATTCTCTTTGCCTCTGTGGAAACTGCTGTGGCTTCTTTCCTGGAACAAGGTCCACTTTGTTCTCTTCAGGCTCCCAAGAGAGGAAGATGGACTTTCTAAGTGGGGTCCAAACAGAATTCGGGCCTCCTCTTGGTCCATTAGTGACCAAATGCCCATTTTTCAGGCTCTTTTCTTAGCCATCCTGGCTTGGGTTTCTGGTCAGTGGATCTGCCCATGTTCTAATCATGAGAAGTGGTTCAGAGCAGACAAGGGGCCAGACCCTCGGACGCCCAGGCCCAGGCCAGGTGCTGACCACTGGGTCCTCCAACCAGGGCCTCGAGGGATGGAAGGGAATTTAATGGAGACCCACACATGATTAAGACATCAGAAAGGAAGGCAGGAATCAAAGCACAAAAGAAGGAAGCAGCACTGTAGACAAGTGGGTGAGACGATGGGCTTGGAATCACCCTTGCTCCACCGTTCACCACCTGTGTGACCTTGAGCAAGTTATGTGACCTCTGGGTCTGAACTTCCTCATCAGTGAAATAGGCATTGACAGAACTGCTAACTAAAACAAGTGCTTATCACAGGACCTGTGTGTGTTGTTATGATTACTGCTGTTGGTATTATTGAGAAGATGGGAAAGAAGGCTGGTGAGGCTGGAATTTGGAACCTACCATATGCCAATCCTGGAACCCCATCTACCATATTCCAGGGACCCAACTCAGCACTGAGTACTTTTAATTACAAGTAAAGGGTTTTGTACTGAGCTCAGGGTCAGAACAAGTCACTAAAATTCCCAATGAGACTGGATCCAAATAATGAAATACCAATAATACTAATATATATGAAGCAGGTTGTCCACACCAGACACTGTACTTGGTATTTGACATATTAGCTCACGTGATCCTCAAGACAAGTCTGTACCATGGAGAAACTATTTGCAAATCCTATATCTGATAAAGGACCAATATTATATAAAGAACACTTAAAATTCAATAATAAGATTTGCCTATACTGATATTTAATATAAATGGAATTCTACAATACACGGCCTTTTGTGCCTGGCTTCTTTCACCCAGCATAGTGTGTTCAAGGTTCATCTACTAGCATGTGTCAGTATTTCATTCCTCTTTATGGCTGAGTAGTATTCCACGTATGGATAGACAGAAAGCAGACTAGTGGTTGCTGTGGGTTGAGGGGAGGAGTGAATGAGAATCAACTGCCTAATGGATACAGATTTCTGTTTGGGGTGATGAAAAATTTCTGGAACCAGAGTGGTGATGGTTGCACACATTGTGGATGTACCTAATATCACTGAATTGTATGCTTTAAAAGGTTTAAATGGTAAATTTTATGTTGTGTGTATTTTACCACAATAAAAATATCTCAATAATAAGAAAATAACCCAAATAAAAAATGAACAAAAGATTTGAAGAGAAACCTCACCAAAGACAATACACAGATGACAAATAAGCAAGTGAAAGATGCTCCACATCATCGGTCATTAGGGGAATGAAAAAAACCACAATGAAGTACCACTATACACCTATTAGAATGTCTAAAATTAAAAAGATTAATCATCCCATATGTCAGTGAGGATGTGAGGAACTAGAATCCCCATACATGGCTGGCGGGAACGTAAACGGTACAGCTGCTTTGGGAAACAGTCCGGCAGTTTCTTAAAAAGTTAAACATTTCCCTACAAATGATCCAGCCATTCCACTTCTAGGTATTTACCCAAGAGAAATGAAGGCATATGTCCACACAGAGACTTGTATACACATGTTCACATCAGCATTATTTGTAATGTTTCCAACCTGGAAACAAACCAAGTGTCTATCACTTGGTGAATGGTCCATCCATACAGTGGAATACTACTCAGCAATAAAAAGAATGACATACTGCCACGTGCAACAACATGGGTGAACCCAAAAACCATTATAGTCGGTAAAAAAAGGCCAGATGCAAAAGACAACAAGCTTTTTATTCAATTTATATGAAATGCTCAGAAAAGGCAAATTCATAGAGATAGAAATCAGACCAGTAGGTTTCTGGAGCTTCAGAAGTTGCCTGTAGCTGGAGGTTGGGAGAGTGGGGATTGACTGCAAATGGGATATTTTGGGGGTGATGGAGAAATTCTAAAACTAGATTATAGTGATGGCTGCATAATGCTATAAATTTACTAAAATTGTTGCATCCCACATAAACAATACGTGAATATTGCGGTATGTCAATTATACCTCAATAATGTTTTAAAAACAGTATATGCCATGTGATTCCATTTACATAAAATTCCAGGAAATGCAAACCAATTCTATAGATTCAGAAAGCAGATCCATGGCTGCCTGAGGAGGTTGGGAACAAGGAGGGGTGGAATGAAAGGCTGTGAAGGGGCAGGAGGAAACCTCTGGGAGTGATGGATATTTCCACTGTCTTGACTGTGATAGTTTTACAGGTATATGCAAATGTCAACACTCATCAAATTTTACACTTTAAATATATGCAGTTTTTCTGGGTGTCAATTATACCTTAAAAAGTCTTTTTCTTAAAGGAGAAAAGACTCTCAGTTGAGGGCAACCTGGTCCTTTGTGGCCATTGCCTTTTACACACACACCCACGACTCAGAGGGGAGGCGCCAGGGGTGAGGTTCAATATTAAACAGTTAACTATGAGGCCTCGGTCCCAAGGGGGATGGAAACCCGGGTTTATCTTATGTAGACCCTGTTTTTGAGGTCCAAATTTGCAGAAGGGAGAGGAGCATAGCTGTGTAGGAGTTCCAGGATTGGATTGGGGCCCACCCCAATGTCTGTATTTCAACTTAATGAGTTCTTTAAAGATGCTGTCTCCAAATATAGTCACATTCCGAGGTATTGGGGGCCAGGACTTCAACATATGAATTTCAGGGGGACACAACTCAGCCCATAACATCCTGTGAGGACAGAGCAAGTCTGATAGATGTTCAGGAACCAAAGCAAGAAGGAAGGAGGATACTGAAAGAAAGGGGTGGGGGAATCCCAGATGTACACCCATAAATAAGGTTTATGATGTGGAATGTTCTCTTTATCTGCCGTGCTGTCTTGGGCAGATGTGACTCCTGAAGTGTTGAGTGGTCCAGCTCCTCAAAGGGTGGCCCAGACCAGCAACATTGACATCACCATCACCGGGGAGCCTGTTAGAAATTCAGAATCTCCAGTCCCATCCCAGACCAAACTAAACCAGCCTGCACGGTAACACGATCCCCAGGTGATTCTTGTTCCTGTTAAAGTTTGAGAAGCACTGGTCTAGACTCCAAACTTCTTCCAATCTCCCTCCCCCTCGGAAGCTAGGATTTCCAAGATCAATCCCTGCTCAGACAGCCCCCCCCTCTCTTTGTTCCATTCCTGTTTATACACTCGTGTGGCTGCCTACGCAATTAAGTTATAAAAAGACTATAAGGGGTTCTATTAGCAAACTATTGTGCACTCAATTGATTTCCTGGTTGTGCAGATGTGCTCAGTAATGAGCCATTTTAATAGTAAGTGAAATAGCCCAGAAGCCCAGCCCCACCTTTCATCAGCCACACAACTTTCAGAGACGACCCCGGAGGGAGCCAGCTCACCAGGGGTCCTGGCCCTGTGGCCTCCCCAGGACACTGCAAAATTGTGAAGGAAATGCTTGGAGGGGTATGCAGGTGGTTGGAGCTCCAAACTGAGGACCAGAGGAAATGCAGCTGAGGTCCACAAGCCCAGCAAACAGAAAGGAGTGAGTGGCCACAATTGTCCCAACACCCATGACATTGATGGAGGTCACTCTCTGCATTTCATGGAAGAGAAAGGAACAGACCCATCATGCCCTCATCACCCAGAGAATGAACAGAGGAGCCAGGATTTGAATCCAGAAGTCTAACACCAATGGCTGGGTGCCTAATTTTCACAATGGACCAGGCTCTGCCTCAGTTGGTACAGTTGTTGGGGCAACTTTAGCTTCTGCCCGAGGTCTTGCAAAGACATTTCTCTATCAGGCCATTACATCTGTTCCTGGGAGTCCAGCCCCTCCGGTGGGAAAGGCTGACTGCTTGGGAAAGAGGCTCCGAGGGCTTAGAGAAAGCCTTTGGGAGGATCAGTGGGCTGAGAAGTAAGAAGGGTCCCTGACATGTCAGCTCTCTGAGGGTTGAGCCAGACGGAGAGCGAGAACGATCCGGCAGCTGCCTCTGCTAATAGGGAAGCTTATCCTCGGGCATCACCAGGTTTGTTGAGTTTTCAGATCCCATCTCTCCACTGGTATGGTCCCCGGCAAGGACCTGACTTCCTAATGAACTCTGGATACCTGGTTTCACTCTCAGGGCCTGAATTTAACCCTTGGAAAGCAAAGCAGACCCGCCACCTATTGGCCTCTCTCTGGTGGCCAATGGAGAAGGAGAGGAAGCAAGAGAATATGAGATAGTGGGGGAGGCAGGCCTGCCAGCAAAGACTCAGGCCCCATCCCATCTTCTTAAGTCTCAGCATCAAATGGAAATAATACCAGCCATCCCCTAAGTTCCATTGGGTTGTTAGTGCCTTATACCCATAGTCATTACCATTTATGGATTCACTGAGAGTACAGCTGTACTGGAAGGGTGTCCCCCATATGTCCCCCGGGATCCACTCTCCACCCTAGGGAGATTAGAGTGTTTGTTCTCTTGACTCCCTCTCCCCTGGAATGTGGGATGGCAAAGACTGACCCTCTACTAATGTCATACCCAAGTCAGGCAACCTCTGGGTTTTGGGAACTCCCCCTTCCCGTGCCCCTTGAGGCCTCCAGTGGTAACAGCTCCCCACTGTTGCTAGTCCCAGGGGGGTGCACCTCCTCTCACCTGTTTCCCTTAGCCCTTCCCACTGTCTGATAAGCAATCCCTGTATTAGACTCGTCTCGATTCTCCCATTAGCATACGTCATCTGTTTCTGGTAGGGACCCTGAGCTACATAGAATCTAACTTATTTTATCTCTAACCCTCAAATACAATTCAAAAGAATAGGTATTATTAGTTTCATGTTGGAGATGAGGCAACTGAGGCTCAGACTTCAAATCTGCATAGATAAGGCCATAAATTGTTCATAGAAGTTTAAACTTATAGAGTCTAATTTATATTTGTGATGCATGAGTCAGAGGTAAATAAGTGCTTATAGAATGCATGAATGAATGAACAGATGAATGAACTCATCCCGTCTGACACTCTCTAATCCAGTGTTTAAATCCAGGCTCTATTCCAGGACTTCAAATGTGTTTCATCCACATGAACCATTGCTTAGCACAACCTGCAACCCAGGTCTCCTCAAAGACCCTTGGCCAAATTGCCCCCGCCCCCAGCTTTCAGCCCACCAACATCAGATCAGCTTCTTCTAAGAGCACCATTATTCGAGGAAGTCAGTGTTCCCCAAACTGTGTTTTTCCACCCCAGAGCCTTCGAGTCAGAGCAGCCCTTTGCACTTCATCTACAAAATTTTCCAATATACTGCAGTTTTAGAGGGACTATTAAAAACCTGTCAGAGGAATGCTGGTAATGGCAAAAACATTTCTCAGGGGCCGTCAATTCCCCCAGATATCCATCAGAGCTGCCCTGAACAGCAAGGAGGGCCTCATTTAGAATGTGTCAATTCTGATTATTAATGTGGGGAAAACACCTGCTAAGTATGTTTGTCTGGGAGGTGAGCTTGGCAGGAAGCAAGGACAGCAGCAGCCATGGCTGCAGAGAAAAACCCTAGTGTCCAGGCCCAGCTTGCTGAAAGGCCACCATAATTAGTCAAGACTTGGCTATTACCACACACACGGAGATGAGGGGGAGGTGGAGAGGGACAATGCAGCACACAGAGGGCAGGCTCCCCCTCGCCTGGGTGGAATATAATTCATACTTGGGGTCCACAGCACATTGACATGTTCATCTGTTCTCAGATTTATTGGCACATGAAATACCCTGGAGATTCCCTATAAAGTTGTCCTCGGAGTTCAAACCTTATCAATGAACAAGATAGCTCTGTTTCAATGTTTCACTAACTAAAGCCCTTTTGGATCACTGACAAAGACTCCATCACTTCCCCCATTAAACCAAGTTTACGTATTCAGTTGAGTATTGACTCATTTGTCTGTCCATCCATCCATCTATCCCTCCAGTCACGCATTCATGTATGAATGTTTGCATGTCTCTTTCTCTCTCACTTTCTCCATCCATCCACCCAATGATCCATCCTCTAATTCGTGCATTTATTTCTTCACTCAATGAGCATTTATTGAACAACTACTCAATTCCAGACAATATGGTGGTCATGAAAGATACCAAGATGAATTGGACACAGGTCCTTGACATCTAGGAGCTCTCAGTCTAGAGAGGGAAACAGACATATACTTGGGTAGTATGGCCCCAGGGAAAATGGATACAACAGAATACCACCTGCAGTGCTGGGGACAGGACTTCCCAGAGGAAATCCCTGAGCTGGGTTTTGAAGGATGAGCATGAGCTTGACATGTAGGGAAGAGCTTGAGTTGGAAGAGTCGGGATGGAGAAGGCCATTCCAGGAAGAGAGAGCAGCATATGCAAAGACACGGAAGTTTGATTACTGGTGAGAATTATAAGAGGTGAGGTGGAAGACCAAGAGAGGAAATAAGAAGCCTCTCTGAAGTCTCAAAACATGTAACTGAAGCAACATAATCATAACCAGGAACATGAGGTCCTGGAGAGGGGAACAAGGAGGCAAATAACATATCCTATTCAACTTGACATATCCCCTCTGCACCTAATATGGTGCCCCAAATACAGTAGGAACTCAATAACTATTTGTAGAATTCTATCACTTTATTAATTCAGCCCTCTTTCCTCAAGTGCTTAATGAGTGCCCACCACCCAGGTCCAGGGCAAAGGCACTCATTGACCACAGCACATCAGGGCTAAGCAGTGCCTGGCACAGAGGAGACCCTCCAAAATTTGTTGAGTGAGAGAATGAACGTCAGGCATCATGCATGTGCTTCACATTCATGGTATCATCTTAATGCTTGCTGCAACCTTGCAAAGAAAGTGGTATTGTTCTCAAAAGCAGGTAAGGAAACTGAAGCTGAGGGAAGTTACTCCACACTGGAGTGGGGGAGCTGGGATTCGAATCCAGGGGTGTTGTTTCCAAAGCATCCATTATTTCTCTGCCACTCTTCTAACATCCCTTCTGAAGTCAGTAGAAGAGGACCATAAAATAGGACAAAGGGTTCCTTAGAGCTGTATTTGTTAGAGAATGACCAAGCCCGGAGCCAAAATGCTGATGAGAGCTTTGCTTGATACCAAGTGGGCCAGGGGATATTGTAGAAGGAAATGAAAGCACAGGAGGTAAGTTTTTTGTTTTGTTTTTTGGGTGTGGGGAAATTGTGTCTGTATTCCCACCCAATCGACTCCTGCCATTAGCTGGGTCCTCATAGAAGAGAAACCTGCAGGGTCTCGCTCCCATTTAGCATCTGGTCATCCACATGGGTCCAGACAGGCTCCTCCTGGACAGACAGATCTTAACACTTTCTCTCCATGGATTAACACATAGTTCCATCGGTAGTATTTCCTGCATGTATTTAGGGTGGCAGAAGCTTGAAGGACGGAGGGGCAAAGAACCACTTGCCCTAACAAGGCCCCCCACCCAGAGCTGGAAGATCTCTGAACACAAGGAGCCTTGCCTCCTACACTTGTTTGATGTCCTACAGTTCCACCATCTTTTGGGGAAGATGATGGGAAACCAGTACCCACCTTGGCTTCCATGTCAGAGTAAGCAAGATTGGTTTCCTAAATGAAAGTGGAAAGGCTCTTTTAGTGTCAAAAAGGAAAAAAATAAAAGAGGGAAAAGGACTTTCCAAATCTTCTCCTTGCTCAAGCTCAAGAGCTCCAATTTGGGGAATTATTTTAGGCCTCCTTTTGATGGGGAGCTTAAAGGGCAAAGTTTGGGCTGCAAATAAAATTGAGTGCACTGAGCAAAGGGGCATTATACCACCCCGGGAATGTTTTAAGGAGCTTATATGCAACTCCAGAGAAGAGCTTAATACACCTCTGCTTCCAGGGAGCCTGGGGATCAGATTTAATCTGCAAAGAGGCCCCATCAAGGTCTCCTCCTCAGGCCAACACAGCCTCCAGCAGACCCAGGCTGAAAGGCGGTTCTCTCCCCAGCCAAAAAGCACGCACACGGCCAACAGTCGGGGAGAGAGTGTCCAACGGCAGGACTGCATTCTCCTTTACGCTTCATTTCCCCACCTAATATATAGCTGCTCTGCATACGGAACTCCATAGCCAGCAAAATTGAACGTCCTGATTCTTAATAATGCTAGGCAATAATTTCATCACCCGGCTCACTCTCTTCGCCTGTCAGCATAGTGGAGAGAAAAAAAATCCTGTGTTGTTGGATAAACCCACCAGATGGTTCCTCTCTATCAACTGCACATTATGCCTGCCATTACATCTCACTCTTTGTAAATCTCAACTGTTTAGCCACCATCACATCAGTATTTTTTTGCCTAGTTAGCCTTTCAGCCTCATTCCCCAAAGTAACCAAACCGCACTCCATGCCCTCGTGGACCCCTGTTCCCACGCCTGCATCCAGATGTGTATGTCTTCTCTTTATGAGTCACTGCTCCGTGCCAGCTAAGTATATTACTGCCTCGAAAACTAACTCGCACACTGAGAATAATCACAGAAAAGAAATTTGTTTTCCTACAAGGTTGTTTTCCAGCTGTTTTAATGCAGACAATTTTACCCTGAAACCCAAATTGAAAAAAAGAGAGACAGAGAGAGAGAGACTTTAAAATCTGCATAATTTGAAAGTGCTTAATGTAAATTAGATAGATCAGCCTAATTTTATTTCAGTACTTTTTAATTGCATTTATAATTAGTAAAATACATTAATGTGCTACACAGAAGGTTAGGATTTCTGGTAAAGGGATCTAATTAAAATGCCCCACTGCATTTCTGTCACACACGCGCCTGGGAACCTGGAGGCCTGCTTCGGTCCACACTCCAGACCCGGGCTATTTTTGACTCATTTGTGTCTTCAAAATTGACAATCCTGTGATCAGACAGCCACCCGTGTGGAATCTCCCCAAAGTCCGTCTCACTTGGTCATTTAAGCCTCCATCTTAGACACTCTCAAGGAGTCTACACCAGGTCTAAAAGGCCGGATTTCGTCTGTCCTCATGTAGCAAGGTATTTTTCAACAATAACTTGTTTTCTCCCTGGAATTTCCCTCCGTTCAAGCAGAGAGGCCTGTCTATACCTTCGTCTTGAGAGAAGGGTGCCACAGCAGCAAGCAGCAAAACCAACAGAGACAGGAAGTCTTCCTTGCTGTGGCCATGTGGCCCTGTTTGCTATCCGAGGAGCCTCCATCGAGGACAGAAATTCTGGTCACTCCTCTCAGTAATAATAACAATAACGCAGTAGCAATGGTAGTAGAGTTGATTTTTTTCTCCTCCTCCAATTTGTCCCAAGTCCCTGAAACTAAGGTCACTGAGGTCACACCCATTTCCCCACACTGTTTCCCCTCATCCCACAAGTCGTTGGCCAGGGCAGACCGCCACTGGATTTGCTCTCTGGAGCTCTTGCCCCCTGCACCGCAAAGGATCCTGCTCTACCCACACCCCAGCCAAGGGTGCTATGGGGGAGGCTGGGTCTGACCTCTTCATAACACAAAAACATGGCCTCTCCCTCCCTCCACCCCACGTCCGTCCATCAAGTCCTGGACACAGGATGTCCTGCCCCTGTTTGCTCTTCATTGCCTTTTGCATGTTAACTTCCTGTGATAATGGGCACCATTATCCAGGAGAAATGAGAAGGCCTTCATGATTAAGTCACCCCTAGAACCCTTGGCTAATCCAAAATGAATCAACACACCATTGGACTTATTATACTAGATCATTATGTGTGGCCATGGGGTTGATCTGGCCCTCCTAACCTCAGCACATTTCCCACTTTTTCTGGAATAATCTAGATTATCCTACAATTTCCTATATCTGCTCTCCATACTTATTTCTTTCTCTCAGTGTATAAGTAGGATATACATCTATATACTTATATATTTATATACTTATATCTATATACACTTATATACATAACAGACATACACACCTAACAGGAGAAATGGAACATGCATATACATCCTTGGAAAAATGAATATTCATTTTCTGAGGACAGATGTATATTTAGTATATGAAACGGAACGCCCATATATAGCAACACTCACCCCACTTATTTTTTAAATTAATTTTGAAACATTAAACATACCACATTATATTCTGGGAACTAACATCTATTGAATATGTAGATGCATGAAGAGCTATATATATATTGTTGGATTTTTGTTTTCAATGATCCTGTCCACAGCCCCACAGGTAGCTGGTAGAAACTTCCCTTTTGCAGAGGAAGAATTTGAGGTTCAGAGAGTCTCTCTCGAGGTCTCACAGGAAGCAAGGGGCAGAACTGGACCTGAACCCAGCCCTGTGTGGCTCAGACGGGGGTCTGCATCTCCAGGCCACTCCCACACTGACCCTGAAGGAGTCTATGCGCACCCACATGGAGCAGGTACCCAGGAGGGACCTCCCAGCTCAGCCCCCTCGAGCGTGATTGTTGACTTTGGGAACACTGAAGATTTTCCTTCTGACGCCTCAGGCGGCGAAAGTACAGAAGTAAATAGCACAGTCGTCTTCACAAGTAACATTTGGTACACGTGCATTTCATGGAGGAAAGCATCGAGGTGAGTGACACGGAGCACAATTCCCAGCTTCCAATCCTCATTGTCCTAATAACAACCTCACGGGAGGCCTCTGTCCTACAATGCCAAACTGGTTCAAGTTCCACAAATTGCCAGCTTGTTCAGGCCCCCGTGCCTTTGCCTATGCTGTGCCTCTGCCTGGAGGCCCCATATCTCTGTGGTCCCCTGGGAAACAAATCTTTTCACCCTTTGAAACCAAGCTCAAACATCTCCTCCTCATCAAAGCCTTCTCTGACCTTAGTGAACCCGTGTGCGGCACACTGGGGAGAAATCAACTCTGCTTGGAGGGTTGGCTGTATCATAATTTGTTGTACTGCATTATCTGAGGGGAAATCTGTCTTATTTACAATACTACTAAGGACAATCGTAATCATAGCAACATCTATGTGCAGGGACTGTGACAAGCACGTCACGCACATCATTTCCATGACTTCTCACAGCAACCCTAGTAGTTTTTCAGATGAGGAAATGGAGATTCAGAGAGGTGAAGTAACATATCCAAGGTCACACAGCTATGAAGTATTGGAACTAGCGCTCAAGCCTAGGCTGTCCACTGGGTATATTCCCAGGGTCTTGCACACAGTAGATGCACAGTAAATGCTGCTTGAGAGAATAAGTGGTGTGTATTTACTGAGAGCCTCTCCTACTGTGTCCTATCCAATTAACCTCAAGCAGATGGAGTGAGGACACCCTTCTAGAGCTTGTCCTGCTTGTCCTAAGGCCCCATGACTTACCTAGAAGTCAATATTTCATTATGAGCCCATCACACAGATCAGTGTAATAATTAATGACTGTCTGCTGGTGCGACTGCTTATCGTATTTTAGCTTAATTCCAATAAAATCTAAATGGTCTATTAATTTTCCTAATAAATTTAGATATGGCCTCTGACCGCAATCTGGCTTTGATTAGCTAACAAAATATTTGAAGATGGGCCAAGCTGGCGCTTTCAAATATTTCAAGCAAATAACACTTAACTGGATTTAGGATTTTCTGCATCAGCTTATGGCCACGCTCAGCAGTGAATAAGAGAAGAAACAGATTCATAATTGGTCCTCAGTGACCCAGAGTTGAGCCACCCTGGGGAGCCATCTGGACAAGGGTTTGGAAGCCAAATATGACCAAGACAACAAGGGGTAATATATCCCCAGTTGTAGGAAAAGCAGGAAGGGAGCAGCAGGGAGCAACTCCCAGCAGCACTCACAGGAGCGTCCCACGTAGTGGATGTACAGAGTCACCTTTCTGAGACAGCCTGTCCCCAAAGATGAATGGTTTTTACCCCCCAGAGACCCAAGAGGCAATGGAGAGAGATGGGAAAATGAGAGCATTCTTCCACAGGCTTCTTGCATGACTGGTTCTTCTTATCTTTCAGGTCTTAGTGTAAATGTCACCAATGCAGATTTCCCCCCGACCTCCCTACATAAAGATGATCTCACCATCCTTCTCAATTGGCTCTTTATCACAAAACTCTGTTTAAGTCTTTCCATGGCCCTTACGAGACTCTGCAGTCCTTTATAGTTATTTTACATATGAATGTGTTTAATTGTCTTTTGTCTCCCTCCATAGGAATACAAGCTCCAGAAGGGCAGAGAACTTGCACAGGGCTTGGCACATAGTAGATCTCCATAAATATTTGTTGAATGAGTGAATAATTGATGGATGAACAATGATGAATTGATGAATGATGAGAGAGCTGTACAGAGATCAATCTGGAAACGAGAAGCAACAGATAGCTGAGATGGAGCATACTGGGTCTGGAGGCAAAACAGAGTTGGGTTGGAATCTTGGCACTGCCTCTTGCTAGCTGGATGACCACAAGCAAATTATTTACCCTCTCTGTGCCTCACTTTCTTCATCTGTGAAATGGGGTTAATATAGGTACCTCCTTTGTAGAGTAAGAGTATCAAATAAACTTTGACATGTAAAACACTCAGTACAGTAGCTGGAGCATAATTACTGCTCATTGAAGGTTAGCTGCTCCTGTTATTGTCATCATCATCATCATCATCATCATCACCACCACCATCACCATCACCACCATCACCATCACCATCATCATCACCACCATCACCACCATCACCATCATCATCATCACCATCATCACCATCACCACTATCACCACCATCACCATCACCATCATCATCACCACCATCACCATCACCACCATCACCATCATCATCACCACCCTCACCATCATCATCATCACCACCACCACCATCACCATCACCATCATCACCATCACCCTCACCATCACCATCATCATCACCACCATCACCGTCACCATCACCACCATCACCATCACCATCACCATCATCATCATCACCACCATCACCGTCACCATCACCACTGTCACCATCACCACCATCACCGTCACCATCACCATCATCATCATCACCATCACCATCACCACCATCACCATCACCATCATCATCATCATCACAATTACCATCACCACCATCACCATCATCATCACCACCACCATCACCATCATCATCACCACCACCACCACCATCACCATCACCATCATCACCATCGTCACCACCACCATCACCATCACCACCATCACCACCATCACCCTCACCATCACCATCATCATCATCACCATCACCATCACCACCATCACATCACCATCACCATCACTACCATCACCATCACCACCATCAGCATCACCACCATCACCATCATCACCATCACCATCATCACCATCACCATCACCACCACCACTACCATCAATATCATCACTATCATCATCATCATCATCATCATCATCATCATCATCATCATCAGGATGTGGAGATATCACCTAATACAGCCCTGCCTCACTTCTGGGATCCACCTCTCTAGCCTCATTCTAGCTCATCTTTGAAACCTAATCCATGGCAGCATCACCCCTTCTCTTCCTGTCTCTGACCTCATATGATACTCTTTGAGGCCACTGATCACCTCACACATCCCTCCACTGTCTGGACTGATGAGGGTCCTGATGCTGGATTGACCAACCCAACCCTGATCCCTTATTGGCCTTGGCTTGGCAAAGGCTGCCTCTTTCTCCAGCAAGTTTCCATCTTCTATGCCCCGAAATCTGCTCCCTGCGGGCTGCATCCATTTCCCTTCAGATTCAAATCTTTGCATTTTGGAATCCAGCTCCAGATGCTGTGGGTCCCTTGATGTTAACATTTACTATTCCTGACCCCAGTCTGTGAACAGATTATGACCTTCCATAATAGCTCCCCAAAATCTAGCCATGCCTTCACAAAGAGATAGAACTCTTCCCCCACCCAATCTGTGAGCCAAACTGTAGTCCCCTTCTATGATCATCTAGAATGCATTGCTCAGCCCTATGCAAATGTGAAAAGCCAATTGCAGTGCCAAAGTCTTTGAAAAGGGGGGATTATTGATGCAAGTGGTGAGTGTTGTCAGACCTGTCACTAGCAGAGCAAACAAAACAACCAACTCATTAGAGGATGCAAGAGCAATTGTAAGACTAATGGCTTTGGAAGGCAATGAAAGGAAGCAAATACTTTTCCCTTGGACATAAGCAGAAGGGGAGAACGGAATCATATATCTTCCAGGCTTAAAGTCTGATGTAACGAGGGAAGTACAGGCATGTATAATGGGAGAAAAGTGATCTGTCTAAGAGGCCAGAAAAGACTTCTTGAAGAAGTGGTATTTTAGCTGATACTTGCAAGAGAAATGACCAGGGGATTGGGAGGAAAAAGAACTCCAGGCCAAGGAAACAACATGTTGAAAACAACAAGGTAGAATAGATCTTGGTCCTTAATAGGAACTGAGAAGGTCAGTGTAGTTGGGCATAGTGAGTGAGAAGGAAAGGGGAGGGAAATGAAACTGCAGCAGAATCTTATCTTGCCATTTATGGATGTCTCAATCGGTCTGGGCTACTATAACAAAAATACGATAGACTGGGTGGCTTCAACAACAAACCTAGAAGCTGTGAAGTCCAAGATCAAGGTGCCGGCAGACTGGGTATCTGGGGGGAGCCCTCTTCCTGGTTTGCAGATGGCCATCTTCTTGCTGTGTCCTCACATGGCAGAGAGCAGGGCGGGGGGGGTGCTCTAGTCTCTTCCTCTTTTATAAGGATACTAATTCCACCATCGGGTCTCCTCATGACCTCATCTAAACCTAATTACTTCCTAAAGGCCCCACCTCCTAATACCATCCCATTGAGGGTTAGAGTTTCAACACATAAATTTGGGGGAGGGACACAAACATGCAGTCCATAACCACGGATTAGGACTTTTGTTAGAGGTTATATATTCACTACCAGGGATCTGTAGAAACAACATAACAGGGTAGGGATTACTTTTCCCATGCTCCAGGTGAGAAACCAAGATGAGATCATTTGAGTAGCTTGAGTGGTCATATAAGCAGGGAGAGGTAGAGCTGGAGTTTGAAGCAAGGTGCATTGGTTGGCATGTGATTCACCTTCTTGTTCCAAGAACCAGAGAGATGAGAATGGATGCCTAAAGGAATGTGCAGAGAGTGTGCAGACTGGAATCCCATGTGACTTCCATCTTGCTGTATGTCACCAAGATGGGATTGCAGCCTCTTGGCTGCTAATACATAAGAGATGCCACCAGCCTCTGCCGAGATTTAATATTAGTTTAGCAGTCAGGAGTTAATTAAATGTTAATGTTCAGTCACTTAAAATTAAACATTAGGAGTCTCAGCTTTATTTGTAAGTTTCTTAAGCCATCATTGAGGTGTTCTGCTTGGCTCTCCGCCCTGCTGGGCCGCCCAACTCCTCGGGCTGGATCCCCCATCCACGGGCAAACTCATTTCGCTCACCACATGCCTTGACACACAGCATCTGACCTGCCTGACAGCCATCCTCCTCCATGGAGCAGATCTAAAAGGCTGAACAGACACACACACGCTGACATCGAGTTTCACATAAGGTGAGTCTAGCTAGAATATCATAGTTATTTCAGTATCTGTAATGTTTTACACATGACACAGCATTTTCTGGCACATAATTGAATTTGACCTTATAGTGAGATGATGGCAATGATGTCGGAAGAGGAGGAGAAATGCGTAAAGGAAGAAGGGAAGAGGAGGTGAAGGCAAAGATGGAAGGGAAGGAGGGAGAGGTGGAGGAGGAGAAAGAAAGGGGAAGAAGGACCATTTTTTACGTGCTTTCTGTACATTTTCATGCAATGCTCACAAAAACTCCACAAGGGAGAGATTATTACCACTCTCAAAATGATAAAGAAGCCAGAGAGATTAACTTACATGCCCAAGACCACATATGGGATTGGATGTCAAGGCTGATATTTGAAATGCTCATTCCCTTAACTACAAGTGATCTTATATATGAGAAAAAGTAAAGTTCTGAGAAGTTAAGAGGTTTGCTCAAGACCCCAAAGTTGTACAACCTTACCCAAGAACTTTCCCATATGGAGAAGAAATGGAGGTCAGAGAGGTTAAATGGCTCACCCAAAGCTACAAAGCTTGACAGTGTGAGGATCAGGACCAGAATCCTGGATTCCTGTCTCCCAGGAAGTTTGTGTGTGTGTATATGTGTGTGTGTGTGTGTGTGTGTGTGTGCACGTGCGCACACAGATCCTGGAACTCCCTCCTGGTGAGAAGGTCTAGGACCCCCTAGAGGCCCCAGAGATTTGCCAAGTTCCTGGTTGCATACCAGCCTGGAGCACTGCTCTTGAGTACCTGAGTAGTGGGAAAGGCAGGGGTGCAGGGGGAGGGACACCCCACATCTCCCCAGAAAGGCAATACTGCTTGTGCCTGCACTTCCCTTTCAGGACTCTGGCCAGTGCCATATTGGCTCCAGGACCTTCCAATGGCAGGAAGCCTGTGTCCCAGCACCTACGCCAATGTGCTGAATTGAAAATCAGGATAAATCCGCACCGAGGGAGATGTCTAATCAAGGTTCAGGTTTGCATTTCCTTCTCAATGGCATGTTGACAAAACAAGAAAAGACAGAAACAAACACGGTTAAGCTGACTTTCAGAGGCCAGCCAGCAAGATGTGAGAGCAGCAGGGGCTGCCTATGGCAGGCAAAGAGGGTCCAGAGGGAACGTGCACCACGGCAGGGCCACACCAGGGATGGGCTCCTGGCCCTTCCAAGCACTTCTCAGGGGCTGAACTGCAAAGTTAGAGAAAACTGAAGTCACTCCAATAAAGAGAGGTTGTGGGGGAATGTGACTCTGCTGCAGACACATGGGCACAGCCTGAGGTTTAAAAAATGTGAGGTATATTTGCTGTGGTGATGTCTCATCAATATATTCAAAAGAACTTAGGAAAGGATTATAGAGGGTTAGAATAGGAAAAGTAACAGTGCTGACCATTTACAGAGAGGTCTGTGCCTGGAGTACACACGACACCATTTCTTGAAGACTGGTCTTGCTCCATGGTCTATTTCACAGACCCTGAGGCTGGGGTCCCAAGATTTTAAATCACTTGTCCAAGATAACCAGCTGTGAGGGATTCAGAAATCATTTCTCCTATGTTGCTGGTTTTACAGAAGAGGAAACAGGCTCCAGGAGGACAGAGCCTGGCCAAGGTCATCCTGAAAGTCCCTGGCATCCTGGGAACCTCCAAGCCCCAGAGGCAACCCCACGGAATCCAGATGGTGGGCTCAGTCATCCTGCTGGCTATTTTCAAAGTAACCATTTGGACCACAGCGGCAATCATCATTTTCCCCACCTCTTCATTTCCAGAGAACAAAGTTCCTTTAAGTGGAAATCAAGCAAAAGGCATTTAGATCAATCAAACATGCTACCATGGGATTGTGGGATCACTTCGTTTTGAATACATGAGGTCCAACCTCTTCTTTGGCTGACTTTTTCTACTCCACAGAATTTAGTCTGGGGTCAGAGAGATGTAGATTTGGATCCAGCTCTAATCCTTACTGCCATGTGACTTTGGGAAAGACATGTAACTTGGCTAAACCTCACTGTTCCTGGAAACGGGAGAGTTATCCATTCATCCCACAAACTCTTGAGTGCTTGCTGCATGTCGGGCACTGTCCTAGGTGCTGAAAGCAGAGTGGTGAACAAGACAGACCAAAACTCAGCAGTCCTGGCTAATATCCAAGTGAGGATAATAACAGGACCCAGATTGCAGGTCTGTTGTGAGGACAAAGGGATACTGCATATAAAGGTCTTAGAACAGTGCCTCCTGGTGAGCCATCACTCAACAGATGATGTCTGTTGAACTAATAAAATTATGAATATCGTTCTACTGATCATTTTTTTAATCAGGTGAAGCTACATAATTTTTAATGCAATAGAAGATAGAAAGAAGCTAGTTGGCCTATCTATAGTTGGGTGAGCATTTAAGCACGTGTTATTTGATCATTTGGGTGACTCGGTATGTGAGAAATTGAAAGAAAGACCCAACATCTTCTTCCCCAAAAGTAGCACAGGGTCCCGGGAGCAGCTACAGGGACACTGAATGGCCTCCCGCCCTCCTGCTACAAAGAGGAAAGGGGTGACACTCGGGCATCACCGTGTGCATGACATGCCACACTCACTTTCTGTCTCCTTTCATTTTCATGGCAGCCCTCACGCAGTAGGTGCTTTTGTAGGGGGGAGATGAGGCTTAGGGAGGGTAAGGAATGTTTTCCCCTAGTAGGGCCAGAGTGCAAACCCAAACCCCTGACAACGCCACGGGCATTGCTCTTTTCACTGCATGTGTTGCATTTCTGAGCGTTATGAATCACTTTATTTTTCTTTCATCATTTTTTTAAGACTGGGCTCGCCACTTCTGTAAGGGAAGGAGACAAAAACAAAGCAGTTCATACAGTCCCATCATTTTCTGGACAGTCTCTGCACCTTTGACATTGGAAAATGCAGGGATTTGTCCCCCTTATAAGCCCTTCTCACATTCACCACATTCTTCTCTCCTTCCTGGGGACACAGCTGGGCTCCATTTCCCAGCAGGTCCATTCTCCCAAGCTCCTCCATTGCAGCTAGGCATGGTCATGGGACTGAGTTACAGCGGAAGGAGCATCAGGGGATGGACTGCTCGCCACTCCCAGGCCTGGCTGACACCAGTTCTCCACATGAGTCCCTCACCTTCTTTCTCTTTGGAGGACAGATGGTGAAGATGGAGGAGCCACAGAGCAGCAGGATCCTGGGTCTGACATAACTGCCAGGGGCAGAGTTCCCACTCCATGCACGTGGTCACACATCACACAAGGGAGAAATACACTTTTCCTGCAGGAAGCCCCTGAGATGTGGAGGTTTATCTGTTACAGCAGCACACATTGCCTTAGCTAGCACACCCCATTCAATCTTTATCCTTAAGGGTAAGAATCGTGTCTTCTTAAATTCTCTAATCTGGGCACCCAGCCAAGGGCTGGCATGTAGTAAATTCAGGAGAAGCGGTTCTGGGATCAGGTCAGCCTGGATTTGAGTACTGGCTCTGACACTTGTGAGCTGTGGGTGCCTTCGGGGAGATGATTGAACCTCTCTGAGCTTCCATCTTCTCACTGGTAAAAGAGAGAAACTGACTATTCAGACAACATCTAGTCGCGAGTCTTGAGATACGGTAGGAAGACTGCTTAGCTTGTAGAGAGCACATCATAAGATGTCAGTAGCTGGTAAAATACTACTACTAATATAATAATGATTGCACTGATACTGTTGAATGCCCCATTGTCAGAGCTTAAAACTTGAGCCTGAATTCACCCACATGTGCGTGTGCACACACACTCACTCACATAAAAATATACAAATATTCAGGCCTGTAAACTTCCTAAAGTGGCTTCCCCTTCTAAATAAAAACAATGATGGCTCTATCCCTTTCTCACAAGCATTTACTGTCACCATTCATAGCAGCTCCTCCACTACCCCTCCCTCCTCCATGCTGCTGGCTCCCTGGGTTCTTAGAAGTTATAATTAATTCATACTTTGGACTCTCAGGATTATAAGGTATTATAGGATGGCAGAGCTAAGACAAATGCTTTAATTCACCAGCTGCCATGTATTTAATTAGAGATTTTGATGAATCCTCCTTACACAGATATGCCTTCCTACTTTGTGTTGTGAGAGAGAGAGGGAGAGGGAGAGAGAGGGGAGGATTTGTGCACAAGGACTCCAGGACACTCAAACTTTTGGCTCGCATGGACTGCTTGTCTGTCATGTGAGCATCAGCTGGAAGTGGAGAAGTGTTGGCTGCAGCCCTCTGCCATGTGTGGTGGGAAGGGACAGGTGTCTTGAAAGAGGCTTCTACATTCCTGGGACACAGGAAAGCCATACATACGGGGGTGGGATGGGTTGGGGGATCTTCACAGACCTAAATTATTTCTGCAGTTTCATATTTTTTTTTAATTTTTCTTGTAATTTGGAAGGGGGGTGGTGGAACAAAAAGCATTTGACTCTCACTGACAACATCTCTCTTGGGATCCTTGGGTGTGTGTGGGTGTGTGTGTGTGTGTCTCACACTCACTGATGAAGTCAGCAGTGTGGTAAATAAGGCTTACATTTGCCCTTGTGGAGGGAGATAATTGTTCTTTTAAGAAATGCTTTTGGGGGCTGGCCTGGTAGCATGGTGGTTAAGTTCACCCACTCCGCTTCAGCAGCCTGGGGTTTGCAGGTTCAGATCCTGGGCACGGACCTACACACCTCTTGTCAAGCCATGCTGTGGTGGCATCCCATATAAAGTAGAGGAAGATGGGCACAGATGTTAGCCCAGGGCCAATCTTCCTCAGCAAAAAAAGAGGAGGATTGGCAACTGATGTTAGCTCAGAGCTAGTCTTCCTCAAAACCAACCAAAAAAAAAAAAAAGAGGAAAGAAATGCTTTTATTGCACCAAGTGCCTCTACTGAGGACAGTAGTTAAAATTAAAAGTCAGGTTGTGAACAGAATGGTTGATAGGCTCAGTCATCTCTCCATCTGGGACAAATAGCAAACTACTCGCAAACAACAGAGGCCCAGGCTGCAGCCCAGGGAGTGACCTCCAGGGTGGTCAAAGGCTACTACTCTCTGGGTATCGCATTTTGAGCATCTGGGAAGAGGGGTTCACAGATGATCTTCCCATTCCCCTACAAGTCAACTGTTACATTAGCCCCACACTACAGACCAAGGCAGTGTGGCTCCTTTTCCACCCTCCTGGCAGGGATAGAGGGAACGTCGTCTTCAGAAGCTCAGAGTCAGACAGTCTCGAAGTTGAGCCCAGCACAGCCTCTCTCCAGTCTTTGCCCAATAATTTTAATGAAGCCCAGTGTCCTACCCCAGAACATCAAGGGTCATTAGCTGAGTCTGAACACTCTACAAGCCCACCATATTCTTCTTTCCCAACTTTGTTTACCAGCATGCACCCTCTATCAGACATCCTCAGGAAAGTATCTCCATTAAACCTAGAGTGTCCTGGGCTCGCTCAACCTGCACCCCTTTGCTGGTGGAGCAACCCTCTCCTGAGCTGCCATCCCCATCCCTCCACACTGCCAAACCCCACCTTCCAAGATCCTGCCCTTTACCACCTCCTCTACAAAGTTCTCCTGCATCTTCCTCTTCTTCAGCAGTCACATATAATTATTCATAATTTTACATTTTTCTCTGCTGTATATCCTGCTTCTAGCTAAACCATATAGTCTTTGAGGCTAGGAGTCAGGTTTATACATTGCATCCCCTTATGGATAAGTGTGAGGTGAGCCCACACAAACTCCAGGAACCTTACTGTTCTACTGGCCGATTTATAGAGAGGATTACCTAGGACCTCCTAGGGCATAAACTCCTTGTTCAGAACATTGTCAGGAAATACCACAGTCTTCCATCTCTTCACTGTGGAAAGCTTCTGTGTGTGTTGGAGAACACTTCAATGTCCCTTAGAACCAGGTCCCCAAGGAACAGAATCCCAGAGAGCTGTGCCCTTGTGTGTGCACCTGCTCTTTTCTCCCCATGGGGACCCCAGTCTAATCATTACAGGTCTTCTTTACAAAGAGAAATATTGCTAGCTCCTCTTGTTTCATCCTACCTTCTTACTCCTTCCCTCCCACCATTCCTAGATGAGACCAAACACTAATTTTGCACTGTCATCTCATTGATAGTTTGACATGAAGCTAGTCAAATGTGAAATGGCGTGTATGAGTATGTGCAGCCAGGTGAGAGAGAAGCATCATCAAGGATGATGTCCAGGTTTGGGGCTTCAGCAATAGGCATGCTGAGGAGATTGAATTTCATCTTAGAGGCAAGATAGTTGGGGTGATCCTAGAGAAAATGAATGGATCATCCATGGGGCCCTTTTATCATCATGGATGGATAAGAGAACCTGATGATTTATAGAATGTGAGAAGGGAGAAGAGTCATCAAAGATGAGGAGTTGGGAGTGGGGGTGCCATTAGTTGAGAAGAGAACACAGGACGGTGGACCATACAGCAAGGGCCATTGGATATCCCATCTCTTTAACTCTCTTCCTGGGAATTCATCTTAGGAAGAATTCAATGAAAGGTAAAAGCTGTATGCCCTCAAGTATCTGTGACAACATCATCTATAAAAAACTGGACAACAGTTTAAATGCCTAATAATGATAGTGCTTATTATGTGCCAGGCATTGTTCTGGGTGTTTGACACAGAGGAATTCATTTAACCCCAACAAAAACCCTATGAAGTTGGTCCCATTATGATCCCTGCTTCATAGATGAGCAATCAAGGCACAGAGCCAGGATCTGGACCAGGGGTCAGCCTCCTCAGGATGTACCCAAATACACCACCTCTCTCCATGACAGTGGGGTTTTGGTAAGGTTGAGCACATCAGCAGCTGTAATTTTAGACAACCACTAAACAGTCATTAAGGTAACTCCATGGAAACAAGGGAAGTGTGTATGGTGTATCATGAAATAGAAAATCAGGGAAAATGGTGCGTAAAGTCTGAAGATAACTCTGTTAAAATATGTGCACATATGGGTCAGATCTGGAGGAGAATTCACCATGATGAAAACAGATGTGCTGTTCAGGTGGTGGGATTAGGTGACTTTCACGAACAATTTTTCCTATATTATCATTGATACCCACCTTTTATCTAATGAAAAATAAAAACAAAACACAAAAAATGTATAAGTTGTTTAATACCAATATATGAAGTACAAAAACAGGCACAACTAATCTATAGAGACGGAAATCAGAACAGTGGCTGCCTCGGGTTGTGACGTCCCAGATTGGCCAGGGGCATGAGACACTTTCTAGGAGGGAGGGAAATGCCCCATATGTGCAGACTGAGAGGATGGTCACACAAGTATATTCTTGTCAAAACTCGTTGAACTGCATCTTTGAGAGCTATATAATTTATTTTATATAAACTGTATGTATGTATTATGTGTTTATTGTATATAAATGATACCTCAATTTTAAAAATCTAAGTATGAGGGCCAGCCTGGTGTCATAGTGGTTAAGCTCATGTGCTCCACTTCAGCAGCCCGGGGTTCACAGGTTCAGATCCTGGGCATGGACCTACACACCGCTCACCCAGCCATGCTGTGGTGGCATCCCACATACATAATAGAGGAAGATTGGCACAGATGTTAGCTCAGGGCCAATTTTCCTCACACACACAGACACACACACACACACACACTATATATATATATATATATATATATATATATATATATATATATATATATATATAAGTATGGAGGGGTGTGATAGTTAATTTTATGTGTCAACTTGACTGGACCAGGGGGTGCCCAGATATCTGGTTAGACATTATTTCTGGGTGTGTCTATGAGGGTGTTTCTAGATGAGATTAGCATTTGAATCAGTGGACCCAGAAGATTTCCTTCCCTAATGTGGGTGGGCATCATCCAATCTGTTGAAGGCCTGAATAGAACAAATGTGGAGGAAGGAGGAATTCACCCCTTCTTTTCTGCCTCACTGTTTGAGCCAGGACATCTCATCTCATCTTCTGCCTTAAGACTGGGATTTACACCATTAACCTCCCTGGTTCTCAGGCCTTCGGACTCAGGCTGAATTAACCACCAGCTTTCCTGAATCTCCAGCTTGCAGATGTCAGATCATGGGACTTCTCAGCCTCCATAATTATGTAAGCCAGTTCCTCATGATCTATCTATCTATATCTATCTATCTATCTACCTATCTATCTATCTATCTATACCTATCTATCTATCTATCTATCATCTACCTACCTACCTATCCATCTATCTATCTATCCATCCATACATACATCCTTCTATCTATCATCTATCTATCTATCTATCTATCTATCTATCTATCTATCTATCTATCTATCTATCTAATCTATCTATCTATCTATCTATCTATCTATCTATCTGTCTGTCTGTCTGTCTGTCTCTCTGTCTATCCATCCATCCATCATACTATCCATCCATCCATCCATCCTACCATCTATCTATCTATCTATCCATCCATCCATCCTACTCTCTATCTATCTATCTACCTACCTACCTACCTATCTATCTATCCATCCATCCATCCTACTATCTATCTATCTATCTATCTATCTATCTATCTATCTATCTATCTATCTATCTATCTATCTATCTATCTGTCTGTCTGTCTATCTATCTATCCATCTATCCATCCTTCTATCTATCTATCTATCTACCTACCTATCCATCTATCTATCTATCCATCCATCCATCCATCCTACTATCTATCTATCTATCTGCCTATCTATTGGTCCTGCTTCTCTGGAGAACTCTAACTCATGGGGCAGTCAAAACAAAATCTCCCATTTTGGCATTTCCTTCTTATTCTCTCTCTCTATGAGGAAGCCATCATTTTCTGATTATCAATGCCATCCAGGACAACCAGCCCATTTCTCTGCCCAGTTTTCTCCATGTAGAAAAGGGAATTTCAATGGGGTGGCACACTCTCCTAGAAGAGAGTTCCTCAAGGGACGACCCACAGGCCCATTCTAGCCTGCCACCAGTTTTTGTAAATAAAACTTTGTTGGAACACAGCCACACCCATTTGTTGACATGTCTATGGTTGCTTTCACACCACAACGTGGTGTTGAGTTGTTGTGACAGACACCGTATGGCCAGCAAAGCCCAAAATATTTGCTATGTGGATTTCTACAGAAAAAGTTTGCCAATTCCTACCCTAGAGAACATTTGGAAATATGTATGTGTGTTTGGGGTTGTCACAGTGACTGAATTGGGGTCGCTACTGGCATCTCTTGGGTATAGTTACTACACTGCATAGTGAAGAGCCACCTGCCCACCCCGGTCAAAGCCACCCCACTGAGAAACTCGCTCTCCAAGTAGGTTCAGGACCTAGAGGAGGTGACTACAGTCAGGATTAGGCTTCCAAGAAAATTAAAACTGCACAATTTCATTTCCCACATTTAGAGAGAGGCAATATTCCCCCTTTTCTCTCTCTTTAGGCAAGAAGCATCAGAAAAGCACACACCTCTCAGCTTCCTTAGCTTCATCTACCTTTTCAGTTACTGTTTGACAGCTTGTCTCACAGGTTCCCTTAGGACCTAGTTTTAGAATCAAGAAGGGTTTTAAAAGTTGCCAAACCCAAGTTTAACAGAAGGAGACAGAAATACCCGACAGGGTTCTAACTTGCTTTATCACACATTCTCCACCTCTCCCAGCGGGACCCAGGGAGGGCCTGCTTCTCACATCAGAATCGTCACTTTGGAGTTGACAAAGTACTTTTTGGATAAAGTAGATTCTGCTCTATGTGGTAGACGGTGCCGATAGTGTAATTCTGGTTTTAGGGAGGAGAAAGTGAAGAAGTGATTGACTCAAGGCTGAATGGGTAACCTGAACTTACCCCGGGCCCGCTGTCTTCAAGTCCGGCGGCCTTTCTCAGGAGCTGCCCATTAACGCTGTACTCAAGCAATTTGACAGCGGAATTCCAGAAGCTCTGCAGCCTTTTGAGAGCACGTCAGACTACGGGATGGGATGGGAAGGAGGACAGGATTCAGCCTGTTTTGCTGTGAAAACTTAAATGTCCATCTCCACAGTAAGCTTAGCATTTTGAGGGCTGTGGCCGTGTCTTATTCTTCTCAATCCCTTTGCATCCCCAATGCCTGGTATCATGTATGACACATAGTAGGCACATCACAAGTGGGTGAATGAATGAATGAATGAAATTCATCTCTCCCTCTCTACCCTTCCCTCTCCCCGGAAGGAATTATAAGATGATAGCAAGGTATGAAAGAACTGAATGAATTGAGACGGCCTAACACACAACACCCCACAGTGGACAGATGAGATCAAAATAGTTTATTAGTCCCACATACTCACAGCCCAGGAGAGCTAAGACAATGCACACCGCAGAGGGCCACGTGGAGGAGATTGAACCAGCAGGGGATACAGGAGGCAGGCTTTGTAGTGACAAGAGGGTGCGATAGCACCTTGTTCCCACAGGAGGATGTGATTGGTTTGCTGGAAAAATTCTGCAGGCAGGCAGGGAGGTGAAACCCATTAGGTTGAGGACCAAGTGGGGTGCGGCTGGTCCAGCTGATAGGCAACTAGCCAGGCAGAGAGCCTTTCCTGCTGGGTGGGGGGCATAACTGTTGAGAGCAGGGGAATTCACTGCCAGACACTGGGGGCCCTGGGAGGCTCAGAGATATCAAGGAAGCACATGAAATTTCAGGTCTTTCCAGTCATGGATGACTCTGGACCAGAAACTCTCAACAAGAACGTGATCACCATTCCTCCCCACCTTCCTCAATTTACCCCTCCACCCCATGTGCAAACCCACAGACCCTCCTCCTTCTTTATGCCACCATAGAAGGGGAGGCAGGTGTGAACAGGAGGAATGAGCATCAGTCTTGAAACCAGTAGGTAAGAGTTTGGACCCTAGCTCTGCTGTCCAGGAGCTCTACAGTTCTGAGAGAATATCTCAACCCTCCTAAGTCTTTGTTTTCTTCTCTGCAAACTGAGATGGTACCACATACTTCATGTGGTGGTTATAACGATGAAATGAAATAAAAGCAAGTCCTTTAAAAAGCAATTTAAATGAAAGAGATTACTACTTAAGATCATGGTTCTCATCATCTCTATATTTCTTTGACCTCAGGGATGTTTTTAAAGGAGCTAAGCAGGAAAGTAAGGATGTACCATTGCACCAAATGATAACAAAAAATAAACAAAAGAAGTAGCATCAGACAAGTTTGAGGGTTTATTGTGTATCCCCGCTCTGTGCGAAACACTTCATGTTACTCGATTTTTATAACAACCTTATCAGGTTGGTATTAGCGTTAGTCCCCTTTCAAAGATAAGTGCACTGAGACTCAGAAAGGTTAAGTAACCTGCTCCAAGCCAAGTTACACAGGGAGTAAGTGGCAAAGCAGGGATTCACACCCAGGTCACTGCAACTTCAGAGCATCTGCCCTTAACCTCCAAATGATAGTCCCACAAGGCTATCTGGGTGATGTGGGAGGCTAAATAATACCCCAAAGATGTCCTGGTCCTAACCTCCAGAACCTGTGAATATGGTGCACAGGTAACATGCAGCAAAAGGGAGTTTGCAGATGTGATTAAGTTAAGGATCTTGAGATGCGGAGATTATCCTGTATTATCCAGATATGCCAATGTCATTAGAAAGGTCCTTAGAAGAAGAAGGCAGGAGGGTCAGAATCAGAGAGAGATTTGAAGATGTTCTGCTGCTGACTTCGAAGAGGGAGGAAGAGGCCACAAGCCAAGGAATGCAGGTGGGCTCTAGAAGCTAGAAAAGGCGAGGAAACACACCTTCCCCCGAGCCTCCAGAAGGAACACAGCCCTGCCAACACCTTGATTTTAGGACTCCTGACCTCCAGAACTGTAAGGTAATAAATCTGTGTTTCTCAAACCATAATCTTCCAGCAATTTGTTACAGCAGCAATAGGTGGGGTCAGAGTATTATTGCAGAAGAGCAGGCACTTTATCCAATAGCTGTGCTTTCCAACATGGCAGACCACAACCACACGTGGCTATTCAAACTTCAGTAACTACATTTAAATTTTAAATTTAGTTGCACACTCATACTAGCCATACTTCATATGCTCAATAGCCATCCACGGCTAATGGCCACTGTGTTGAACAGTGCAGATATAGAACATTTTCACGATCACCAAAAGTCTTCCAGAGAATATTACTCTGGGGGAAGAAGGTCCACACATCTCCACATCTGCAAATATTTCCATAAGGAAAGCATAAGGTGTTCGTTGGGTGCCATGGGTGATGGAGGCAGATTGCCTGGGTTCAAATCCCAACTCTGCCACTTTCTAGCTTGGGGTAAACTGGGGATGACAATAATAATAGCTCATTGGTTTATCATGAAGACTAAATGTGGACAATGCAGGTAAAATATTTTAGCACAGTACCTGGCACGTACTAGTGGGCATTTAATAAATGTTAACTCTTATTGTTATGACTGTTTCCCCTTTAGACAGGAAGACCTAACCCCGGCCCCGTTTCAGAAGGTCCACTGGGATTCTGTCTCAGGCCAACAATTGCAGACGAATGTGGGTTAAAACAGTGGCCACTGTCTCATGCTGTCAAGGGAGTGCAACATTCTGAAAATGACACTGTGCCCAAAAAGCAAGCAAAGAATGGAAGCATTGCCCATGAGACAATATTACATAAGACACTTCCCCGCAATGCGTTATCGCAGCTGTATGAATACAAATCACTGACGTGCAAATCCTCCTCGGAAATATTTATGATGTAACTTCAGCACCAACCCAAACAGCCTTCACAGAGTGAAACGAAACCGTAAATTATTTCCAAGAACATTGTAATGCCAAGGGAACTCACTTAATTATCCATTATCCCAGAAATGTAGACATAATGTTAATTAAAATGAAGGGGGAAAGCCATTTCCATTTTTTATTAAGATTCATTGGGCTCTTGAAGAGCTCTTTGCCCTGAAGGCTGGGCCAGGTGATGGAGAGCTCATCCTGGGGAGCCAAAAACAGCAACCCAGACAAGAACAGTGGTGCCTCAAGGTCAAGAAACAGCACCTCCAAAATGGAAGAAGAATTGTCTGGATCCTCACTCCCCAGTCTTTCCCCCAAGATGCCTGTGTTTCCACCATTAGAAATTATTTTCTTTCATCCAGACATTGACAGATCCTTGTTTTCTCTTTCAAAACCCTCAAATGTCTGGAAGTAGCAAAATAATGCATCTCCAATATTTCAGCAAGGGCTAAGAATGCAGAATAGCAGACCCCTGGTTTTCATCCCTTTGTTTTCCAGATCCCTGAGGCTACACAGTGCCCCTGTTCCTGTGGCAGGCCAGAGGGAAGGGGAGGGAAGGGGATGGATGGATGGACAACAAACAGGCCTCGTGGGCGTTGGGCAGGCCCAGCGGGTCTGGTTTCAGAACCTCACCCCTGGCCAAATAAGGCAGCTTTGTTTTCATAGCTTGTAACATTATGAACACATGAGTGTTTCCAGCTTATTTTTTGCTTATTTTTCCCCTGCCTTCTGAATAATTCTGGTCTGGCTTGCATCAGACCTTCTGATGCTGTGCCCCTCCCAGCAGCATCTGCCTTCTCCTCTTCAAGAAAGACCCAGGCATAACATTGGCCGTGGAGAATAGGGGGAAAAGAGGGCAAAGAAGAGGATCCTGATGAGGGGGAGGTTTGTTGAAGAGAAGCTTAGGAGTAGTTAGGGCAGGTGAGGGAAGAGGATGCAGCTATGGCAGGTGAGGGAAGAAAGAAGATGGAGTTGGGGGTGCTGTGTCCCTTATGGGGTACTCAGAAAGCCCCAGAACATGTTGTGAGTAGCTTTGAGCTGATTTGAGGGTGTAGACTCTGTTCTTCTGTCCACACCACTGCTCAGGGATAAAGCTGCATGCTTTATAAGCACTTTGTAGATTTTCTAATTTCACGTGAGATTCAGTTACAGGAAAAATGAGGGAGGGGGAGATGTTAATTTTAAAATAAATTTTAAATCCTCTGGCATATAGAAAGGAAATTCCACTGGTGCTCTGAAGCCCTGATACCTAGTGGGCGCTCTGGTAAGTGGGTATGGAATGGTGATTGCTAAATGGACGAGGAAACAAATCAGTTGCTTAGTTGATGAAATCTACCACCTACTAGGGTATGTTGGGAAAGTTGGGTCACCTCTCTCTGTAGAAAGAGATCAAAGATCCAGAGAGGAGCTGACATTGTTGAGCATTATTGAATATTTACTGAACATTTGTCAACATGTATGTGTATGTGTATTTACAACACTGCCTCTGTGAAAATAATTTCTAAAAATATCTATATGACACACCTATTAGAATGGCCAAAAACCAGAAGAATGATAACACCAAATGCTGGTGAGCGTGGGGAGCAACAGGAACTCTCATTCCCTGATGGTGAGAATACAAAGTGGTCCAGCCACTTTGGAAGACAGTTTGGCAGTTTCTTACAAAACTAAACATGCTTTCACCACACAATACAGCAATTGTGCTCCTTGGTATTTACCCAAACGAGTTGAAAACTTATGTCCACACAAAAACCTGTATATGGATGTTTGTAGCAGCTTTATTCATAATTGCCAAAACTTGGAAGCAACCAAGATGTCCTTCAGTAGGTGAATGGATAAATAAACTGGGATCCATCCAGACAATGGAATATTATTCAGCACTAAAGAGAAATGAGCTATCAAGCCGTGAAAAGAGATGGAGGAACCTTATTACGTTATTAAGTGAAAGAAGCCAATCTGAAAAGGCTACATACTGTATGATTCCAATTATATGACATTCTGGAAAGGTAAAACTATGGAGACAATAAAAAGACCAGTGCTTGCTGGGGGTTTTGTGAGGGGAAGGAGGCATACGAAGAGCAAAGAGAACTTTTAGGGCAGTGAAAGTACTCTGTATGATACCATAATGGTGAACACATGTCATTAAACATTTGTCCAAGCCCGTAGAGTGTACAACACCAAGAGTGAACCCTAATGTAAACTATGACTTTGGGTAATTATGACATATCGATATAGATTCATCAATTATAACAATTGTACCACCCTGGGGGATGTTGATAGTGGGGGAGGCTATGGATGGGGGCGCGGGGGACCTATAAGAACTCTCTGTACCTTCCTCTCAATTTTGCTATGAACCTAAAATTCCTCTGAAAAAACAAAATATTTTTTAAAAATCTATATGAAACTAAAATGCTAGCTCACATACCATAATAAATGATACAATCAAGTATTTCCACTAACACAGAAATGTCAAAGGAAAGCAATATATTATTAATCCAGAAATGTAAAAGCAACGTTGGTCTGTGTATCTGTCTGTCTGCTGATGGAGCCGCTCTCTTCCCATCGCCCCAAGCTCCCATTCTGTGCCTCAGTCTCCTCGTCTGTGTTATGGACATAAACCTACTACTCTTCCTCCCTCACATCACAAGACCAACAGATAATGAGTTAAAGGGTTTTGTAACCTGTAAAACTACATAAGAAGCAGACACCATACTGCTGGCGGGATTGTAAATTACTACAACCCATTTGGAGGGCAATTTGGCAATGTCTATTAAAATATAAAATGCATATGCCCTTCAACCTAGCAATTCTATTTCTAAGAAACAATCCCATGTACATACATGCTCAGGTGCCCAAAAATAGATATTGCAAAAAATGATCACCACAGCATTGCTCACAATGGGAAAACATAAACTGAAAACATCCTAAATGTCCATCCACAAGGAACTAATATATAACAACTGGGGTACTTCTATGTTATGGAAAATTATGCAGCTGTTGGATAGAATAGGATAGGATATAGAAAATGTGAGTGATGTACTGAATAAAAAAGCAAATTATGTAGCAATATGATTAGCATAATCTCATTTATGTTAAAAAGTGTGTGTGTGTGTGTGTGTGTGTGTGTGTGTGTGTGTGTGTGTGTGACCACAGACATCATCTGGAAGGTTGCCCATGAAAATGTCAGCAATACTCACTTCTGGGCAGTGAGCTACAATCAGACAAGAAGAAATGCCCCTTCTTTCTTTCTATACTTTATAAATTAATACATTTCATTATTGCCATAACCTCTGAACTGGGCTCCCTGCTTCTGCTATTACCCCTGGGGAAGATGGAGTCACGCCACTGAAAGCTAAGCCAGATCATACCCCTCCTCTGCTCAAAAACCTCCCAAGGCTCCCCATGTCAGTCATTATAAGTCAAAGTCCTTGCCATGCTCCATGGAAGGCCTATGTGCCCTTCCTCTCCCTCTGACTATACCTCCTGCTTCTCCCCTTGCTCATCCCTCTCCAGCCAAGTGGCTTCCTTGAACAAACCAGGTATGCTCCAGCCTCAGGACCTTTGCACAGACTGTTCCCTCTCCCTCCAACATTCTTCCTCCAGATCTCTACAAAACTAACTCTCTCCTCTCAAGGGGCTGCTCTTGTCCTCTTATTTAAAATTGCAACCCACAGCCCTTTGCTCTGCTTTTCCTACAGCACTCATTCCTTTCCACCCTTTGTTGTGTCTCCCCCAGTCAGCATGTAGGCTCCAAGAGGGTGGGGATACTGGTTTATCACTCAAGCCTGTCCCTTCCAGTGAGTCTTCCTTGGTTCAAACTGTCCCTCACCTTACCCCCTTCCTAGCCACCCATCTCTTCCAGAACAGATCAGCAACCAGCATCCTTCCTACTCACTTGCCCATATAAGCCATGAATAAATATTTGCAGATATACTAATTCATACTATAGCATACATGACTCATTATTTACTCTCTCATAAGGTTTACTGTCACAAGATTGAGTTGAATCTTGAAGTCAACCCATGGAAAAGTGATTCTCAAACTCAAGGGTACATAAGAATCACCTGAGGATCTGGCTCAGTATGAAGATTCTTGGGCCTCAGATCACTAAGGTTCTACGTCAGTGGGTTGGGGGTGGAGCCCAGGAATCTGGAATCTTGAGAAGCACACGGGGAGATCTTGCACAGGTGGTCCACGAACTCCACTTCTAGGGACCCTGCCAGTGAGACTGGCTGTTCTCCACTAGGCACTAAGGAGGTCCTTTCTGTGGCATCAGGTGAGTCTCTGCCCCATGAAGTCACTATTCTTATTCTACAAATTAGACTTTTTTAAAAAAAATAGTGACATGCTGACTGAACGGACCCTGCAACACATATAAAATAAGAGCTAGAATAGAGCAAGAATCAGATTTCACGTTGAACATCTTCACTTGCCTGATCCCAGACTGAAGTGCTTTCTCCTCAGAGACACAAGAATTTCCACCTATTGTTTAACCAGAATGGATTTTACCGCAGAGGCCTATGTAGAACTCTCCCTGACTCCCTTCTCAGGAGGACCCCTCCAGGTCAGGGCTTCTCTGATGATTTGTGCATACTCATCACCTGGGGGTCCTGTTTAAAAAATACAGATTCTGACTCAGTAGGTCTGGGAGCGGCCCCAGACTCTGCATTTCCCCCAAGCTGCTCAATAATGCCGATGCTGCTAGCCCACAGACCACATCTTCAGTAGAAAGGGTCTTGGCCCAGGGATGGGAAATAGGTTTAGGTCTCATTTCACACGCCATGTTGGAATGATTGGTTGTGCCTGCCTGGTTGACCAGTTGAGAAGGATTTGGAGGCAAGACTCAGCTCAGAGAGAACGAGTGCTGTGATCAATGAGTGATGTCTGTCACGGGCATGGGATAGAGTTCTATGAGATGCGTGCTGCCCCATTCTAGGCTGTGTCCATCCTGCCGATTCATTGGATGTCCCATGTTTAAACAGCATAACAAGTCAGTTCAACATCAGAGGTTCTCACTTAAGCTTATGGTACCACTCCAAACATCAATACACTCACAAAACACACATGCACACACACGCACAAACACATCTACAACATTACTCTCACTAGAGCCTCGTTCTTTCTTATCTTTTGGAATTTCCAGAGTTTCCAAGTTCCTGTACTTCCCCCCAGTGAACCTGGCCCATTGATCAGCTTCTCTCTACTTCAACCCTCTTGCCACCTCTCCCTTAGCCAGATGAGAACAAATATCTGGGACTTAAATATACCCACAACCTGATTTTCTTCAGGATATCCTCGCCTCTTACATTCTGCATTAATTTGCTAGGACAGCCATAACAAAGAACCACAAACCGGGTGGCTTAAACAATGGAAATTTATTCCCTCACAGTTCTGGAGGCCAGAAGCCCAAGATCAAGGTGTCGGCAGGGTTGGTACCTTCCGAAGGCTGGAGGAGGAATCTGTCCCAGTCCTCTTTCTTTGGTGTGTGGGTGGTCATCTTCTCCCGTGTCTTCACCTGGTCTTCCCACTGTATGTGTTTTGTGTCCAAATTTCCCCTTCTTATAAGGACATCAGTCATACTTAGGTCATTAGGGGCCCACATTAATGACCTCATTTTTACTAGATTATCTCTGTAAAGACCCTGTCTCCAAATAAGGTCACATTCTGACTTAGGATTTCAACATATGAATTTTGAGGGGATGAATTCAACCGATTACATGATGACAAGGCGTTCCCTACTGAAAATTCAGCCCCTCACCTCTCTTCTACTTCCTGGTACATCAATATTTAATTGACTCTAATATTTTTTGACCTTATGGTAGTTTACAGGCCCTACAAGAAGGCTTTCTGCTGACATAACTATTTGAGACTCCTGAATGGAGGCAAAGGCACCCCCACTCTACCTCATCTCTATCCCACTCCCTGGCTTTTCTTTTTATTCCTTTGAAAATGTGAAACACTTGAGTACAATAGGTTGAAAAAACAACAAGAATGGAGGTGGTCAGTGTGATGGAACTCCTCATCTGGGCATCTCATACCCACGTCCCACAGAGAGTGGCTCCATTTGGACACAGCAAAAATCATTTTCTAATAAATCACCCTGGGAAGCAGCAGAGGCTGGCCAGACCTCCCATGTCAGCAGTGTCCACGTGGGCTGAGCCCAGAATCACCCGCTTCCCCCACAGCAGGCAGACTCAAATCCGCACACAAGTAATGCACAGAAGAGCAGATTTTGGCGACGGTGCAGAGTTTCAGCCAAAATAAATGCTACCACCTGGTAGCTTTCCAACAGGATCCATGCCGGTATTTCATTCGGGCTGAAAACACTAGAAAAATAGTATTTTGCATTTTGCACCTGTGGCCATGCTCCCTGGCAGCCACATATCACTTCCCAACGATGCCATGGGGAGGGTGGGTGGGGAAAGTGTACTCTTAAGGGGTCTAAACAGAGAGGGCAGGTTGGATTCAGAGTTTCTAATAAGATGTGAAGGGGAAAAAGGAAAGCAATAGTGTCTTATGAAATTTTAGAAGCCATTTCTTCAGAAGCTCAGATATCTTAGCAACCCCCATTTGATGCACACTTCAGTGTTTCCTTTGTTAAATCAATGGTATCTCCGCCAAAGCGCGTTCATTTGTCTCATTACAGTTCAGCTTCTCTTATGTTCCAAAAACTGAGCATGGAGGTAAATGGTATACACCACACGCGGGCATGCACGCGTTCATTAAGCATGCACACTATAGAGAAATCTGACTTAATGAAAGTTTATTTGAAGAGAATGCTTATTTAAATGCAGTCTACTCTTGCAAATGGAAATGGGTTATTTTGGGATAATTGCATAGCTGGGTGAGCTGTGCATTCACTCTGCTGCGTGGCCTGACTGTTTCTTAACCTTTTCTAACTGGAAAAAATATATATATTCTTTTCATCTGCAGAGAGAAACTAATGGGACTTCATTAGGTCAAGAGTATGGTTGTGGGGCTTAAGGGCTGAGGAGAAGTACAAATAGGAAGGCTCAAAGAAGGATGTCAGGTGGGGGAGGAGGGAACAAAGCTGTAAGGCTCTCGTATTGATACTGATAAGGATTAGGTGCAGCAAAGACGACTAATGAGGGTCTTTAAATACCTAATTACAGTAAACAGGCTTCCCCTTTCAAATAAAAAGCTTCATTGACGCCTTTTTAGAAGTCAAGTGGAAAGCCACCCTATAAATACCACAGGGAGGAGACTGAGAGCCCCCTAGCAATTCCTCTTGTGTACTTGGAAGGCTGGTGACAGCACCAGGAAGCTGGAGATGTGTGTGAGCTCTGATGCCCAACCAGGGTGAGACTGGGACAGGTCCAGCTCAGTGTGACATCTGTAAGGGGTCCCTGAACCCCATGCTTCCATTCCTTTCCATCCATAGGACTTCATGTCCTCACCCACCCCTCCCCAATTGGCAGGCAATTCAGGAACTCAGCTGCCAACTTTCGGTCTTATAGCTCTGTTTCTCTCAGTTACAGATCTGCAAGGATGACCTCTGGGCAGCCTCCCATCTTGGCCCACCTGGATGGAGAGACTCTCCCTCCTTGCAGTAATCCCACATCTCTAAGCAGCTCCCTGCCTCATCTACCCTGAAGCCAGGAAAAGAGCATGAGCCTTAAGAAGACAAGATGAGATGCTGTCTCGCAGTTTCCAAGTTATGTTGTAGAGTCTTTCCACCAACACATCCCTGCCCCCCAACCTGTGGTTGGAACTTGATGCCCAGTTCCAGGCCAGCGGCTCTAGAGGGAACACTCAAGGTGTGCAAGACACAGACCCTGTCTTAAAGTGTGGGGTAGGAGTTGCCTTGTACAATGGACTGAGACACAAGTTTCTGCACCTTGAAAACAACAACAACCAGAAGCAAACTAACAGCCAAACAAACAAAACCCTACAATAAGGCTTTGGGAACTCATTAGCTGCAAGAAGTAGTATAGACTGAACTACGAGTGGAAGTTTAAAGACTAGATGAGTTTGGAGATAGCAGCTCCCTAATGAGAGATTAAGGGAAACGAGTTGGACTTGGTGGGAGAGGATAGAGTAGAGGCCCTCTAAGGCAGAAGGAGGGGCATAGCCTTAGCTTCTATGATTTCCCAAAGATGCAAGGGAAAGGGGAGATCTATGGGGACATTGTGGGTAAGGGTCCATCCTTTGCATGCTGATGCCCACAGTCTGGGACCTGGTAGGTGGCCCAAGGGAAGTGCATATGGCATTTATTATGGGTAAACTGACCTGCATTTAGTATCCTCACAGCTGTACACTTGGAATTTGGCCAAATAATAGCCTCTCTGAGCTCCAATGTCTCCATCCCTCAAGTAAGAGGAATACAGTTTGCCCTGCCTACCTTTCATTACAATCATCATCATGTTTTCATCATTAACATTTGTTGAACACTTCTTGGATGCCAGTCACAGAAATGGACACTCTGCATTCAGTATCTCATTCAGTTCCCACAATAGCCTTATAAAATAAACTTCATGTTGCCCATCTGATAGACAAGGAAGGGTAAAGTCACCTGCCTGAGCCCACCCAGCTGCAGGTGTCAGACCAAGATTCATGGGGTTCTTGATGATGTGTTTTGTGAATCAGGAAGCACCAGCCAATGTTACAGGTATCTTTCCAAACATGTCCACAAGTGTTTGCAAGCTTCCCTTCTAATTATTGGAAACCTTTGGATAGGAGCTGAGAGGCTTTTTCAGCATAACCGAAGTAGGTAGGCTCAAAGAATTCATATGTCCACTCCCCGAAAACATTCTTACCTCTGGGAACTGGAGCTCAGACCCAACTAGGACAGGGATAGGGTACCCAGCAGCACAGCACCCCCCAAACCAAAGCAGCGGAATGTGGTTTTATAAAGGGCCAGCGTCAACCAATCCACCAGTTGCTTTTTAGGGGGAAAAAAGTCAAATTTCAATACTCATATCTTTGAAAAAAGTCCCATTAAAAACTCTTATCAGAATATAATTGATTGGGTACCACTAGGGGCATGAAGATATTCCAAGAGGGCAGGGACTTGGTCGAGTTCATTGCTGTATGCCCAGTGCCTGGCACACTGTAGATGCTTAATAAGTACACACTAAAGAAATGACTCTCTAGCAAGTGGCTGCTGTGAATCCTCTGTGAAAACTCTAAGCAACATGGAGCCCAAGATGGCAAGGTTTGGACTTGCCCAAGGGAGGAGGAATGCCTTGTGTTTTCAGAAACAGCCAATAAAGCAACTCAGACTGGCATTTGACTACGCAGCCTTGGTACACACAGCTCTCGCTTTGCTGCAAGTAAAGGATGCCCATTCCCAGAGTTCTGGGCATTGACGGGAAGAACAAGGAAGGGAGAGTGTAAGCATTGAGGGGTTCTGAGTCTTCTGGGGAGCAGACACGCTTGCTCCTCATTGGGGTGTCTTCCGTCCTCAAAGTCTCCCAGCCCCATGGGTTCCTGCTGTTACCATCTTTGTTTCTGGGTGCTGAGGTTGGTTTGCAGGACCAGAGTTCAGCCCAGCAGGATGGTGGAAGCCAGCTTAGTAGTTCATGTGTAACAGAGCAGCCCACAGCTTAGAGCCCTGCGTTTCCACCAAGGAAACTCAAGGCCAATGGAACCTCCTAGCATCGAGGCTGAACTCCATTATAGATGCTGCTGGTTTTATGGGAGCCATAAGAGCTTAGGAACTGTCAACCCCCAGTGATGTGGGGCCCAGATGACATTGGCGGTGAGCTGGAGCATTGAGAGGCCCAAATGCAGCCATCCTGTCCCACATCTTATAGTTCCACTGCATCTTCCAGTCTGCAAGACTTTCACATCCTTCTCATGTATTCGTTCAGTCAAATACTTACTGGGCACCTACTATGCACCTGCCCCCAGTTCTAAGCATAGAGGATAGAGCATCGAATAAGAAACAGCACTTCCCCTCGAGGTGCATTCAGCTGGGGAAGATAGACAGCAAACAGGTGAACACAGAAATAATATAATGCCAGGGTGGGAGAAGTGCCTGGAAAAAACACAACAGATCCAAGGAAGCAGACAGAAGGAGGCGCTATTCTAGAGAGCAAGGTCAAAGGAGGGGCCTCCCTGGAGGTGGCATCTGACAAAGACAGGAATGAAAGGCAGCAGTGTGCTTCGGGAATCTTGGGGTCTATGGCGCATCCGAGTTACCATGGTCTGTTGGACCTCTGGACCTCGACCTGCTGATCCTTGTGGGTGAATCACTTTTCCAACCTAAGTTTTCAAAATATTCCCTTGGAGTAAGTGTTCTCACATTTATGCTGACTTCAGGAGGCAAGCAGACTGCCGTGGCAGCAATTTTTAAAAATAAAATGAAAAGCAATTATGTTCCATTGCAGCAATTTACTCAGCGAAAATCTGGGGAGCAAAAGAAGTAAATATATCCCCTTCGCCCCAAGGGCCTCCTGCGCAGGGGGCTTTCCTCTCCCCTGCACCCCCAAGGGCCTCCGAGGCTGGGGCTTTCCTCGCAGCCAGAAGGTGGCTCTCTCTCCTCCGGGACGTGGGCCCACAGGATCTTCCCAGCTCCGAGACGGGTGTGCTCTCTGATTTCCCAGGACGCACCAGCGCTCATCAGTGTACTGGGCAGGAGTCATCCGCGAAGCACAGCCAATTCGGGCAAAGAGCAGCAAAGACAAAGGAGAGGGCTTGTGTGTGTTTCCCAGACATGACACATGCTAAGGAGGATGCAGCCAAATCAGGCCTTCTGAGGTCTAGCAGGCGCTGATCTACAGTCAGAAAAGCTTAAAATGACACCCGGAGGGGACGGAAGGCTGCCCAGCTCACGCTGCTCTTTTAACACAGCCGGACGGCCCACGTCCTTCCGACTAGCACATTCGTGTTCTACTTTCTTATCTTGGTTTCCAGCCACCACCCCCATCCTAACGAGTCCCTCTATTTTAACATTAAGTTTTTAAAAAATATGTGCAAATAGTACATGCTCAGAATATCCAGAAAAGCAAAAAGAAGGGAATAAAAATCATTCACAGTGTCACACCATTCAGCAATAACTGCTTTTCACGTCCTGCTGTATATCCCTCAACGGTTTTTCTTTCCCATCTTATTTACGGATACTTATTCTTAAACATGCTATAGCCACACGATATGTCGCTTAACATAATTTTTTCACTCGAGGAATCAGAAATATCTTCCTAGGCCTATGTAAATGGTAGAGTTATCCAAATATGTTTACCAAATCAGATTTAATGGCTGTAGGGGATTCCATTTTATGGCCTGACCATAATTTATTTGATTTCTCCTGGTACTGGAATTTTCATTATTATAAACAATGCGATGACAAGCACCGTTCACTCCTTCAACAACTATTTATAGAGCGCCTTCTGCAGCTAAGTTTGCGAGCACATCCTTAATTATTCCCCGAGGATAAATTTCTTGAAGTGGAATTGCCAGGTCCAAGTACAGGCGTGCTTTCAAGGCTTTTGAAACCAGCATAATAGTCTTATTGCCAAATTGCCCCTGAAACGTTGTCCCAAGTTATACTCCTACCAGCAGCCTGGTCTGCGAGTGCCTGGCTCTCAGACTCTTTGCCAATACTCTTTTCCTTTTTTGGCCAATTCTGTAGGAGAAAAATAGTGTCTTCTTATTTCACTTTTCAATCCTTTGTTGCTACCCAGCCTGAACGTTTTTCCACGTGTACTGGCCATTTAGCTCTCCCAGCCTGTGAACCGCTTATTCATAGCTTCGACACTATGTCTTAATTAAGTCTAGGATGAAGAGGAAAGAACAGAGAAAATTAATAATTATTGAGTGCTTGTTACTTGCCAGACGGTATAGACTATTGGCTTCGCAGGGACTCACATATCCTTACGATGGGTCTATTATTTCCCCATTTTATAGGTGATGATGCTACAGCTTGGAGAGGTCACCTGCCCACGGATGCACAGTCAAGGGCAAAAGCAGATTTCAAACTCTGCATCAAAGCTCGTTCCCAACACTGCCTCCTGGGGGGTGTTTAAACTTTCTTTGATTTGGGGTCACTTGGTTAGGGGAAGCTGCGTAAGGGCCAGAACTAAGATGCTTTAGTCTTTACTGTGAGGATTGTGCCCCGCCACCAAGTCACTCGGCAACATCAGATAGCTTCCTCAGAGAACCTGCCATCTCGGTTCTCATTTTTAACCCTTTTAGCCCAAGAGCCTCTAGGAATATTTTCCTTAGGAAATATTTGGAAAGAATAATACCAAATGGTGGGGCCAGATCTTTCTCTTTGCAGCTGAGTGGCTAAAGAACCATTTTAGAAGTCGGGCATATTCTGCAGGGAATCACAGCTTTCGGATTCTTAAACACTCTTCAGAAGTAGCCTTAATATGCTCAGACGTGATACAACGATGTATCATGAAATAAACAGCGGTGTAAAGTGTCTCCTGATTCCACCCTCTGCATAAGCCCTTTCTCTTTTGGTTAGAACACTGCTCTTCCGTCTTTTCTCTGCTCTAACTCCTCCATGCTGTTCACGCTCTACCCCACAGGATCCTTTTTGGCCCTAGCACCCTCTACTGGCTGCCATCACATCAATGACCACACTATGTTGAAGCAAAATTCACATAACATAAAGTCAACCATTTGAAAGTGAACAATTCAATGGCTTTTAGTACATTCACAATGTTGTACAACCACCACTCTATCTAGCTCCAAAATTTTTTCATCACCCCAAAAGGAGACCCTATGCCCTTTGGTAATCATTCCCCATTCCTCTCTCCTCTCACCCCCAGCAACCAACAATCTACTTTCTGTCTCTATGGATTTATCTACTCTGAATTCTTCATGTAAACAGAATTATATACTATGTGGGCTTTTGTGTCTGCCTTCTTTCATTCAGCAGGATGTTTTCTGAGTTCATGCATGTTGTAGCATGTATCTATACTTCATTCCTATTATTTATGGCTAAATAATATTCCATTGTATGGATAGATCACAATTTGAATACTCATTCCTTTGTTGATAGACGTTTGGGCCATTTCCACCATTTGGTTATTGTGAATAGAGCTGTTGTGAATGTGTGTGGCCATGTATTTGTTAGAGTCCCTGTTTTCAGATCTTTGGGATATATAAGTAGGAGTGCAATTGCTGGGTGTTTGTGTGTATTTTCTGGTTTATTAGACTGTCAGATCCTTGAGGGAGGAGGCTTCATCTTGTTCATCAATTTACCCCTAGTGCCCGAGGCAATCAACTGTCCTGGTTTGCCTGGGACTGTGGGGTTCCCCAGGACATGGGACTTTCAGTGATAAAACTGGGAAAGTCCCAGGTAAACCTGGACAAGCTGGTCACTCTACCAATGTCCAGTACATTATGTGACCTGGAACAGCTACGCAATAAATATTTGTTAAAAATTCCTGCCATCTACTCAACATTTACTTGATCACGACATGTCTTAGCATATTGAGGCTTAAACAGAAGGTTTTTTTTAACCCAACGATGTATTTATAGCAATCTAGAATCCTACACTTTCAGTGCAGTTGAAGCATACACAGAAGGGAGCCTGGAGGTTTTAAACAGAGAAACTATAAGTGGCTGCAGCTTTAAGTCTCTTTGATAAAGATGCCCAAGAAGTATCAAAGGCTTCCCTGCTTTGGCAAGGGAGAACTGCTCTGTGTGTCAAAAACCAGAGAGGAACATTGCTTCCTTTTACTGAACAAGATTGGGCATATCAGAAAAACACCACCCATAAGAGAGAGTGGCCCGTGGAAAATACCACAGAGCATTCAGACAGAGACAGAGATTAGTGTGAGAACTTTGAAGTTCTACCCAAATAGAGACCCGGGAGATGCTTGGCATTGGAAGTAAAAGAACCTCCTTCAGTTCTGCGCCATTAAGAACAGCAATGAGATATCACCTCACACCTGTTAGAATGGCTATTATATACATATTTTTTAAAAGATAACAGTTCTTGGCAAGGATGTGGAGAAAAGGGAACCCTTGTGCACTGTTGGTGGGGATGTAAATTGGTGCAGCCACTATGGAAAATGGTATAGAGGTTCCTCAAAAATTAAAAAGAGAATTACCACATGATCCAGCAATCCTACTTCTGGGTATATAGCCAAAGGAAATGAGGATCTCAAAGATACCACACCCCTGTGTTCATTGCAGCATTATTCACAACAGTCAAGACATGGAATCCACCTAAATGCCCACCGATGGATGAATGGATAAAAATGTGCTATATACATACAATGGAATAGTATTCAGCCTTAGAAAAGAAGGAAATCCTGCCATTTGTGACAATATGGATGAACCGGAAGGACATTATGCTAAGTGAAATAAGCCAGACGCAGAAGGACAAATACTGCACGATCCCACTTAGATGAGGAATTTAAAATAGTCAAACTCATAGAAGCAGAGAGTAGGATGGTGGTTTCCAGGGGGAGAGGAAAATGGGGAGATGCTGGTCAAAGAGTACAAAGTTTCAGTTACACTAGATGAATAAGCCCTAGAGATCACCTGTACAGCATAGAGACTAGCGTTAAAAATACCGTATTGTACACTTAAAAATTTGCTAAAAAGGTAGATTTTATGTTAAGTGTTCTCATCACAAAACTAGTAATAATAATAATAATAAATAAAGAGGGTGGAAGGAAACTTTTGGAGGTGATGAACATGCTTATGGCACAGACTGTGGTGATGGTTTCATGGGTGTGTACTTATCTCCAAATTCACCAAGTTGTACACATTAAATATGTACAGCTTTTCACGTGTCAATCATACCTCAATAAAGTAGCTTTACATTTTTAGGGAAGAGCTACAGAAATTGTTGACAAGACTCTGAACTTGGAGTGACTGCAGAAGGAGTGCCTGAGGGCTTCATGTATTCGAACATCCTGATAGAATTGGACGGCATTTCAGAAAATGTGTAAGATGTGAGTGGAGGGAGGCAAAGGAGAGGTTAGGGATTGCACAGGATCATGAGAGACGTGGAGGAGGAGCCACAAAGAAGTCGGTGCATCGGAACAGACATGCATCTGAGGAAGGACTTCACCGGTCCCCACCACGGACAAACAGCATTTGTACTCAGAGATGGCCTCATGTTTCCATCAATTATTCTGTCAGCCGTCCACAGATCTCATGCCATTATGCAATTCAGATATTTTAAACCAACCTTTGTCCTCATGCATAGGAATAAAGAACCCCTACTGAGAAAAGTATACACTCTTAGCATCCCCATTTTGCAGACGTGGAAATGGAGGTTCAGTGAGCTGAAGGAATCTTCTTAAAGTCACGAGATGGTAAATAGAAGAGCTGAGACTCAACCCCATTCCTTCTATTGCATGACGCTCCTCTTTCATGTCCCACTAACTCGTCCTTCCTGGATGAGCTCAACAAGGGAGTGAAGTCAAGGTTCAGTTTCCAAGGAGGGTCAGCAGCTCTTTTCCCACAATAGGGTATTAATGAGCCTTACTCCTGTCTGACAGACCATACATCACCGAGATGTGCATGCATAACCTTTCTCCACCCTGTCCAAAATGTGAGGGTCCTTGGTTAGATTAGGATGTCAAATTTATCATTCCCTGCCTCTTCTGACATTCAACACCTTGTACTTGCAACACATCATTTCTTTATTAGTGATCAGCAGAACTGGGCTCATAGAAGCTTTCCTATTCTAGGTCTTAATTTTGTACATTTCCAGTTTCCATGGAGACACTACATTCTTGCATTCTAAGAGTGTCACTGTAAAACAATGTGGAAACAAAGCAACTTCATAGAAATGGCTCACTCTGGACATCACCAAGCAACACTCTCATCAAATACATAGGACCACTGTGCTGCATTTTTGGGTTAATTGCTGAGGCCAAGCTTCCTTCTTTCCCCTCCAATCTAAAAGATGCTTTTCATGCCCATCCTGGGGACCAAGCTCACAGTTATGAGAGTACCTCCAGGTCTCCCTGCTTCAATTATTGTACCACTGTTATAATAAAGTTGAGAGGTAACTATGGCAACATTATTCCAAGGATAAATACCACAATATCGCCTTCAATTTTTTTCCCCCACAAACAAATGAAAAATCGAGAACATGTAAGATTAATAGCATCACTTGTTAAAAAGCCAATGGACAGAAGAGCTCAGAAAAGCTGTAATTAGGGGAGTCTTTCCTGGCTCAGTTTAACACTTGCTCTGTGCCTCCCACAGAGAAAGCACATGTGGGCGGTCAGCCTCAGAACTCAGTATCACTGAACTTGGGCACCGTGAGGCATCCAATCCTGGGTTTCTGGAAGCCTCAGTTTCCTCATCTGTAAAGCAAGGATGAAGGCCAACCTCATAGCATCGTTGGAAGGATTAAATGAAATCACGTGTGTGGCAATCTGTCCACCAAAACCCATTTCCTCCCAGGTCACATCTATATTACATTTCCCACTCTCCCTGTGATGGAGTTGTGACCAACGCAAAATGAATTGAAATGATGCGTTCCTCTAGGCCAGCCCATTAGAAACGTCCAACCTGTGCTCCTCTATGTTCTTTCGTTCCTCTGCTGGCTGAATGCCAACACCAAAGGCAACCTCAGAAGCTATTCAGTGATGACGGCAGAGCATCAATCAATCAGGTCTTTATCTGGGGTCTCAATCAGCCTCAATGACTGCATGGAACAAAGCTCCCCCATTCTTTGCCACCCAGGAACACTTGAACTAAATAGTTACTGATAAAGAAAGAAATTTCTATTGCGCTAAGCTAACACAGTTAAGGGTTTATCTATTCTATCATCTAGCACAAACCTTAATTATCCAAATGTAACGTGCTTAGTCCAGTTCCAGACACACAATGAACACTTAGGACATGTTAAGTGTATTATTGAGAAGAGGTTACTTTTCCTGCAAAGCTGGCCAATTTGCCAAGAACTTTGGCAAGTAATATCTCCGTTGATTTCATGGAGTCTATTTGATTCATAGAGTTAGGTGTAAGCTTTTCTGCTACAATAAGTAATGAAGTACAAATTGAGGAAATTAGTTATCAATTAGTCATTCGATGGTTGGGAAGGCAGGCGGCAGGCATAAATGGTGCCAGATTAGTTAAGCCATGATAAATTTTATTGCTCTACAAGGATTGGGCCTTTATCCATTACTTTTCAAATTTATCTTCATTATTGGCCCCAGGACATGAGACAGGGCCTGGATGTGGAAGGAGGTAAGAGACCAGCCAGAGCATTTGGGGGATGTGACAAATTTCAGAGCAAAGATGGTCCACAATGAGGCCGTTTACGAGCAACCGCAAGGGGAAGATGCACGAGGGAAGCCATGTCAGTCTTCTCTCACTGCCCTCTCTGTAGGGTTTCCAGTTTTTCCTAGGGAAGTCCCACAGTTTGCACACCTTTTCTTTATAATCATACCTCCAGAGTACAATCCCATGGCGTTTTGCATGTCAATCCACTGTAGGAGGTAAGAGGGGATTTTTCCGCTCCTCCAGAAGATGTAAGAACTGGGCTCACAGAGATCAAATAACAACTGATAAAGGGGAGCGTTTGGACCCTTCTAGTCTGCGAGTTCCCATGATCACCTGCCTATGTTTCTATATCTCTCCTAGTGCCTAGCTCACCAGAATCCCATGCCTAAATTTTTTCACAGCTTTCCATTATGCTTAATATGAAATCCAAACTTTCATCATGACCTCTGAGGTCTTCCAAGGTCAGGCACCTGCCTGCTCTCTAATTTCATCTCTACGATTCTCCCCTCTTCATCATGCCCTCCAGCTCTCAATGAATTGGATAGAAGTTGATAAAATAGATACCAGGGGAAGTTGAATCTTTTCTCTTTTATGGTCAACCAAGGCCGTTTAGGTCATAGGTTAAGTTTCAGAAGTCACTGGCTTAGTCTATGTAACTCCCAACAGCCACATGGCATCAATGACCCATTCAACAGGGTCAGGCGGGACCAAAGCAATGGGCTCCCAACTGAGACTCTCCCAGTCTTTGCCCCATCTAATCTAGCTCTCAATCAGCTGCCATGGTCATCAATTAGAACACTCCCCTACTTTAAAATAATAATAGCTAACATGCACATAGCACTAACTGGGGTATAAGGAATAATACTAAGCATGTTATATATATATTAACACATGTAATAAGAACTTTAGAGGCAAGGCACCATTATTATTCTCATTTTACTGATGAAGAAATTGAAGCTTAGAGAGGGTAAGTAGCTTGTGTGTGGAAGACCCTGGATTCAAAACCGGGTATTCTGGCTTTCAACTACCATAATATGTCAACTCCAGGAAAACACTTATATGCCCAAAGTTACCCACAAAAGCCCCCTTATATTCCCATAAAGTGCCATACATGTGGTTTTGTATTATCAACACTTCTACACTAACTCATATTCATTAAGCCTGAGATTCATTGAGCTAGATTATAAAAAGAAAAAAAAAGAAAGGCTATATGCTGATGTTAGGTAATTATCAAATTACCAACAGGTTAATGGGTAATGAGTAGAGAATCCTATATTGCTCCTGCTTTCCTGCAGGGTTCAGATCTTTGATTTTCCTATTAAGACTCCATGACCTCAGCACAGTCATCTACTTGTTAATGGATATAAAAATTAAGTAAGATTGGATGATATAGTGGAGTGGAACCTTATATAGAGAATACCAGTGCTGTGCTAGTAAATGCTTAACAACCAGCTCTGTGGGGGTTGGAAATCACTGGTTTGTAGTGTTTCCTAGTTTCCATGGTGTAAATACTCTCACTATGGCCAATTTTGAGCTGCCAATATGACATCAACCAATCGGCAGATTTCCTTAAAATTTAACAATCAGCTCTTGCCAGCGAGTATGAGCTGGCTCCAGTACACCTTTGGAGGACAGGTCCTACAGACAGCTCTGAGAGAGAGAAGCAACCCCACTGCACATATTTGGAGGGAATCTCTCCACCGTGGAAACAGAGTCATAACTCTCAAGTGAAAAATGCAGCCAAAATTCTACACAATGATATTCTAAAATGTTTGAGGATAAACAGTAAAATAATAACGACTAGCCTACAAAGTGTAGAATTTGTAGACAACTTACACCAACCAAGACTTTTTTCTCTTAAATGATCCATGTAATGGCACTAAAATCTTTATTTCTAGAATTTTAATAAGTGCATTATGAGGACTGAGCTATACCAAAAGAAGGCCATTATTAAAGTTGAGCACAGGCACACACACACACAGATATTTGCACTCTTTTTTGAACAGTGTTCTCTGCAAGTTTTCCTTTCCTCTCAATTTATTTATTTCAGTCTACTTTGAAACGCAATATAGATCTCAAAGTTGTACAACTCAAAAGTAGAGGAGTGGGTCTGAAGTTCTATATCCGGGCTTGTCTAAATTACTCAGTAGTTTCATGAAACCCAAATTGCTTCTCCTCCTTCGCCTCCTAACAGGGTTTTCTTATCACAGGTAATTCAAAGAATTGAGTTACCAATGTTTTCTGAAAGCTTTGAAAAATGCCTGCTCATCTCCTATTCGGGGGGCTATTCTCTCTGGACAGGGAAAAGAAGGATGCTGTGACCCATGAAGCAAACCTCCTGGAAAGCCTAGCACCGTGATTATGAGGGTCCAACAGCTCGGTGAGTGGTGAAAATGGAAGGGAGACTTTCAAATGGTTTTAATAGTCAGATGTTTGGGGATCAAAGATAAGCCATCTCAATTTTGAGTCAATGTGCTTTTTCCTCCTGTTAAAATAGCTGGGGTTATAGAGATATGCTATTTTTCAGTTCTTCTGGGCCACTACCAACACCAAATGTTCCTCATCTTAAATGCAGTCCTGGGGCTGTTGAGGCTTTGCTACCCTGTATCTCTGTGACTTGGGGTAAGTGTCTTGACCTCTCTGACCCTCAAAGTTCAACCTGCCTGGATTGAGAACGTTACGATCCACCTTCACCCTGTGGCTTCCATTGTCTGTCTGAGATCAAGGACAATGATGTGCAAATCCATTTGATTTTAAGCAAAAGTCTACACTGGACATATTAACTTCTCTACTCAGTGCAGAGGGGATCTGCCCACTGTCTTCACAGAGGTGTCAAATGACATAATGGATATGTAAGCTCTTTGGGCAAAAAGTAGGATAAGGGCTGCACAAATGTAGGGCATTATTAATGTTAATTACTTGTGAGTGATATGCATAATGTGCAGAATCGGTGAATTTTAGAGTTGGGAAGAAACTGTATAATCATCCAGTCTAATCCATCATCTTTCCACCAGAGTCTGAATATCGCAGCCTGCAGAGAGCTCCTTCAACTGCCTGGACCGGAGACACAGCGGTTCTTCTTCACGTCCAGGTCACCTAATCCCAACAAAACGACCACCCTTCTCTGAGGCTGATTCAGATGGCGAAGCCTTTTATTTCATCTTGCCTCAGATCAGTGTGAGCTGATAAAAGTTTAACGACCGGCTCTCCCCTGCCCCCACTCTACAAAAATCCCTGATTTACCTTGGTTGCCAGTTCCCACGGTGTAAATACTCCACTAGGGCCAATTTCAAGTTATCAACATGAAGCTACTGAGTGTGGAGTTGGGAGGAGACACACACCAGTGGCCCTTGTGATCCGGTATGAGCCAGCTCCAGCAGTCCACACCACCTCCGATGAGTTTAGAATTATTGAGTCCCTGACCTCAAGGGATTCCATGAGCAGCTACGGAGGAAGATTTGTGAACGGATAACTAACACGCAAGGTGATCAGAGTAAGAGTAGAGAAAGCGGGTCAAAGGTGCTGTGGGAGCCCCGAGGACAGAGCAATTAGTCAAAGAGCAGCTACAAGAAGGAGGGGGCTTTTGAGATGGGGTTTAAAGAATGTGTGGGAGTATGCATACCAGGTGAACAAGGTGAGAGGCAGCAGGAAAGATCTCCAGAGGGAGCACATGGCATAAGCAAAGAGCGCTGAAGGATTGTTTCCAGGGCAGTTAGATGTGGCTGCAAGTTTCATATTAAAGCAGCTCCCAGCCCAGAATTTGTGATGTGAGGAAGAAGGAGCCTTTCAGAAGTCTCTCTCCACATCATAAGATACGTCCTTTCTACTGAAAGTCTGCAAAATGCTCTAAGAAAGCACCGTCTGATGGAAATAGTATGCAACCCATACATGTGACTTCAAATCTTCCAGGAGCCACATGGAAACAAGCAAAACTAAATAGGTAAAATCATTTTTAAAGTATGTTTTATTTAACCCAATATCTAAAAAATACTCTCATTTTAACATGTGGCACCAGCCACGTTTAAGTGCTGGGTAGACACATGCCTGAGGGCTCCTGTAGCGGAGGGCATAGCGCTGTGTTATGACTCCTTGTGAGAATGTAAAAACTCCTCCCTCCCAGGGCATGTTCTGCATGGGCACCATTTGGTGTAGGAGAGCTCTGATTTGTCTGATTTCGCTGGCATTGCCTCTGATGACGCTTGATCACAACACAACCAGGGGCATCCACCAGTAAAAACTCAACAAAAGTGGCCCACGCAACGCCCCAGTAAGATCTATCCCTGGGAGCTGAGGTTCCAGCTTCTGTTTCTTCAGGCGAGTGGACGCACTGCTGGAGAAATAGAGAAGGTATCTACAACCTGCCTATCCGCTCCCTTTCTCCATTCTTTCCCGCCAGAACACAGCAGAATATCCACCTGTAGGTTGGTTGTCAGAATTAAAATGAAGTCATCTGGGAAAAGGACAGGCTAGAAGAGGACAGGCTGTCAGGAGGTGGAAGGAGTCCTGTGCTGTCCTATTGTTACACACAGCACGCGTCCTGCCTGACAACGCGTGCTCCATGAGCACTGTTGCCCGTCACTACACAAATCACGCTGCTGTCTGAGTCAACTCAGCTTCACCTTTATCCCACCCCTTGGCCAGATCCATCCCCTCCACAGAAAGTCCTTGAAGTTGCTCTTACTCAGCCCATCTGGTTCCTTCGCCTAGGCTACCCTTTGTCCGACCTCTGGAGAGTCAAATTGTACCCACCTGCAGCCTTACTCCTCCACGAATGCTTCTCAAGCTTACCTAGTCCCTCACTTCTCTTCCTTTGACGCCATATATGATCTCTAGTCTGTGCCACACGACTGGACCCTCAGTCATGCCCAGTTGGGCACTGATTGCCCCAGGTTTTCTTTGTGGACATCTTGTCCAACAGTCCTGATGAGTTGAACAAACAGTGCTAGAGGATATCCACTGTGTGTCGGATATTCTTATGGCTCCTGAAGATGTAAAGGTGACCAGGACTTGTTCCTCTCCCAGTATAGAAGGTTCCTTCAGAACAAGAAATACATCCCCACTTTTATTTTTCAAATCATCTATAAAAGTACTGGACTCACAAAAGCTGCTCTAACACCTTCTGATGGATTGGAAAAAAAAAAAAGACCTCAAATTTCCCATCTTGGACCAAATGATAGAAAAACAGAAGTCCCTCATCCTCTCACTCTCTGAAAACCCTTATGCTCCAGAATCAGAAAACCTCTCATTCTATGGACACTGCATTGTTTAAAAGTCTGATTTAATATTTTCCCTCACTTCTGAAATTCTCCCAGGTCTCAGGCTGCCGAAGGATTGGGCAGAGCGGAGTATTTCTAGTCAATGACAGCATTATCGTATGATTCCCGTTAATCCCTAAATACTGGAAATAGCACACCTCGTATTTAGCAAAGTCTGGCTTCTTAATACAGCAGGAATTAGGGTAGGCATTAGGTATTTTAGATAGTGGGAAAGTCTTATAGCCCTTTCCTACCCTACACAGGGTTTTTTTTGTCTAACAAAAGTTTCTTCTCAAAGTTTCACTTTAAATATAAAATATGTCCTTGTGGAAGCTGTTAGAAATGTCACCACTTTAACCGGCCCAAATTTATGGTGGCATTGAATTTTAATGGAGCCATAAATGTCCGATGTAATGGTGATATATGCGTCGCAATAAATTGTTATAGAGAAATATAAAAATAAGTGTAAGATAAAAGATTGTGTATGAAATATGTTTTTACATCTCCTTTAATGATTAAAAATCATACAAACTTGATATTCTAAATCACTCAGAATTGCCATTGTGGCTCAGAGAACATTTTCTCCCCTGAAAGTCTTTCCTAGGCTTGCGTTGATGATTCTGTGGCCAGAAATCATATCCGCTTTAATGAGGACATTTAAGATGATTTTTATGTTGACATGGGAAAAAAGTAATTAGCATTAAAGGAGATGGAGATGATGATATCAACGACCCTCTGCCTTGGGAATGGTCCTCTGAGACTGACAGGATTGATGAGCCTGTGGCCCTGTGACAACTCCTGCTGTCTTCAGGGCGACCCTAATGCTCACCCAGGTGTCTTGGAGTGACTCGGCAGCTCCAAGGACAGATCAGGAAAGAGGGAGGGGAGAGGAGCAAGCGGCAGGAGGTGAGGCGCTGGTGATGGGGAGAGATGGACTGAAAGTGGCCGCAGACGATGCTGGGCTGCTGTCCCAGCTCCACCACTGACTTGCTTCCACCTTTCCAAGCCTCAGTTTCCCCATATACAAAGTGGAGGTGATAAGAGCACCAGATATGGGCATTTTCATTTTTTTACCACCTGCCTCCAGTTACCTATTTTCAGTACCACCCCTAATGTGCATTTGAGCACCTGTTCCAACCCGTTACGAGTGAGTGTTCACCCCTCGCTTCAGGGCAGCATGTGGTAAGCAGAGATGTCCCTGCAGCCACAGTAATCTTTTCAATGATGGGCATGTGATCCCCATCTGAGCCAGTGAGAAGCCATGAGATTTACTGGAATTTTGGGGACAGGAAAAGCTACTTTCTTTTCTGCTGGACTTCATCTTGGAAAAATGTGGTCTTTAATAGCTGCAGTCCTTTTGCCATCATGACAACCTGTCTGAGCAGGGTACCAAGAAACGGGAAGCAGAGTTAAGAGATCAGGAAAAAGATTGGACCCTATAACGTTGTTTAAGTCCCTGGATCCAGCCATGCCTGAAGCCAGATATTCCTGGATTTTTCAATCACATAAGCTGACAAATTCCCTTTCTGCTTCTCATCATTGTGAATTTGGTTTTTGGTCACTTGTAACCAAATGAGTCCTAATTCACAAAATGATTCACGATTTTGCTGTGAGGATGAGTGAGATAATCCACATAATGCTCTTTGTGCAGTGTCCAACAAGCAAGTCCTCGATGAGTGCTGGCTAATGCGATCATCATCGTGATAATGATTGTCTGCAGCCAGCTGCTGCGTCTTGGGGGCTGTGCTGACCACATGTTTGGCAGAGCCCCCTTCCGGATCTCTGGGGATCATGCCACATTTGGTGACCTGCTGCCCTGCTCTTCTCTCGCTTCCGATGATTGATTGCTAGGGCACCTGGTGAATATTAACACGGGCCCCAGCTCTCCAGGGAGCCCCAGACTGAAGCCCTGAAAGCCAGCCTCGTCCCCGCATGTTTGCTTCCTCTGGCCTGGCTCCCTACGGCCGCTCTGCCCTCCCTACCCTCGGGATGTGGCTCCACTGCCAACAAGCTTTGGGTTTCTGTTTGCTGTGGAAAAATACCAAGTTCAAAGAAAGCGGCTGGGCAGCATCGACCCCTCCCGCAGCTGGCCACGCGCTCCCTCCCGGGGGCCTGCCAGCAGCTCAGCCTCATCCCGCCTCCTCTGTCCCTGGCTGTGGTTTGCACCTGTTTTCTTTTCAATCCTTTTTAATGTGTCAAGGCTTGTGCTTGGAAAGCTGGAATGGAGCAAGCTAAAACGGGCTCCAACCTGGGGCAGTGGCTCCTCTATCCTGTTCTCTATTTCGACAGCCAGAGGGCTAACTGTCCCAGCCCCCACGTGTCTTCCTTTTGGCTCCTGGAATTGCCAGTTTGAGACCTTCAGATGCGCAGAAAGCACCAAAGCATGAACATTATATCTGCCTCTGTCCTGGGGAAATTTCTCCAGTTTTCTCTCCCTCTATATTAAGGTTCCATTTCCCTACAGATGTCAGGCGGATAAAGACCAAGGGAAAACATTTAGCAAATGGTCACATGCTCCTCACCAGCACTCTTCCACTTTCTGTTTCTCCACAACGTTTATCACCTTCTAACAGTCCTTATGACTTACTGATTTATTTTTATTGTGTTTCTTCCCCCTACTAGAATGCAAGCTCTGTGACAGTAGAGATTCTTGTCTGGTTCGTTGCTGCTGGGTTCCCAGTGCCCGGAATAGTGTTGAGCACACAGAATATCATGTAGACGTGCTCAACAAATATGAGCTGGACGCTGAATATTTGAATGGGACCAGATTAATGTCCACATCGGACACCAAGTCCCCTGATTCGTTGGGTCATTCATCTTGTAACTACAGGCCCACTAGGCCCAGTTCAACTGACCTCATCTTATCAACAGAGTAATTAAGAGTGGTTTTTCAGGAACTGAGAAACGACCCCTTGTCCAGTTCAGGCTGGTTGAGACCACCAACCCATCAACTGGGCCTGCATGGATGACCGATAAGTGACCCTTTTGATGTCAAAGGGCCAAAAACTCCACCCTCAGATCATGCTAACACCACCATTTCGTGAACATGCGTCCTATGAAGAGCCAGGAAGCTTGTGCACATCATCAACGACCTCACTTCTCCTTACCTCCAATCACCTATCTCCATACTTCAGACCGCTCTGCCCTTCATCCCACGAATTTTGCCCCAAGCTCTGGATCAGGGAGACAGATATGAGAGCTGATGCCCCCTATCTCCTTGCAGATTGATCTAGCAGTAAAGCTGACACCGTAATAATTGGCTTTTTTATGCGTATTGAGTAGGAGAACCCCAATTTTGTGTGGTAACAATCTCTTCTTTCCTTTCATCCCTCCTTGCCCAAACAATTATTTCATACCTACTACATGCAAAGGAGACATAATTCCCACATTCAAGGAGCTGACAGTCCAACAGAGAAGACAAATACTTAAATCAAGATGGACAATAAGGCCTGACAGTTGTTAGAAGGATTTCAGGGCATTTGGGGAACACAGCAAAAAAAGGGGTTTTCTCTAAACATGGGGTTCAGGCAAGGCCTTCAGAGGAAGGGTATTTATGCTAAGCCCTGGGGGATAAGTAGGAGTTAGCGCGTCTTCATCAGAGAGAAGAAAATCCATGGAGAGCCAATCCTACCCATGAGTTCATCCATCTTACCTTGTTTTCTGCTTCAACGTTGACATTCATGAAACCCCTCTAGCCAAGGTTTAGATGAGTCAGCTGATTTCAGCAGAAGCCAACGTCTGGTATTTCACTGTGATGCATTTATACAGAGTCATAAACAAATACTGGTTCAAGTGCCGTGGGCTCCCCCAAAATCCAATGTCCCAGTGGAAAATCTGAAGCTGGACTGAAATCAATGGCATGTGATTTATATCTCCTTTGGATTTACTTCAAAAAAAAAAAAGCTTTATTGGGATATAATTAACATATATATGTCATCCATTTAAAGTGTGCAAGTCAATGGTTTTTAGTTTATTCACAGAGTTCTGCAGCGATCACCACAAACTTGAGCTCTGAATAAGGGACATTATGGGTAGGAAGGAATACCTGACGTACCCTTTGCATAGTGAGAAACATAGATTTACTATGGACATATAAAAAAATATGATAAAGAGTTAGCCAAATAGGGGCAGGGTAACGTGGGGAACTGTAGAGCATGGGTGGGTCTGACCAACGTTAAGCCAAAATATCCTTTTCCCAGAGTCATTTTTTTTAAATGATCCAGATCTCATGCTTGCTGAAGTAAAGCATCCAAAGAAAACGGGACCCATGTTGAACTCCAAGTAAATTACGGGAAGTGCGAGATACCCATTATTTTCAGACCTGTGTCACCAAGGAGGTGCCTGAGAAAAAAGAGAGGGAGATGAAGGGGAGCAGAGCATGTCACCCCAAAATATGCCTCTTTGGCATAAGGATTATTTGGGGCTGCTTATTTTTTAAGAAACAGCAGACGTAGGAGAAGCTCTGAAAACTGAGACATTACCCTTTCGTAAGAGATATTTACAATTTTAAGGGAAATCTCCATTTTAAGGGTGTCTCCCTCTTTGTACCAGGAAGAAAAGGATGACTAAATCTCTAGAAACTCTCATCAATGGAGAAGCCCTGAATGAAATCTACATAACTACCTCACCTTTGTTTACTGGGCTTTTCCTGGTCACCTCCCATAACTGGCGTCCCCCCAACCCCCCAACATCTTCTTTTGTCTTTAGCTGGAGATGGTATTTAAGGTGGTGGCTTGGGCCATTTCAGAGAGTTACTCCGTTTCCCTGGGTCTCTCCCATGTGCACAGGAGGTGTGCATGTTAGTAAACTTCTGTTCTTCTCCTGTTATGGGAGGGGGTCTCAGCCAAGAACCTAGAAGGGTAGAGGGAAAATTATGTTTCCTCCCCTACAGAGAGTGAAAGATGGGGAGAGAGAGAAATCGAGAAGGAGAAGGAGACAGAAGAGGGAGGGAGACAGGGGGAGAGGGAGAGCAAGAGAAAGAGAGAGAGAAGGAGAGAGTGAGAGAGAGATTGAAGAGACAGGGAGACAGATCCACAGTCACACAAACAGATGGAGAGAAAGGCAGAGACACAAAGAGACAGACACATGCAGATGGAGGGAGGGGAGGGGCAGAGAGAGACAGACAGTCAGAGAGACACGGGCACAGGAACACACACAGAGACACAGAGAGTGTGTTTAGAAAATAAATTTAAAAATTTTAAAAACCTCCCCTGCCTTCATTTTGGACTCCTCACAGAGGGTTCAAATGCCATCTCTTGCTCCTTCCAGGCCATCTAGGAAACAGGTGGCAGATTCCCCCTCTCACTGGGAGCCCACGGTGGGTGGAGCGGAGGGAGCAGAAGCTGGGACAAGAAGCGCCCACGCGGCCGTGGGTGGCTGAATCACACCTTCCCTAGTGCTACTCTGGTGCACTTTTAGGAAAGTGAAAAGGATCAGAGGGAGTGTTGCTATAGATAGTGACATGACTGATTCAGAAACAAAGGATGCAGCCCAGAATTTCAAAGCCCTGTATCTCGAACTTCCCAAAACGCAGGTCCCAGCATCTCTCCAGGATGCTGAGTTCATGTCACCCCTGCATGAAATGGGTAGCAGGGTGCCAGGTAACCAGGCTTGAGGCAAAGGGGTGAAGAGCCACTCCACTGGATTATAGATAAGCACATGCCTATCCTCATCATCATAGCTGGTAATGAAAGGACATTAATGAGATCGAGGATGCCAGAATCCCTCTGTGTGCAATAAGGCCCAGCACAGCTTTGTCATTGTTCCCTCTGCACACAGGAAAATCACCATAACATCCCAGCTTTAAAGAGCACACGCATCCCACACCCTCACCCGCCAGGTACACATGTATGACATGAATGTGGACACAGTTCCCTGAACGAGGTTCGTGCACATTCCCATTGCGTTCACCACAAAGTCCTACTCTACTCAGGTAGCAGACACTGACATGCTTCATGATCAGAGCAGGAGAAGGGTCCAGGTGGGGAAGCAAGAAGGACATCACAGAAGGGCGGGTGCGAGAGACATCAGGCAGCCTTGGAGAGAGAACGCAGCTCAAAGAGAAGAAAGATGCGTCTCGAATGCCAAGGCCATGGGGCACCTCTGCTATCTGTTAGGAGGGAGGGGAGATGTGACTGAGAAGAACAAAGCCAGGGAATAGTCCTCCTCTGTCCTGCAGAGTTTCAGGACTCAGGTCTGTGTATGAGTAAAAGCTATGGGAACTGTGAAATGTGGAGGGGTTTGAAGGCATCTCCTTGACACCCTCAGACTGTCCTGACCCTTTCCTTTAGTTAAACTGAGATAAGGACGCTATTGAAAGACAGCCCCTTAATATTTTCTAGGCAAAGCCAGTATCTCTGTGACCACAGGAGCATCAGGCGTGGAAATCAAACTAAGGAAAACTGGACAAAATCTACTACTGCAAGGAGCGGCCCCCCCATCCCTACCCCTGTGGACTGCCCCTGCTCCCCTCCTGGTGTGCCTTCCTGGGAGATGTCTTCTTTCCTCTTTCCTCATTCTTCGTGGTCAGTTTGGTTCAACCAGGTTCAATCGCACATCTACCACGCGGCAAAACCTGTGCTCAGTCTGGGGGTCACAGAGAATAGTACATCATCCTTGCCCTCAATGAGCTCACAGTCCAGGGTGGAAGTTAGGATATACAGTCATCCCAGGGCCACCTGCAGACAAGTTTGGATGTTTGGCACCAAAGAGGAAAATGTCAGCCATGTGCAGCCTGAGTCTCATTAACCTGGCTCTGAGCTCCACGGACTTAAGCAAGATTATCAATGCTGCTGGAGATCAAAAGCTGACGCTGCCTCATTTCCTCACTGAGGGTTTCTTTTGCAATGGCAAGACTCCATGGGGCTCAGTGGAAGTTGGGTTTCAGCGGGGATTAAAGCAGATGCTCTTTGACTTGAGAAGTCACCTACCAGCATGCCCCAGCAGGCAACGAGAAGTACGTTACACCAGGGAGGGGCTGAGGAAGCAGGAGTTTCTTCCAGGGATCAACAGCCCAAGGAAGTGCCAGGGGAAAGATTAGTGCAGATACAGTTGGGAAGGAAGGGTGAGAATGGGAAAGAGGAGAGAAGAGACAGAGAGCGGGGAAGGGGAGGGGGAAGAAGAAAGCAGGAAGGAGGGAAGGACGGGCATTTGGGAGAAGTCTGTGCAGGTAGACAACGGTGACACCATGAGGGGTGACCTTGGGCATTAAGTGACCATGCTGAGTTCAAGCACTTTCTGGGCACTGAAGCCTGAGTTCCTTGACCTGGTAGAGGCATGATCACCGCCATCTTGCTGCAGGTAGTCCATTGACAACATTGCTGCTTGGAAGGACATTCTAGGGCTGGGGACAAGAGAGCCCATTCGTACATTGGGGTTGATCTTTAGATTACCTGGAGATGTGAGTATTTACGATAATTGGCTTCCCCAGTGGTCTTCCTTGACTCTACTGCCACCAGATGAGATTGGGTCCATCTGAAGACCAGAGTTGATGAGTTCTTTGTCATCAGAGGGTCAGTGGCAATCGGAATCATGTTTGTATATTCTCATGTGTCAAGGTGCAAGGTTAGAACCTTCTGTTAGAACCCAGTGTGTTTTTTTAAAATTCTGAATTCCTGGCCAGTGAAATCTTGAGGTCTGGCAACTACTTCAGTAGCCACACTGCCTGTTTCATTTCAAAAGGGGGCATTTTTTTGTTTAATAGTCAGGTTTATCGAGCTGTAACCTACATACAGTAAAATGTACCCTTTGGTAAGCATATGGCTTGATTAGTTTTGACAAACTAATACAATCATATAATCACCATCACAATCAAAATATGGAATACTTCCATTACCCCAAAAAGTTCCCCCAAGCCAACATTTTAGGTGCTAATGGCAGGCAGGCATTCCTCCAATCAGGGAAAGTGTTACAATTTGTTTATTTCCCTTTCTGGGCCTTTATAGTCATTTAGCATAGATGATGACATCATTGAAAACTTAAAATCCCATCTTTTGTGAATAATCTCCACAAGGTCAGAGAATAAGCCCAGCTTTGCTCCCCAGTGTACCTCTAGGCCTGGCAGAGTGTCTGGCACTTAGGTAATGTATAGTAAATTGTTGTTAAATAAGTGGATAAGGGATGTATCAATTCGATCTTACATTAATTTCAGGATTAGATAGAAAGTAGTTACTCATTGCTGAAAAGGGCATTATTGTTTTTCAGTGTGCCAGTGCAGAAACGGAGGCTCAGAGAAGCCTAATGTCACACACAGCTAGAATTCTAACCATCATCTGCCCGACCCCAAAGCCCGTGCCTTTTACTCTGTGACTCGCTGCCATGTCTCATTTCTGCAGATTCTGACAAGTGCCCCGCAGCCAGCCAGCTCCTGGATAATCATGTTACCAAGAAGCTTTCCCGCTCCTGAGTTGCTCTGAGCCTTCCCGGGCCGCCGTCTCCCGTCCGGCAGGCATTGTTAGCTTCTATAATCTTAATAAAGAAGGGCCGCTCCCCTCGGTTCCAGGTCTTTAACTTCCTGAAGTTTAATAACCACCTCCACCGATGATTTACAAATTTCAAGGCAGGAATTAGCAGAAAATTCCATATTTCATAGATGCTGAATTGAGCTATTATCTCCATGTAGCAGGCACCAATTTCCCATCAAATGGTGAAATGCCGTAATTATCAGCAGAATTCCATTCAAATTCTAAAAGTAGATAAATAACCAATGGGAATATCATTTATTCATTAGAATACGAAGAGAGGGGAAAATATTACCCTGTTCACGGCTGCAATGAGGCTGCCTTGCGAGGGAATGCTCAGCTCCCTGATGGAGGCTGGAGCATCCTAGATTCATTAAGCTCTCAGGTCGGCAGGAGAGAAGAGCTTCCATTAAACACCTGAACAGACGAGATAATGGGCCACCGATGGAGAGGCCAACGTGTGAGATGTGGAGGCGCCTCCTTATTATTCTTGCGGTGAATAGAAAAACATGTATTGGAAACCACCGGAAAATTACCAAAGACTTCCTACCTCCTATCGTACATGCAACTCCACGGAAGGTACTAGTGTCCCTGACAAACTGAAGCTCAGAAAGCCTAAGTCACTTGCCCAAGGACACACAGCTTGTCAGTGACAGATTTACGTCAGCCAGTTTGCAAGTCTACGTTTGGCTGGTTACGCTCCCCAGCAACAGCAAGCTCTCAGCACATGTCACTGCCTCCCTGACCTTCCACCCTACAGCTTCATCCTGAAGGTCCTGGAGTGACTTCAGGGTTCTCACCTGTCAGCGGAGACACTGGCACGAGCCAGGACTGGGCAGGTAAAGTTCACCCCACTGTTTGTCACCATCAGTTTAAGGTGAAAAATGGTATTATGTCTGGGTACCCACAGGAAGGGGCATTTCGGGTTCAGACTTTTGGCTGGGATGGGCAGACTTTGCTGGAGGTGGGGAGGGAGTTACAGGGGTCAAAGTCATGCAGTGGTGGGAGCTCATCAGGAACCCCACATGTGGGGCTGCCTCTGTGCTGGGGAGGAATCTTATTCCAGGTGGTTCTAGGCCATGGAGCAGGGAAGAGCAATGAGAAGCTCAAAGATGGAGATACTCAGAGGGATCTACTGGGCCAGCCCAGGGACCCAGAGGCCTCACACAGGCCAGGAGCAACAATCAGAGAGGGGAAATGGCTGCTCCCACCTTCTTCTCCTGCCTAACCACAGGGACCTCCGCTGCCTTCTGGAAGCCTCCAAGGTGGGCAAGACAGGCGTTTGCTCCCACAGGCCCCTCACTCTGGGGGGATTCCACCTGGTGTGGATGCCTCCCCTTGGGCTAAGTTGCCGCTGAACCCCTTCAAACATGCAAATATTCCCACAGGGATCCCACCCGATCATTCCTTTGCTCACGGGGGAGTTTCTACTTAGAAACTTTCCAGGTAAGGGCTCCTAACCAGTATAAATAGAAAAGCAAAATCAGTCTTCAAATCTAGGTTTGAATTCAAGTCCAGGTAGAAGAGTCCCCACCTGTGAGTCCCGAGGAACGTCATAAAACATTTCTGAGCCTCAGTTTCCTTAAACATAAAATGATGATACATAAGGTGTCTACTTTATTGGATTATTGGGAGAAGTAAGTGAAACCTGCATGCTTAGCAGACACCTGGAACACAGAAAGAAAATGTCTCGTTCTCATCGCTATTGTTTGTCATCGTTGCTACTGTTGCTACAACGTACCAGCGTCACAAAGTCGATGGAAGGAGCAAAAGACTCAGTGCGTGAAAGGACAAAGCACAGTGGCACATGGCATATGCTATCGCTACTGCTGTTGATAATATTAAAATATTTGTCATGATCATGTGCTGCAATATGAACAATAATAATTATATCCATCCTAATATCTATAGTTAGTATTGTCAACCATATAATATGGTTATACGTTTTGATAATAATATAATAATGCTAGTGTTCAGGTCAATAGCAAGGAAGACAGGGAGGTGTGAAGTGGCAGAGTCCTTTCTCAGGCTCTTTTCTCTGGGCTCCAGGCTGTGGAGGAGGAGGTTTGACCCTGACTGACCTCCAGGCACAGGGCTGGCCTGAGAAGCAGGGCCACTGCAGAGTGGAGGAGAGAGGGTCAAAGAAGGCCAAGGTCCTGGCCTGCTGGTGGCTTCCTTGGCAACGGAGGGGCTGTTGCCTAAGGCGGGTGAGGGAAGAAGTACAAGGCTGCAGGGCAGTTGGGGAGGGCCCACTCAGCAGTATTTAATTTACAGAGGGCCAGGCATAGCATGGTTCATGAAAAGAAGGTCAGGCCTGACAAATCTGTTTGAATTCTCTGAATACATCCAGAATTGGGAGACAATGGTTCCATAATGGGCAATTTATCTGCATTTCAGGGAGGCATCTGATCTAGTATGACAAAACTGATTGATTCTCAAAGGCCAATACGGCACATTAGCGAAGGAAAATTAAACTGGGACTGAAGGAGTTTAAATCAGAGAAACCTATTCTACCTGAAGAAAAAGTCTTCTTTTAAAAAATAAGATGGAGAAAATAAAAAGGAGGTTGGAGAAGCAGGACTCAGGTCTGGTTGGCAGACAATGCAACGGAAGGTCCCACCCTTTGAGGAGAGTCACCCTTTGGTGGCCAACCTCAAGAATGAGATTCTGTATGCGGTTAGATGCCGTGAAGCTGGTGCTGAGAATCAACGGCCACCTGCTGGTAACCTGCTAAACCCAGCAGCCTCATCAGGCCAGGTGCCAGCCAGGAGGCTGAGGACCTGGAGACCTGGCCTCCTGGACCAGCCCTGGTGGAGGAGAAGGCAGCTGCTGGTGCCATCCTTGGGAAGCACAGGCAGTGCTGGCAACTGGCCCCATCGCTGGTCCTGACAGGTGAGCAAGCCATGTGGAACTCATGGTTCTGCCATGTGCCAGCTGCATGGCTGTGGACCTCAAATTGCCTCTCTGAGTCTCCTTGTGTGGAAAATGGAGATCATATTGTCATTCGTGTGGCTCAAGAGACCCACAGACAGATCCTTGGTGATAAGGAATTATCTTAAGACATCTCAGGCAAGGGAGTTCACAGCCGGAGGAACTGCTCTGGCATGCTCATTAACCAACATACTATCCTCCTCTGCAGTGTGTATCAGGCCGCATGAAGGATGCTCCAAATATCTCACTAGTATTAGGGACAGGCTCGGAGCTCTCTGCCCTCTCTCCACACTGGCACCTCTCAAGGGAAAGAGTTGATCAGATTGGGTTTCACCATCCAACATGGAACATTCTCATTGGGCAGAGTTTGAGCAAAGTCACCTCCCAAAGCTTTGGCCTCCCACATACCCAGCCTGTACATGTTTTGCTTTCAATGCCACATTAACGATGGTCACTGCGTGCATATGGCAAGGATCATAGAGACTCCATGTGGAACCAGATGGGACCTGACTTTCCCAGAGGGAATCGTGGGCAAGACAGGCACTTGACAACTTTCCTTTCTCCCGGGAAGGGATGATCTCACCCACTGCAGTGGGCTGGTGTGAATATTCAACAAGGTAAAACACGTAAAGCTTCCAGCATGGCTCCATGCTCTTAGTATGTGAACAGAACTTGTCAGGCCCTTTCCTCCCCTCTCACCTTCCATCATTCCATCCAATGCTCTGTGTGATGCAGAGAGGGAGAACAACATCCCTATTTTAAAAACAAGAATGATTCACACTGGTATGGTGCTTACTCCGAACATGCATTAGCCTCTCTAATCCTCACAACAACCCCACGAGGATTGACTTGAGGGAACTGAAGCTCAGCAAGAGCAAATGCCTTCTCCACGCTCCCACAGTTAGGGGGCAGTGGACCCAGGACCCAAACCCCTGCAGCATGGCTGTAGAGTTCCTGCTTTAATCACCACACCATCCTGCCTCCTGGAGATGAACGGAGACTCAAGGAAAGTCAATTTGCCCCTGCAATGATGCCTCACCTGCACTCCAGCATCCCTCCCCACACAGTAGTCACAGCCGGCTTCAGACCACAATCCCACTGGGCCTGTAGGGTGGGCAAGGGCCCCGGCTCACCCTCTCTGACAACTGCCCCAAATATATACCTTACTTTCAGACCTTTTCCAGTCCCTGGACCTTAGCTTAGGTCACTGCTCCAAAGCATGGGTCTTATCCGAATCATACCAAGCCCTTCAGGAAATGACTTTATAAGCCTGGGAGCATGATGAAAAGTACAGTCTTCTGTCTTTCCACAACAGCGTGAGAGAAATACATTCACGTGGTGGGCAGTGTACATGCATGCACACGCACACACATACACACATATGCACACAAACGTACATACACATACATGAATACACACACACAAAAAAAATGGCTTTGCTAATGTTGAGAACAAGCAACCAACACTCTTCTCCTCTTAACTGGCCACTCCAAAACACTTTTGTAAGCAGTGTCTATCTAAAAAAATGGAAGTTGTTGTGAAATATCTTACTTGAGTCCTTTAAAGAGATGGCCATGTAGGAGCTGCTTTATTGTGGAGAAAGCAATGAAGCAAAGCCCAGTCTAGCACCAGACTTCTGATTTAGATGGCCCACGGGGCTGCCAACCCCACCATCTCCTCCACAGCCTCCTGGGGGCCATCTGTTCAATCTCAGACTGAAGGTCTTAGAAGTTGGACCTCAGACACGATCCAGCCAAAGCCTCACATTGCAGACAAATGAGAAAATGGCCCTTGGTGAATGTCTGCCTCGTGGCAGTTACTATGCCATCTCAGGACATTCCCTGTGAGGAAGATCCTGTGTGCTTCCCCCACGTGGCAGGTGAGTGAACTGGGGCAGGAAGAAGGGTGAAGTGAGGAGGTGTCCAGCTCCTCAGCATGGATGGAACTAGGGTGCCAGGAAGAGACTGGCAAAGCTGAGGCTGGATCTCTTGCCAACTACGTTGTTGGAGATTTGCAAGCCAGTCCTCCTTGTAGTCATCCAACCACCACCCCTGAGAGTTTCCTGTGTGTGTCATGCACTTGTAAATAGGGCAGTGAGCAAACAGAGTCCTTATGAGGAGGAAAACATCAAACAGATCATCAAATAAAGACGTGCAATCACAGCGTTGAGTACACTGTGATGAATTCCACGCAGGAAAACACAGGCTGAAATGCGAGCTGATAATAGGAAGAGCCAGTGGGGTGGAGGGAGAGGTGGGTCTTGGGAGCTTCCTCATAAGGAGTGGCATTGAAGCTGAGACCTGATGGATGACCAGCAGTAAGCCAGGCAAGGAATATTCTAAGCATGGTGTTCATGAAGCCTTAAGGTGGGAAAGAGGTAGGTGTGTTTGTGAAAGTCCATAGCTAGAGTGAGGCCAGTGGGTCCACTTTGGATGCTGACCCACAGACACGCCATGGTGGGGACTTTTCCCTAAGATTTCACCAAGATGCCTTCCTGGGACCAGACTGAGGCCCAAAGCAGGCCGCATGTACTTGCTCTCCACGAATCCCCCTCAGTGCCCTGGGGGCTCCTTGGCATAGGGCTAGATGACCATGATGAGTCTAATTGTATCTGGATTTCTCCACAGCCAGTGTGTGCAGAACAGCCCAGCAGAGCCCTTGACTAATGACTTTCAAATATAATTAAAAACATATTTCAGTAGAAAGCGCATTGCCAAGTCGATACCAGCAAAGTGAAATTAAACTTCAAACGCTACTGGAACAACAGTGAATCGCCAGGGTTTGTAAGAGATTAGATACACTGTAGCCTAATTATGTTACAATAACTCACCTCATTAATCTCCAAGGAAACAATAATGACAACAGTTAAATACTGTAATTAACAAACCCTATTTCAAACTTGATTTTAATTTTATAGGACTTGGTTATATTATCCAATGTAACTGTGGAAAAGACAGAATGTCAGTAGAGCAACCTCGTTCTATAAGGGCTCTTGGTTCACAGAGCCCAATACTCTAGATTTGTGATTTCACCAAGCTGGAGCTCTGCTTAGAACCCAACTCATGCAGAAAAATAGTCAAGATACCACATACTGTCAAGACCTCCTAGATGCCTCCCACCACACAAAAAAAGTGGGCATAAAATCAAATTTTATTTGTCTTTCTGTATTTGAAAGCAGTGAACCTTGAACTTGGTCTTCTCTTTGGAACTTGGTTAGTGTTCAGATGCTCCAGCTGCAGACCCTTTGCAAAGGTCTCAGGGGCAGGGTCGGGACAGGTTGGACAATCAAGGACATAGCAATTAACAGTGGGCAGATAATAGAATAAAGAACAAAAATGGCATTATCATCTCAAAAATGCAGAAAGAGCATTTGACAAAACCCAACCCCTTTTCATGATAAAAAATGGTCAACCATCTAGGAATAGAAGGCAACTTCCTCACACTGACAAAGGGAATCTCCAAAACACCCACAGCTAACAGTACACTTGATGGTGAAAGGTTAAACGTTTTCTCCCTCAGATCGAGAACAAGACAGGGATGTCTGCTCTGGCCACTTCTATTCAATGTCATCCTGGAGGTTCTAGCCAGAGCAATTAGGGAGGAAAAAGAAATAAAAGACATCCAGATTGGAAAGGAAGAAATAGAACCACCTTTATTTGTAAATGACAAGACCTTGTATATAGAAAGCCTGAGGAATCTACAAAACAAAAAAAAAAAACTATTAGAACTAATAAGCAAGTTCATCAAGGCCGCGTGATACAAGATCAATATGCAGAAACACTATTTGTATTTCTTTACACTAGTAATGAACAACCCGAAAATGAAATTAAGAAAACAATTCCATTTACAATAGCATCAAAAAAAAATAAAATAAAATGCTTAGGAATACACTTAAGAGGACTGCAAAATGTTTACATTGAAAACTACAAAACATTGTTGAAAGAAATTTTAAAAGACCTACATAAATGAAAAGACATTCCATGTCAATGGATTGGAAGACTTGGTATATTAAGACAAATATGCCCTCCAAATTGATCTATAGATTCAACATAATACCTATCAAATTTGCCTTTTTCTTTTCAGAAATTGACAAGCTGATCCAAAAATTCATAGAGAAATACAAGGGACCCAGAATAGCCAAAACAATCTTGAAAATAAAGAACAAAGTTGGAGGACTAACACCCCCAATTGCTAATCTTTCCACAAATCTACAGTAATTAAGACAGTGGTACCAGCATAAGGACTGACATATAAAGACCAATGCAATAGAACTGAGATTCCATAAATGAACCCTTATGTTTATGATCAACTGATTTTTGACAAGAGTGTCGAGACCATTCAATGGGGGAAGAACAGTCTTTTCAACAAATGATGTTGAAAAAAACAGGTATTCAAATGCAAAAAATGAAATTGGACTTCCTTTCATCATACACAAAAAATTTGCTCAAAATAGATCACAGACCTAAATGTAAGAGCTAAAACTACAGAACTCTTAGAAGAAAACACAGGAGTAAATTGCCATGACCTCGGGTTAAGCAAAACCTTCTTAGATGCAATAACAAAAGAAAAAGCTATACAAGAAAAACTAGATAAACTGGAATTCATAGAAATTAAAAACTTTGTGCTGGAAATGATATCATCATGAAAGTTAAAAGCAACCCACAGAATAGGAGAAAATATTAGCAAATCATAATATGTTAAAGGACTGGTATCCAGAACACAAAAAGAACTCTCAGAACTCAGTATTGAACAGATAAATAATGGGCAAAGAATCTGAATAGACATTTCTCCAAAGAGGATATACAAATGACTAGCGAAAACATAAAAAGATGCTCAACATCATTAGTCATTCGAGAAATACTAATCAAAACCACAATGGGATATGACTTCACACCCGTTAGAATGGATAGAATAAAAATAAAATCATAACAAGTGTTGGCAAAGATCTGGGAAAACTGGAACCCTCATTCACTGGTAGTGAGAATGGCAATGTCTCATAGTGCAGCCATTTAGGAAAACAGTTTGGCAGTTTATCGAATTTTTTTAAAAAAATAGAGTTACCACATGACCTAGCAATTGCACTCCTAAATATCTACCCCAGAGAAATGAAAACATGTGTCTATGCAAAAATTTGTACACAAAAGTTCATAGCAGCATAATTCATAAGAGCCAGAAAGTGGAAACAACTTAAATGTGTATCAGCTTTTAAATGGATAAAGGGTGGTCCATCCATACAACGGAGTATTTTTCAGCAATAAAAAGGAATGAAGTACTGATACATGCCACAACAGAGGAATCTTGAAAACATTATGCTAAGTGAAAGAAGCCAGTCATAAAAGACCACATATTATATGATTCCGTTTATATGAAATGTCCAGGATAGGCAAATCCATACAGACAGAAAGTATATTAGTGATTACCCAGGGCTGGCAGGAGCTCAAGATGGGGAGTGACTGCTTGAAGGGAATGGAGTTTCTTTCAGGGGTGATAAAGTTTCTAAAATTAATTATGGTGACTGTTGCCCAGCCATGTGGACATACTAAAAACTATTGAGCTGTACACTTTAAATGGGTAAAATGTATTTCACAAATATTACTTGAGGACACGTTCATAACAGCTAACTTTTACTGAGTGCTTGCCAAATGCAAGTCACTCATATGCATGATCTTATTCAAACCTAATGAAATCTTATGAAGTCAGGAATATTGTTATCTTTACTACACATACGATGACCATGATGCCAGAACGTGTAACACAGTTTTTACATAGCATCAAACCCAGGTAAGTCTCAATCAACCTCCACGCAGTTAATAATTACACTTGATTGGGTTTCTGTGCCAGGCCCTGTGTTTCACACAGGAGATAAAGAGGAATATACACAGCCCAGCCTTCATGGAGTTCACATCTAATGAGAGTGAATCAGTTAGCTATAGTCACAATGATGCTACATAACAAATGACCCCAAAACTCAGTGGCTTAAAACAGCACTCATTTATACTCACATATATGTGTGTGGCTTGGCTAGAGACTGGCTGATCTAGGCTGGGCTCAGCTGGGTGGCTCTGCTTCAAACCACAAGTCTGGCTGGGCTTGGCTTCTCGTCGCAGGTGGGATTCATGTATGTTCTACTTGTGTACTTAATAATGGTGCTTGATTTGGTCTCTACCTATGAAGACTGAGTCTGTGGGGTCCAGGCTGAAAGGACAGCAGCTACCCAGGGGAGGACATGACAATGGCAGAGGTACATAAGGGCAAGCCCCACTGTATAAGGAAATTTCTATACTGTGTCTGTGTCACATTTGCCAACACCCCATTGGCCAGAGCAAATCACACAGCCAAGCCCAAAATCAAGGGGAGAGGAAGTCCACTCTGCCCATCATGAGTCCGTGGCAAGGTGTGAATGCATAATACCATGACGGAGAGTAAAGCATTGTGAGAAGCATTCAACCAACCACAGGGGGAGACATACATGCCTCCGGTAAAGACCCTCGGCATCTTCTATATTTGGAGTTTTCCAACTGTGAACAGACGGTTGAAAATATCTACTCTATCTACCTAATATAATGGTCGAGAGGATCAAATAAAATACCGTTTTCAGAAGGTTCTTTAAGTAGTAAATCTCTGGCAAACACAAAGAATTATTGTTAGCAGTAGTGACCAAAGACCGCCAAATTATTGCAAAGATCGCCTAATAGAGCTATTCAAGCAAAAGTGGAAGTGCATAGATAAACGTGTAGAACAACCAGAATCTGTGTCAACCGAGAAATCCCTTTTGAAAACAACCACATTAAAAAATTGAGATATTTTAAATTGTTATTATTTTGAATTTCTGCTTTTCTACCAGACTCATATAAGTCCCAGAAAATTGGGTTCTTTTACTGGACTCTCTGACCTTCTCAGAGAAAATAGTACCTCCGGGGATTTCTAATTTCTAATGGCCAAACAAGAAAATAGAGATGAAATCTCAGGAGTTAAGAGTTTTTGGCTGCTAATGCAGCTCCTTATGGCAGGATGAAAACCCAGGACTGTTCTAGTGTCAAGGGAAGAGCCATCTCGGAGGACAGCAAATCCAGGCTCCAGTGCTGGCAGGCAGGCGACTCAGTGATCAAGGGCATGGACTTCCGGGTGGAGGGGCCTGCAGCGAGCCCCACACTTGAATCCAAGACCTGCGCTTAATAGTTGACAACTCATTGAGCTTACTTGACCCTGTTTCTTCATACACATAAAAAGAGCCTTATAATAGTACCCACTTCAGATGAGTCATCTGTGAAGTGTTTAATGTCATCCCTGATACATAATAATTGCTAAGTTAATGCCCAACATCATCGTTGGCAATTTAAAAATACTATAATTATTCCTGCCCTGCCCACCGCATGAGATTTTTCCGAGGAGCAAATGAGAGAATTATTAGAAAGGTGCTTTATAAGCTGTGAAGAACCAGACAAATACAGCTATGTTGTTACGGTTCTTAAGTGGCCTTGGCATGTTGTACCACTCAACAAATATTTGTTAAATCCAATGAATTAAATCAAACCCCTTTCTTTGCTGTTTGCCTGGTAACCAGCATTCCTATTCGCAGCTGTGGGCTTCTAATGCAGGCACAGACATCTCCCAACCTCAACACATTGCCTGCTTTCCCGAGAAACTCATCACAGAGAAAGCAAGGCCTTTAGCCTCAATGCCTTGACCTAGAAGAGACAGCATGGAGATTATTTTCGTGGAAAACAAGAAAGGTCACATTTCATAATTCTGTGTTGCACTACCTGAGAACCAGCAAGAGAAAAAGAGAGAGCCGTCAAGCGGACTTTTCCACTTAGAGGAGCATAATAAGTCTTAAGAGTTTACATGATGCATTGGTATCCCCTTGAAGAAGATATTCCGAGTTTAAGTTGCACCATAAATATCCTCCAGTGTGGTGCATGTCAGCTGGAATGTTCCCATCCTTGAGTAGTCATGGACAATGGACAATAGGGACAGAGGTAAGTTATGGCAGGGAACATATTTAGTAATCTAATCACCCAGTGGACACCCACAATTTACAGTTTAATCGCCCACAAGGTATAGTTTCTCTGTAATTGAATTAGATTTTGAAATAAGGCAAACCTGATTTATAGTGTTGTTAAAAAAACACACGACAGGGTATGTTTTCTTGTTTGTAATAATAATCCAATGGTTAGTGTTAATGCCTTCCCGAGGAACGAAGCCAAATGGATACATGTAAGATATTTAGAGTTCACCGCACAAAGAGGCTGCATCAGTTAAAGACTGGAGAAGCGGGAGACGTCATCCTTCTCATTTATGTTCACTTAAGGCAGATGCTCTATTATACCTTAATCTGCTTCAGGCTTATTCAACTAAACACAATTTGAAGTATAGTTACTCATTCCTCCAACAGGCATTTGAACACTGACTCTGTGCTTACTGCTGTGTTTGGTGCTCAAGGTGCTGAGACGTGTCCTAGTTATACGACCTTGGGCTCATCGCTCAGCAATCTAAGCCTCAGTCCCCATGTCTGTAAAGTGGAGACAACAACAGTTTCCATCTCGCAGGGCTGCTGTGATGATTGTGATAAATCACTTAGGGTAGTATGTATGATATTTTGTTGTTATTATGGATTTTGTTATTATTTCCTTGCCCACAAAGACTGTATAGTTTTACAGAAATGATGAAAATTGCTACTAACCAATGTGAAAAATACTGACGTACCTTGTGTCTGTTATTTATTGCCACAGGAATGCTATGTAATAAACACCAAAACCTCAGTGACATTCAACTGTAAGGGTGAGTGACTCACATCTAAGGTCCGCCAGGGGTCAACCAGATGGCTGTGCCTTCTCGCCTGGATTGGCTCACCTGCCTGGGGTTGGTCAGCTTTTGGTTGGTCTGTGCTGGCCTCGATTGAGTCCATCTCTATTCCACATCCTTCATATCCACTTCCCGTAACCAGTCACTGGTCCAGGCATCTTCATCTCTTGATGATGGCAGCAGTTCTGCTGTCAGCTGAAGCAAGTCACACGGCAGTGCCCAGATCCAGGGTGGGAGGGGACAGGAACGTTACATGGCAGAAGGCGTGGATGCAGAAGAACTAGGGCTCTCAGTGCAGTTTATCCCACACACATCTATGCAGAGATGCTGTGAAAATAATGCTGCTGTAATGAGAAGGCCCAAGGGAGACTTCTGGCTGAGTCCTGAAGAAGGGGTAAGAGTTCCCCAGACCAACTTAGAGAATTTCTGAGGCCCAAATTTGTTGTCTTTCTTAACTTCCTAAATAATTAAAGAGCCCAAAGAGTGAGCTTCCTGATACTTTGAAAATGTCAGCAGATCTGAGTTCTGTGAGGTATCTCTCACGTCCCCCAGAGAAAGGTCACTGAAGGACACAGCTAACCCATCACAATGTGGACACTTTGGGCTTCCTCCTGATTTCCAGCAAGAAGGTCAGTATAGATTGAGTCTTTGGTACCTCATCTAAAACTGATACAGACCACTCTAGTTCATTGTCCAAATGGTCGAGCCCTCAGAGTTCCAGCTCTTAATGACTTGGGCAAAACTGAGCCACTGTCCTGGGCAGCAGGATCAGGACGTACAGAGAGTCTCTCTGTGATGCTGTGTGCACACTGTGTCCTCAGAGACCACGAGGAAACAGAGTGAGAGTTGATCTATATATTCTTACCCTGCTAGGCAGCCAGAATTCCCCACAGCTCCTTTAGAATGTGCCTTTAGAGAAGAACCCAAAATCTGGAAATTTCCAGATCAACCAGTGTCAGCTTTTAGAACCTTAAAAGAGGCATCCTCCCTGGGAACACAGAGGGAGTAAGATGGGGAATGTAGTGGACCGAAGCCCAGATTAGCTCAGGTGGTAAAAGTACCATTTTACTTCAAAAATAGCAGGAATGAAACAAGCGCAAGTTCCACCAATCCCAACAGCTAAAAGGGCTGGGAGAGCTCTTGAAGGCCCTTCATCTCATCTGTTCTTAGTCCCTGACTCACCTGCTCCCTTCCTTATCTTGCCCCTTCTCTCTCCTCCCTCCTTCAAAGGTTACTGAGGATTAATCCAAAACGGAGTGTATCATTTAGGATACTTTTGGCCTCAAGTAGCAATAAAATGAAGTCCAAATGGCTTAAGCAAATCAAAAACTTATTATGACATATAGCAAGAAATCCAGAGGTAAGTGGGTTCAGGGTCGGTTAATTCAACTAGAGAGAAGCTTTGACTTCTTCCCTAAAACCAAGAAAAGCTTTCCCGTGTATCCCCCACCCAGCAGACGTTTCCTCACCTCTCATTGGCCAGAATAAAGTCACACTTGCCATTCTTAAATGGATCACTAGCATATAGAGATTGCCTTAGAGACTAGTCAAGATCCATCCCTTGGGGTGGAGCAGGGCACCCCTAGGATGCCTACCTCCACTGAAGAACATGGCGGCTCAAGACAATAACTGGAATTCTGCAGTAGGGACAAGGTGGGGGGACAGCAGTTGGATAGACAGCCAAGTGCATCTGCCAAAGGGAGTAGCATAATGGTCTTGGAATTTAGACCAGAAGGATTCAGGGAAATTTCTTTAGATAATTAATCGCTGGTTTTCTTGAAGCCAGATGACCTCAGTTAAAATCCTGACTCCGCTGTTTACGAACTGTGTGACCTTGGGCAACTTATCTGAGCCTCCATTTCCTAATCTATGAAATGGGGCCAATAATATCTAACTCACCTGGTTGTTATGAGGGGTAAACGAGATAGCATATAATGAAAAGTCCTTAGGATGCTGGCATCGAACTAATGATCATCAGCTGAAAGGTCCCACATGCCCTCCCTCTTCTCTTCTCTCAGGACAAGAAGCCATCATCGTGGGTAAAAGCCAACCTCTGGAATCAGACAGGTCTGGGTCCAATAACTGGTCCTGCCAGATTCCAGCCACATAAAGCCAACCGACTGCTGAAATTCTCTAAGCTTTAGAACACCCATCTGTAAAATAGGTGTGATGCTATTCCTAACCTCATGGAAGGTGGTTGTGAGAACTGAATGAGATGTTGCTAATAAAGGATTTAGCAGGGTCCTAACCTTGAATAAGCACTCAGCAAATCATAACTGTTACTACTACTTTTGCTGTTGTCATCGTTGATGTTATAGTCACCCCCATCATCATTCCCCTGAAGGTTTCCAACCTGCCAGGTCCTTTAGATACACACGGACTTCCAGATTCACGGCAACCTTTCTCAAGAAGAAAATCTGATGCTTACCACCTTTTGATGCATTTCCACTTTCCTGAGGGTAAGGACCAAAAAATCTGTAGTACGGCCTTTGAGACCCTGGAAGATTTGGTTCCAGCTTACCTCCCTGACCTCATGTCACACCAAGCCACACTGGCCATCTTTCAGTCTCTCCAACTTGACGTTCTTCCTCCAGCCACAAGGCGTTTGCCCATGTTGTTCCTTTCACCTGAAATGTTCTTTCTCTATACGTTAGTTAACATCTCCTCTTCTTTCAAATCGCACCCCAAATGTCACTCTGCAAGGAAGCCTGTCCGAACCCTAGACGAGACAGATTCCTTTGGAATCTATTCTCAGCAGAGAGATGATATCCTGAGAGATTAAGAGCATGAACTCTGAATGAAGCCTGCATGGTTGTAGATCTCGGCTTCACCACTTACTAGCTGTATGACCTTGGGCAACTTACTTAACCTCTCTGTGCCTCAGTTTCCTTATCTGTACAATGCAGATAATAACAATAAGAGCAATTAATAATGACACCTACCTCATAGAGTTATTATGAAGATTAACTGAGTTACTAATATTAACGTATTAACGTATTTAAAATAATGTCAGGCATCACAGTAAGTGCTATGTGTTTACTAAATCAAATTAATAAACTGTCCCATGCCTCCAGAGAATCTCTCTTAGTCTGCAATTATGCACTCATTACCATGATAATTTGATTACTCACTGTCTCCCCTTCCAGATCAAACGTTCCAGGAGCCCAGGGGCAGGTCTCCTTGTGCTCCCCAGTGTACCCCAGTTCCAGGCACAAGACTTGGTGCAGGGTGGGTTCACAATAGATATGTATTGGATTAATGAAGGAAAACTTAACACACAGCGTAAGTCAATATTTTCTTTGCTTCTGCCAAGACAGAGAGGCCTCTCCAACCCCTTCCGACCCTCCCATGTCTTGTAAGCGGCAGCAACAGCCTTGCCTTGCCCGGCGCACTAATGCAACTGTTGCCAACGAGTCCAGTAAATGCTGGGGCTCCCCAGGGACACAGCGCCAGTCATGGGCTCCATATTGTTTCAGATGTTCTGGACCACGAAGAGATCATGTCTGAGCGAATGTCAGCATGGTTAACCCCAAATTCCTCCACTCACTTCATCCCACGGAACTCTTTAAAACACTCTGCGCGCCAACCCTCCCAACCACAACAAATGCAGGATGTGAGCCTTAATCAGAGAAGAAAAGATTAATTGCAGAGCTGCCTCGAGAGCACCCATGTGCCAGGCCTGCCACGCTTATAATGCAGGCAATTAGGGCAGCATTGTGACTTGTGTTATCACAGTGGCAGCAGCCCAGCAAAGTCTCTTCTTCCCATCTTTGAGGCCTGCAACCTCAGAACGCTGGAAAGCAGACAGACGAAGGGGACCCATCAAGGACACTAGCAGAAGAAGGTGGCCAGCCCTGCATCCAACACAGAGGGCAGTGGAAGCAACAGAAAAACACACGGATGCCAAGCCTCGCTCCAGCCCTTACATACTATGTGACATTGGGCTACCAGACCCACAATTTGGGGCCTCAGTTTCCTCATCTGTAAAGTGGCAGAGTAGGACCAGATCAGCTATCACACAACCCTTGACTCTAAACTCACATGTCTCAGGATAGACATTTCCTGGGAGTTTATAATCTCTCATATGCATCTTCAGACACCTAGATGTTCCATCTGTCCAGAACATAGTAATCTAAAGCCAACAACGTGCCAGGAGCTGACCCAGGTTCTAAAGATTCCTTGTTGGCTAAACGAGATCACTGCCCTCCAGTCCACGGGCTGCAGCTTTGAACAGGCCTGAGTCAGAGACCCAAAGCCACAACCTCTTGGGTGCCCATCTGCAACCAAGGGCAATAATACCTACTTCACAGGCCCATTGTGAAGAATAAAGGAGATGATGTATATAAGGGAACCAATACAGAACCAACACACTGCAGGGGCTTCATAAATGGGAGCTATTCGTTTAAGTCTCATTACGTGGACATTATATACGTACAGTAGGACGTCAAGTGTCAGATGAATTTCAACTCCCGAATGAAGGAGACAACATTTTCCTTTAGGAGAAGGCAGTGGGAAAGGAGCCTGACATAATGGCTAATGAAGCCTGCTGTTAAGCAGGACGTGTCTGGAGGAGGCCTGGAAGGACGGGAGATGGATTAGTGCTGTGATCGACACACACAGGCCAGGGGCTGCCATTTGTCTTACTGACGACTCACCCTAGGATACTTTGGGAGGGGAAAGGAAGTGAATGATAAAACCTCCTACCACGAGAATCTGTTTTAAATTCTCATTACTCTGCCAGTTGACTAAGCCAGGTTGGTTCATCTCCATTCGGTCATACTCATGCACACTCTCACTCATCGAAGAACAGAAGAGCCTGTCCTTGCCCTTCCCGAAAGGACACAATGGACCACTCGCCATGGAATCCCCGAGGAAGCTCCCATTCTCTATGCTGCCATAGCATCCTGCGCACTGCTCTGTCATGAGCCTGACTCCACTAAGCCATAAAATCACGTTTTCTAATCTCTCTTTCCCTGGAACCCACAGATGCTATGTTCATCAAGGTTGTCTGGGTTGCAAGTGACAGAAACTCAACTGGAGCAAGGTTAAGGAAAAGTAGAATGTGGTGGCTCATGGAATCCATTATGGGGTTGACTACCAAACTCTGGGTAGATTCAGCTGGGTCTCAGGAATAAGTTAAACGGAGTTAAAGATGACCACGGTGCACTCACTCTCTCTGGCTCTCATATCTGCTTTTCTAGGAAAGTTTGTCAATAATGACAAACCTGTTTCTTCCAAATGTTAGAAGCATTCAAGCATCTTATCTCACATATTCTTCTTCTTTCAGAGAAAACTGATCCTCTGTCAGGCCCAGTTTGAATATACCTCAGATAGATTCTTATGGGCCAAGACTGTCTCATACATACCACTGGACCAAGCCATAGGGGGTGGTCCGTGTGTGGTGGGGCTAAGGATGCATCTGTTTTTGTGTTGGGGGAGAGTGTTCATGAAATATACCAATTCCTGGAAGCTGGAAAACATACAGTTGAAGTGGAGGAGGGGTGGTCATCTTCTTAGAGAAGTGGGATGCTACTTCCATAAGAACGGCAGATACAAGGAAATCAAACAAGATGCAAGGTGCAGATCAAGCCGGATGCATGTGGGTCTATTAATGGCTTAAAATTATAAACTAAATGTCTGCAGAGTCTTCTCTCCTGCCCCACTGCTTGAGAGAAAAGTTCTGTGTTTTATTAGACTCAGAAGAATTTCTATATACTGAAGTTTAAGATATTGTTCTGGACTTGAGAGGAGGGCTGTATCTTCCTGTCCTTCATCTCCAATACCTAGGACAGTGTCTGATCCTCCATCCGCTTGACACACATTTTTTAGATGAATGAAGTTATAGTGAATATATGAAAGAAGTCATATGAATGAATAAATGAAGTCAGACAAGTTCAAGTTCAAGAGAGAACATGTTTTTCTCTCCATACACCCAGTTCTAATCTGACCGCCTTGGGTTTTTAGGAAAGAAAGGATTCCAGGAGGAGCCTAGAGAATAGGAAACAAATGGTTTGGGGGGTCTGAACAGCAACCAACCTGCTTTATCCATTCCCTCTTTCAACAAAACTACAATAATTTTCTGCGTAGCACTTTGGATATATTGCCAAATTTAATCCTTAAAAATTCCTCTGAGCTGAGTTTTAGTGCCCCCACCTAAAGACTGTAAAACTAAGGCTTAGGAGTAGCATTCCCAAGGTCACAAACAGTATTAAGTAACAGAGCTGGAATCTGAATCCAGGTCCGTCTGGTCCCAATGGTGTTAAATGCTACTAAATTTCCTCTTGGAAGAAATTTTTGTTGAGTGCCTTCTTGCTACCAAGTATTGAGCCCTGTCCTTCACACAGGTTTTCTCAATCCTCACGGGAACACAGTAAGGCACCAGCATCATTCCCATTTAGCAGACGAGGCTGCTGATGCTCATAGAAGTTAAGGTTTCCAGGAGAGCACACAATGCCAGTAAACCACACAGCGACGCTGAATGCCAGTGCTTTTAAACCCTGCGTTTGTAGCCAGAGTGTTGGGGGAAGGCATGAGATTTGCCCTTCTCAGTTACTCGCTGGGGTCCTCGCAGGTGGCAGGCAGAGGCGTTAGCTCTCCAAGGAGGACCTGGCATCTTCTGAGGTTACTAAACCACATCCAGGCTCAACTGCCTTTATGAGCAGGGCACTACTGTCCACCACTGGAGGCGTGAGATGCCCCAGCCCTGAGAAAATGCACTCCCCACCTCAAGGCCCTTGAAGAACAACTGACTTGGAAAGTCAAACTCATCAGAAGCAGCAATTACAGAAGCTATACTTCTCCTGAAACAGCTGCTGCAGAGCTGAGGAGTTCCCATTCAACACAGCAGAGCAGCCTGCTCCCCGCCTTCCCCTCTCGGCTTAAGGAGGGCTTGGCTGAATTTAAGATAGTTACAGGCGTGGGGCCCGCTGTTGGGAGCTTGAAGGAAAATACACAACGATGAGGTTCCTGTTGACTGGGAAGTGAAGAGTCTTAGAAAATCCAAACCCTGGTCCAGTGTGCTGGATGTTTTTCACACTTTGCATGTCTGGACACCCCTTTATGGTGCAGGCTGGTGGAGGTGGGAGGGAAAGGTTGCCTAAAGCATTCAGACAAATAATTGATTTTGCACAGGATGCTAAGCTTCTGCTCCCTGCTGAGGGTGGTCCGTGTGTGAAGTGGAATGAGGTGAAGGAAAGATGCCGGCAACCGGCAGGGTGGGGTGGGGTTGGGGAGCAGGACCACACTCGAAATCCCGCATCCTCCTAAACCAAGAACACCCCCATCCTCCTGACCCCTGTTCAAAGGGTTCCTCCCCACTCTCATGGAACATTAAGCCCTCCTGCAAGTTCAAAAGGGAGCTCTCTGGAGACAAATCAACCATCAAGGAAAAAAATAGCAAAACTCATTTCATTTGGCAACCAATGCTTTAGGAGAGACATAAATATTGGATTTGCAACTTTATTTTCCTCCAGAGAAACACTCCGGAGAAAATTAAAACAATGCAAGATTTAATTATTAAAAGCCAAATATTTCTGTACATATTTTCTGGCCCAAAGTTTTAAAAACAAACTCCCAGAGAAAATACATTTTTAATGACCAACTCCCTCCCACTCAGGCTATGTTCTAAATCATCTCTCCGTCTTGACTCACCCGTGACAAACAAAGGGAGAACACGAGGGAAATCAGAGAGCAGGTTCTCGGCTAAAGGAGAAGCAATACAGGAGATTTGGGGGAATGGGCACCTTGAAACCCCCTTGGTTTGGGTTGTACTTCCACCTCCATCTTCTCAGACATACTACATTAGGAGACATGTTTAAACTAACTACGTTTCTCATCTGTATGCATTTTCTTCTTTTGTGGGAAGGTCCAAGCAGGATATGAACATAAAGAAAAGATGCAAGGTGACCAGTTCTTCATTCAACAAACATATTTTGGGTACATACTATTCCCATTAAACTGTTCTAAGCACTCTGGATATGTTGGTGAGTAAAGCAAAGGGGCCTTGCTCGCTGTATTCTAGGGGAATAATAAAGTGATTCTGTCTATCCCTGAAAGACGCCGTCTGCTTTGGTTCCTCCATCCCCTTGTTGGGATGACCAGAGACCCTACAAGTCAAGCCCCATCTCCCTCTCTCCTCATTGCTCAGTGACTTCATGGCCCCACGTCGATCGCCTCCTCTTCACGTCTTTGAATGTTTTTTGCTTTGCTGCTGGTTAAAAAAAAAGACATATGTTGTATCGTCCAGTGTTTGCTGGTCACAGTGGTATTCAAAAGCTGAGATATCCAGGAAAACATGGACTTACTCATTTGGGTGATTATGGAAAGGATACCAGGCATTACAGAAGATGACCTTCCAGGACAAAGATCAATGGTTGCTGGAACCATGTGATTTATCTGATCCTATCTCTGCTGATGGAGTTTGGCCTGCTCCCTGATAGCATATAGTGTGGGTGGTTACATATTTGTGTTTGCAAAGTGGATAAAATGGGGCAAAAAGTGGTCTGAGGGAAGAGGGTCCTGGGGGAAGGAGGTGATCCATGTATGTCCGCTTGGAGACAGGAGTAGGTGTCCCACTCCCTCATTCCCGTGACTTTTTGGTTGAAAGAGGATGACACGATCCCTCAAGGAGGAGAAAGCTAAAGGTCTCAGCCTTGATTCAAAGGTTCCCCCAAAACTTCTAGTTGTTTAGGGGGTCTTGGCACTGACCCAGATCACCCTGCCATTATATGAGCTTCCACAAGCACATATAATGATCAAGTCAAGATGAGGAAGGAGGGGAGGGGAGGGGGGCTGGCAGAGCCCCTCACAAACGTAGATGGAGCCAAATGGAAGCCTTGCCACCTGAGGATGTCTTAAAAACTAAAGCAGTTGGTACTTTCACTCAACTTGAGATGTGGTGCATTAAAGACAACTTAAAATAACTTGAGGGAAGAAGGGTAAATAAACCAGGGATGATTTATCTCTGAGGAATAACGGTGTGACTGCTGAATAATTACATGCACCAATCTTTATTAGTATGCAAAGTAGCTGGGCTTGGTTGGCTCCCAGCAATGCTCAAAGGACAAAAAGCCAAGAGAGCTATGCACATTCTAATAAATCACACCCCACCCTCTCTGTGTGTCATGGCGACCCCCAGACCCCGGGGGCCTCTCTGTGTGTGACTCTTCTCTGGGAGATAAGCAGCCAGTGTTTCATTTCCACCTTCTAGTGATGGATTAGCCTCCAGAGTTCCTCCAGAGGAGCACGGAAATGGTTTGGGCTTCTCTGTGCACAAGTTTGATCCAAGTTATTACTGTTTTATCCAGCAGCTTCTGCAACTGTGGTTCCTGCCCTCCTCTGGCTGGAGAACTAAATGCCTTTGCAGGAGTGGGGACATAGCCTCCTCTCACCTTGGGGCCCATCAGATGACCTCAGGAGATGGGTCCCGGCTCTTCTCTACTGGACCAAAGAGCTGCCCAAGGCGGCTAGTGAGAAAGAACCTGCAAGGCTGGCTTCCCCCCTCCTAAAAACTCTATCCTGGCAAACCCAAGGGCATGACTCAGCCACTTTTAATCTCTGAAGATAGAATAGGTTTGAGCTCCTATGTAAGGATTTGAGAGGGTTTAACCTGGTCAAAATAACAATAGTAATAGCTCAAATAGTGATAGTTTAAATTTCTATAGAATTTCAAGTATGCCAGGTACTTTCTAAGACACACACACACACACACAGACACACAGACACACACACACACACACCCCATGCATAAAATGGGGTTGATTATAGCCCTTTTATCATAGAGCTGTTACACTAAATTCATATATACACACACACACACACACACACACACACTTATTTGATACTACAATCCTGTGATATAAGGACTTTTATTATCCCCATTTTATGGATGAGAAGACTGAGGCTCAGAGTTGAGTAACTTACTCAGCAGCTAAGATGGAATCCAGATCCAAGCATCCTAGCTTCAGAGTCTATGTTCTTCACTGCTACACTAAAGTGTTTGTATTGTTACTTCATGTAAAATCCTCAAACAGCTTTCCATGACTCACAGGATAAAGACCAAAGTCCTTACAGGATATATGAGGTCCAGGAGATTGGCCCTGGCTTCACTTCATGCCACTCTGCTCCTTGCTTTCTGGGCTCCAGCCGTCCTGCTGTCCTGCTGAGCCTCTAATGAAACAAACTCCAGCCTGGTCAGCAGCCTCTCCCTGGGCAGCCCTTCCCGGCCCTCTTTGCTTGACCAACTCCTACACATCTTTCAAAAAGACTTGGCTTAAATGTCACATCTTCCAGAAAGCCTTTCCCAATGTCCCTCTGCCCCATACTCAGCTAGGTTCCCCCATATGTCCTCACAGTGCATGTACTCCTCTTTCCTAACAAGCAGCGCAGTTGTAATTAAATAACTTTAGGTCTGATTATTTGTTCAATCTCTCTCTCACACCCTAGACTGTAAATGCCATGAGGGCAAGGACTGGATGCATCTTTTTCATCATTCTCCCCCTACTTTCCAGCATTGGATCTAGCACAGAGGAAACGTATAATAACTTTTACTGAATGACATAATGGAGGGTCAACTTTAAGATACATCATGATGCACGCTGAAGCACTCTGAAGGTTGTCAAACTGTAATAGACACAACACAACGAACATATCCTCCCTCTCCCCATATTCGCAACCACCAAGACCATTGATTTGGGCACAGAAAGTGTTATCTGAAAACACAAGCATTTACTAGGCTTAGTTCCACAGTACAAGTACAAAGTTCCCGACGTGCCGGCCCCATGCAGCATTTTCATGCATCACCTCATTCTATCCCCCAAAGTCCTGATGAGGTCCACATGGTTACTATCCCCATTTTATTGATGGGCTGGCTGATACCCATAGTCTCACTGTTGACATTTACTGAGGTCATAGAAGCTTATTGTTGAAATAAATCTCAATATAGTACAAGAGCAAGCAAGGAGGTCTGGAACCCTCTCCTGACCCCATTCCCCTCCAGGGATATTAGGGCAGAATAGTTTCAATGCTCAGACACCTGCACGCCAATTATCCCTTTGTTTCCTCACTAGTCAAGCTAAGTGATTAGGACTTTTCTGCTAATTCCCCGTATCCTTCTCACCCACAGCTATTCACAACCTTGACAGGAACCTAGATTTCTATTCACTCAGTCAACACATTTCTATGGAGCTCTCGCTCTCTGCCAGGCATTGTTCTAGACACTGCAAGAACGGCCTCAAACAAGACACAGGTCTCCACTCTCCTGTAGTTTATATTGTTGGAAGGAACTTACAGACTTCTCTGGTACATAAAAATTAGGAATTGAAGACTATTCAAAATTGGCATTCAAACCTAAGCTCCAGGAAGGCTGAAATGGCCTGAGAAACCTCCAGACAACCTATTTTTCAAAGATGTCATGGATAATATATGGCTCTGGAAGGACGGTCATCAAAAGATCCTCTGCCCACTTACATGTAGGAAGGTAGATTTCTCTGATCTCTACAAATCTGGCTACAGAGAACTTTTGAGGCGAGCCTGAGCATCATATTTTCCCCCTTGAAGGCCCTTAACTTTACAAACATAATCACCATTCACATTTGCATTTGTTTGTATTACTTTACTTGGAACCCAAGTTCTTCTTATGCCCTATTTCAGCTCTACGTGTGGAGAAGACATAGTATCTGATGCTGACAGTACATGGTCTGGCAGGGGAGACAGACAATTAGCCAATAATTCAGTGCAAGAGGCAGATCACACGAAGCCAAGATTGATTTATTAGGATCTTCAACAATAAATAGAGTTTGCTAAGCTCATCAGGGCAAGGAGAAACGGGGATGAGAGGCAGTGAGAAGAAAAGCCCAGATCAAGGAGACAGCATATTTGAAATGAACACCTCCTGTTTTTGCCTGCCCAGTGTCATCCTTTCTTTTAGAGTTAGCAGCATTGTTTTATTTTCTTTGAAGAACCATATGTCCCTTGCCTATTCTTAGCCTCTATGGGTTAGACCAAACGCACGCCTAAATGCTGGAATGGACATGTGACCTACATCTGGCCAGCCCAAGATTGGTTCATGGATGGGCATGGGAGCCAAATCAGGATTATGGGAAGGATAACTCTGAAGAATTCATCCAGAATGCACTAAAGAGAGGCAAAGAGATAAAAAGGAGGGTAAGCAGGAGACAAGAATGACTGGTTGAAAAGCCCAACATGCATCTAATAGGAGTCCCAGAAATGAATGCAATCAATAATGGAAAAGGAGCAATTGAAGAAATCATCATGGAGAATTTTCCCAAGTCGGAGCAACATGGGTCCTGTGAAAGTTCTAATTAGAATAAATAAAAGGTACACCCAGACAGAATAAATAAAAGGTACATTATACTGACACTGCATAACATAAGGAATAAAGAAAAATCTTGAAAGGTGACATAGAGAAAAGATTATTGCCTACAAAGAAATGACACTTAGAATTGACAAAAGACTTTCATGAGGAACACAAGTCAACAGAATAATAGGATAAATTACTGTGAATCTAATATTTTAGATCCACCTGATTATGATTCAGGAGTGAAGGCAACACAAACACATTTTCAGATATAGTAAGGCTGAGAGAGTTTACCATCCACCAACCTTTCTGAAAGAGCTGTCAAAGTGGGCTTTGGAGTAAAGATGATAAATATAGAGGAAAATAAAAACAAAATTGAGCCTAAAAACTGATGAAATATGTTGGCAATCTTTTCTAAATGTTCACTACAAATAACTATTTCAAAGAAATTAAACTAAAATTCCAATTAATAAAAACATAATGAAGAGAGAATGCCTAGTAACAGTAATGCCATGGTACCACTAAAGGTTTCTCATTCTTGGCACTAACTGTCCACTATTTGGGTTGGACATTTCTGGTGGTGGAGGGCTGTCCTGCGCACTGTAGGATGTTTAGCAGCATCCTTGGTCTCTACCCACTAGAGGCCAGTAGGACGCTCCACTCCCTAGTTGACAACCAATATTGTCTCCAGACATTACCAAATGTCTCCTTGGAGTTAAAACTGCCCCTAGCTGAGAACCACCACAATAAGAAGTGATACAATCTATTGTCTCCAAACCAATCTAGAGGAAATAAACTTGATTGATCCAAGAGAAAGAGGTAAAAGAGAAAAAAAAAGATAGAGAATTAAAGGAAAAATATGGCATACAAAAATAACAAAATGAGATGGCTTATAAAAGTTTAAATGTATCTGTATCACAATACGTGTAAATAGGTCAAATCACCTTTTAAAAGGCAGTGTTCATGGATTGGAAGACTCAATATTGTTAAAATGTCCATTTTACCCAAAGTGATCTACAGATTCAATGCAATCCCTGTCAAAATCCTAATGACATTTCTTTATCTCCATGGATTTGCCTATTTTGGACACTTCATATAAATAGAATCATACACTATGTGACCTTTTGTGTCTGGCTTCTTTCACTCACCTTCATCCATGCTGTAGCATGTATCAGTCCTTCATTCCTTTTTATGGAGAAATTATTTTCTTTTGTGTAGATATACATGTTTCGTCTACCCATTCATCATTTGATGGATATTTGGGTTGTTTCCACCTTTTGGCTATTCTGAACAGAGTGTCTCTGAATATTCGTATACAAGATTTTATCTGAACACCTGTTTTCAAATATTTTTTGTCTGTACGCAGGAGTGGAATTTCTGGGTCATGTGGTATTCCTGTCAGATATATTTTTAAAATCAAAAGAATAACTATAAGCAGCTACATACCAAAAGCAAAAAAAGTACATATACAGTTTTCTAAAAAAAACATAAATTTCTAAAATTGACTCAAGAAAAAATAGAGAAACCACAGTAAGCCATAACCATAAAAGAAATAGAATTGGTGATCAAAGTTTCTATTCCCGTCCAAAATGCTCACTCTAAAAGCAAAAAAAAAAAGAAACAGGCAAATTTTATCAAATTTTCAAGGAACAGATAATCTTCTGCCTTATATAAACTTTTTCAGAAAATATAAAAGGAAAGTCATGACTCACTTAATGAGGGTAGATTACCTTAGCAAGAAAATCAAACAAGAACAGTTTAAGAAGAGAAAATTATAAACCATTCTCACTTATCAACGTAGATGTAAAAATCTCAAATACAGCACTATAAAACTGGATTCATCAAGGTCTAAAAATAATAATACATAATGATCAAATAGGGTTTATCCCCAAAATCCAAAAATGGTTCAAAATCAGAACTCCTATTAAGGTAAAGCACTACATTAAAAGATTAAGAAAGCTTATAATCATAACAATTGATGCAGAACAGGCATTTTATAAAACTTAATACCCATTCATTAAAAAAACTCTTAGCAAACTAAGTGCAGTAGAGAACTTTTTAATCCAATATGGTTATTTATCAAAACCTACTGCAACAATCATGTTTAAAGGTGAAACAATAGATGGATTCTACTAATGTAACGAATAGGAAAAGAATGCCTGCAATCTCTCCTTTCATTCGTGAATGCTCCCCTGGTCTTCTAGCTAATACAATAGACAACAAGTGTGGTGTCAAAAAATAAACATAAATAACATAATATATTAATTGATATAATTATATAATATTTATATTAATACATGTAATTGATTAATAATTATAAAATATAACTATATTAGATTATACATAATGTCTATATTCCTACATAGAGACTTACATGTTTTATTTATTTATTTAGATTGGAAAGGTAGAGATAAAACAGTCTTGACAAGTAATATGGATAACATAAATAGAATATCCAAGAAGATCCACAACCAAGTTATCTGCATTATTAAGAATTTAGCAATATTGCTGGATAAACATCAACATATAAAAATCAATAGCATCATTATATCCAGAAATAAAATAAACAATTAAATAGTATATGAGAAAAAAATATCCCATTCACATGGTACAAAAACCTGCAAGGTACCAAGAAATAAATTTTAATATTATTTAAATTAAACACAAATATATTATACATAGAGAGGAGAGAGAATTTATACATACATCATTTAACTGTATAAATAAATTATATAAATTATTTCTATATATACATTATTGACAGACATGAAGGAAGTCCTCAAAAATGGTGAGACATATACTGTATTCAGAGATAGGAAAACAATATCGTAACGTTGTAAACTCTTCTCAGATAAATATTTAAATTCAATGCAACTCACATATAAACTATAATAAATTTTCATCAGACTTTCACACACTGTGCTTTAAATTCATATAGAGGAGCAAAGGACTAAGAACAGTGAAGACTTTGGTTTGGAGATGGTTTTAGAAACATCTGGTAAACTGGAGGATGCACATACCCTCTGACCACACAATTTCACTTCTACACATTTAATCTAAGCACAAAGATGTAAATTCATGAATCTTCATTGGAGCCGTGTTTTAAAAAGTACAGAATAACCTGAATGTCCATCAGTAGTTAATTCATGCAGGGAAAGATTACACAGAAGATAAATTGAATAAACTAGAGTTACATGTGAAAACGTAAATAAAAAAACAATGTTGAGTAAAAAACATGCATGGGATACAATATTTTCTCTGTGGATTCATAAATATTTAGAATATATCTATGGGAATAATAATTCAGGCATCAAAGGATGACAATGGGAATGTAGAACATTAATCGGGTGACAACTCCATCACACTTTTAAAAAAATACAAATTCTGAAGCAAATATAAAATAATGTTAAGATGTGATAAAGCTAGAAAGTGCATATGGGAGGTTCATTATATTATTCTCTAACTTTCTGTTAAGATTTCTCACTTTCTGGATTTCACTGTTTTTATCCAAATCTAAAATCATGTTTAACATTTTCCTCTAACCCTCATATTTCCCAGAACTGTCAATTAGATCTAAAAGCTTCATTGGATTCAGGTGCAATTTATTTTCTTTTTAGCAAGACGACATCATGGGCGGTCCTGGATATTACTTGTTGCATCACAGAAGGAGGTCCATAACATCTGATTTTTCCACTTTTACTGATTCTAAGATTGAACAGTGGGTTTGGGTGGTGTCATCTTCTCCGTCCACCATCAAATTCCCCATCATCCTGTTCCCTAATGGTGTTAGCAGTTATTGACCATTACTGTCTTACCCCTATTATTTCATTAGGAGCACAAAATGGTCATTTTCTAGATGTGGCTAGGAATTTCTATGTGTCGTACCATACTGCTTGCTCTTCTTGCGTGGCCCTTCTATAAAGAACCTTTCCTTGTTAACTATTTACCCGGATACATGGAAACTTGATGATTGTTGGAGTTGGGTGGTGGGGGCATGGGAACTTGTTATACTCTCCTCTCTACTTTTCAGTGTGTTTGAAGATTTCTATCACAAAATTAAAAATAAAATAAAAACAAGATAAAAAATAAAAATTTAAATGCATAGGAAAAAACTGAAGGAAACACCCCAAATATATGGCCATCATTAATGCCAAGGTGGTAGGATGATTACAGGTGACTTTTATACACTACTGTATCTCCAAATTTATTAAGAAAAATACATATTACATTTATAATTGGGAAATCAACCAGAAGGACAGAGTGGTGTAATAACAATGGAGGAGGGGGGTGAGAAGTCTAATTTATATTGGGAGTCAGAGCCAGCATCTCTAATAGGTATCATTTGAAGGAACTGACATGGCAAAGCCTTTGGGAAAGAGTGCATCAGGCAGAGAAAGCCCGAATCCCAGGGCAGTGATGATCTTAGAGTGTTTGCAGAACAGGAAAAGCTCGAATGCAGTGAGGCAATGAATATCATTAAGCTCTCAGTAAAACTGGAGACCATCTGATCCTCCAAATTATCCCCAAAATGCCTGCTGATTTCACTCAGAAGTCTGTGCCCATGAAGTTCCAGAACCCAAATTGCTCAGAAAACCTCAACTTCTGCCCCCACCAGGCAGGTGGAAGGCAGAAAACCTGAAATCCCTAAATAATGGATCACAGTGGCTCCATAATGACAAGGCAAAATAGTGATAATTAAATGATTTTAATAGTGTGTCAAGATGAAGGATAACGGTCTTGGAAAATGAGGTTGGTAAATCATTACCCCTCAGGCTTGCATGCACACCCCAGTTAGGGCGTGAAAAATGCAGAATGCAAAATCCCCAGCCACACATTTTTGGTTGAGCACAATGTTCGCTCCCACCCTATTAGGGTTACTTCTGAGCCAAGCACAGCTGGGCTCCATTTTCAACTCTGAGGCAAAATGAGAGCTAAGCTCAAATTTATCTCACTTACTGAGCACTTTACTCTGTGCCCCCAAGCTCTATGCTAGACACTGGCAATGATGCCAAAGATATCTACTCTAACTGGGGAAAACAAGTAATGCTGGGGCCATTACAACGTCTGATGGGCTGGGGGATGGAGGCAGCAGCACAGAGGAGGGTCCCCTGACTGAACCCCCAGCCTCCTCTGAGGGAGGGGAGCTTTCACAAAGAGGTACACTTGAGCTGGGTTTGGGTGTGAGAAGTTACTGTTTTTAAGAAGGGAGAAGAGGGCATTCTAGGCAAAGGGAAGCAAATCTGTGAGCTTCAGCTTGGATAGAGCAGGCAAGGAGTCACTGAAGGTGACAGTTAAGATTATTTAATTTCACCAGCACAGAAAGTTCTGAAACCAGAACGCATGTTGCATCCTTCGCAAACACGCACACTTAAATCCATCACCACCCACTGTCCGTGGCAGGATGATTGAAAGAAGGGCCTGACCTCTGAGAAAGAATGTTCTCTTTTCTCCAATACATAATGAGTTTTTTAACCTTCTGTTGTTCCACAAGTTGTGTGTGTAAGACAAAAAGAAATAAGTGAAAAAGGAAACAGTAAATAAAATTCATCCCTATGGCTTCCACAAAGGCAGAGCCCTTGTAATGTTTTGATGTAGTTTCAGATTTTTTCTTTTGTTCAGCATATATATTTAAAAAAAACTAGAATTGTAAACAGAAAATTATTTTCTCTTAATGCAAAAGTCTACAGTTTGGATGGTTTCCAAGCCTCCTTACCCACAGCTGTCCTCTCCTACTTATGATATTAGTGTCAGGAAAGGGTTAAAGGACCCACTGGCAGGGGAAGGAGACTGATCATCTAAGGGGACTGCTGGCAACAGAAGGGGTGATGTGCTTAACCATTCACACCAGGATGCACTACACCCATGTCTGTCCACTCAGCTCTCCACCATGGCAGATGGAATACCACCTTGGCAAAGATCTAGTAACTTCTTGACACTTAAAACCCTTAACGTGACATCCTGGGGGTGGGGGGCGGTCTCTGGGAAAAGAGAGAATTATGTAGTGAGTCTAGACATTTGCAAAACTGCATAAATGCCTCAATCTCAGACCCTACCTACAGCCGCCCTCTCAGCTAATGGATTGCTTATGCCATATCTTTAGCGTTGGCATCTCCATCGTTTACCTGGTCTTCCAGGTGCAGTCTCACTTCTTTATTTCTCAGCTGCCAGGTGACCACATTCCTCTGTCCAGGCCTCAGTATTCCCTTGCATTTGGTGGGCCATTTCCTGATGACCCCACCATACCTGCTGGCCTGGATCCTCAACAAGCAGGTATCACACCAGCATCACTAGGGGACGAGCTCAACCAGGGATTCTGGTCTCCGTTTAGGAAGGTGAATGTACTCCCTCCTGCATTACTTTTCTGTTGCTGTATAACAACCTGTCACAAACTTAGAACCTTAAAACACCTGTTTATTATCTATAGCATCTCTGGATCAGGAGCCCAGACACAGCTTAGCAAGATGCTATGCTTGGGGTCTTGACCAGGTGGCAATTTAGGTGTTGGTTGGGGCTGTGTCTCATCAGAGGCTCAACGGGGAAAGATCCACTCTAGTCTCCCTCAGGTTGTTAGTAGAATTCACCTCCTTGCAGCTGTAGGACTGAGGTCCCTTTTTCTTGCTGGCAGCTGGTTACAGACTGCTCTCAGCCCCTTTGGAAAGGGCCACATGGAAGCCCCTCTCACAGAATGGCAGCTTCCTTCTTCAAAGCCATCAAGGGGAGTTTCTCTATGCAGCTACTAGTAGTACACACACACACACACACACACACACACACACACACACGTCAATCCTTATTATTTGTGGGTTCTATATTCGTGAATTAACCTACTTGCTAAAATTTATTTGTAACTCCCAATCAATACCTGATGCGCTTTTGGTGTCATTTGTGCAAAAATGCACATAGCAGGAAAAATTTGAGTTGCCTGACACACATTCCCAGCTGAGGTCAAACAAGGCAATGCTCTGCCTTCTTGTTTCAGCTCTCCTACAGAGACGACCAGAGATGACCAGGGGATGGAGACACTCACTGCAGTGCAGAAAGCTCCAGCTTTGAGGTCAGTTGGCTAGGGTTTAAATTCCAACCTGGCACCTGTTAGTGGGGTGGCCTCAAGCAAGTCACTTAACACTTCTGAACCCCATTTTCTCTTTTGTAAAATAGAGAAAATCATCCACCAGGATGGATTGTTTTTCAGATTTAAGATTATAATCTATGTGAGACAAATATATACATATATATTCATATTCACTGGGAGCACTGCATTAGTGAATACTGAATCTTTGTCCCATTGTTCATAGGGGGAATATGTACATATACATATAAATGTATATATTATGTATGTATGTGCATATATATCTATAAAGTATGGCAACTTTATACAACATAACTATTGTAAACAATAAGAATCAAATGTGGGGCCGCCCGGTGGCACAGCGGTTTAGTCCGCGCTTGGCAGCCCGGGGTTCGCGAGTTCGGATCCCTGGCGCCCGCCGACGCACTGCCTGTCAGCCATGCCGTGGTGGCGTCCCATATAAAGTGGAGGAAGATGGGCACGGATGTTAGCCCAGGGCCAGTCTTCCTCAGCAAAAAGGGGAGGATTGGCAACAGATGTTAGCTCAGGGCTGGTCTTCCCCACAAAAAAACAAAACAAAACAAAACAAAAAGAATCAAATGTATATACACACATATGTATATATACACATACACATATATATTATTAGATATTATCTATAAGTATATATTATATAATAGTGTTATAAGTATATATACTACTTATAAGTATATATATACTATTATATGTATAATAGTGTATAAGTATTATATATATTTATGACATATATGTATAAGCACATAAGTATATATAATGAGATACATATATATAAATGTAATCAAAGGAATGAGATCTCATTCTATTAGCTTTGCCATAATCAATTAGTTAGGATCAAGTCACAGATCTACCAAAACTCAAGGTGAGGGGATTAACCAAGGTATGAATTATTGCAGTAATCTTAGAGTCTTTCCCTCACACCTCCTATCCACCCGAAGTCTTTCCACACCTGCACAGTGCCTGCCTTGGAAAGCACACCATCAGTGGTGGCTGAATTTATAGGAAATTCTGTCCAATGCCAGTGCGTCCAGTAAGGAACACCCAGACCCCAGCCCTGAAACTTCAGTCCTAGGAGACCCCAGCAGGTCAGAGCACCTATTATAAGTGCCTCCCCGAGTGAACCCAGCCTGGGAGGCCAATGTGTTTTAATACCCACACAAACATGTGACACTCTTGTTGAAGAAAATGTCTGATGATACAATTGTCCCATCCCACTAGTTACAAAGAACTTGACTTAACAAGGTCATTGGAGAGTATCACATAACATTCTGCCATCTACTGTTTACCTGTCAAATTTACGTGATTTCCTCTTTCTAGAGAAAAATTAATGTTCCTACGATCACAGTCAGCTTGGTTAGCCTCAGACTTTGGGAGAACCATTCCAACTGTGCATGTCTCATAGGAGAGAACTGGTCTACCAGCTGCACGGCCCAGTCCAGCACCCCTGATGCGTCTCCCAGCAACACAGACCATAAAGGGACTACCAGCTCGCCAGAGCCCACGTGCTGCAGGCAGTGCTTCTGCTTCATAACTTACACCCCAATCTTCTTTCATCACTCAGGGTTCTCTCGTTGCAGGAACAGAAACTAACTACAGAGATCATGCAAAACAGATGATTTATTAGAGGGATATTAGGAAGCTCAGAGAACTGAAGGAAAAGCTTAAAAGCCAGCTCTGGGAATCCAGGTAGTTGGTACTATTGGATAGCTTCCTCTGAGAGCTGTATAAATAAGGATAAATAAGCTCATCCTATTTTCCGTCTTTGTGTCACTCCACTCAAGACTTGATTCTAGGAGAAAGAGTGTGATTGACCTGTATTGGGTCACTTGCCCCCTTCTTTGGAAGTATGGGGCTACTTTACAGTGTCCTATAAAACTGACACGTACTGGGAATGACTGGTTCCTCAAAGCAAAATCAGGATGTCACTGCCATAAGGGAAATGAATCCCAGGCATGCAAAAACAGTAGAAGTATACTAGGTACCCCACTAGGAAACTTCAGCCTAGACATTGTCAGGGTCTGCTGTCAATTCAAGGGAACGTGACCCCTTAGGGAAAGAGATGACTTCCTAAAAATCAGTTTTCTTTATCCGTCCATTCATTTAAAACACATTTATTGAATGCCAGTTTTGTGCGAGGACTTCTGCTAAGCTTCTGGGATGCAAAGGGAAGTAAAATCAAATAATTGCCACAAAATTATTCAAAGTCTAATGGGAGAGGTTAAAAAAAAAGCAAATCAGTAATGAGAGTAGTGATAGTTGTATTTACTGAGTGCCTTCCCCGATTTGGGCACTGTGCCAAGGGGGTTTTATTTACTATATTATCCAATTTTCACAACATTTTGTGGTAGGTACTGACCTACCAACCATAGTGTTTAGAGAGCTATACAGATTTGCCTGAGCCCCAAGAGACGGGCAGACAGTGCCCCAAGCCCTTCTTAAGGACATCACTGGCTGGTGGGAGTTCTACACTGAGGAGTGTCCCTTTGGTGAGAGAATTCCCTCTCTAATATAAAAGAATTTGATTGGCATTGATGATGCTGTGATAACAAAAGTGCATTTGGGTGGAGTTAATGTATGGCTGTGCTCAACATGTGCCTTATAATTGGTTAAATAGATGAGACCATTAAGTGAAAAATAAGACTCTTTTTCAGGGGAAATAATCCAACCAGAGTGTCTTAACTGGGCTGACTCACTGACCTCTTAGGCCATGCTCCTCCTTCCTTACTACTGTCCCTCTCTCCATTAGCTTCATCAAGCACACGGAGGTCTTTTCCTCTGCAAAGCTTTTGCAACCACTGCCCCTCAGCCGGGAACAATCTCCCCCTGGCTCTCTGCAGGGCTGTGCTTCTCGTGCTCTCAGTGGCAACTCTGGGGAGAAGCCTCTCTTGACCATCCCACCCCATCGTTCCCACATCATTCAGCTTATTTCCTTCCTTGTGGTTCTCACAATATACAATTAATTTATTGATTGATTTTTCCTTCAGTCTTCTTGGTCTGTATCCCCCCACTAAAGCTATCGCTGCAAGATGAAACAGACCTTATCACTGTTGTTCTCTACTGTATATCCTGTTCTGGAAAAGTCCCTGGGACATAACAGTTCAAATATATATATTTGATGTAAGAATGAGTGAATGAATGAGTGTGACCATAACACAGAAATTCCACAAGAAATCTTTGTCCTGATAGGTCTCTGGTCTTTGCAGAGGATAAAGAGAAATATTCTAAGGCCCCAAGAAGACTTTGCTGATGTGCCAAAGAAGACCTCCTATTCAGCGCAGGGCAATATTTCCTATATGCCAGACAATCTTTAAGATTCCGCCCGGTGGCGCAGCGGTTTAGTCAGCGCTTGGCAGCCCGGGATTTGCGAGTTCGGATCCCGGGCCCCCGCCGACGCACTGCCTGTCAGCCATGCCGTGGTGGCGTCCCATATAAAATAGAGGAAGATGGGCACGGATGTTAGCCCAGGGCCAGTCCCCCTCAGCAAAAAGGGGAGGATTGGCAACAGATGTTAGCTCAGGGCTGGTCTTCCCCACAAAAAAAAAAAAAAAAAAAAGATTCCACAGAAATTTGAGCAGGTAACTAATACCATCTTCCCCTTTCCATATCCCCATCTCCAAATTCACCACTATTACAATCACAATTGCCATTTGCCAACTGCCTCCTGTATAGCAGGCACTATACAATGCTCTGAATATATTTCATTTAACTATTTGTAACATCCCTATAAGGTAGATATTATGATACTCCCATTACCAGTAGGTAACTGGTAAGTGATTCGCTCAAAGCATTACAACTAAAACTGTTGGAGCTGAGATGAGCAATAGTAATGAGTACTGTCATTAACACTACCTGGAATGGCTGCCTTCCCCACAATTCCAGTTCTCTGGGCAACGCTGATACACAGAGTGGGGCCCCCAGGTGCCATGTTTGTATTACATAACCAAGCCTTCCAGACCTTAGATTACTGATTCAAAGTTGGGTATTTGATCTAAGATGGTCCAAACAAAATCCTGTCTTTGAGTTTTTTGAGTGGTTATCAGGGGAAGAAATGGGGTCCATCTTGGTAGGTGGAACAATAAGGTTTGACGCTCTGGAGTGGGCAGCCACATTCCCATAGCTGATCTGTGAAAAGAGATATTGAAACTCATAATACCAAGAGAAGAAGAGATGAGAGACAGAAAAAGAGGATCCTGGTAATTGTTAAGTCTCTAGTTCTAGTTTTCTTTGAGACCCAGATGTTTCATTCCACTTCCTTGGGTTACTTGGAATGTCCTAACATTTCTCTAATAAATTCTCCATTTTGCCTGAGTGATCTTTAAGTTAGTCTTTACCATTTTGTAGCCCAACATGTCTCATTAGTTATATCTGAGGCACTGGGTAAGTAATGAATTTCTCCTTAGTGTAACCCATGGAGACCAGTTCAGGCCACTAATCACCCAGTTTGTGTATGGACCAATCCAACCACAATATCTCAGAGCTGGAGAGAAAAGGGTATCCTTGGGCATTTTGGACGTGCAGGAACTGCCTCTTTGTATTCATACAATCACACACAGGGAATATACGTTTTAAGAGGCCAAAATGTATTCAAGAATTCTGCCCAGCAAAGCAAGAGCAACCAACTTTGCACCAAATATAAATTATCCCTTGCTATGGAAAATGAGTAGCCTTTAAATCAAAATGGCCCTCATTGATATGAAATTCTTGCTGCAACTCGAAAAGCTCTTTTTCCCTTAAGTATTCATTCCTGACAAACAAAATAAATTGTCATGCCAAACACATACAAAGATTGCAGAGATGCACCTCCATTAAATTCTACTTAGCAGCAAAGCGACTCAGGTGTTATCTAAATTTAGCCTTCTGAGCTCCCTTTCTTTCATACCTAAACACCATTTCTTGCAGCTTTTGCTTAGACTTACAAGAGTTTAATAAATAGAAATACTTTTCACAATGCATTAAGATTAGGTCAGCTGGAGAGTTTGACCTGGTTGGATCAAATTTTGTATTGATTTCTCAAAGTATATTTTTTACTAAAAGTTGGACCCTTGCAGAGAAAGAGAAGAAAATGCTTCAACTGTGAGTTTAGGTAAAAAACAAAACCAGTATACATCCTGCCCATTTTCTTAAATGTTTAGAGCAGAGACAGCATTGTCTCTGGAGCTGGTGGAGGCAGATGTCGACCACAATCCAATGTAATTTTTTTTAACATAAAACGCTCACTCAACATTGAGACCGTAGATACTAGATATTTTAGATTCTGACAGCAGAGCCGTGGGTGGGGATCAGGGTGACTGACTATTCCAGTTTGCCTGTGACTGAGGGGGTTCCCAGATATGGAACTTTCAGTGCTAAAGCTGAGACAGTACCAGGCAAACTGGGATAGTTGGTCACCCCAGAGGGATGCTGATGTGAGAGTGACCCTACAATGACTTTCTCTAGCATGTCACCCAGAGAAGCCAATGCCTTAGGTGTAAACTTTAGGATAACTTTTATGTTGGTTCCACTCACCTAATCTGTGTAATGGTACCAAAGCACCTGAACCTAGCTTTCGAAATAGCTCTTTATCTTTGCTGCCTCATTCAGTACTCATAATAGTCTTAAGAGGTCAATATCAGTAACCCATCCTACGGATGAGAGGAAGAAGTTAAATGATTGGCCCAAGGTCATACAGCCAATAATTGGTGACAAGGGAGTTGTAGGCAGCCTATTCTACATACATCTACCTCCCTTAGTCCACACTCCACCATGCTGAATCACTTTGAGTTTCATGAAGGCACCATAGTCTCTAGTCTTGGGCTTTGCACATGTTGTTTAACTCCTACTAAACATACATCACACTCAACCTTAATTGCCTCTCTGTCCTACTGTACCAGGAGCACTTTGAGAATACGATTCTTTCTTTGTGCCATTTTTCGTAAGCAACTATCTCAAGGTCTACCAAATGGTTAGAAGTCAATAAATATCAGTTGAATTAATATACGAATAAATATCCAACACCAACACTATCCCAGAAAATAACTTCAAAATACTGCTCCAAGTGTCAAATAAGGTGGGGATGTCACTGGTTCCAAGGAAAAGAGAGAATGGAAAAGCACCGGGATGATAAAGTGTTCTCTTGGAAGCCTCATGCATCCTCAGTTCAATCCACCTCCCTGGTTCACATCCCACTCATGACACCAGTGAAAATCACAAAGGCAGCAGCCTGACCCATGCTGCCCTGCAGTCTGAAATCCAATACTGGCTTCATTAACCCCTCATTTTCATGTTTGTGATTGAAGTCACAACCACATCGTGCCTAGACTAAATGCCGAGCAAGTGTTTAGGTGCCAAAAATAATAGCGGTTGGAATTTCTGACAATAGGAACTAAAATCTTTGTTGTCATCTCATCAAAAGAAACAAGCCTCTGCTTTTTCTTTCTTGGCCAAATTTTGGGAGTCAGATGTCCATCCCAGGATGACTATGAACCAGTGGCAGAAGAAAAAGCATATAGAGAAGTCCAGGGAGTTTATCAAACAGCAACTGGGACCTTACCTTCAATTGACACATACATTTTACTCCCTGTTGTCACAGATATTATTTTCATTAGAAGCAATGAATCTTCTTATGTTGATGTGCCAAGTCGTTGAAATGGGGTGATCTTGGCAAATCCAAATATAGAGAAAAGTCAACTTATATGGCCCCCGGGGTGGGGGGGAATAGGTCAAATACTAAGACCAAATTCCTTAGTGAATAATCAGAAGTCAAAAAAGGAGACCCATTGTTGAGCAGAAATACCTCAATAGCTTCCTGAATAGACGAATCTGGAATCACTCCCTGGAGGTGCAGAATACAGCCCATCATGGCAGACCCCAGGTTTGGCTGTGGCTGAACCCCGCCTTCCTGCTTCCAGGAAGCCTTCCTTTTATTCTCCTTTGAGAACTTTAAAAAGTAATAAGGAGAACCAAAAACAATGAAGAAAACACTCATATTCCTACTACCGCAAAGTATATTTACATTTTGTCATAATTATTTCCAGTCTTGAAAACAAATAGAACATTCAAGATAATGCTAATACCATGGTGCCCAGTCCCATTCCCCCCATCCAAAGCCGCCTCCCCAGACAGCCATTGACAAGAGCTCCATATGTATCCTCCTGCTGATATGTTTCCATATCCAGTGTTGCTTTGTATGTAGAGTCAAAAACTCACACAAGTACCTTCTTCCTCTTGCTTTCTTCACCCAACTTTGTGTTGGAGCCTCTCCATATTGATACAAGGAATCAAAGTGCAACATCACATTAAAAAAAAAGAACTACCTGTATTCCTAACTGATGCATTATAGTCTGTCACATAAATACAACACATTGTCCTTATTTATGCCTCCATTGATGGGCTTTTTATTTACAAAGGTCGGCCATTACAAACACTGCTGCAGTGAACATCCTTGTACACATCTCTTTGCACACATGTAAAAGAGTTCATCCAAGGCACATGATTAAAGGTGGAATTGCTATGTCCTAGGAATGTGCATTTTCAAATTTGTAGATTCTGCCAATTTGTTGCTCAAAGACGCCATGCCAATCTACGGTCCCACCAGCCCTTGAGGAAGACCCTATCCCCTCACCCCCCTAGGGATATCTTTAAATATAAGCTGAGATGGCCTCAGATTGGGCCAAGAGCTTGATCTTTCGCAAAAGAGAATGGATTAACTTACATGGAAAAAAAAAACCTGAAGTTCAATTTAATTCTCTTTAATCACCAGTTGCATCATTTTAAAAGCTAATAATGTATCTGCATTCTCCCGCCTCGTGATAACTTAATGAATTAGCCACTTGCCCATCAGAAAATAACCCCTTGGGATAATATGTCAAAATCGAGTGAGGCATTCAAGCTTGTACTGGGTTGATGGATTTAAGGCAAGACTTTAGGCAATAATAACGTTGTTTGGAAGATGAATCTACTCATAAAAGCCCCTCCATGACAAATGACTTACTTGAAGGCTAACTATTTATGAGGTCCAGGTGGGAGAGGCATAAACTTAATTAAAGTTTGAAAACATAATAGAACCAAAGGCAGTGCATCAATTTCTGGGTGTCCAATCAAAGAGCCAGTGATGTCCCTAATAGGTTGGCGATATCTGCCTCTTGGAGCTGTAATATATAGTTATCCAACTTAGATGATTCCAATTGCTGCTGATCCTGCTGCAGCCACACGACCCCCCACACATACTTCTTTTCTCTTCTCTCCATGTCTGCTTATGAGACCACTTCATCTCAGCTGGGGAGAGAACGACCACTGCTTCTATCACACGCACTTTATGCTGGATCCTAATAAAACCAAGCATAGGCTGGCTGCCCACCTCCATTCTTTAATGATTTGATCTGTCTGCATCTGAGAAATGACATAAATTGTCACTGCCCCACATTCTGAGGCTCCCTGATGCATGGAACTCAAGAGCATCATCACATACAAATATTTTAAAGACTCATTTGAATCACAACCCAGGGAGCCAAATACTCCTGAGCAACCTTAAAACTCAAATAAATACAAACAACTCAGGACAGGATCCAGATACACCAGCCAAGCATTCATTTTGATACACTTCATTATAGTGTGAGGTGATGTATCTGAAATATAATTTGATAGCTTCAATGGCTCCCTGCTCAGGAAGAAGCTGATTGAAAAGGCTGAATCATTCCCAACTTTGTGTCCTATTTAAAGCACAACTAGAAGTCATTTTACTAAGCAGTGGGGTCATTTTTGTAAACAGGTATCCATCCTTGGAAGGCTTGGGAGAACCAAGAGAAATTAACACGTTTGCATGAGGCTGGTCCTGGAAGACGAAGACACACACACACACACACACACATGGCACGCACAACAGTCAGTGGCTATAAAAGGGAGGAGAATTGTTGCCATGTGGGAGGTATAGACCACTGTGGTGTCATCCATCTGTTCCAGCTAGGTCAAGTCTGGTAAGGCAGAAGGTTGTACCCCATGACCTTTGAACTTCACAGCCAATGGAAAGCAGTGGTTCTCAACCCAGGATGCTTTAAAGATGTCTATGCCCAGGCTTCACCCCAGAGCGACTGAGCCAGAATCTCTAGGAAGGGACCTCAAGTATTTTTCAAGAGCTCCCCAAGTGATTCAACTTCACATTCAAGGTTGAGAAACTCAGGTTTAAAGAACCTGACCCTTCAGTAATATTTTCTAGACTTTAGCAAAATCAAAACCACCATTGCCTTGCCTCTTCTTCCAACAAAACGGTGGCTGTTAACATTGCGGTTGCAACCACAAATTTTACTTTCTCCATCTCATATTATTCAAATCTCTCTTGAAAGAGAAAAATAATAGGCAACTTTTAGTAAGAGCTTATTTGTTATATGCCAGGCCTGGTGCTAAGCAATTACCACGCTTAATCTCAGCAAATCCTTACGACAACCCTAAAAGATGGGCACTCTTCGTCTTCCCATTTTATAAATGAATGAGTAGAGTCCCAAAGAGGTGAAATAACTTGTCCACAGGCATGACTTAAGCAAGAAGAAGCAGAGACAGGACTCACACTCGCCTCTGAGTGGTGAGGCTCTGCTTTTCACCAGCCAGTTTACTGCAGCCAGGCTTTGAAATGTGACGTTCTCACATTTAAAGAAAGAGCAGCAATATTTTTCACATATCTGGTTGTCAGTTCTGGTGAGGAAAATTCAAGGACCTCTCAAACCCTTCCATCAGCTCGAGGCACGGCTGCCATGGATTCAGACACCTCTCCTTCAATGTGGTGTTGTCAGACAACCTTGGATAAAAACTTGAGCTCTTCCTGTTCCCAGCTGCAAGACTTTGGGCCAATCATTTATCTATTATAAAACTCAGTGGCATGATCTGTAAAATGGGGATAATACCTACCTCCCAGGGTGATCAGGATTAAAAGTGGTTACATTTATTAAAGCTCCCCACACAAATGTGGGATTAACAAAGGACAATCTCTTCCACCACAAGCACGTGTCAGAGGGACCTAGACTGTGATTGTTAAATCATATCATTCTTATCTCTAGCACCACCTGATATTTATAGTCTTTTTTCAAGGTACTTTCCCACTGATTGTCTCCTTTTAACCAGTTTATATCGAATACTAGTTGTGACAGCCACGTGATGTTGTTTTTTTATTCTCAGACCCCCAAAGGGGATCAATGGTGCCCCATGATGGTAAGGTTTTTAATGGATGCAAATTTGCAAGGCATGATCCATTTATTAATCCCTCATTGGAGTAAACTGTAACAAAGCCAGCAGGAGCAATCATTAATTTACATTAATAGCTTTCAGTGTCGTATACCCCAGTGCCTGACATGAAACAGTAATCTGAAACCAAACTATGACTGTGTCCTCCATGAGTTAATGTATTGCAGCCCTCTAGACCCAGTGCTCATGCATTTCAACAAGGGGAGATGTGTTGATGCATCCCAGTGCACACAGAAAAATATTCAAACTCCTTACCATGGCCTTCAAGTTTCTATCTCCTCCACAGTCATCTCAGATCGCTCATACTAACCCTTTTTCAGCCAGGTTAGCCTTCCAGTATATTCCTCAGGACCTTTAAACATCATGACAGCACTACTGGAATATCCCCACCACCACCCTGGCTCTTTGCATGACTGGATCTTTCTAGTCCTACAGGTCTCAGATCAAATCTTACCTTGTCAGAAAAGTCTTTCCTGACCACCTCATCTAAGAGGTCCTCCCTAGAAACCCATCAGCACCTTACCTATTTATTTCCTGCATAGCACTTATAACATTTCAAGTTTGTCTTGTTTATAGTTGTTAACTTTATAGTCTGACTCCCCCACAAATGTGAGCCCTGGAGGGCAGGGACCTTGTATGTCTTGTTCATTACTCTTCTCTAGCATTTAGAACCACACCAGGGACGTAGCAGGTCTCAGTAAAGGTTTATTGAATGTGAGAAAGAATGGTGAACCAGTCTAACAGAAGCATCTTCTCTCAAAGTCCAAAAATGCCTTTCACAAGAGCCCAGTACTTTTGATGGTCCCTAAAGGTTGGCATTCTTCAAGGTTATGTCCCTAGACATTTTTTCTTCCTTTTCAAAACATTCTCTCTCATTCATTCCTACAACTCCAACCACCTCTACTCATGATTGTCAATTCCATACCTCCAACAGGGCTGTCTGCTGAGACATAATAGAAGTGTGTTTGCAAGGGAACCAAAATCTATAGCTTGACTCAATAAGAAAGTCATTAAAAGGGAAGGGCAATTCCAAGTATACAGTGGAGTCCTTCACTCAGATTTGTGGCTAGCTTAGCCCTCCGTGGTTCCATGTCTGGGTTCTAGGAAAAAGAGAAGGAGCTCTGAAATTAAATGAGAAGAGAAGATTCACTAGGATATTGGGCTATAACGGTCTTCACTGCAAAATGAAGTTTGTTAATTTTTCTTTTTTTCAGATGGAGCATCTTTATTCTTCCATCAAGCAAAACACGTAGACCTCCAGCAGGCTAAGGCCCTATTTTCATAAGACCCCTACCCAAGCAATGAAAAGTTTCTTGCTGATGTCTTGTATCCATACCCCCCATCCAAAGCTTATGCCCTGTACACCTGCCTTTGTTCCTAGCCAGTCTCATAAAGTCCCTTTTCTTTTTTCAAGTCTTTGTTGATCACCTCCTCTTTATTAAATAAATCAGCTTCTTACTCTAATTTCCCCTTCAGTTTTTGTCTCTCACTCAATAAACATATGGGAGAGATATTTCCTTCTTCCTCCTTTTCTTAAAACAACAAATGGTTTCTAGGTGAAAGATTATAGTAAGATCTAGCATTGATTGAACACCTACTATACACCAGGCACTGCACTGTACACTTTGCTGTCATTGTGAAATGTACTCCCTATAATCCTCACTACAACATACTTGATGGAAGTACAACTAAAACAGATATTCAGAGGGGGGATTAGCTTGCCCAGTGTCACACAGGGAGTCTATGGTGAAGTCCAAATCTCCAATTTGGAATGATCTGCTGCCAAAACCCATTATCTTAACCACCATACTAAAAAGTTCATTACCAGGTATTAACTGGGTAGAAGACTTCACGAAACAGAATACTATTTGGGACGTATGAGCATGACTTCACTGTGTTGTTTAATGCCTACCTGGGAAAGCGTATGAAGCCCAGGCTGACAGGCAACTGCTGGCTGGATTGAATGGAGATGTACACTCATAGAAAATATCACAGCACTTCCATAGCCTTGCCCTTTCCAGGGTACACTGCCTGGCTCCTGTTTACCAATTAGCTGAACGGCTCTGTACTGCAACAAGGCATAAATGGAATAATGAATTGAGATGCAGCTTTCATAAAAGTGATTAACTGCTAAATTCCAGTTCAGCTAACAGTTCAATTATGCCATTTTGCATCTCAGCCTTCCATCCAATTCTGCATTCACAGAGCCCCAATCACCGAGGCACCTACATCCTTCACATTACCATTAATTAAGCCATCGCTCTTTCCCAGGAATCTGTCCACCCTTACTCGTGAGCTGGGTTTGCAAATAAGGACGGGAAGACAGAGTTTTAAGAAGCAGATATAATCATGCTAGATCAGGGGGCTGACCCAAAGTGGATTTTAATGACCACCACCCTGCACATATTGCCACCACCTTCATCTGAGAACAGAAATGTAGACAAACTCCATGCAGCATTTGTCCAAAGAAAATGGGCAGTAGGAAGTACTAGAGGAAGAGCAGAGACCTCAGCCAAGGTTTTCAGCTGTCTATGGTGGCTGCTAACAGGTTCCTGGGGAGGGATTCAAGCCCTCAGAAGGAAGCAATGGTTAACCAGGTAACCCATTCAGGACTGTGGACAAGACTCCCTATTTGAGCTTATTGGACTATTGAGCACTATTTGACTTAAAATGTCAAGAAGAGAATCACAAATCCCTCATCGCCACCATGTCCCCAACACACACTTAGACCTGTTTACCTCCTGCATTGATCAGAGTTCTTGGTTACAAATGATAGCAATAGGCAGGGATTTGTTTAATCAGTAAAGGAGTTCTTAGGAAGGATATTGGATTGCTCACCAAACTGCCATGAAGGCTGAAGAATAAGACCAGCCACCACAGGATGACACCACAGAACAGTTGGATTCAAACCACATTGCCCCCTTCAGAGGACACTGACTGGCTGGTACTGTCATAAGAACAGTTTCTAAGCTCTCCCTCCAGAGCCAATGTCCCAGGAGGAAGCATCAGATTGGCCCTCACTCAGATGCCCACACCAAGCTGCCAGGAGAGGGGTGGAATGAGTATCTGGTGTTTTTAGCTTCCTCACTCCTATCAACACCCACACAACAATGATTCCCTAAACGCAGGAAGGGAGTTCAGATGCTGAGCAGCCAAAATGTACACACATATACACATCCACCATGCATGCCCCTCCTATTGCTCATTTCAGCAAATGGTTCTGAGGATAAAGACAAAGGTTCCTGAAGACTTTGGTCTTGAAGACCCCCTTCCTCACTTGCTGCATCTCTCACTTTATTCCCCTCACATCTATGATGCATCTTCACAAGTCCTCCATACATTCCTCCAGAACACAGTGTTTTCTTCACCTCCAGGCCTTTGCACAAGTAATTTCCTCCATCTGGAATGCTCTTCCCCTAGTTAACTCACCCTCTGAATTACAGAAACCCCTGCTCCAGACTCGACCGAGAGCCCCTGTTACAAGTTCTCTTTGCACCACATAGTCATTCTGTGAAGGCAGGGACTATACCTGCATGGTTCTCTGCTGTATCCACAGCAGCTAATATAGTGCCTGGCTAATAGTAGATGCTCAATATGTATGTGTTTGATAAACTTCTCTCAGCCCTGACTTCAAGTAAAAATAACATGGGGGAGGCAGATGAGTCGTAGGTAAAATCTGTGCATCACCCCTTAGTCCATTTATCCACATGCCATCTTTTCCCTGAACTCAGCGTCCATTGCTGAGGTGTCCATTGCAAACACGGACACTTGGAAAGTCAGTTTTTCCCCAAAATTTCTTTGGCTGCCTCTTACTAGCCCTTACTGCTCAAAAAACAAAACTCAGTTTTACTAAAACACGAATGTGGACTTCATGCCAGAACCTTGGCTTCCTGTGTGAGAATATTCTGTATGCAACTATCTTCTCTGTGGTGTAGCTCATTCAACAGCCTAAAGGACAGGGAAGCTCCAAATAGTTGGTGTTATTTATCCCAGAGAAGCCACTGTAGTGGGCAAAATGAGAGACTTGAGTTCAACTTCTGGCTCCTCCCCTACTAGCCATTTGACCCGCCCTCAACAATGACTGAGTTGGTATTTCCTGCTAGGCTGGCAGGATGGGGAACTGAAATTAGGATTAAGCAGATTTTTCGAAAGAAAAAAAAAATAGCGATATTTATTTTATCCCTGTTTGTGAACTGAGATCCAATCCTGCTACCTCAGTTTTGTCATTCAATGTATAAGTTTAAAAATAATAGATTCTGGGGCCGGCCCAGTGGCATAGTGGTTAAGTTTGCAAGCTCCAATTCGGCAGCCCAGGATTTGCGGGTTTGGATCCTGGGCACAGACCTACACAGCGCTCATCAAGCCATGCTGTGCCAGGCATCCCACATATAAAATAAAGGGAGATGGGCACAGCTGTTAGCTCAGGGCCAATCTTCCTCAAGAAAAAGAGGAGGATTGGCAACAGATGTTAGCTCAGGGCTAATCTTCCTCACCAAAAAAATTAAAATAATAGATTCCACACATAAGTGAGATCATATGGTATTTGTCTTCCTCTCTTTATTTCACTTAGCATAATGCCCTCAAGTTCATCCATGTTGTCAGAAATTGCAAGATTTCCTTCTTTTTATGGCTGAATAATATTCCACTGTGTATATGTGTGTGTATATTACATTTCTTAATCCATTCATCTGTTGATGGACACTTTAGATCTACTGTGGTGATCATTTTGCAATATATATGAATATCGACTTATTATCTTGTACACATAAAACTAATATAATTTTACATGTAAAATATACCGCAACTAAAAGAAACAGTTGCTAACATTTATTGACTATCACTGTGTGGCCAGGCACTGTTCTAGGCACTTTCAGGAACAACCTCACTCGATCATCACAACAACACTGTGAGTTGATATTATTGTTATCTGCATGTTACACATTAGAAAACTGAATCTCAGAGTGGTTGAGTGGCTTGCTCAAGGTCAAGCTCAGGATGTCTATTTCCAGAGTCCCCTTAACTCTTAACAACTCCCTAAATTATATGTGCAATATGCATAATGTATGGTGACAGGTACACAACAATTGTTCAACAGACATAATTTTAATAAATAAGAGATGGATGGATGGATGGATGGGTGGGTGGATAGGTGGATGGGTGGATAGATGGACGGGTAGATAGATGAGTGGGTGGGTAGAAGGGTGTGATGCCTTTATCCTTTAAATGATCCCCATTGTGGTCTGCTTTGTACACAAGGTTTAGCCCATGGAGCCCTCATGTGCAGAAGATGATGATCCCAGAGACAGGGGTTTGTCTCCTAAAACCACATCCCACAGGAGCTCTATATCCCCTTCTTTACTTCCAAGCAATGTCTGCAACTTCCAGGAGGTACTAGAGGAGAAGCAGAGAGGGGCCAGAGCATTTCCACACACACCATCCCCAAGGAGAGAGGACAGCTGGAACAGATGTCACTAATCATTCGTCTCTCCCTGACAGATGGGCCACAACACGGTCTTGGAAATCCATAGGCTGGGCCCAGCAGCCACTGGGCTGTGAGATGACACACGGATGCCACCCAAGAAGCCTCAGTGTTGAGGTTCCATTGCCATGTTTAAACATAAACAGCTTGTTTTTCCCGTGCCTTGTTTTCTGTGTTTCCATTATCTGGTAAAGTTGGGTCCAATTGAGAAGGAGGCAGCTGTGTTTGGGAAGCGATTGTCTTCTCCCCACTGGGCACGTGAGCTGAGTTCTCTATTGTCCACATCTGTGGCCGCCTGGCTGAAAACCCAAAGAGATGCTTCTCTCTTTTCCAGCACAAACTTTAGCCCAAAGCCCAGAAATGATTCCGTAGTAGCCTCTTACAAACGGGAGAACCTCCTGGGCTGTCCATCCCCCTCCTCCTTCCTTAGGACCCAAAGATGTGCTATTTTCAAATACCTTCCATGAGCCACAGCCCAGCACACATTATAGCTTTGAATCTGCACAACAGGTTTTCACCATCGGGATGGAGAAATGGCTTACCTGAAATGACAGGTTTATAAAAAGTCACCAAACAGGATCTGAATCCAAACATTTCTCCAAAGTTGATGTTTTTGCCACTATATTACATTCTGTGCATACTATCAGATGCCTCAGCTCTAAGCAAACAGAACCTGAGTACTTCTAGAAAGCCCTCCTTCTACCTTTGCTTTCTAAATCCCTTTGTTAAGACTTTTTGACATGTGATGGAAAAGCCCCAGGAAGAACTAGAATCGGGCGGAAGAGAAGTAGGAAGCAGAATCAAACAAAGCTGAGACTGAACCCTGGATCCATCACTCTCATCTTGTGCCTGGATATGGCACTACATGTCACTAAACCTTAGTTCTCTCATGTGCAAAATAGGCATGAGCTTTATATCCATTTGAGAGGAAAGTGGAGATTATGTGAGAGGAAGATTGTATTCATCCTTCAAGTCTTAGTGTAAATATCAGGTACTCAGAAACACATTCTCTAGCCCCTAAATCAGGTTAAATCCAGTTGCTTTTAAAGATTTTCACAATACCCTGTGCTCCTCCTCGGATAACTCTTATTATGCTTGTAATTCCTTCTTAAATACACGTCCCCCTTCTAGACTCTAAGAGCTATCATAACAGAATATATCTGCCTTGTCTTTTCCCGCTTAGAACAGCACTAGACACATAGTGGATAAGCAAGAAACAGTTATTGAATTGCAATGGATAATGTTTATAAAGCAACTTGCGCAGTGCCTGGCACACAGTAGGTCTTCACAAAGCATTAATTCTTTTTCCTCTTCCTCTGGACCTATTGAGACCCACGGGGTTTCCTCACCCTCCCCCCTTTTGTAACCAGCCTCGAGAAGAAGGGAAAAGCTGTAGGCTGAAGCAGACAATGCAGGCGAAATGCTAAAGGGGGCAGTGATAACGAGTCTTAGGCAACATTGAAAGAGGCTGCAAGCCCTAGACCGTGGCCAGGAATGATCACGATACATTTTGTAAAGTTTCTGGATGTAAGGTAGAAGAGCGAGCGCTGGAGACAGACGGTTGGCAGGTCAGCAGAGCAGGGAGCTAGACAGGAAGTGACGAAACGCAAGTCAAAGACGGGGAAAATTGCAGCTATGGCCTTCCACCCAAAGGGGAACACGAACTTCACCGAGTCGGAACAGGTGCCTCACGGACCCCTCTTCCATTTGACGGAACTAGTTCTGGCCTCGGTGACGGCAACGCCAATATTCGGGTGCCAAGGGGAGAACTCCTTGGGGCTGGGACATGGAAATTCACTGTGAACTGACCTTTGCTGGGAGCCAGGGAGAGGAGGGCACATGCAGGGGAGCACTTCTGGATCGAGTCTTCAGGACAGGTTTACTCAGGAGACGAAAACCTCGTGCACCTTCCCTTACTGATTCTCGACCTCAATACTGACCCTGTCGCCACTGGAACAGTTTCCTGCCTGACTTCTGAGTGCCAGGCACATGCTTCCTTCTAACCCTGTAACGTGAGCTGTTTCTCGTCGACGGACTCCGTCCTTGCCCCTTCTCTGTGACTCCTCCTTGAATAATGAGCTCTAAATATATTTTCTTGTTCTAAACCATTTTTTCTTTTCTAATGCTAAATTATAAGGCTTGTGTGTGTCAGCAGGAAAACGTGCCCTGCTTTTCCAAAGGATGCAGAGATGCCGCTAGACATTCTTCCAAACCTCTGGGAGGGGGCGGGAGCTTTTCCACGGACCTACCAGCCCTAGAGTGGAGGCTTGCCCATGGCCAGCACATCTCCCAGCAATTACTGGCCCGACCCCAAGCTCCCCAATTATTTCTGAAAAAGTTCATGTTGAAGAAGGACCTGCTATTAATTATTAAAAACAACAACCCAGAGACATACACATAAGGTGAAGGACCTCTCATCATGCCTCCTTTATTTCTCACATCCAGTCAGGACCATCAGGCTTCTTGTAAGTCACACAAATTACAGGTGAACCAACCACAGCTGAGTCTTCTCCTCTTGACATCATTACCTCCAGCTAACAGAGGTGACAGTTATGAAAAAAAAATCAGAGATGAATGATTCTGAGTCTCCCATTGCTGTGCTCTTTTCTGGGAAAATATGAGTTACTCTTTGAGCCCTATTTGATTGTTTTTTTTAATCAGGTGAAATATGTCTTGTAGGGAATATGGCGTACTTACCTTTTCCTACAAATTGGGTCCTTCCTAGGGTCTAGAGAGAAGTGAGTGTCCTTTAAGAAAGAAGTGTGCCCAAGGCCAGAATTAAGAGGTTCAGTATAACAGACATCGAGAACAGCATGTGCAAAGGCCCTGTGGCATATCCAGACATGGCAGGAAGCAGTTGAGTGAAGAGCAGACAGCACCAGGCATGAAGTCAGGAGCTCGCCTGCCATTTAGCATCTGCAGAAGCTTGGGCAGGTTTCTTGGTCTCTGCAACTGAGTTTCCTCATCATGTGGGCTGGAATCTGCCCAGACAGCCTCGAAAGGCCCTTCTAAGGCTCATATAAGGTAATGCAAGGACTTAAGTTACCAGCAATGGAATCCTTACCTCCCTATGGTTCCACCTGGTCCATTCTCTGCCCCTAGGTTAATATGAATACCCCAGAACAAATCAAGAAACATAAACCTCTAGCCAGAAACCTGAGAAATCCAGGTAGTAGCACCCCTTTTATTCCAAGCCTCAAAAATGCAAATCTCTTTGCCCATTTAACTGGGTTATCCACAGAACAGAGGACGGGCTTTTATTATTCATCACTTTGAGAGAAAACAGATTAAATGTGTGACTTTACCTGGAAAAAGGCTACGGCTCTGATTTAAATCTGAATATGCTGCCAGGCAGGTGGGTGGTATCATTTACTCCCCCCTACACACACACACTCTCACACTCCAACTTGTGCAGAGACGTTGAAAAAAACTTAAATAGTAATTTTAAATTATAAAAGGACAAGGGGCCTTATATTCACTGGATGGTCTCCTCTCTCTGGGCAGCTCTGCATTAGCAGAAGCATTGAGTCCTAAAAATAACAGGGTGAAGAGGCACCCCTCCCAAGGCTTTGCATTAGCACTTTTGATCACTTGCCCATCAAACTGTGCATTTCTGTATAGGAAACGAGGAACAGCTTGTCTCCACAGTCTATTATAATTACCACTAAATGCTCCAGAAACTTGGCAGTTTTGAATTTCATAACACCCATGACTGACATTCCTAATTAATACTATTGTTTTTCTCCTCTGGCTGAATTTCCTGAATGCCAACATGCATCGCATACACTAAAAACAGACATTAAAGAAAATAACATCCGTGTTAATCTCCAGCACAAATATATCAAATGCCTCAGCAAAGTGTATAGAAAAGAGCTGGGTGCCTATAAATAATGGAGCATCCCTGCCTGATCATCTTTATCCTCCTACGCTAATAAGATGATAATCTTTCTCCTCCTGTGTCCTTGCTCTTACATTTCAGAACAGCTTTTGGTGACGTGCACTCCCAGCTCTTTTCTTCTCTTGCTTTGCTTTTAAGTTGTGGATTGAAACTTTCAAAGAAAACCTTCTAGCTTAAGTTAGAAATAGCATCCACTGGGCTCTCTATAAATAGGGAATCCGCAGAAGAGAGCAAGATGGTCTAATTTGTGCTTTCTAATGGATGTTTCTCTGATTTGCGTGGGGCTGAGAGCACCCAGCTTTGCTGATGTCCTCATTTACTATGCGGAATGGTTGAGAGCAGGGATTTCGGCATCAGGGGCTCTGTGTTTTGAATCCTGCCTCTGCCATCCAGCAGCTGGACCATTTCCATAAGTTCTCTGAGCCTCAGTTTGCTCATCTGTAAAGTGGAGACAATAAGAGTACCTAACTCACAGGGCTGTTGTGAGAATCCAATGACAAAATAAATAACGTATTTAGCAGAGATTCTGATACATAGAAATTACTAATGAAACCTAGTTATTAGATTTACCATTAATACATACCCAAGTTTGGTTGACATGTCTAAGAAAAATACCAGGCACATAATAAGAATTTGATAAACTCATATGGTTGAACTGATAAGAAAAACATTCCTGTGAGATGCCCAGGACTTTAAGTTGTATTTCAATAAAAAAGAAAGGGATGTGTGTGAATCTAGGATCCACACTGTAATGAGTGACAGCCGCCTCTTCCGCAGATGCCCGGGCCTTGGACAGTTTCAAACCATAGGAACTGGCAAATGAAAATTAGGCCTTACAGCTTGAAATATGTAGGCATATGTAATTCCATATTTTCCATATCTCACCCCATAATCACTAGTCTAGTTGGTGTTGGTTTTGATCTTGGTGAGTTCCCTATGGACATGGGCTATAGGATGACTTTGCCCACTCAGCATTCCTATCTTGCTTCCTCTAGTTTTTCTTTTTAATTCAAAATCAATTCATATTTATTTTTTATTGTGGTAAAACACACATAACATAAAATTTACCATTAGTGACATTTAGTATATTCACAATGTTACACAACCATCACTATGTAGTTCCAGAACATTTTCATTGCACATTACACAAAAGGAAACCCCATGTCCATTAAGCATCACTTCCCAATCCCCCTCTCCCACCCCCTAGCAACCATACATCCGCTTTGTGTGTCTATGAATTTGCCTTTCTAGATATTTACTATAAGTGGAATTATGATATTTGATCTTCTGTGTCTGGCCTCTTTCATTCAGGTATAACAATTTCAAGGTTCATCCATGTTGTAGAATGTATCAATACTTTATTCCTTTTTATGGCTGAATAATATTCCACTGTATGGACAGAACATGTTTTGTTTATCCATTCATCAGTTGATGGACATTTGGGTTGTTTCCACCTTTGGACTATTGTGAATAGTTCTGTCATAAACATGCATGTACAAGTCTTTGTGTGGACCTATGAATTTAGGAATAGAATTGCTGGGTCATGTGGTAATTCTACGTTTAACTTCTAGATTTGACACCCTAAGCTTCTACTCAAGATTTACCGCTTCCTCATGCTCTTTCCCTGTGGTTTGACCTCAGCTTACTCTCATCCTCTTTGACAGAACTGGTTTAGCGATGGGTACCTGACCCAGGTTAACCCAAGGAACGGAAGCTTTTGCAGAAAACCCAGTTCCCACTTGCTGCTGGGTGAGCCAAGATGGTAAAACTCAAGTCTGGAGCTGCTGGTGGCCATGATCCCACCGAGAGGAGAGAGCCTGTCTGAGAATGAAGCGAAAAGAGAGGAAAGGGGTGGAATGAGACAGACCCCTCAAGGCATCATTAGGGGATCCAGATTCATCCTGCCTCACAGGAAAGGCCTACCTTCTGGCAGTTTCAGTTCTGTAAGGTGACATTTGTTTCTGTATCACTCAGTGTTAAGTTGAGACCTTCTGTTATTGTTGTCCAGCTGTTCTATACGGGTGCTCAGATAACACTGATAGCTTGAGTGGGCAAGGATTATTTTAATTTAAATTTTGTAACACGCCATGAATACTACACATGCAGTTGTGATGGTTCATTTTATGTGTCAGCTTGACTGGGCCACGGGACGCCCAGATATTTGGTTGAACATTATCCTGGATATGTCTCCGCAGGCGTTTCTGGATGAGATTAACACTTGAATTGGGAGACTGAGTAAAGCAGATTGGCCTCCCCAGTGTGGATGGGCCTCACCCAAACCGTTGAAGGCCTAATAAAACAAAAAGGCTGAGTAAGGGGGAACTTGCTGTCTCTCTGCTTGACTGTCTTCAAGCGGGACAGTGGTCTTCTTTTGCCTTCAGACCAGAACTCACACCATCTGCTCTCCTGGTCCTCAGGCCTTCAGAGTCGGACTAGAACTAAACCACTGGCTCTCCTGGGTCTCCAGTGTGTCAACTGCAGATCTTGGACTTCTCAGTCTCTATAATTGCATGAGCCAATTGATTATAATAAATGTATGTGTGTGTATGCAATAGATATATAGATATATGTATATCTACAGCTATCCTCTTGGTTCTATTTCTATGTAGAACCCTGACTAATACAGCATCTAATTACAGTAATGCTTCCTCTACCCAAAGCAGGGGCAACCAGCCCTTAAACAACCAAACCATATAAACAAGCCAGGGAGAATTTAACACCAGAGGAGTCAAAAGTGTGGCCCATCTGCTACCAGTCCAGGGATTCGGACCAGATATACACATTTCCAAGAAAACGGTGAACAACCTCATGTGTTAAAATTGGCATATAAAACAGAAGTGGAAGGGAGCCGAGGTGGAGCCTGCTGTCAAAAGCTTCGTCACACATGCAGGAAGAACAGTGACATCTTTATGACAGTGGAGAGCAGAAGGAGAGGCTGCTGGTTTGGTTAAATGAAGAGTTATGCATACCCACCTACCTGTCACTTCCCCAAAGACTTTGAAGGCGACAGTTTAATCTGAAGAGGAAAATGATCCAGCCCAGACCCAGCTTGTTTCTGCTCCCTGATAAGCGATTGCAGAGATGCCTGGAAATGTGCAATTGTGTTACTGATCACTCTAGAAGGACTGTCCACAGCCCCAGTGGTTATTAGAACTACCTCTGGTGCTTTATGCTAGAAATCAAGCCTGATTCGAAGTGCTGTTCTTTCTCACTGATCTCTAAAGCTCTGTGTTAAGCTTTGGGAAAAGATATGATTTTTGCTTCAAGGTTTATTCAGCTCAGCCAAAGACCTCAGAGGTGACCTTAATTTTATATTTTTGCGAGTCCTTTTAAAAAGTCCTTTTTAAAAAGTGTGCTGGTTGATAATGTGGTTGCTAGAACGTGTTTCCCCCCTGGCAGACAAAATGCTGTGTTTCTCGAAATGCCTCATTAAGAAGCCAACCAATGCAACACTGCCATCCCCTGAAAGCAACCCAGAGGCAGATCCCTCAGTCCTTGCAGAGATGTCCTCATCACGGGAATTTCTATTGCATCACTAAGCTCAGCCCCACTTCACTGTGAAGCCTCATTAGCAGACCCATCCCCTTGACCAACCTGGAGAGGTGATGAAGGGGTTATTTCTTTTTCTTCTTGCTACTTTGGAATTTCTGGCTTGGTGCTAGAGCTAAACAAGAAGAAAAACTAATCCTAATAGAGCTTCCACACAGAAACACAAACTACAGAGACTAAATTAAAAGAAAACCACACATGAAGCAGGAAAATAAGAAAAGCTATAGAGCGTTTGATCAACCCAAATAATACAAACAGGATACATATGATCTTCAAGTACATGTTTTTAAAATTGACTGTGTACCAGGCCACAAAGAAAATCTCAAGTTTTTTTTAAGTTGATAATTGATAAGCCACGTTCATTCCATCAATCCTATGAAATTAGAAATAAATAACCCAAAATTGGCCCCCCAAATTATATGTATACTTGTAATTTAAAGTCACACTTTTAAAGAGAAAATCAAAATGGAAATTACAAACTACATAGAATCAAATGACAAGGTTTTGCAGAGCAAAAGTGACAGCATACAGCCAAAGTAGTTCTCAGAGGAAAATGTATAGCCTTAAATATACGTGTTAGAAAGCAAGAAAGAGTAAATAACTAGACCAAGCTTTCAACTGAAGGATCTGAAGGGTGGGGGAGGATGAAATAAACCCAAAGAAAATAATTACTAAAGTTAAAAGTAACTGTTAATGAAACCAAAAATCAAGCAACACCCACAAAAACAGGGAGTGTATTAATGAAGCCAAATGCTTTTACTTTGTAAATATCAGCAAAATAGGTAATGATTTGTCCTGAAACTAGGTGGAGGCGCAGGCATCTTTGTCAACCTCAATTTAACTTTGGGGTGGATGCTGAACAGCCCTTTAAAGAACAAGCCAAATGCCCAGGGCCACACATTTGCAGGCGTCTCGCCATTTCGTCCACACGTGTTTGATTAGGAGAGAGAATGAAACACTTAGGGCTGTCCACACAGCTGAGAGAGGTTCAACCCACGCAATCTGAGCAGTGTGTGAAACCAAGACTGGGGCTCCTTGAAAAATCCCGGGTTAGCTCACAAACGTCACGTCTCTACCACCCCGACATTTTCAAATAACAGTTTCTCTTTGACCCTTTAAACAGGAGAAATAGAGATCTATTCTCTATTCAGAAAAAAAGAGGTGGGGGGAGATGCGGATTATACATCCTCCTTCAGGTTTCTGGCTATATCATTTCCTCCTCATCTATCTACAGTCAACACCCCCACCCCACTCCCAGGCCACTCCCCGTCACATCACCTGCTTCCTTCTCTTGTGGAACTCATCCTGGTCTAGAAGCATCTGGTTTACTTGTGTCTTTACTTCACACATTGTCCATCTGTCCCTATTGGAGTGCAGGCTCCAAGGGGATGGATCTGGTCTGTCTTGTCCACTGCTGTCTCCCCCAGACTCTAGTATAATACCTGAAAGACCCGTGGAATAATATTAATTAAATGAATGGAGTAATGTACCTTGTCATGGGAACAATATGCAACGTGCCTGAAGACCCTCCTTAGCTCTGTTTGTTGTGTCAAGGGATCACAAGGGATCGCAAGCCCTTTGCTTATTTTCATGAGCTCCCACATGGAAGAGATGAGAAGGGGAATGGAAATGGGATGAGGAGACTCCATTCAGGCATTTATTTCTCATGCTGGGAACTTAAACAGACACCCCATATCCTGACAGGTCTTCCCTTCCTCTCCAGCTGCTGCTCCCTCTAAGTGGCCTCATACCCACATTGGACTTTCCCAGTCAGGGCTTGGGAAGGTTCCAGTCGGCACCAGCTCCACAAGCCTCCCCTGGGAGCATCCTTTTCTCTGCCATTAGACACGTGGAGAAGCTGACGTGTCTGGAAGATTTCTCTTGCAGAGTCTGACAGGCTTGAGTGGGTGGCAGTTTTGATGGCCGGGGCCTGAATACCCGATTCATCCTCTGACATTTCCTCAGCTCTGCTTCTCTCCCAACATGCTCATGCCAACAACTGCTTTCAGAAGATGCCTCTGAGAAGTTGGGGCCTGCTGATGCCAGCCCCCACTTTGTGGGCTGTGAGGGCACGGCATGGCCCTGCCTGGCCTTGGCAGGCATGTGGACGTGAGGCCTCTGAACATAGTCAGGCCCGGGACCCAGCGTGAGGGTCCAAGGGGGCTGGAGCAAACCTCTCCTTCCTCCCAGCCTGAGTTTTCTGGGATCTGTTCTAAGATTAGTGGCACTGGCAAATACAGGAAAACAGCTGGAGAAAGTCTAGCCATGCACCCATTCACTCGCCCATCTACTAAATATTTACTGAGTGCTGACGATATGCCAAACTCTGAACCAGGGGGTGGGTCCAGGATGGTAACCCAAAGCTCCCGCTCCCTCCCGTACTAGCTGGTGGGGAGACAGCAAACACGCAGTCCCATTTATTCTGTCAATTGTGACTACTGCTAGAAATGGAAGGAAAAGGATGGTACATGAGATAATAAGGGGGAACTACTTTAGGCAGTAAAGAGGTCACAGACTGCCTGTCTGATGGGATGACCTTAAAGGTGACCCTGAAGGAGGAGAAGGAGCTGGCTGCCTGGAAAGCAAGAGGCCAGGTATTTGAGGCAGAGGGGATGGTTCGCAGATGCAAAGGGTCTGAGATAGAAAACAGCTTGCTCAGGGACCAGAAAGGTCAGAGCAGCTGGAGCAGAGTGACCCAGCCAGAGAGCAGCCCGGAAGTGGAGAGAGGTGGGCAAGGGGTGGAGCTGCAGGGCCTTGCACAGAAAGGACCACCGTGGGTATTTTATTCCGAAGACTATGAGAAGCCAGAGGAGGAATTTAAACTGGGAGCAGCATTATCCTTCTATCGGATCCAGGAATTAGAAAAAAAGAAGGAGCTTGGACCATGAGGACCAAGAACCAGCATTTCCTGGGAATGGACTTCTCATTTTCTGACATGTAAATCACATTTTCTGCGACAATGTCATAGATTCTCCACCTCCACGACAAGAATCCCTATGGGAGTTTGTTAACGTTAAGATTACTGGGTCCTGCAGCAGAATATCTGGGAGAAGGAACTGGAATCTGTATTTTTAACAAGATCACAACTGATGCTGGTGTACAGCTTGGCTTGAGGACCCCTGAGCCAAGAGAGGCAGTTGCTTCAAGGTGTTACTGCTTAAAAGCCAGCCACTCAAAGAAACAAAGTACAGACGAAGGAGAAAACAGACAGAGGCTCGAAGCGAGAGGCTCACTGAGAAGATGAAAGCAAGGGCAGGCTCGCGGGGAGGAAGACAGTGTGCCATAAACGTCCGTATCCTCAATGGAAGGGGTCTCAGGGGCCAGCTGTGATGCCCACGTGCTGAGGAATTTCCCAGCGTCTGGAACATCTCGAGCGCTGACCGGTCCCTAAAGAGAAGGCCACTGCCCCACTTAAGAACACCTGCTTCACTTGAAACAAAAAATCAAAGAAGCCAAGGCAGCTTCCCACCAAGTTTCAGCGACCGACTTTCAGACCCACAGTGGCCTCTTGAACGGCTGTGATGCGGGAAGCGTGAGTGGCCAGGATAAACGCAGACAAGAGGTGACCCAGAACATGGTGCAGTCCCTTCCGCTTTCCTACGGCTTCCACGCTGGCTGGCCACACTGTTCTACACGGCTGCCTCCCCCACAGCAGCCAGCATAGTGCCTTGAGCTGAGTAGGGGCGTCGTCATAGTTGACGACAATCAGTACATACGCTAGCTTTAGAGGAGGCCGACATGAAGAATCAGATTGCATCTCCTGGGCCCTCAGCTGATGGTTAACTTCACTAAACCCATTTTAATGGGCTATAGAACAGGATTTCTCAACCACGGCACTATTGGCATTTGGGGCCGCATAACTCTGTGGTGGGGGCTGTCCTGTGCATCGTAGGATGTTCAGCAGCATTTCTGGTGTCACGGACTATATGTTTGTGCCCCCCTAAAGTCACATGTTGAAACCTAATCCCCAAATGATGGTGTTTGGAGGTGGGGCCTTTGAGAAGTGAACAGGTCATGAGGGTGGAGCCCCCATGAACGGGATTAGCACCCTTATAAAAGGGACCCTACAGAGACCTCTTGCCCCTTCCACGTGTGAGGACACAGAGAGAAGACGGCCCCCTGTGCACCAGGAAACAGGCCCTCACCAGACACCGAATCTGCCAGCACCTTGATCTTGGACTTCCAGCCTCCAGAACTGTGAGGAATAAATTTCTGTTGTTTATAAGCTACCCAGTCTATGGCATTCTGTTTTAGCAGCCTGAACAGACTAAGACACCTGGCCTGGACCCACGACATGCCATCCACCTCCACCCACTGTGACAAAGAAAAACATCTCCAGACATTGCCAAATGTCCCGGGGGGAGGGAATCACTCTCCACTGAAAACTACTGCTACAGATAATAACAGATAACATTTACTGGGCATTTACTCTCTACTGTCTTAGCTACATGATATACACTTTTTATTTAATCCTTGCGACACATTAGTGAGATGGGTGTTACTAGCCTCATTTTACAGACGAGAAAACTGAGGTGGAGGGGCTGCTACACAGCTCAGAAGTAATGGAATGGATGCTGAACCTAACTCTATCCAGTTCCAACCAGTACTAGCTCTCCTAACCACTACACCACACTGCCTTCTGTATCGCTAGCAACTCGTTTATTACAAACACTCAAGAGAATTCCATACAATTCTCTACTTTTCATGTGTTTTAAGTTTTCGTTAACAAATGTGTAAAGAAAGAAAAAAAACTATCATAAAATAAAACTTGAGGGAATTACTCTAGGTCAGTGGTTCTCAAGGTGTGGTCTGGGACACCAAGACTCATCGAGGGGATCTGCCAAGTCAAAACAACCCCATAGTAAATCTATGAAGTTATTTGCCTTCTTTGCTCTCATCTCTTATGAGTGTATCATGGAGTTTTCCAGAGATTACAGAGGGTTTGATGATGATATCATTGCTGTAGCAGATGATGTAATATGTGGTCATGTATTCCTATGTCTTAAAAGTTCTCAGTTTCAATTTCTAACACAGTAAATATTGACAGATATAACCCACATAAACAAAAACTCTTTGGTATTTAAGAACCTAAAGGGATCTTGAAACCAAAAAGATTGAGAATATTTGCTCTAGACTTAAAGAAACTCAAAGGCAGAAGAGCCAAATGGAACGTGTAAACCTTGATGGGATCCCAGGTTTTCAAGGAGGACTTAAAAGAATATTTGGGGGAACAACTGGGAAAATTTGAATATTTACTGTGTATTAGATAAAAATTAGGGGATGATTGTTAATTTTTTCTCAGGTTTGTGAAAATGGTGATTATGAAAGAGAATATTCTTTTTTTCAGGAGACGCAAGCTGAAGGTTTTAGGGTTGGTACCTGCAATTTACTGTGACACACACACACATAAAAACACGCACACACACAGTTTAACATACATACACGTAGACAGAGCAAAGGTGGCAAAATGCTCAGTCACTGGGTATGTAGCATCCATTACGTGATTCATTCGTTATATTATTCTTTTAAATTCTATGTAAGTTTAGTCATAAATAAGCTGGAAAAATAGATTCAACTTTGAGTCATGACGCAATATGGTGAGGGGAAAAAAGGAGGCCTTTTACCTTCTCTTCTTTTCTAAAAATCACATGGAAACTGACTGAGATAAAGTGAGTGGATGATTGGATGGACCTGCATTGAGCCAGGGCTCCTGGTCGTGTCAGAACAAAGCTTGGGGCTAATGCAACATGGCAGTTACCTCCTCAACCCTGTTTCGAGCCATTCCTGGAGGGGCAGGAATCCCTTCTGCTTGTGCTGACTGTTCGGTTTCAATCTGCACACACAGCAGCTGGAGCAGCACTGAAGCCAGCTCGGAATCCTTCCTGCTCCACGTGGGACTCTCGTCCCATCTACTCTTCTGTGTCAGAGCAAACTGGCTCATTCACCACAGCCTGCCTTGGCTCACCTCTCAGGCACAGCAGGCATCTTAAAGGATCATTCGTGGCCCAATTTATGGATCTGTTAGCTTTATCAGCTTAACTCTAAACTTGTTATCTTAAGTACTTTACTTCTATGGCAAATACAAAAAAAATAATGAACCGTGCAGGGGAAAAAATGTTGAAATTATCTAAACGGAGCAAACTGCAACCATGAATTTCGTGTCTCTTTGAGAGATGATGGAAACACTCAATCGGAATAGCACCCAGGTGGTTTCATAAACCTAAAAGAACACGTCACACAATGCACTGTGTTCATTACTCACGCTGAAATGATAATAAATTGGAAAGTCTGCTACAAACATCTGGAGGGCAGTATCTCCCTCTGGGTTCTAGCTATGAAATGATCAGCTAAAGCTTCCTTCCTAGTCAACGGGCTTTGTCAGGGAATCCCTCCAAGGGCAGTGAGGAAACCTCGGTGAGGTTCTCCTGATCACAAAGACTCAAAGGGAGTCAAGAGCTTGCACCAAATTACCCTCAGTGGGGCATTTGGGAATACCATTTAACACCAGCCAGCCAACCAAAAGACCTTCGCTCTAAACATCATTTCCCTGACCTCAATCGTCCAGGACCCCCAATCAACCTGAGTATCATTCTCTCTGAATGTAGAAAAAGGCATTTGTATCTAAACCATGGGCTCTTAACTTTTGTGTGTGACTTGAACCCCTTTGGTTTAATGAAGACTATGAATCCCTTCTCAGAATGTTTTTAAATTCATAAAAATAGAATACAAAGGATTGCAAAGGACATCAATAATATTGCAATAGTGATCAAAATATTTTAAAAACAAACTTGTGATTTGGCAAGAGATCAGTTTCTTACTAATGCACTAAATAACGAGATCTAGCACCAGACTTAATAACTACCATCATTTCAAAGTAGTGAGTGATGAGTATAAATAATACTTTGGGATATCGGCTACAACTGTAATGTCTTTGAAAAGATCAATGATTCGATTGATGACAGTCACAGATTCTGCTGAAAACAACTGGGGTTTGTTGTCTACATTCATAATTGAAAGGAATGCTAATTTTGCAGTTAGAGTGAATGTAAATAAAGATGTCATTTTTTTTCATATCCAAGTTCACAGACTCCTTGAATTCTACTCATGGACCCCAAATTAAAAATGCCTGGTCCAGAAGCTTCAGGAATCTGGGCAGTGGCTGATCTGCAAGCCACAGTCAGTTGGAGGAAGACATACTTCTGGCCCCAGGGCTCAGCCTCTGAACTTGTCTCTGCCCTCCTAACCCTACCAGCCTGTGGCTCTAAACTGCTGCTTCCCTTCCTTCCCAGCCTCATGCCCTGCCTCCCTGGGTCTCCTCTTCTCCTGACCTTGCTTCCTTACAACAGTGTCTGTGCGGTTTGTTCATTCATCCACACCACATACATTTCTTGGGTGCCTATTAGGTAGCAGGGAAGGTTTCAAGCCTGAAATAAGCACAGATAAAAGACAACAGCTCCCAACTACTAGAAGTTCCAGATCCTCCTTCCCTAAGACTGTAAACTTTCCAAGGCCAGGGGACCATGTCCTTGATGTTCCCTTTATACTCCCAGTGCTCAGCAGAGTAACTGTACAGAAACACTGAACAAATATTTGTTGGATGGATGGATAGTTGTTTGGAATAATGAGTGGGTGGGTGGGTGAATGTGTGGATGGATGTACGGATGGGTGGGTGGAAGGATAAGCAGATTAATCTCTATCTTTGTGATATTCATTATTCCAGGTGTACCTTAACCCCCTCAGCTAAAATGGCCAGTTGCCTTTCCCAGTCAGATATTGGGGCCCTGAATTCCCCTCCATGTGATACCCACGGTCAAACTGTTCTGGTGAAGGAAAGGCAGAGAATGGATAACCCATCTACAGAGGGAATTGAACTGGAAACTCACTGCAATTTGTCCAAAGTCAGAAAGCACCACTTCAAGTTTCATCAAGTAAATCAAGTGTCCCAATCTGATAACAAAAGTTAGTTGATGACCCCAGAAGATAGTTATTCAAGGTAGTACAGCCTGGTTTCCCTTGGCTTGTTTCAGCCCCAAACTTGGATTACGATGAGAATTTTTCTCCACTGTGTCAGAATACCTTTCCAACCCTAACTGACACCTTAGTCTTGGGGTCTAAGCTTCCTAGCAAGTCTTTTGCCTACATTCTCAAACAGCTGAAGAGAATAACCCCCGCCCCAGGTCTGCTGGCATTTCTTCATCTCCTCTCACCACCCCACTTGCTGGGTTAATGTTGACATTGCTTCTGTGAACAAATGACATTTAGCCCCATAGCAGGGATCCTCTTCAGCCCTGCCCTAGAGTCTAGATCATGAAATAGGATCAAGAATCTGCAAGTCTCAACCGATCCCCTCCTTTATTCAACAAGTGAATGCTGAGTACTTTTATGTGAGAGATGAACTGTGTACTGTGTAGTGTAGTGTGCAATATTTCAGACTCTGGAGTCAGACTGTCTGGATTCACACTCTTATTTCACAACCACTGGCTGGCCTTGTGATTGTGGGTAAGTTTTTTTATTCGTTCCAGTCTTAATTTCCTCCTCCATAAAATGTCAGTAGTAGGACCCACCTCACTGTCTTGTTACATAGATTAAGTATGAGAAAGACTGCAAAGGGTTTGTCATACAGTAAGAGTTTATATGTTAGCTATTATTTGTGTTATTGCCATTGTTAGGAAGGCAGGTTCTAAGACCACATGGAGCTTGCTCTGAAGTTGGTGAAACCAGAGATCTACAACTCAATCGGGTAATTCCCAAAGAAAAATTGGTAAATAAGTCCTCAATGAGGAGAAGTAAGCCACACACATTGGATGGTTGCTATAGGAGCTGTAGATCTTATGTTGTGTTCTCATCATCATCATCATCATCATCATCACCATCATCACCATCATCATCATCATTGTAAGTAAGAAGGAGGGGGTAAATTTTTGGAGGTGATGGATAGACTGTGGTGATGATTTCAAGGGTGTATACTTATCTCCAAACTCACCAAGTTGTATACATTAAATATGTACAGCTTTTTGTATGTCAATCATACCTCAATAAAGTGGTTTAAAAATAATAATGCAACCTTTTCCCAACCAGCACTCTTAAATAAATGTAAGAGAGTTGCAAGACACACTGATAATAGTTATATTAACAACAAATAACTATTTTAACTGTACGTTAGCCATTGTGCTAAGTGCTTGAGATGCATTATTTCTTTCAACTTTCACAACAACCCTTTAAGGCAGGCATTAATGTTCACATTTTATAAAATAAGATACTCAAGTCTTCAGAGTCAAAATGATTTGCCTAAGCACACGCATCTAAGAAGTAGTGAAGCAAAGATTTAAACCATTTTTCCTGAGCCCCAAATCATCCATGTCATTGATACTTTTGCTATTATTTATAATTGACATTATTAATTACTCTAGAACACTAATTCCCAGTCAATCACTCAATAATTATTTATTGAGTGCCTATTACAGGCTCGACACTGAAAATTGCTGATGGCGTAATGGTGGACAAGACAGACATGGTGGACACTATCCTTCCCCTCCTAGAGCTCACAATTTAGAGATACTAGATTGGAGAGATACTCAATCAATCACTACACATACTTTAAAAAATAATTCCCAGTGTTCAAAGTTGTTCCAAGGAGAAATAAAGAATGATATGGGGGCTTCAGTGGCACCTCCTACTAATTTATACTGCTTGCAAGGCTAGGTGTATTCTCAAGTTCCTAGAAGCAGTTAAATTCCTCTCCCAACCTCCAACTCTCTCAAGAACTGTGCTGTGCTCCTGAAATGTGGAAAAAATACAAAATGCACACCCATTTCATTTGCCTGGAAAGCATGAAGAAGGACACACAGAATACTTGGCTGTGCAAGACAAGTGTGACAGCTCCTCACCCAATTATTCCCTCTGTAGTTGCAATAGGACTCGCTTTGGAAAATTCTGGGAAGGAACTGAAGGCATCATTCATCACTGAACCTAGCCCCACCCCATCCTCAGTCTTTTTCTAGCCAGCGGTTGCTACAAATGTCACTTCCTGCCAGATGTGTTCATAAAAAGCCTCAATCAACCTCCAATTCCAAGCTGCAAGGGAACGTTTGCAACCTTTGAGGTCTTTCCACTCGCAGGCAACAGGACTCTTGACCAGCTTTTCCACACCAATCTCACCCCATGAAATGAGTAAAAACTATCATGGAGTCTATTGAAAAGATTCATGAAACACATTTTGCCATCAACAGTCCCTGACCCCACACTTTTATCACAAGCAGTAATATTCATAATTGCAAAAAACCATGCCATTTCAGGAAATGTAGATCTCCTGTTATTCATGATTTCTTTTCCAATTCTGAAAGTGGGAAATTCCAGACCTGAATTTACCCCTACTTTTATCAGATGCTGGGAAAGCCCCAAGTTTCAGGTGAACTCAAGCTCTGTTACCTGAGGAGCATTAAAATGATTAATGAAATACATGAGTTTATATCTTGACTTAGCTATTGTGTAGTCTTGAGCAACTCACACAAACTCTCAATGCACCAGTTTTCCCATCTGTGAAACAGAATCATCACACCACCTACCTCACAGAGCTGCTGGGAGGGTGGAATGAAATAATATACATAAAGTGGTTAACACATCTGGCATATAGAAAGTACTTAATCCATGATTATCATGTCCCCCATCCCTCCAAACATAAAATAGCAGTTAATAGAAGAGGTTCCCATTAAAGATGTGATTTCTGGCTCAAAATACTGAAAGGACTAGCATAGGAAAGAGAGATCAGATTTACTCTGAGTTTTCAGGGTAGAACTAGGACCTTTCATCATCCATCCATTCATTTGCTCAACAAATATTTGCTGATCACCTAATGTGATCCAGGTCCTGTGTCAGGTGCTGGAAGAACAGTGGAGAGCAAGGCAGACATGGTATGGACTGTTGTAGGGCTCACAGCCAGGAACCAATGGATGGAGTTACAGGAGATGCATACTGTGTGGATGACCTTTCTAATGACTAAAGCTTTCTGAGAAAGGAATGGAACATAGTGAGTTTCCCATCACATGGGGTATTCATCTGGACTCTTTGGACAGTGTAGAGGGGATTTGGCAGGAGGCTGAGAGTTGGAATTCTGCAATCTCTTTCAACCTGACAGTCCTTTGAGAAACAGGAACCAGAGTTCATTTTCTGGAGTTTATGTAAATTAAATTCTCTGCCCTTCTATCCACACAGCCAATGTTTATTAACCCACGTTAATGCCTAGCATGTGGCAGCAATTAAATACATATTCAATCTATCATACCTAGTTCCATTGATTTAACACCCATTTCACACTTATTTACCATACTGCCATTTCTTTTAAGCCTATCACATATTTTATTCTTTCTGGAGCAAGCAGTTTAAGAATATTTTTAAATTATAAGAAAAGACACAAAAAATATTGAGAGTCAATAAATTCATGATAAATATCTAAGCTCTGACTCTTGCCAGATGCATAACTTTGAACAAGTTACTTGAACTCTAGGAGCTTCAATTTTCCTACCTGGACAATGTGCAAAGTAGTCCCTAAATTTAAAGATTGTGGGGAGAATTAAATGAGGTGACGGAGTGTTAAAGTGCCCAGGTTGGTGCCTGGCACATGGTGATAATTAACATACTTCTCCTCAACACCAGATATAGTAGTAAGTCATTAGGACTGGACAAGAACCTATAGGCCCCAAGTGCTGGCTAACCAGGATGTCCACAGTTGATTGATAATGTATTCAAGAGGCCAAGAGAAAATGAAAAGGCACATTAGCATAACAGTTACATAGCCAGGCTCTGGCACAAGATTAAGTGTGCACAGACTTGGTGCTTCTCTCTAACTAGACGACCTTGAACAGCTCACTTCTCCTCTGGACCTCAGCTTCCCACTGGATAAAAGGGCAGTGGTGAGAAGATCTCTGAGCTCCTAGGAAAAGAATTATTAGGATCTTTCCATTTATTTCTGAAAACTTCTATGACAGTCTGAGTCTGTGGGTCTTTGAGGAAAAGCATGATGCTGATGTAGAGGAAAGGAAAATGCTGTACCTACTGAAGGGTCCAGCCACACAACTGCACTTCGCCACTCCCACAAGATCAAGTCAAGAGATATTGATCTTATTCTTGTTTTCTTTCCAAAGGTTTATTAAAGGAGGACAAAGGAGTTGCAGATTATTGTTCATTAATTCAAATATTTATGAGAGCCAAGCATTGTTCTAGCCATTGTGCTAGGCCTGGAGTTAAGATGGCATGCAAATGCTGCCCTCATGAAACCTAAATTCCAGATATTAATCAAATAGGTCACATTTGAAGATGGCACCACCTGCTATCCCTGCCGTTAGATTGTTCTCCTAGGAATGGTGATGGAAAAGGCCCAGTGAGTGCATTCTCACTTGGATCTAAAATAGTTTCTCTCAGGTAGGAGGTGAAGGCTGGACCCAGAGTGCAATGCAATATATAATCCACAGCAGGAGAGCATCTACTAGCTGGGGGAGCTGTCCTAGGTTCTGAAAGAGTGCCAAGATGTAGAAGAGACATTTGTACTCTCCGGGAGCTTAAAAATAAAGGCCAGATGTAGTGGAACCAAGAAGAGAGGAACAGGGAGAGAGGAAAGAGGGAGGGAAGGAGAGAGAACAAACTACAGGGGCTGCAGGGAGGAGAGGCACATCTCATCAGGCAGTAAGATCCTTGGGGGGCCTACATTGCATCAGCTCCAGGCTGTCATGCTAAGTTGTGAGGCAGATGTGAAAGAACCTGGGGCTTTGACAGGCTCAGTGGGGCTGGATGGGAAAGGAACAGTGTGTTTTCACATCCAGTACAGGCCAGGCTAGCCCAGAAATGTCCATGCTCTGAGTCTTGGGGGATGGTTCTGAATTGGAGAAGAGAACACAGCCAAGAAGGAAAAAGGAAAGGAACAAACATTCCTTCAGCAACCTCCACGTGCAGTTGTGTGGGTTCTGGGGAAAGCGGGGGAGCCCTGATCTGTGGTGTTTGCTGATTTCCATGGTGTAAATACTCTTGCTATGGCATGGCTGACTTAAAGCTACAAAGGCTTAAACAATGGCTTGAGAGATTCCTTAAAATTTTAATCAGCTCTCAGAAGCTGATATAGGTAGGCTGTAGTACATCACTGATTATGGGCCAAAAAGTGGCCTGAAGTACTTTACATGTATTATCTCAATGAACAGTAACAATCCTAGGAAGTAGTTGTTGTGAGTCCATTCTACAGATGAGAATAATGAGGCTCAGAGAATAAATTGACTTGTCTACAATGACACAGCAAAAGCACCATAGAGCTAGGGATTTGACCCAGACGCGTCTGACTGCAAAGTCTATGCACTTCTCACTGCAGGTGAGAACTCAACATCACGCTCATCAACCAAAAGCTCACACCAGCTGGGCCCCCACCTGCCCACCCTGCTGGGTGAGTGACCCACCAGATGGGATCTCAGAACATCCACAAAGAGAGAAGGAAGATAGACAAGCAGACACCGGATTCTTCCCCTCATCCCCCAGGAGCAGAGAGAAACCCTCCTGCCCGCTGGCTTTGGCTGAGCTCTGCACAGCCTCCTGAACTCAGCATCCTTTCCAAGAGGGCACATATGGCCTGGACTCATTGGCTGCAGGTAAACTGGCTGGGCTTGAGCCACCCCAGCCCTGATCTGTGGAAATGAGCAGCTTTAAGCACTTTTGGAAAATGAATAATATCTCCCATAGTTGGCACTTACTCGCCCCCAAAGAAAGCATCCCAAAGAGAGAAGGGCAGCTAATATGAGGCAGAAAAAGCTGTTCTGTTAGAGGAGGGATGTGCAAAGGAGACAGGCAGGAGACAATCACCCCAAGCCCAACTCACAGCTCAGCCCCCCAACTTCTCCACACAGGTGAGCTCATGTGCATGCACAGGATGGGGCAGAGAGAGGACTGGGAGGAGGGTTCCCATTCACCACCAACTTGAGAAAGGACAGGGGTCATGCCAAGCACCTACGTACCAGGTGCATTACATGCAGTAACCCACCAGTCCTCGCAGTTAGCCGGTGACTTGGAAATCTTTTGCAGATGAGGTAGCTGAGCCAGGAAAAAGAGATCCGTAATCCATCCAAGCTCCTATAGCTAGGAAGTGGCAGGACAGAAGTCTGTGTGACTCCAAATCCTATGTTCTTGCCTCTGTACCTCCCTGAAAGGGGAAAGGGATACACTGAGTCCTCCACATAGCTGGGCTCCTGCACCCACTGGTCCCAGCTAAGCTTCTGAATGTGGGTGGCTGGCGGGGACCTGGAGCGGGACATGCAAAGGCTTCTGGAACAGAGGTCAGGATCACACGGTCTTGGCAAAGAACAAAAAAGTTACACAACTATGATCTTGTCACCACTCCTGCTGAGTGAGGACTCTGCTGAACAATAATAACTTTTTCTTAGTCTCCTGGAACATGCAGCTCCTTCCATTGTTCCTACTATGCCACAGAGGGAGGAGAGCCGGCGACCATGAGCACAGGCTTTGGGGTCAGACAAATCTGCACTCAGCTCCCAGATCTGGTCCTCTGGGCGAGGGAGTTAATCTCCCTGAGCCTCAGTTTTCCCACCTGTAAGACAAGGGCTGACGATAGTAGCTACCTTAGGAGGTTGTAAAAATTAAATGAGATCAAATATATGAAGTGCAGCATAGTGTCTGATGACTAGTAATCTCTCAGGCTATGCTGGTCCTGTAAATAGCATCATCACCATTATTAAAGTATTGTGTTATCATTAGACCTTTTCACTGATATGCAAATGAAGCTTCTGTTTGGGCAAGACTGATTAGAAGAAAGTATGTAACAAGCATTCCCCATGTATATCCAGAGAGGAGTATAAAAGATGGAGGAAGGGATGGGAGCCAGTGTGGAAACAGGTAGGCTGAAAAGGCTCACAGGCAGATGCTGGGAGCATCGTGCTGTAGATGGAGAACCAGTGCATGAGTGGTGGTGAACAAGGGCAGGCACACAAGAGAACAAAGGATGCTGTGTCCCCCAAAGGAATGTTGACTCCTCACAGCCTGGGGAGGGCAGAATCTGATACAGATCCTAAAGGGAATCTCTGCTCTGGGTCCTACAGCTCTGGGAGTGGCCACGGGGCAGGATTCTGTGTGTCTCTGCGTGGGGTGAACTGCAGAGGGGCTCACCTGTGTACCCCAACCAACACTCTGCAGGTTGCTTCAGGGATGGTCGCAAGATGCTAGGATTCTCGCAGGGGAAGAGAGGGAGAAGAGAAGAGAGAGAAATGAACCAGAGGGAAAGGAGGAGGTAAAAAGTAAGAAGGAAGGTAGTGAAGGGGGAGGGAGACATGGCACTCAACACTGCCCCAAGGAATTCTCTAGATACCATTTACTAGCTAAATTTCTATCTCCACCACCCCTGCCCGGCTGCCCCCATCCTCCATGAGGACAAAGACTGTTTCTATCTGTTGTCAAGGCACATAGTGAGCACTCAATAAATGTGTGAGGGAGGGAAGGAGGAAGGAGAAAGGAAAAGTGGGAGGGAGGGAGGGAGGAAGGAAGGAGGAAGAGAAGGAGAGAAAGGGAGAAAGTAAGCTCCTCTGGAACCCTTGTTACATGGAGAGAAAAGCTGTCTCCTCCCCTCTGGTATTTATCTAAGCAGCTGGCAGAACTAAGGCAGTTTTGCTTAAAAATCATTTCCCAGGGGATTAGCATCCCTTTTCACACTTAAAAGCCTTCCCCAAAGCCAAAGAATAAATAGATTTTCCTATAACTAATCACACTCCCGTTTAATAGCAGGAAGCTGCTGCTTTATTTTCCATCTCTGTCTCTAAAAATGCAGACTGGGCATTCCCCTCGCCTCTCCCCCACCAAGCGCAGGACACCAGGATGACAAAGGGGCCACTCAACGGGGCACCCTCCCTTTCCCCAAAACCACTGCGGCCACAGCTGCCTCTGAAGAGGGTGACGAGTGTGGCCAGAAAGCCCAGAAGGCACTTCACTTCTCACGGCACTGTCAGCGTAACCTCTCTGGGCCAAGCATCAGTCTGTTCGTATAGGTGAGACTGAGGGTCTTATCTTGAGACCATCTCACCAGGAGTGCAGGGCTGGAGGCTGTGGGGTCTCTGTCCAAACCACAGGGACAGATGAGAGGAAAGAGAATGTGGCAGCTCATCCACAAGGACCCCAAACCTGCCTTCACAGCCTGTGTTTCCTTAAGCAGCCCAGATGGCCCACGTTGAATGCAGGGAGAGATGTGGCATTTATATGGCACCCACCCTCCTGGGTTTACCTCCTGCCCCGGGAGGACCCAACTGGAGACTGTTCTCCAGAACACAAGCACCACCCTACTCTGATGAAGCAGTTCCCTTTCCTTTCTAATCCACACATTATAGAGGACTAACCAGTTCCAATCAGGGGCCATCAACCAGATTGAAAAGACCCCAGACCAAATCCACCCCTGACACATGGTCAACATGAGCAGTTGAGTGAGAAAAGCAAACTACACATGATACCCTTCCATTTGTGTTCATTGGAAAAAATATGTAAATCCACACAATACTTTGTTCGTGGATATGGATACTTGTAAGGTACAAAAAAAATGGACAGAAAAGATAAATTTGTGATAGAGGTTGCATCTCCAGAGGAGGAAAGGGAAGTGAGAAAAAGAGATGATGAGGGTAGCTTATCTGTGATTTTTTTTTAATTTTATTAAAAATATTAGGAGAGACATAACTGCCAGTTTGGGGTGGTGAGAACATAGTTATTCATTTTCCATTGTTTTACATTATTTGTGCTTTTATGTACCTTTGAACTACATCTGATTTTTTTTACTGTGCAAAAAACCAGGGTGGAGACAAAAGAAAGCTAACTTTTCTCCCTCAATGGTTTCCTGTCCTGCCCACATCTCCACGTGTCCTTTTCTTCCTCCCAGATCTGAGTTCCTCGGTCTGGCGCTGCTGACAGTCTGGGCAGGGTAATTCTTGACCGTGAGGGCCGTCCTGTGCACTGTGGGATGTTGGACAGCATCCCTGGCCTCCACCCGCTAGATGTCAGTAGCACGTCACCCCAGTTGTGACAACCAAAATGCCCGCAGACATTGCCCATGTCCTCTTGGGGCTGAGTCAGCCTTGGATGAGAAGCAGTGGTCTAGAAGAAACCCTCCAGGTCACTCCTCTCTCTCCTCCTCTGGTCTAGTGCACCACACGTACAGACTTGAGTGTTTTCTGAGGATGTCTGCGTTCATTCTCTTACTTTAGTTTTGAATGGCACCATCCAAGGAGGTGGGGTTCTGAACCCATTGCTTGGATGTGGAAACTGAGGCTCAGAGAAGCCAGGCAACTTGTACCAGGCCCTGTAGGTGAGGAGGGGGTGGGTGTGGTCTTGACTCTGAGCCCTAGGGTTCTTGTTGCTAAGCCACAGTGTACCCTTCTGACCCTAATAGTCAGAGAACCAACTCTCTTACTGGAATCTACTCTTCTGCTCTTCTTTTCCTCTTTCCCTAACACAGGGGAAGTGGGGTGGGGGGAGGAGAGATGGAAGGGGCATCAGGGGACAGGGACTAACACTTGCTGAGCACCTACTGTGTGCCATGAGCTTTCAGTAATCTCTCTACTGACTTCCTAACAATCCTGCAAAGGAGAAAGTAGTATTCCTGCTCCACAGATGAAGAAACAAGATGAAACCAAAGAATCAGATTTAATTGTGGCAATTGCAGGCACATTTCAGAGTAAAAGGGCCTTCTGGTATTCCTAAAATCCAGTTTCATCTGAGGCAGTATGATATGATGAAATCCCAGCTGTGCTGCTTAAGCTCTGTGACCCGGGGTGATGAGCTACCCTCCCTGTGCCCCACTGTTTTTATTTATAAACCCAGGGATCATATTCAGGGAAATGGTGTGTGTATGTAACCCAAACATAACCAAGCTGCCATGAGGCTTGATTCTGTCCATTGGTGCATTAGACACACACACACACTGATCCCATACGCATTTAAAAATAATGAAGGGATTCTTGGAAGGGAGCATAGGTGACAGTGTATCACGTAGGAACTGCATCTGCATCCTCCCCTTGGAGCCTCTAGAGCAGCCCCACGCTCTCGCCCTCTCTTTCTCCACGCTGTCTTTCTACCCTCACCCTGGTCTCCCGTTGTCTGCCCCTTCCCTGGGCCATGTCACTGCCTTGTGACCCTCTGGCATAGCAGGTCCCCCTCTGCATGCTCCCCTTTTATGGAACAAAGCCCCCAGGAACTAGAACAAACTCTCCATCTCCTCACTCTTGTAAAGGGTCTGGTCTGGCTCCAGCAGGTCACATGTACTTAAGTGTGTTGTGGTCAGTGCCATTCACCAAGAGCTCAAGAGTTGCCAAGCACTGTGCTGGGAACCTAGGATTTCAAAATAAAGGAAGAAAACAGAATCTGTCCCAAGGAAGTTCACAATACATGAATAGGGCAACTTGTACAGACTGTCTCAATTAACGTCAGGCTTTTTTTTTAATTGAGGTAAAAATCACATAACATAAAAATTTACCTATACATAATTAACCATTTAAAGGTGAACAATTCAGTAGCATTTCATATATTCACAGTGTTGTGTAAGCATCACCTCTATTTACTTCTAAAACATTTCCACCATCCTAAAAAGAAACCCCATACCATTAAGTGGTTGCTCCCCATTTCCCCCAACCTCCCAGTGCCTGGAAACCACTAATCTACTTTCTGTCTCTACAGATTTGCCTGTTCTGGGCATTTCATATAAATGGAATTCTACAGTACGTGACCTTTTGTGTCTGGCTTCTTTCGCTGTGTGTGATGTTTCCAAGGTTCATTCATGTTGTGGCGTGTGTCGGCACTTCATTCTTCCTAGATATATACCCAGAAGAACTGAGAACAGGTATTCAGACAAAAACTTGCACATGAATGTTCACAGCAGCATTATTCACAATAGTCAAAAGGTAGAAACAACCCAAGTGTCCATCAACTGATGAGTGGATAAACAAAATGTGGTCTATACACACAAGGGAATATGATTCAGCCATACGTGGGGCTATTCACAGACATGACTTCAATAAATCATCAGAATGAGGCTATGGAATGCATAGTATTCTGTCCACCTAGTTTTTGGAGGAAAAGATCAAAGACCAGAATCATTGCCTGTCTCATGTCTCCCAGCCCTACGCTTCCAGACCGGCTGAGTGCTTAAAAATGTGTATCTTGGGATGACTCCCTGGCTCATATCCCCGAAGGATGACAGACGTGGAGTTATGGAGCACAGGTGGAACTTTTCCTCCACTGTATACAATCCAACCCCCACATACATCTAGCCGGAGAGCCTTTAACACTGGGCGTCTTACTAAATTCTCCCTCCTTCACCATCACCGCCATGGGTGTTTCCTCCCCACAATAGCCACAATCACTTATTCACATTCGAGGTAAGGTTACTATGCCCTTATCAAGGATCTGTGGCTTCTTACGAATCACTAATTCACTTTCCCGCACATAAACTGCAACCTCTTTCATATATAGCTTTAACCTATTTAATTAGAGCCCTAATTTACTTTTTTTAAGGGTAAAAAAAAACACACTTTAACTCTACAATGGACCAAAATTATACCTTATGAAAAGACGCGATTGTTTCCTGACCATGAACTTCTGCTTTTATGAATTGCTAATTTGGTTAATGGGCTTATTCTGCTCTAAAATTTGCATCATGAAAATTACTAGCTTCGAAGAGTCCTCTGTGTACAACGCAGTTTGCACGTTTTGTTGTAAAGGTCACATTTGACATCGTAAAACAGCGGCCCCTTTTGAAAAGGTACAAATGTAAGAAATTAAGTGGGCCCATTGGTATAATGTCATTGTTAAGGAGGGAGAAAAGATTTTTAAGTTAATTTTTATTCATATTGTTTATGTGTGTGCAGGCTGAGCTGGGTTCCAGGTGAATCCCTTCTTGTGCCTGGCCCTTTATCAGCTTGTGATTCAGGGTCACCAGTGGCTGGAAAGGTTCTGCCACAAGCATCGGTGGAATGGGGAGTCAAATCAGTAAAAGAATCAATAAAATAGAGGGTGCCATCAACCACATCTGAGTAGACTCAGGCTCCGGGTAAAGCAGATGTTAGGACATTAAATCATAATTTAAGTGCTATTGGGGGACACTGTACCTGAAAATATCTTGCTGTGATTCATCAGTGTATGACAACAATAAATTAAGAAATATTCACTGCCCCAACTGATGTGGGGTTTACTTCTGGATTTTCCTAGCCTGGGTTTGTGAAGTCAGGTACACAGAATGTCTACACCTCTGGGCAGAACAACCCTACCTGATGCTTTTAGGAAGTCTTTTGGTGTTCCAGGGGCAAATGGGACCAAGTTCACGTGCACAGAGGATTTGAGAAGGAAATGCTGTTGCATAAGGCGCAGCCACTTCCCCAAGTGCCCAAGGAAATGAGCAGAGATCAACCATGTCCTGGAAAAAGATGACCAAGAGTGGCCAAGAAGGAACTGTCATTTTTATGAAGAGGCAGCCATGGGCCAAGGGCAGGCTCCCCATTCATATGCCATAGAACTTTAAGCCAGTTTCCTCACTATCCTATCCTGATGTCATTAGTTTTGTTTTTACGTCTACGATGGGAATGATGATCACAGCACCCACCCACAGGGCGGGGTTGTTGCCGCGGTTTCTTAGAGGTGATGTGGAGCATCTCCCCGTGTCACAGGACCTGACGAAGAGGGAACATAGCAAATGCTAACATGAGGACACAACCTTTCACTTCCTGCCAGGGCTCCAAGAAGTCCCTCCCAGAAAGGGTGGTGGACACCTGCTTTGGGCATCAGGGGAGACCTCAGGTCAGGCGGTGGCACTGAAGTGGGGCTTGCCGGACGAGGAGTGAGTTTGCAGGGCAGCATGGGTTCCCCATCCCTAGAGCCCCATCCACCATACACGTTGCTCTTGGGATTGGAAGCCCTGGGGGAACTGAAAATGAAGACCAGGTGGACACATGGGCGGTGACAGTGAGACAGGCAAGGAGACTATGCTTTTGAATGGAGACCACCTCTAAGGGCCACACGTGGCACCAGGGAGCACCTTCCCTCTAGTACATTCTTAACCAAGTCCTGAGTAGAACACAGGCTACAAGACATCATCAGAGGAAAACAGTCCTTTGTGACAAGGAAAAAGAAAGACCCCTCCCCTCCCCGGAGCAAATGGGGCCTCCCTCCACCCTCCTTCTGTAATTACCTCTAGTAAATTCCCCATTCATCTGCATGCTGGCTTCTATTCAGCAAGGACTTGAGGCTGTGCTGCTGGGAGGGGGGGGCAGCGAGGCACATTCAGACTTGCACAATCTCCAATCACCGCACCTGATGGGGATGAGCACTTGCTTATGTGAAATTTTCATTTCAATCCCAGCCTCAGATTGCACCATTTCACAGCAACGCTCCCAGGCACTTACACACAGAAGGCTTTTCATCCTCCAAGTCCCACACAAGTGTTACCTAATTAATGTTCAACAATGTTACCAAACCTCCCTCTTTTAAGGCGTATCAACCTAGAAAGGTCTGGAATTAAGGATTTTGATCTCGAATGGATTGCTTTCATGTATTTCGGATAATTCACACAGCTGCTTCAAGACAGATATTCATCGACTATAAACAGCCCCAAGTTCGAGTAGCTACACAAATAAACCTCTCCTTATCTCTCCTAGCAGCCTCCGTTTGTCTGCTTGGGCAGTGAAGGGATCAAAAATGCTCCCTTATGGACTGATTCGATGAGCACTTGGACTCTAAAGAGAAGGATTCTGCAGCCAGGCAGAATAAACGGCCCGCTCAAGACCCTCCAATGGCTTTCCCTAAGTCCGGACAATGGACCCCAGGCTTGCTCCTCAGTGTGGTCGAGGCCCCAGGAGCCTCAACACCACCTGGGAGCTCATTGGAAAAGCAGAATCGTGAACTCCACCTCAGGCCGGCTGGACCAGAATCTGCATTTTAGCCAAATCCCCAGGCGATGCATGTGCATGTTCAAGTTTGAGACGTGCTAGTCTGTAAGAACCTTCATGAACTGACTCCTGAGCACCTTTTGGGCATGGAACCCTCCCCCTCACTCTATCCTGCTGGCCTCCTTTCTGTTCCTCAAACACAGCAAGCACGCCCTATTCTGAAGACACTTCCTCAAGCCATTGTAGAGAACACCTCCAGGGGGCGCCATTCGTGTGGGCATAGACATTAATGGCACCCCCTGTGGTCCAGCTCCAGTCTACAACTTGAACAATGTCCCCAGGGTTTGGATGGCACACCTGCCCGGTACAAGGACCTGCATTAGTGCCACCCCTTTGAAGAAGCCTTCCTACTCATCATTGTCTAAAAAAGCCTCCCCCGACCCTTTTTCCCCCAACTGCTTTCTTATTCTTCACAGCACTTACACCAACTGACATAACACCAACTACCTGTTTGCTGGTTTAGTTTATTGCCTGTCTCTCTTTGCTAGAGTTCCTCCTCCGTGAAATGGGGACTTTGTCTCCCCACACACACACAATTTGTGCATGCACGTGTGTGCTGAACTTTTCTGCAAAGTAAGCCTTTCCATTTCTGCAGATTCCTCAGAGAGTAATGCGGTCCAGCTCGATGCTGAGGAATGGGCCCCCACACCTGGGCAAGTGGCCACTTCCGCTCCTCGGCTACTACAGAAGTCCCCTTTATGTTCTTCCTGTTTCCCTGGGCTGTGCACATAGCAAAAGTGAGTCACCTGGTCTTCATTGGCTGTGGCACCCAGCACCATGGAAATAAACAGTCAAGTGCCCAGTGAACACTGCCAGTTGGAAAGCAAGGCTCTGTGCAGGGCGGAGTAGAAGAGATGCTTGGTTTGTCTGGTTAACATAATGGTTCTTACTTTTGCAGAAAACAGCTCATCACCAAATACTGTGTGGCTTCAAAGGCACAAGATGAATGAACCAGCAGTCATAACAAGGAGAAAAGAATGACATCAACCCAGGGGACTGGAGACCATGCCTACATTCTGCCAGACACCCCAGTAAATACAGTCATCTTGTTCCACTCCAGTGCCAACCAGGCCCCTGCCTCAGACACCTACAGCCTGCCAGTCACATGCATGAGTGAAGCAAAGCAGTTGGAGAAATATGGCAGCATGAGTGATGATGAATGGAAACTGCCCCTGATACTTGGGGTTGGGAGGCAATAGGGGGTGGTGGAGACTATAGCAGAGTTCACGCTCCTTCTAAACTGGGCAGCTGTTGCTCAATTCCAGTTGACTAGTGTCACATTGGGATGTGGACCCAGTGTTACCAGACCCTCTGATTTTCCATGAGAAGCTACGAATTGAGAATCTTATTAAACCTCTTGATTTTGAAACACAAGTAAATCCAAAATTTTAAGAACTCTGCAAGTAAATAAAATACATCTGTGGATGAGACATATCCATAAAGTCAAACTTGTGAGAATAACAGCTTAAATATATGAAGTTCCAGCTTTTATGTAGTTCTTTGTCAGCACAATTGTGCACTTAATGAGGGCACTTCCTGTATACACAAGCTTCAGTGTACACACACACAATTCTAGAACATCTCCTGTGATGGAAAGCCAAGGAAAAGATCACATGGACAGTGAAAGCCCATTCTGCCTTAGGATTAGATACAATCAGAACTCAGTCCCTAGCCTAGAGGAATCTAAGAACCTTAGAGAGAGAGACAAGTAGAGGAAGGAGGAGAGGGAGGTGTCTGTAGGAGATAAGAATTGGGCTCAGCATTCTTAGGAGGCCCAATTCTCCTGAGCAAGTATGCTATGCCTTCCTCCTACAATGACCTGCTGGAGGAGGGAATGGCATTTTCTGTAGGAATCAATGAAGGCATCATAAAGTAGGGGCCATTTGAGTTGGGTTTTACAGGATGTATAGGAGTTTGCTATACATAGAGGAAGGATATGGTACATAGGAAGCACAAGTGCCAAAGCATCTCCCTTCCTGCTTTCTCTGAGCCCACTCAGCCCAGAATTGAACTCTGCTCTTTTCCCCTCCTCAGTCACCTCTGGAACCAGCAGTGTCCCACTGAAGCTTTGTGACATAGAGAGCCAGTATGAATGGGGACAGACAGTGAATTAAAATCCACTCCCTTCTTTCTCCCATTCTAATCTTCCCCATCTAACGATTAATATTGGATGTTAATGGCAGAGGAGTGGAGACACAACCCCAGTCCTACAATCCCACTTTCTCATGTCTGGTGTAGACCCCAAAGACACCATTCTGGATCACTTCCAGGGGAGCAGGATGTTTACCGAGAGGAGCATGGGGTGTGGCCGGGAGCTTGTCCAGGCAGCAGGAGGCAGAGGTGAAGGAGGGCGGAATGGAAGCCCCTGTGAATCCTTGTCTACAAAATCAGGATGGCCATTCCCCAGGCAGCCATCCCTATGCCCAGGCTGTTTGCTCACAAACCACCCTGAGCAAACAACCTTCAGCCTCTTTAGTCACAGCCATGCCATGGGGGGGGGGGGGGAGGTAGGATAGTGGTTACAGAATCAGGACATCCGGGTTGGGTTCTAGGCCCTTCCGTCTACTATCTGGGCAGTTGGGGGCAAGTTACACTACCTCTCCAAGCCCCACTCTCCTTAGCCATAAAATGGCAGTAATAATTGCGCCCCATAGGGCTATAGTGGGTATTAAATAATCATATATGGACCGCACTTAGCATTGCATATAGGAATAGGAAATTCCCTGTCACACTCACTATGATTAATTCCTTGTGGCCTTCAATTATTTAGAAAAGGAGCTCCCATGTGAGAGGCGGAGGTGAGAGGATTGTCCGGGGGTGGATAGAATAGCCACGGGACTTCCTACATCTTCAGAGTGGAAACATTTCAGAAAACTGGACTCCTTGGCACTTTCCCAAAGAGGCTTGGTGCTCAGCCAAAGAATCGGTGGCATTTCCTCCAGGGGGTGGCAGCTGGGAGAAGTCCATGGGAGCCAGGGTGGGTATAAACCCAGCTGCCCTCCTTCCTCATCACTTAGCCAGGGACAGGTCTTCAACACAGGAACGTGAGTTCTCTCTTACTGCTGCCTGGACGTCGGAATCTCTCTCCACTCTCAGGTGTTCTTCCCCATCAGCTTCCTCAGCAAACTATGGGACTGACCAGACACGGAGAGAGGCCAAATGGTGTCAGCACCTTGTAGGTGCAAGGCAGAAAGGGATCGCTCACTAAATAGTTCATAAATGAATAAAAAATAATCAAGACTGTCTTTATGGAGCACACACTCGGTGCTCAATGGACTAGGCACATTACATTAAGCACATTATAAACACTGGCTCATTAAGTCCACACGGTCCTCTGAGCAGACACTATACTTTATCATCTGAGGCTCAGAGATGTGATTTCCTATGCCAAGGGTGACCAGCAGGAAGTAGCAGAGCAGGAGAGAGGTGCCTGGGAACCTGGCTCTAGAGATCACTTCTGTAACTACTAAGGTATGACTGACAAATTGGGGTCGGTGGCAGGGGTTGTTCTAGAAACTTGCCACATTCTCCACCCCACCCCCCGCCCCGATTGGTGACTCAAAGCTTAATTGTTGGAGGCTCTTTGAAATCCCGCTTTAGGTTGATTTGCTTCTTTCTCAGCGGCTCGTCAGCCGTTGCCCGGCATGATCACTTATTTAAAATATCGGGTAGAAATAAGATTCACTGTGAAATTAGTCGTAGACAAGCTTTGAAACTGCTAATGATACAGAGATAATAAGGGGATTTGCAGAAAACACCGATATTGCATTATGATTAGTGAGCAGAGCTTCACCCCTTGAAGCCCGCGGGGCCGAGCTCCCACGAGAAGAGCAGATGCATATGCATTAGCAGCACACGCGGCCCAATCCAGGCTCCCGGGCGGGCAGGCGCAGGCCTCCCAGTCAGAGGCTCAGAGCTCAGCTCTGATTTGCAAAAATGATTAATTTGTGGGTTTTGAGAATGAGGAATGTTTACTTCCTAGGTCTGGGAGAAACCAAAGGCCGGTCCTAAATCATACTGCCATTTGAAAATGAAAACAAGCAGGGGCAGCTCTGGAAGGCAGCCCCGCGGTCTCGCTCCTCAGGCAGCTCTCCCAGGAGATGATCTCAAGGCTCCCGAGAACCACGCTAGTTCCGTGTGCCCCCGAGCCTGCAAGAGTGGGTTGTCAGCCTGTGTGCACCAGAGTGGCGAGACCAGCTGGTCAATCGCTGACATCTTGCCATACAAGTTAGTGGATAACCGCTGCCCTGACCTTGCCTCCCGAGCTCTCCTTGACCCAGCAACTATGGGGTTAATGCCCAGCACCATGAAGCTCCTCATACTCTATTTCAGCACTTTGGCCATCGTCCATATTGATCTGTTGGTGTCCATATCTAATTGGTTGTGAAATATTTTTAATATCATCCCTCCATACCTGGCCACAGACATGCCTGGTTGAAGTATCCATGACATGAGAAATGGGCTATGTGCTAACCATCAAATAGGATAAAATCCTCCAGAAAAGCCTAATGCGACAAATCAACAGGACCTGTGTCCTACTCTGACTGGATCTATCCCCCAGTACTTACAAATGCACCCAAGATGGCGGTCTGTTTGTACACCCAGGATGTGTAATTTGGCCAAGTTACAGTCTCTGCACTTTTGGCAAAGAAGGGGGAAAATGCAAATTGTACGCATGTCAATGACTAACTCACCTGCATAATGAGATGCCAGAAAGTTTGAGGCTAAAACACTTATTTACATGAAAAACAAATCTGTATGGGGTACATATTTCTCTCCTTCACATCTCAACACATTTGTCACTCAAAGCCAGAAGGCTCTACTCAACAAAGTCCCTCCAGTCCCTGGCCCTATTTTCATTCTCTTTGGCTTTTAGCTTAACTCCTTGAGGGATGGAGGCCACCAGGTGTTCAAAACAGATGCTGCTTTTTTGCTGCCTAGGGAACCACATTCAGAGAGAGGGACAGGCTGGGAGGATGCAAATTCCCACCATGCCAAAACTATTTGTATGATCCTTGTACAGAATGTAAATTATTTATTCAATTTATGTGGTGAGGTTGATACAGCTGAATAGCTTGAGATTCTGTCGGATGGCTAACCACCAATGCAAACAGTCCTTTTCTTTTAAATGTGATGAAACTGTGCATGAAAGTCCAAAGTGAAAATAGTAAAGAAAGATGGGGAGGGATTATCCTTCAGTGATAGACTGTGATGGTTGCTGTTTGCGGCTGTCTGGCATATTTTTCTCTCCATTTCCCTCCTTCCATTAACAGACTGGAAGCCTTCCAAAGCGCATGAATGATCATGTGACCCAGTCCTAACCTATCATGGTAACTCTTTTCCCCTGGACACAGTGATTGGTGGAGGGGTAGGCATATCATCCAAGGAGAGCCAATCAGAATCCATCCTGGGATTGCTATATAAACACTGTGAGTAAAAGATTTTCTTTCCTCTGGTGTCACTAAATGTGAAGTTACAAAGCCAAGGAGCTGGTGGATGTCTTCCCCACCGTCTGTGCCATCTGGTCAGAACCTTTCTGCAGGAGGAAGCCAATCAGAAATGAGCAGAAATAAAAGACAGATGGAGAGAACACGGTGGCCCTGACTCCTGGCTCCCCACCCCAACTCTCTGGTTCCTGCAATTCTTCCTGAACTCTCTGAATGACCCAGGATCCTTCCCAACAATGTAAGCCCAGAAATTCCCCTTGGCATAAATGATTCGAAGTTGTGTCTGTCACTGAAAACATCTTGACTTGCACTCAATTATTGGAAGGATGGATATATATCTTTAATCACACTTAGGTATTTGATAATATATATTCAGCATTTTGTACAAGTTCTTTAATTTTGTTTTTCCTCCTTTGCAATTTAAAATGATTAATTAGTTTAAATCTAGTAAGTATCCAATTAAAGCTCAAGTCTCTATTTTTGTCTCAATTGTATTTGAGATCCCTGCTTTTTATTACTCGTAAGAGCATTTTAATTTGCCTGTTTTTCTCTGTGTAAAATATTAAGGACGAAAGTGGAGTAAAATAGTCAAATAATCACATCAACACTGCTGTAACGACAAGATTGCAGAACTTGCCAAAACTGAACCAGTAGCTAGCAGGCAACACTGGCATGCTAGAGCCCAAAATGCTAATTCGTTAGAAGAATGAGGGTCATTTGACAGTTCAACCTCAGAAATTGTACAACTGCATCTCTTATTTAAGGTCAAGCCTCTAGGTGGCAGCAGAGGAAACACCCATTGTTATACTCATAGCGGGTTTGCCCATGGTAAGGAATCAGCCACCAAAAGTGCATCTATTTGTGCTTTGGGTTGAGAAAATAAACCACATGTGTGGTTCCAGAGAGAGGAGAGGTGGTTCTGAGACATTTCAACTTACACCCAGTATGAAGTTGTTGTCAAGATTGCAGGCCCCGGAAGCCAGTGACCTGGGTTGGTTTCCTAGCCCTGTTGTTCTAGAGATATCTGAGAAAGTTACTTCTATGCACTTCAATTTCCTCACCTGTTCAAGAAGGGTGATAACAGTACCTACCTCACAGGGATGAAACGAGGGCCAACTCAAGATCATCTTTGTCAATGTCAGCAGAGCTCCTGCCATATAGTACATGCTCACTAAATCAGTTATGGTGCTTACTATCTTCACCCTCCCACTGTCCCCTCAAAAGCTCTGAAACAGAAGACAAAATAAACACAGGTGGGGCCAGGTGGCTTGTGGGCAGAGACTGGAGCTGATTGTTACTTCTGGATGAATCATCACTGGTGTTATGTGTGACATCAAAATTCACTATTCCTAGAAGACACTGAGGCCGTTGCCTTGCTGAACAATAAAATAATAACAACAATACAAAAATGATGGCTCTCATTTTCTGAGCTGTTACTATGCTAGGCACTTTTCATCTACTTAATTTGTCCCTCATCACAAAAGATAGGGCAGGTGTACTTGTCTCCATCTCATGGTGGATAAAGAAATATTGACCAGGAAACAGCTCAGGCAACGCGACTTGCCCAAGGGACACGGTTAGTGATGTGGAATACGAACCAGGCAGGTCTGACCCCCAAATCCATCCCTGTCCTCAAACATCAGACCATCAGTTGCCTCATGACATCTTCCCTAATATAAAATAATAGTAATAATGATGATGAAGATAATAATGTATTGACTGTGTACATGTGATAGGTGCCATGCTAAGTGGATGAACTGCATTCTGTGTCCTTTATCAAGAGACCTCTGGGCACACACAGAAAGACCCTTCCTCCAGCATCTCCACGCCCTCCCCAGCTCCCTAAATTAAGTAGGACTGGAAAAGAAATCTCAGGCAACCAACCTCCCTTTGAGATCTCTGGACAGAAGCTTGCAGAGAGCAAACATGTGGAAGCTCAGCTCTTCTCAGCAGTGTGGGAATGCCATTTCACCTGTCTGCCATCTTATCGTTGACCCGGCCCTAACTCCACCCCAGTGTCCATCCCAAGAAATGATTCTGCACTGGGAGCCTCCTCTGACAAAAGGCTCCTCAAGAGAAAAGCTCACCCAGGCAACAATTTCCTTTCGCCAAACTCTGAATGTTTATTTCACTCAAGAAATAGTCAGTAAGCCCACTACTAGGTACAAAGAATGGAAGTAAAAAAAGGGAGATCACCCAGTAGCCCCACTCTAGGGAGTAGAAACATGAAAGAGATGGCACAATAGCGTGTGATAAATTACGTACAACAGAAGTAAAGTAACAGCTGCAATGGGTACATAGAAGAGACTTTAAATGCATGTGGGGTCAGACAGAGCCCAGAGAGCCTAACCAGTGCTGCGGGTCCTCATCACCATCATGGTCATCAACCTCATCGCCTTCATCGGAGCAAATTCTGACATACAGTGAATGACCAGTCGACTTCTGCTTTCTTTCTTTTTTTCTAAACATACATGTAGTACCTCCAAGTGTCCATGGTCACAGTTTTGGAAACTGGTTTGACCACTTGTTGTGGACAACCTTCAGATGCAAGGGTGACCTTTCCGAGGGAAATAGCATCACCGCCCTACTTTCCCCTCTTAAATGTCAGCTGTTGCCGTTCTGCAGCTGTTTTGCAATAGACGGAGGAAACATCAGAATCCATCTGAAAACCAGACTTGGTTGTTAAACATCAGCAACGAAGAGACTTAACGCTCAAGTCGCTCCTCTCTGGAATGACCTCCTCACCCACACATTCTATCTCCCTTGTTGTCTTTCCTCCAATGATTAAAGCCACAAAGTGAGAGTTAGGGGTCGGCCCCCCAGATCCCGCCTAGGTTTGAATGACAAGCCCATGTCCTTCATCAGGATGGAAAAGGCAAGAAGAAGCGGGTTTATCTCTGGGAAATGCTGGCTGATGAGGCACTGGCACCAATGATTGAAGACCCAAGTCCTTTCCGTGGAGAGAGTCATGCAGGTCACCCACTAATGCTCTGAAAGTCCTGAGGTGATCTGCGAACAGAGCCTGAAAAACTTTGTAAACGTGATGATTACTAGTCGGATGGTGGGGAGCAAGGTCCAAAGTCACAATGCCTCCTCCTCGCTCTCTTCTCCGGCAGAAGCAACATAGTCCTGAGCCTCTGAGCCTCAGTGACCTCTGAGGGGTGGATGGAGACAGATAGGGGAAAACAGAGGTCCTGAGATGAATCCCCACTGACCTCCTGCAAGGAACACCAGCAGGACAGAGAGAGATCATATCCCCAACCAAATAAGCATAAGGAGGCATTCAGCGCTGTGAAGAGGTAAGTGCTTGGTATGCATTAGCTCATGGAATCCTCCCTGCAACACCGTAAAATGGGTACTTTCATGCTCATCAAAATTTAGACAATGAGACTTGAAGGTACATTTGTAAGAAATCAGGATTTGACCCCAATTTTAATGGACTCCCAAATCTGCCCTCTTAACCTTTTGGCTCTGTTACCTCCAACTGAACACATGGGAGTGAATACTGAGCCCAGGTCCTCCTGCTGGTAAACACAACCTTAAGCTAGAAGGAAGGCAGGTCAGGACAGAAAAACTAAGACTCAGGGGAATCACTGTCATACCAAGACCCAGGCAGGTGCCAAGGGCCTGCCCTTGTTTGCATGAACAAGGAGGCTGTGGCATCGGCCCTCAGCTGGACTAGTTTCCCAGTCTGTTCTAACATTGGCTGCACTCTAGATACTGAGTTTTCCAGTGCTTAAATGGTCCGTGCCTCCCTCTTTGGAAAGTGGCTTTCAGTCTGTGGGGACTGTGTGAGAATTTGTAGACAAAGTTCTAAACATACAATGGAGGGCACGGTGCCTGGCTGTTAGTCAGCTGGTTCACCCCGGCACAGCTGCTCAGGCTTTATAGCTGAGTCTGTTTAGTTGCTGTATCCATTCATATTGATTGGCATCTGAGCCCTATAGATTGTTAAATATTGAATGTCACTCTGGTACACTCTTAAAATACTGAGGAGTGGGGATAGAGGGAGGGTCTTCCAGGATCACCTGGGTTGAACTCAGGTCCTGGGGGCACTCCTGTCACCAGTCTGAGTCTTGTAGCCATGCACCTTTGGAAAATGAAGAGTAAAGTAGCTTCTTCCCTTTGGAGCATCTGTTTGTCTTTTCTCTTTAGTGTTTATTGCTGCTACAGTGCATTTGTTTGCTCTCTGATGGGAGCTTGGGGCCTGGATGGCATCATGAGAAAGACATTCAATCACACTCACAGTTCACTCTGATGACATCTGGCATCAGCCATAACTTGCTATCCACGCAAAGCTACAAGACTCCTTTGTGCATGATCTGACTTAGCTTAGGACTAACTGGTCAGATGCCACAGGACTCATTACAGCACACGGAGAACAGGCATTTTGACAAAGGAAGAACACGGGCCCCTTGGGACCTCATGTTAGCCACGGAGCTGCTCCTATTTGGCATTTCTTGGGGATGTGGAATGCTGTAGTCGGAACTTGGCAGGTGAGAAGCTGGAGACTGCTCTGTCGGCCCTGGCTGCCTATCAAGGACCATAATAGCAAGATTTCCTCCATCATTTATCCCAGCGGTCTCAGCTGAAAGTTCTTAGAGTGTCTCCACTCTCACTGGGGATGGAGACAGAGCAATTACTCCAGGAGACTTCAGGCCTTAGATCTGGAATCTTTCCTAGAGTTAAATACCACTCAGCTGGCCTGAAGCATTCCTTCCCCGGCCCAGATCCTAGGAACCTAAACTATACCAATGGTTCCTTTTCCCCAGAAGCCAGGAGCTCCTTCTGATTTGGCTCCCAACAGGGAATGTGCCCAGGATCCAGAGGAGTCAACAAAGAGCCGAAATAAAGGAGAAAGAGAAAGAAGAACAATGTAGTCTATGAGAACTGACATCACAGACAGGACCATCATTTGGAAGGTGGAGAGAGACTTCAATTCTTGGGTTCCTTCATCCCCCCAGGTCCTTAGTTCAGACACTGGAATGCGTTATATTTATCAATAAATCATCTGTTATAAAGGCAGCTACTCAGTGCCAGACACTGAACTGTTACAAGTACTGAACTCTGTACAAAGTTCTTACTGATTGGGATGGGGGGGCAGAGGCAGAAAGACCACCAGCTGTACACTAATTCACTTGGTACCCAAAATATCAGGAATTCCTCTCTCAGATGACAGAAGAGACAGTAAAACCTAAGGCTATGAGAATGCCTCCAAGTACTGCTTTGGCCACTTCTCACAAGCTTTAATTATGTGCTTCTCTTGTGGAACATGAATTACCCTCTTAATATCCTTGTTATTTATGAGCTTGTTGCTTCACTTCTGAGGGTTGGAATTTTTTGTATAAAAAGCTGAATTATTCATTTTTAGATCTATTGCTTCGTGCTCAAGGCTGTAGCATTTTGTGTCCTTTACAATTGATTTTTCCCTTGGGGCATGCACGCACGCGCACACACACACACACACACACACACACTCCTATCTGCGGAGTACACAATTTGGTTTATGTTTTGCAATTCTACCTGGTTGATTGTGTTATTCATTCCCTCTCTGTTCTGTTATTTGTTTACTAAGTCTGACACACCAATAACACGAGACAATTTTGAAGGGAAAATAATAATTTGGTGCCACTACATGGAATATGATGGAATCATTTTCAACTCAAATTATTTAAAATTACAGAGCCATGGAGCAGAACTCAAAAAAACTAAATTATTTCTAATAGTGGAATTTTTCAGCATCTTAATTTGAGTAAAAGAAAAGGTTTAAATAGATTTGAGGCCTTAAATACTTCTAAGGAAATCAGGGACAGCAAAGCTGGGATGTCTAATTCACCTAAAAGTAATTAACAAAAAGTAAGTTAGATCATTATTTCCTCCAAGATCATAATTTAAAAGGAAGCTGATTTATGTGAACTGATTGGGGCTTTCAATCCCAATAGAAATGTAGATGCTTGGTTGTTAAGGGGAGAACAAAAATGAGACCCAATTAAGCAATTTTTTTTCTTATGGAAAAAAATGATTTAGACAAAATGATTGCTCCAATCTGCTCAGAAGGGAGCTGAAGAAAGCAAGAGAGTTGAGTTTTTTTTAACCTTTGGTGAAACCTCAGTCTGATTCAAAGTAAGATCCAGCACAAGAAAATAAAGGAACTCATTTCCACCTAAGCATCTGAGGATAACCAGCTGTTTAGAACTGGCGACTATGGGAGTTCACGTTAACATCTGACATCTGATTCCCGGGGGAGCGGCAGGAGGCTGAGGGCAGAAATGATGTTGGAGGAGTTACAAGTAGGATTCCTGACCCTTTGTGGTTAGGGTCTCTTGTAGGCCGAATTGTATCCTCCTCAAAATTCATATGTTGAAGTACTAACCCCCAGCACCTTGGAATGTGGTTGTATTTGGAGATAAGGTCTTTAAAGAGGTAATTAAGGTTAAATGAGGCCATTAGGGTGGACCCTAATCCATTATAACTGTCCTTATAAGAAGAGGAGAGTAGAATGCAGACACGCACAGAGGGACAACCACGTGAGGTCACAGGGAGAAGACAGCCATCTGCAAGTCAGGAGGGAGGCCTCAGAAGGAACTAGCCCTGTTGATGCCTTGATCTTGGACTTCCAGCCTCCAGAACTGTGAGAAACTAAATTGCTGTTGTTTAAGCCACCCAGTCTGTGGTTCTTTGTTAGGGCTGCCCAAGCTGACTAACACAGGGTCTAGACATCCTGGCCAGGATACAGAGTCTGTCTCCTCTCTTCCCGTCACACCATATCTCCATGAGAGCAGAGTCTGTGCTTATTTTTTCACCACTGTAGCAGTGGAGAGTAAAGCAGATTTATTAACTGCATCATTCTTCCCCCAGGGGATATATTGGAGGACACGAGAAATTACAAAGTAAATCCAGACTGGTCCTTACAACGTGGCTGGTTAGGAGGGTCTGCCCAAATTCAAATCCCAACCAGGCCACTGATGAGCTGTGTGACCCATGGCCAGTTCCTTGACCTCTCTGTGCCAGACTCCTCAGCTGAGAACTGCAGCGAGGATCCAAGTAGAGCAGCACCTGACACCGGGGGATCACTCAGAGAGTCCATTGCCTCACTCATTGCACAAATACGTCCTGAGCCCACACCATCTCCAGCAACTGCTCTGGATTCGGGGATACTGACAAAATGTCCTGCCCTGTGGGGCTTATCTTCTGGTGGAGGCTAGTTAATAATGGCAGTAAGGGCCCTTTCGTAAGAAAAGAAAGAATGGCTTTAATGCAAAATTCTAATGCTTTGTCCACTGCAGTGCCCCATATGTAGTGTCCCTGAATCCCATTTAAAATATAATCCTGAGTAGTCCATGGTGGGTGATACCAGGCTCTCGGGCACCACAATCGCCCTCAATCACAGAGCCCCAGACCGGGGTGGGGCCCCTGCAGATGTCTGTGCCTTTTGCCGTTTGGCTTCAGATGACTCTATCAGTTGGTCTCTAAGTTGTCAAAAAGACCATCTCCTCTCCCAGAGCCCTCGCGCAAGCGACTCCCCCTGCCCTCTCCCCGCCCCACAACAAGAGCTCTGCGGTGCCACCTGGCACTCAACGTATGAGGTCCCTGAGGGTCCCCAAGGCAAGCCCCAGGCCCTGTCACCCTGCATTGGCGGCTGTGTCCGAGCCAGCTGGCCTGATGCACGATGGCACAGAGACCACCCTCCAGGGAGTGGCTGGCAGTGTGACTCCTTCCCCAGATGACAGGCACCACTGTCCTTGTGCCTCCCAGGTGGGGGCGGGTTAGGGACAGGAACCCACGCTCAAGAAGCCCTGGGAACTGAGACTCCACACCCTTGTTTTTAGGAACTCTCTGGCACCTTCCAGTATTAAAAAAGACCTAAAATTTTCCCCTAGGCTTATCTTGCAAATCCTTAAACTCCCCAAGCCTTTGTTTGCCCATCTGGAAAATGGGGTGGAAACTGTCTGCCCTGCTCTTTTCATGGAGTTCTGCAAGGATATAATAAAATAGTCTGCGGAGGTCTTTGTGTGGGATTTCTTTTTGGGGTGATGAAAATGTTCTAGAGTTGATTGTGGTAATAGTTGTAACTCTGTAAAAATACCCAAAACTGTTGAATTATACACTCTAAATGGCTGAACTGTATGGTCCATGAATTACATCTCAATAAAGCTATGTTTTTAAAGCCTTTATAAACTGGGAAGGAGTAATACCATCCTAAAGTCAGCTCAAGTCAGCTCTCAGTCAGACTCGGGGGAGAAAGAGAGCGAGCGAGGTGGGGAGATAAAGAGAGGGGTGTTGAGAGAGAGACACCACACGTAGCTGGGTTGGGGGTGGGTAACAGTTACCAGCTTATTGATAGGGACACAGGAAGGAGCAGCTGAGAATAATTTCTCCGAGGCCTTAAGAAAGCGGCTGCCCCCGTGTGGTCCTCTGTGGCCACCTGCACTGCATCACCTCGGGAGTGTGTAAGGATGCAGACCCCATTCCCCAACCTCTCAACCTGGAAGATCCATGGGTTTTCTCTCCCTCTCTCTCTCAGGTCTCCACATCAGCATGGCCTTCCCTGTTGCCCTAAGAAAAATACCCAGCCCTGTCATTCTCTCCCCCCGGCTTGCTCTACTTTCTTCACAGACCTGTCACCACCTATGTGGCACAGTATGTGTGTTTAATGATTCTCAGTGTCCTCTCCCAAGGGTGTGAGCCTGTAAGAGCAGGGATGCTGTGTGCTTTGTTCACTGGGTGACCCGTCCCCTAGAATAGTTCCTGCCATAGAGTAAGTACATATCTGTTGGATTAATGACTGAATAAATTCCTGGGCCCATCCCATAATCGCTGGTAGAAGGGCCTGGGAAGATGCATTTTAAGCAACTGCTTGGTAAATCAGAGCCCCAGCACCTCAGATGTGACTGGGTTTGGAGACTGGTTCTTTAAAGAGGTGATTCAGTTAAAATGAGGTCTTTAGAGTGGGCCCTAATCCAATATCACTGGTCTTCTCATAAGAAGAGGAGATGAGGACACAGACACGTACAGAGGGAAGATGACGTGAAGACACAGGGAAAAGACGGCCGTCTACAAGCCGAGGAGAGAGGCCTCGGCAGAAACCAGCCCTGCTGACACCTTCTTCTCAGACGCTATCCTCCAGAACTGAGAGAAAATGAATTTCTGTTGTTCAAACCCCAAGTCTGTGGAACTTTGTTACAGCAGCCCGAGCAAACTCATACAGCTCTTGGAAGAGACAGTCTTCGGTAGACGATCGCTATCGCCATCCTGCAGGGAGGCCAGGTGGTGAGGCGGATAAGGGGACGCGTTTACAAATCAGACCTGAATCCAGATTGGGTGTGTCGGATCCCTCCAGGGCTCAGTTCTCCCATCCACAAAACAGTGATAATGCAAGAATGACGTGAGTGTCACACAAAAAATGAACCCGAAGCACCCAGCCCCGGGCCTGGGCTACAGTAACTGCTCAGAAAACGCAGCTGCTCTGCAGGACGCCGGAAGCATGGCGGCCAACCCCAGCCAGGTCAGGCCACCCGGCTGGATAAAACCCGACTTCATCTTCCCAAGTCTGTGATGTCCAAAGAGGTGAAGCTTGGGCGTCATTCTCCAGCTGGAGCCACTGCTACTTTTCACTGGACCAGGAGAGCAGGCCAGGCCAATGAGAGAGTGGCGCCAACCCAGATGGTGTTATGAGCTCAGGTCTTGGAGGAGTTTAGGAGCTTTTTATAAATGTACCCCAGGAATCTGTCCCCCGGAACAGAGATTTAATACAAAGCAGGATGGACACAGTAAAAATAACAGGAGTACACTTCCCTAAGGCCCCTGGGGCACCTGGAGAAGGTTTGAACCCCATGTCCCCAGGGGTGACCGTCTCCATGGAGACTCTGAAGGGATAAGCGTGTGTAACGGAGGTGAGCCCAGGTCCAGGGAAGGGAAGTGACTGTCTCAGGTCCTACCATGGGTCAGGCAGCAAGCTCCCAGCGGGGACTCCTCTCTGAGAGTTTCTGACAGCAGCCAGGTGGAGGGGACCTCCCCCCTGTCACCTGCTAATAGTGTGTAAGGAAAGCATCACTCCCTGCCCTGCCGGAGGGTCGCTCCCAGCTGCTGGAAAAGCCCTGTCAGAGGCAGTCTGGCGAGATTCTCAATCCAATTTCTCTCGAGTGAAAGGCTAACAGGATAAGATCTCTCCGTGTTAACAACCGGGATTGTGAGTGAAGTCCGGGCTTGGGGCGAGAGATGAGGTCATGAAATCAAGAGCTTACCTCGCAAAGCAATCTAGTCCGAGCCCCAGGTCCCCGAGCCTCCCTCCAGAGCCTGTTAATCTTGTGTTGAACATGTCCCTCCATGGGCATTTCTGTCCAGGAATTCAGGCCATCTGTCCCAGGTGGCAGTCCTGCCCTGGTGTTTGCAGCGGGGCGGCCGGAGCCCAGAAGGCCTGTCAGTGGGCATCCTACAGACTCCTCAGTGGGGAGAGAGGGGGGCCAACACTCTTTTCCAAGAACAAACACAGCCTCAGAGCAAAGGCCTCACCGGTGACCCCTTGGGATGGATTGTAAACCAGCCAACATCCTTATGAGCTTCCTGCACTGCTGCAAATTGGCATGAAGTGCGGTGACTGTACATACGTTAGACATCCTGCCCTGTCCAGGGGTGACAACCAGACACCATCTAAGTAGCCAGGCTCCATGAAACCACATGGAGCAATTATCTGGGAGGAGCTGGTGTCCATCAGTGACCCCGTGTCCCAAACCCCACAGGGGGTTCTTCAGATCCCATGATCCCGCCCAGCAGTGATGGGAGGCCGGGTGATGGATCCAACACACACCGTGCCGGGGCTCAGCAAAGTCCACGTGAAAGCTGAGGAGAAGCGAGCACTTGACCTGAAACTAACGTGACTGATCCCCCTGAGCCAGCTTCAACCTGACCCAACGTGAGAAGTCCAATGTGCTGACGATGAATTCAACAAGCAAGTTCAAATGGGTCAACCATTTGTGACACGGACAACGCCCATGGACACAACGTTGAGTGAAATAAGCCAGGATTCCATTTATAAGAAGTTCAAAAGCAGACAAAACAGATCCAAACAGGGAGCGAGTGGAGTAATGGGGGCTCTGGTGGGGGGGGGGTTCTGACTGGGAGGGGCACCGGCACCTTTGCAGTGTGAACCTTCTTGATCCGGGTGGTGTCATCCCAGGGGTAGCATGTGCAAAAGCTCACGGAGCTGCACACTGAAGATTTGTGCTTTGGGGTGTGTAAGTTATACCTCGATTGTAAAAACTGCCGGCCACTTCTTGAGTCTGGACCCCAGAGCGTATGTGCTGGCAGTTGGACATTATCCTCGGAAGGGATGGCATCTTCCACGACGCCACAGATAACGCTGTGAGATGCTGCCAGGTAGAAGTGCAGACGCTCTCGTCATCCCTCCCTCTCATTCTATAACCGGCTACCTGATCTGCGCTCTGTAATAACAAATGTAGCTGCAAACCTGTGTTCCCCACTTCCAGCACTAGCTCAGGAATAGCAAGAAAGAGAAAGAAAGCAAAACCAAAACAACACAAGATATCCCGGAGGAAGTCCTCAGAAATAACTCGTTTTCACTAAATCCCTAGGAATAAAGAAAATTCTATTAGACTGGGATTGGTAACACCCAAGAATGCAGAACACATTTTCATCTGTTTCCCCCATTATTAGAGCTCAGATTCCTGGATTTTTAGGGACGCTACTGTGTACAGGGCGCCCCGAGGGAGGGGACAAGCGTAATCACTGAGAACTCTGAGTCCCAGGTGGACAAAAACCAGCTTTGGGGGTTTTTGACTCAACGTAAGGCTGGCTTTGACTGCTGGCCCCCCGGGCCGGGTTTAGAGGAGGCTGAAGCAGACAATTCTCCAAAAGACCTCAGGGCCAGTGGGTGGGGAAGTGAGTGCTCACAGCTCAGTCTGCAGGGCAACGTTTGACCCAGGTCTTGGAAGTGAGTAGGAGATTTTGGGCAGAGAAGGGAGAGGAAAGGTGTGTCCAAAACGTGCGGGGGCCAAAGCCAGAAGTGGGGTCTGTGTCTGGCATGATGCTTGACACATAGTTTGCCTCAAAATGTATCTGAGTCTGTGCATGCTCTCATGAATGAGTGAATGAATGCATGAATACACGCATGAATGAATGAGGGAAATCTCAACCCCTCAGCGTCCACAGCTGGGGCTCATGGCCTAGCCTCTAATTCAACAACTGCCCCCCCATTCCACCTGGACCAAATAACAGAACCAGAAAAAATACCTGTTCAGCTAAAGGAAAGCTGAGTGAGCCAAGGCAAGCAGGAGAAGGAGAGGGGAGGAGAGGAAGGAGAGGGGGAGAGAGGAAGGAGGAAAGGATGGGAAAGATTGGGAGCAAGGAGGGGGAAGATGAAGACCGAAGGGGGAAGAGGAGACGGTGCAGGGGGAAGAGAGGATGGAGAAGGGGCGAAGAAGAGGAGGAAGAGGGGGAAGAAGGAGAGACAGGGAGGAGAGGAGGACAGTGACGATGAAGGGGAAGGGGGGTGTCCCTTCTCTGAGAGCCCACAGTCACAGTGGCAGAGTTTCCATAGGAGAATCAAGGGCAATCTGACATGAGTCACTCCTACTCTGATGCGACAAGATGCCAATCTGAGCCACGCCCTCTCAAGGAGCAGGGGGACCTGCTGACCAGTGTCCCCCGACTCATCCTTGCCCAGAGATGAGATTCCTCCCGGGTGGTGCGGGGAGTGGCAGCTCCTGGAAACGGTCGCTAGGTGGCATGTGCTCCTCATCTTCCCTTCCCCAGGTTCTCAGCTGCGGGAGCCTGAGGCTCGACCTCAGGAAAGGGAAGGGTCTCTGTCACTGATGGACGCCTGAAGCCAGCCCGGGGACCGCGGAGCAGCCCGGTGGCCAGAACTGTCACCCTGGTCTGCCCATGAAGTGGGTCCACACTGTCCCTCTCAAGACAGGGCTCACTGTGGACACACTCCCCTAGAAACATCCTGAGTGGGGAGGGGGCTGAGCTCAGATCCCAACTCCACCCCACGGGCAATAATAAAACACATTTCCTACAGGTGCCTCAGATCCCCGTCCCGGGGGAGAGGAAGGGTCCCACCCACAGAAGCTCCACTATTACCTGTCACACACTGGACATCCACACAACGAAGAATTCGAAAGGAAAAAAAGTTCAGTGCTTAAAAAGTATTGAAGATCCCAGGACTTACCCTAGTGGGCTGCCACTCTGGGGCGGAAACACAGCCAGACACCCACAATTAGGGGTTCTCTTTATTAAAGGGCCCCCCCAAACTGATTAAGCTTCAGGTCCCACAAAACGTGGATCTGCCCCTGCCTGGCACATACTGAGCGTTCAATAGACAGTGGCTAACCAACAAGATAGGAGGTGCTCCAGTTTACAGATGGAAAAACTGAGGCCCAAGGACATCAAGCGGTCAGCTAAAGACCCATGAGAACAGGACTGAGCTGGGACTCCTACTGCATCTTCAGGACCACAGCCAGCTGGCTTGTCAAAGCGCCACTCCAACAGAACGTCACTGCAGAGATCTGAAGCTCTGACCCCATCCATCCCGCTTCCCTTCCAAGTATCCTTTGCAGCTCATGGACCAACCCCCTGTGGCCTCCCTGTGTGCCTCCTCCCCTGTCATGTCACGTGAGTGTACATGTGTGTTATCCTTTTGTCCAAATGACAAAGATGCCATTGGAAGGAATGCGTGTTTAATTTAATTCGTGTATCTCCACTCATAGCATCTAGCACCTGGATCTGCATTCAGTAAGCACTCAGTAAGTGTGTCTTCTTGCTATTGGTACAGCATAAGTGCAGGGGGTGGAGGTGGAGTGCTGACAACTGGAATACGAGAGTGTTTCAGAATTACGGAGCAAATGCACAGGAAATGTATCGTCTATAACAAACATACCTCTGAAGAGCCTTAAAAGAAATCAACGTAGCACAACATCAAAGTCCCAGGGACTTATAAATCAGCAGCCCGATAGACAGAAGTGCATCCGAAATCATTGAAAGTAAACCAGAAATCACTGTGTCTGAGTAATTAGAACACACTGGAATGACTCTGTACCGTTGAACTGAAATTGAGCAACATAATGTTTATGAAATCCCCGTGGGCTCAAGGAGGAAACCCAGAAAGATGAAAATTCCCCCCACCTGTCCAGAGCCCTCCTGCACAGTCCCCAAGGGGCACCCGGAGGGAGATGGAGTTTGTTTGGAACCCATGCCCAAATTTGCTTTTTTCTTCTGGTTGAAAAATGTCTGCAGTCCCAGTTGTTGAAAGAAAAATGCAAGTCCCCGGCTGCATGGAACAGAACAGGGCTCCCCATCCGAACCCCATGTCCCAATCACGAGAGGGTGTTTGATAAGACAGAAAAGACACCTGGTGAGTGTGAGCACACAAGAGTTTTCCAAAAGAGGTGCCCAATCTTAGCAAGTCTGTTCTTTCTTCTCAGGGCTCCTCCAGGATGTGACACCTCTCCCACAGCCCCAGTGAGGGGAGAATGGGAAGGAACTGATGGGAGCTGGGGCCCGGGAGGGCAGCAGCAGGTTAAAAAATCCAAGGGAACCCTAGAGGAGAAAACGGGAGATGCAGGAGATTAGAAAGAGGGACTTCTTCTGATGCCCATCCACGAGTCCACTCGTCTGAGGCTGGCTGGAAAAAAATAACCCATCTACTTAGATTTGGGGACAAAACAAGGATAAGGCATGAACCTGAACTTGGAGACGTGCAAAGAAGCACCTGGCTTTCAAGTACTCTTCCAACTCCTCCACTCAGTGATGGAACCCGGCCCCATAAACACCAATCCAGCATGGCCCCGGTACTGGCCGGCTTCCTCCCACAAATGATGGTCTGAGCCGGTCCCATGAGCTGGACCTGACATCTGGTGTCGCTATCAGCTCGAAGATGTCTAGGAAGGAAAATTCCCAGTTGGGCCATTCCTCCCCCACTCCCCCCCCCCCCCGCCCATTTTTAGACAACTCAACCTCAGCCTCTGGCAGTCGAATCCTGGGCTGTCATTGGCTCTGTCAGCCTGCTGGGCAGACACGAAAGCAAGGGGAACATCCCTGTACGCGTGGGGTGGGGTAATGCTGCAGCCCACGTACAGAAATATGTCTATTCACACTCCCTCTGCCAAGAACATGGAAGGCTTATGTTGGGGAATCCACCTTCAACTGTGCGAATGCAAACGGACTATGGGCATATGCGTGTTCTGAGACTTTTGAAGGAAGTCCACCTGGACGGTAGGTGGAGGTCCTGCTTGAGCCTGAAGCAGGCTGACCATTGCCATGTCACCGGCTATTTTCCATCTCACGGCCTCTGCAATTCTGCCCCCACTCCAGCTGAGGCCCCCTCAAAGGAGCCAGAGGGATCTTTGAAAAGTGCAGATCGGATCACCTCCTGCAGGCCTTTCAAGACTTTCCATTGCTTTGGGATCAAGAACGGTGTCCTTCCAATGGCCTAGGAGCCTTACGTGGGTGGGCCCTGTCCTGTTGATCCCTTTGGCCTCATCTAGAAAACAGCCACTCTGGCTGACCTCTGACAGTGCCTGGAAATCGTCACACCCTTCTGGTCACAGGGGCTTTGCACATACTGTCCCCTCTGTCTGGAATGTTCTACTCCCTGCCCTTGCCCTGATCCAACACTCCTCAGAGCTCAGCTCATGAGTCCCCTCAGGGGGGAACCTGAGACACACCCACCATCTGGGCCAGGTTTCATTGTAATAGGCCATCCCAGAGTCACAGTCCTCCTTGAGGAACACTTATCTCCATTTGCAGATATTCTTCCTATGATTATCTGCTTAATCTCTATCTCTCCCACTGGGCTGTAGGTTCCAGGAGAGCAGGCCCAGGTATGTCTCGGCTCACCACTACAGCCTCTGCAGCTACACAGGGCCTGGCACATGGTGGGTACCCAATATTGGGTGGATGAGTGAGTGGATGGATGGATAAGTAGATGGATGGATGGATGGATGGATAGGTGGATGGATGGATGGGTGGGTGGGTGAATCACTGGTTTTTTTGACATTGGTTTCTGAGATTGATCATTTTTACCGGTTAGAAGAAGTTGAGGACATCAAAATGCAAAGCTAAAGGCTATTGAAGGGTGGGAAAAGTCAAAGGAGGAGCCAAAGAAAACAGCAGCAATGATGCTGGTGGGGAAGCAGGCCCACCAATCTATCCATTCATTCATTCACTCGGGTTAGAATGTGCTGTGCTCCTGCAACATGCAAGCAAGGGATGGGGTTGCAGTGAGCTGTTGGGGGCCACCTTGTGGATGGGGGTTTGGATTCAGGTCGTGAGGTCTCCCCTGGTTTGGCCAAGCTCTGGCCTGGAGTAGCCCTGGGTCATACTGCCTTCCAGGATCATACTGCCCTTTGTCCCCACATGAGGGAAATGCAACCTTGGTGGACAAAAGCCTGGAGGCTGACCTCCCCTCGGCCTCCAGCAGGCTGACCTCTCTCTCGAGTTGGGGACAGCAGGCATTCACATTCCACTCCCATCTCTGACAGGCAATGACGGACAGAAGTTGGCTCAATGTGTTTTGCTGGTAATGGGATAGACTGATGGTATATTGGAAATTCACATTTAAAATACATCTCTCCTTTCTGTAAAACGAGAGATCATCTACCGATCCGGTAATGAACATCTAACTTAAATCCAAGCTGTGGACTGGGAGCAAGGGCCCAGGCACGGTCCAGCAGGTTCCAGGTTGCCCAGACCATTTCAATGCACATCACAGAGCCCTCTCCCCTCCCTCCAGTCATGTTATTTCTTAGCAAAATCATTACTGAGAATATTGAACTACCTTACAGAGACATATTTACTCCCCTTATCTTCCCTCCGTCTCTCTTGATTAAAAGCTATGTGTGATATTTGTAGTTATCAAACATCAATATTTGGCATGGATTTGCAGAATGGAGATGGGGAAGGGGGGAAAGGAATCTGACCATTTCTATAAAGGGGAAAACCTTGAGCAAACAGACTGAATTTCTTATTAGGGGCATTAAAGAGCAGAGACTCATTTCAGAAGGGACCAGTCAGACTGCACCCCAGCAGGCTTTGTGAAACCAGTGATCGGGGCTCAAAATTAGATTCCAGATTTCATCAGGAAAGCCAGCTACCTTCAGAGGGTAGGGGAAGGGGGCTGAGAATTACGCAGCCTGCATGACAACTATTAGAGCTGGCTGAGATTGCAGCCCTCTTTCCCAAGGAGCAGAGCATAAGTCCAGCATTCAAACTGAGCACAGCTGAAATAATGAGTTAACCCTTCCTAGTGGCCACCCCTGAGGCTTTACCTATACTAACTCACTTAATCCTTGCAACAACCTGATTTATCCATTTTACAGGCATGAAAAGTGTGGTGCAGAGGTCCTGCCACTTGCCCAAACTTACACAGGAGTAGATGGCAGAGCTGGGAATCAATGTCCGCAGCTTGGTACCCAAGTCTGTGCTCATAACCACTCCACCACACTGCCCTCCATCACACAGCCATTCCCAGATTCCGGCATCTCCACGCAGAGCCCCGTTGCCCAGAACCCCAGTATACTGTGGTTGTCTAAGAGCTGCTGCCATTCTGGAGGCAGAGTCCTTGCTTCAGGCCCCCTCCATCACTGGCTAGGTACATGGCCTTCACCAAGTTAGCGGACACTCAGTGTGCCCCTCTGTGAATTGGGGGTGGTAATAACCAGGCCTGCCCCTCTAGGGTGTTGCGATGATTCACAACATACACCTTCAAAGGGGGTCAGTAAGCGAGTGGGATTCCTATTCCTTGCCGGTGGGAGTGATAGTTTGCACCACTGCTTTGGAAAACTTTTGGGTCGTATCTACTAAAACCAAACACATGTCTACGATGTGACCCAACAAATACACCCCTTGGTGTATTCCCAAGACAAATGGGTGCATATGCCCACCAAACAACAGGGACACGAGTGCACAGAGCCCCAAACTGAAAACAACTCAGATTCTCATCAATGGGGGAACGGACGAATCAATTATGGTGCCATTACACAATGAAATCCTACTCAACAAGTTAAAAAAGAACAAATCCTGATACGTGCAGAAATGTGGCTGAATCTCCTCAGGATGCTATTGAGAGAAGAAGGCAAATGAATATCTACCATAGGGGTCTGTTTATATGAAGTTAGTGAATGAGCAAAATCAGCCTTTGGAGGTGAGAATCAGGGCGTAATTGGGGAGAGGCAGGAGGGAGCCTTTCGGGGTGCCCCAAATCAATATGACTGATTCTTTCACACACTCCTTCATTTCAGCAGCAAGCACTTACTGGGCTCCCACTTTACCTCAAGCGCCCCCTCAGGAGGTGCGGAGAGGACGAGACCCTCCTTCCCAACCTGAAGTTCGATGCTAACATTGGAAACCTGTCAGTATCACTGTGTCTCCAGGGGGCACAGCATCCTCAGGGATTTGGAAAAATCACTACATAGATTTCCCCCTTTTATCTGGCAGGAAGCAGTGGGGAGAAATGGCAGGGGTGCTCATCAGAGCAGCAGATACCTGAACTCAACATGCCCAAGGTCGCGAGCGCCACTCAGCATTTCACCCTGGCAAGCCTGGTTTGCTTTAATGAGGATCACGTGGCCAAAATCACGTGCGACACTTTGAATGGGAAGAATTTAAGCCTCATGTCTCACTGCCCCGAGTATCAGCTTTGTCCTTCTGTGCTTAATGCTGTTATCTCGTCCGCACACTTGGTTTTCTGCTGAGCAGACGCTACAGAAAGGCATATTAGCGATGAGAAGCAGAGTGCGCCTACAAGCCTGCGTGGCAAGCGGGTGACCCCTCTGCTCTGGAGGCCTGCTCCAGTAGGGCATCGGAGTGAAAAATGCCCGAGAAGGACCACGGCTTTCCCCAGTCACTCAGCTCCTAAGCGGGTCCCAGGGAGATCTTTCTAAAATGCAAATCAAATCAAGACAATCACCAGCTTAGAATCCTTCAGTGGCTCTACACCAATCATAGCAAAAACTCACCTCCTTGCACACTGTGGAGCACGGGACATCCCGGCTTCTCCTGTCCATCTTCAACATCCCCTACTCCAGAATCTGAGCCAGACTCAAGGGAGGAACCCATCCCTGCCCCCCACAATTGGTGTGAGGACTCACCCTTGTCCTTCTAGGCTCTGTCACCTCTTCCATGAAGGCTTCTCTGACCACCTATTTGTGCCACCACCGAATTTTGTATTCTGACTCCACTAAGAAGCAATGAGATTGTGCCTCAATTATGCGTTTCTTTTTATTCATGGTTTGCCTTCCCTTATAGACTGCAAGCCCTTTGAGGGCGGGATCCGGGTCTTACTCATCTTTGTACCTTCTGACTCTTAGCAGGGACTGCAACAGAGTTTGTTTAAGGGGAAAGGGGCAGAGGAAGGGGTAGATGAGAAGGGGAGGTGAGGAAGAAGGAAATGAGGAAGGAAGGGAGGAATGGAGGGCAGAGGGCATCTAGTGGATGGAAAAACTCAATGCAACCAGAGGGATTTAGGAAAAATTTTTGGACAGGCTTTTCCAATGGCTCTTAATGGATGATTAGGAACTTGGACAGTTAGTTTTAGTTAGTTAGATTTTTGGAGGGGGGCCTAGTACAGAGGGGATGACCTGAGCAAGGGGATAATATTCACAGTCAAGGAATATGGTGTATGGAGACAGGAGGACCAGAGCTGGAGGAGGGGTGAGATGGGGGCCAAAGGCCAAGCTTGGAATCGGAGGAGTTTGCAGTCTATGCTCACATCACGTGGAGCTACCGAAGCATGCTCAAAAGGAGAGTCATGGTCAAACAGTGAGGCTGACCAATTGGAGAGGGAAAAGCCAGAAGTGGAGGACTGGTCAGAGCTGGTTACATAATCCAGAAGCTACGTAAGGGGGGCATAGACCAGAGCTGTGGGTCCACTAGGAAGACGCCAAGGGGAGGATGGACCAGCTTTGCTGACTCCAGATTGTAAGGGGGGGAATGCAAAGGATGCTGGGGGCGGGGAGGATGGCAATGCCTTTGAACATGCAAGAAGAGAAGCAACAGGGGAGGCGGGCGGCCAGGCAGCTCCGTGTTGGCTGCTGTGAGTCTCCACGAAACACCTTGCGTTGGGGTGGCACCCACACTGCCACTCTCCCCTAGTCAACGCTGTCAGTCTTTCCTGCTGACGACAGAAACGGCCTTTGCACCACTCGTTTGACTGGCACATATAAATGGACGTTACCTACTTCCCACACCTGGTTACAGACATCACAACCTGGGATCAGGGGGAGGAGAGCAGAAAGAGCCTGGCAGACCTACGTTTACAGACAAAGTCCTTGGAGGGCTGTTGGCAGAACCAGGCATGAGATCCAGCCCAATGCACCGAAGCTCCTTCTCACACGTTCTGCTGCCCCTCAGAGTGCAACACGACACAGGCCTGTCAGCACTCACAGTAATTAGGACCCAGAGCATAAATGACGAGCAAACCTGCCTCGAGGAGAAACTGGCTCCTTTTCTTTTTTCTTCTAGAACTGCCATCAGACCTGTCGATTCCCAGTGGAAACCAAGGCTGGGTGAGTGGGTGTGTGTGCACAGGTGTGTGTACAAGGGAACAACACCGCGTTCTCTTCCCAGAGCTTCACATCCATCCCTCTAAACACAGGTCACTTTTGCTCAATTCCAAAAGATGGCAGCATTCCATTAAGGATTCATTTGCTGCGGAGGCTGCAGCAGGAATGTCCTACAGAATTGACATGGGGAGGAAGTTAAGGCACCCAGGTGTTCGGGGTCAGGAAGGCTGGTGAGTCCAGCATGGATGGGGGGCTGGCCCCTGGAGGAGTTGTGAGTCCTTTACTGGGGGAGGAAGAGGAGGCAGCTGAATGGAAAGAAGCTGGAGCCACACATTTGACCACAAGACAAGGGGAAAGTTAGAATCATCTCAAGACTCACATAAGTGCAGTATCTGGGGTGGACAGACCCATATCGCACCATATTTGATCCCCTCCACTGGAGTATGCGCAGGACCTGGGACTTGCTTCTGACAGAAAATGGGATGGGATGCCACATTCATGATCACGTTAGGATGTATATCCTGCATCTTGCTAGCACGCCCTAGAAAGACTCCTGCTGGCCTGGAAAAAGTAAGCTGCCATAATGTGAACTGCCCATGAGAGGGCCACACGGCAGGGAACTGCGGGCAGCCCCTTGGAACACAGGGCCTCTGTCCTACAACCACAAGGAACCGAATTCTTCCAACAACCAGTGAGCTCAGAGGGGACCCCAAGCTCCAGATGAGACCTCAGCCCCAGCTGACATCTGGGGTGCAGCCTTGTGAGACCCTGAGCAGAGGACCTGGCCACGCCACACCCAGGCTCTTGATACGTGGAAACTGTGAGATATAAATGGGTGTGTTAAGCTGCTAAGTTTCTGGTGATGTTTTATGCAACAAAAGAAAATGAATACAGTATATTTCTGTTACTGAAAAACATAAGAGTTATGAAATATGGCTCCGGAATGAAGCAGAACAAAGTGGAAATTTGGGCTCTGCCACTTAACTGCACTGAGTGTCCAGAATAATCAAGAATTGAGAGTAGTAATCTTCTTCCTGCTGGGGCAGTGTCATCTGCATCCACTAAAGGACACCTTTGCCCCAGAGTGAACCCCAGAATGGAATGTGAATCTGCAAGTTTCTCCCTCAGCCTCGTTTCCCAAGCGCCTCTCATCATGTGACCATTTGAACAAGGATGAACCCATGTTTAAAGACAGCTATGCTTCATGCATCCAGCATGTCACCTCAACACAACCGCCTCATCTGGTAACTACACAAACACTCCAAATCCATTCTCATATTCGAGGAAAGTGTGGCCGTCTTAGATGTATCAAGGGGCAGAAAGGTTTGTCTTCACCCTGGCATCCTCCAGTGGGACCTTTAATTGGTAATTTGGACCAGGTGTGACTTTTCACCTTCCCTGCTGACTCCAGAATCAGGCCCACATCTCAGATGTTCCAGAAACACTCCCTGTATCACTGAGCAGAACCAGGTGCCCTTACCCTCAGCTCAGCTCCACTTGAGGGACAGTCTAATCCCACTTGAGTCCCACATCCACCAGCCATTAGTTATGAGATTCTTCGCAAGTCCTTCTCCTCCAAATGGGGGTGGAGAGTGTTCTTCCCTCACTGAGATGCTCGGGGTGGGACAGGGGATGGGGGGTGTGCTAAACGAGATAACACATTTGAAATACTGAGCCCAATAGTGCTAGCTCTCATCATTACTATTATGTTCTTATTCTGGATGCAAGTGCATCAGATCTGCTATATCCAGGAAAGGCCCCTTCTGGGAGGCGGTACCAAGGTGGAAAGCTGGAGGTCAGAAACTGGGAACTGGCTGGCACCACAGGGTGATGAGTGGAAAGAGTGGTGAAATGCCAGGGCCTGAGGAATTCTGCCTCCTGGGGCAGTCAAGGACCAAAAAGTCTGTCTCCAGGCCCCGGTTCAGTCTTATGAACCTCATTTTCACTCCTCCAAGGGGACTGCAGCATTTCTATGACAACTGAGAATGAAACTTTAATAAAACGCCATCAGTTGTCCTGGAAACCTCCCTTAACAGCCCAGAACTCACTGCTTAATTTTTATAAATAGTCATTATCAATATTGTTATTATTACTACTACTATCAAGGAAAATAACCACTCACTGTAAAAAAATAAAATAAAACCAGAAGACTCCAAAGAAAAATGCAAAACCCACCAATTTAGTTGAATTTCCCATCTGCCTTTCTGACGTCTCTCTCTGCATTCAGACAAAGGGAGATATATGAATATAATCGCACATAATTGGAATCATATGATATATGCTGTATTTCTCACTCAACAATATGTCATGAGCATCTTTCCAAGTTAATAAACATAAATCCTCACCACAAAATTCTAGCAGCAGCTTGGAATTGGACTTTATGGATGCATGTTATTTACTTAAACAATTCCTTATTGATGGATATTGAGGCTGGATGTTTTTTATTATTATTATTTTTGCTAATACAATCATCCTTCAACAAATACACAAACACAGCTTCTCACGCTCGTACAATTATCCCCAAGGTGTAAATTCCTAGAAGCGTGATTACTGGATCAAGGAGTGAACATGTTTTATGCTTTGAAACATGTGAGATAAGCTGCTTTCCAGAATGGTTGGTCACTATATGCTGCCACCAACAGAGGTCACAAAATGACTGCTTCTACCTATGACACACTAGGCTAGGAGCTGAGCCGTGGGTTCCAGCCAGGAGGACCCAGACCAGCTGCACTGTGAAGGTCTGGGTGGGAAAGGAGGAGTGTTAGGGTCTTCCGATCTTCACAGCACGAACCTCAGCAAACCTCTCCAATTCTGCAGCCTCCGGTGGGAAAACAGGCGGGACAGCATCTTTGCTTCCAGTAGAGAGAACCCATCAGCCTTAGGTGGGGCTGGAGGCCAGGGAATACCTAACCCAACCCAACCAAGCTGAAAATCCAGGGGACGCTCTTCTAAGTTCCTGGAAAATGGAGAGATTGCAGCCACCTTTGGTCCTATTGTGGGCAATGAGCATTCAAGGTGGGAGTTCCTCCCCACTGTTCTGACAACTTTCCCTTTAAAAGCTTCTGCACCCTACACCACCACTTGCAAGACTCTGGTAAATCACTTTCCTGCTCCAGGCTTCATTTTCCCATCTGCAGAATGGGTTTACTATCTTTATGTTTTCTTTTTATAGACTGGGCATGAGGTTATAAGAATGCTGTGTGGAGCTACAAGACACAGTTTTTTGGTGAGGAAGACTGAGCTAACACCTGTTGCCAATCTTCCTCTTTTTTTTTTTTTTGCTTGAGGAAGATTGTCCCTGAGCTAACATCTGTGCCCATCTTCCTCTATTTTGTATGTGGGATGCCGCCACAGCATGGCTTGATGAGTGGTGCGTAGGTCCACACCCGGGATCCAAACCTGCAAACCCCGGGCTACCGAAGTGGAGCACACGAACTTAACCACTGCACTACCGGGCCAGCCTCAAGACATGGTTTTTTAAGATTATGAAAAGCGTGGTAGCCAGCTTCCAAAGTGGCCCTGATGATCCCTCCTCTGCATATTTACATCTGCATGTAGTCCCCTGCCACAATTTCCTCAGGGCTGGTTTGCATGAGGGATAGACTACGACAGAGGTGACAGCATGTGACTTCTGAGGATAGGTCATAAAAGGTGGCATGGCTTCTGCCTTGCTCTGTCTCAGATTTCTGACCCTGGGGGAAGCCACCAGCCATGTCATGAAGATGCTCAAGCAGCTTTATGGAGAGGTCCACACAGGAGGAGCGGAGGCCACCTGACAAGAACATCTAAGTGAGCCATCTTGGAAGCGGATCCTATAGCCCCAGCGAAGCCTTCAGATGGCATCAGCCCCAGCTCACGAGAGGACCTGAGCCAGAACCACCATCAAAGCCACTCCCAGATTCCTGACCCACAGAAACCGTGTGATAATAAATGTCTGTCCTTCTAAACCACTAAGGTCCGGGGTAATTTCTTATGCGGTAAGGGATAGCTAATGCACTTTCCTGATCCATGGATCATCTGCCCATCTACAAAACGAGGAGACTATTTCACAGACTTGGTGTGAAGATACGAGGCTGTGCCCCAATGACAGAGTGGGTCAGAGGGCGAGTCCAGGCTGTGTGACCTTGAGTTTTATCCACAAAGTGAAGATAGAAACAGCACTTACCTTATGGGATCATTGAGGGGACTTAATGAGAACAGAGATGAAACACTTGGTCAACTGCAAAGTGGGACAAGAAAGTCGGTTGTGTGGTTGTCATTTCTCATCATCTTGCCTCTTCCTCCTCCTCCTCTCGGCATCACAGATGAATGCTTCCCTCCGGTGATCAGCGATGAGTTTATTATAAAAACCCACCTCAAAGTCATTTGGGGGAACAGACAGAGGCCAAGAGGCGGGTCCTTATAGAGTCCAGCTTGCATCGAGTGTCAGCATCGATTAGGGCACAATGCCGGGAAGCACACCAAGTACAGACACACACAAGGACCCTGCCCAGCGTCATGGGAACATCTTTTGATAAAAGAATTTACTCTCAGCCATTCACTTATCACTATCCCAATATCTTGCCATATCTGCATTCTTCTTATTTCCATACTATTTTTTTCTTTAAGCCAACTTACTTTTTTTTAACCTAAATATTTTCAAAAGAAATTTTATATCACTACTATAAATGGAAAGTCAGTATTGCTTGCTATAAAGATAATCATAAAACCAAATACATAACAATTAATACAAAACAACAACAACAACAGTCTACATGCCCCTTGAGATCATCTCATGGTCACCAGCAATATACAAACAAGCCACACTTGGGGAACACACCACAGTTACCACATCCCAGAGAGGCCAGGCAGGAGTGTTTTGAGACTGTCAGTGCAGGAAGTGTCTCTGACGCTATATGCCTGGAAAACAGACGGGGGATGCACAGGAACCGACATCTAGCACCATCCATAGTCACATACCCTAATGACCCCAGTCCACCGCCACGATGCGGGGCCCCAAAGCACTCAGTAAACATTCCTGTCTTTACCGTGGGGACAATCAAATGATGTTAAACTTCCTTCCCACTTTCTCAGCACCCTGGGGTCCATCTTCACATCAAGAAGTAAAGAGACTTGCCCATGGCCCCCTCCATCAGTCACTGCTTCCCCAGATCTGTTCCCCACGTGGACCTGGCCCTTCTCAGAGGGAGGTGCTCAGCTTTCATATCATGCACCACGGGCTGAGACGCTGGCCCCAGGTGTTTCCTAATAGAAATTCTGTGAGTGCTTGGGAGCCTTTATTCCCATCAAACCCAGTTACTTCTCCAGCACAATCAGCTTCAGGTGAAAAACACTCCCAGTGATTGATGAGGGAGACCAAGGAGGCTGAAAAGGATGCAAAAGGAGTTTCAAAATCTAATCTGTTCAGCAACACGCTTCTACTTACCGAGTCTTGTGGACTGTTCTTGGCACCGGAGAGGAAGGCTGAGTTTTCTTCAGATTTGTAGTCCTGGCAAAAACAAAAACAAACACAGATGGAGGAACCTAGCTTGAGGATGAAGTTCTAATTTGGAGTAACCCAGCTGAGCCTGATCCCGGGTCTCTCACTGCATTTCACCATAGTGTCCTCTGTCTCTCTGTGGCTGTCCCAGAGTGGCCTAGACCCGCACTGCCCAATACGGCTGCCACAAGCCACCTACGGCCAGTCTAAGTTGAAATGCGCTATGAGTATAAATTACACAGTGGGTTTTGAAGACACTGACGGAAAGAAAAGGAATGTGAACTATCTCATTAATATTAATATTTCATTAATATTTTTATATCGATTACATGTTAGAATGATAATATTTAATAATAGATAAAAATAAAGTGTATTAGTATATTTAAATATATAAATACACTATGAATATTTAAAATAAAATATATTGCTACAATTCATTTCTCCTGTTTCTTTTTACTTTTTAATGTGGCTAGTAGAAAATTTTAAATTGCCTGTGTGGCTCTCGCGGCGTCTCTATTAGGCAGCGCTGGTCTAGATTTTTGTCAGAGTGTGGACACTCCAGCCCAGCCTGAGGACACAGGTGGTGCCTGGAGAGCCACACCCAGCCGCCCTGGTACTGGGTTTCGGGTTGACTTTTCACTGTTTGGCACCAGCAATGGCTCATGTTAATGGGACACCTGCAGTGCTGTGTGCTCAGTACTCTTCCTGCAGTTTCCACAAGAACACAAGAAGGAGGTCTCTATCTCTGGCCCATCTTACAGGTGGAGAAACAGAGAGGCTAAGAACTTGTCCGAAGTAACTCAGCAGGGATGCAGTAGAGCCAGGGCTTCAACCAAGATGCTCGTGGATGGATGTCAATCACAGTGGCCTTTTCTCCGTCTGACGCCTTTATCCACTTCTCCATGAGACGCAGCACACGGGAGCCCATTACAGTCAGTCACCATCCAACTCTGGGGAGCTGCCCCACCCCCAAAGGCGCCTGCAGGGCCTAAACCTCCAAATTTGTTTTTCTTCACTTCCCACCAGCCGGGGCCTCCCCGTCCACATCCCTGAGTCTAAGGTCCCAGAGTCCGGTCTCCCACTCCACTGACTATCCCTCACCGTGCCCTACTTCCATCTCGTGTTAATTAGTAAGAGCACAGGGAGCCTTCCCCCTACGAGACAGAGATGCCACCAACTCAGTCTGCTCCCCTCAGAAGACATTTTCTGCCCTTCCTGCCACTTTCAGACCTTTCCATACCCTGTAATGTGCATGCACCCACCAGCATCCACAGCCCGCACCCTCCTTAGCACAGTCCCTCTATCATCCTGAACAAAGCAGCCGACTCCACACCCAACACCCTGGGCCCGTTTCCCTCCTAACCTTGAAAACAGCGAGAAGCATATAAATAGGTTCCAAACCAGGCTGGGCAGAGGGAAACAGAGATTAGATAAGAGATGAGGTGCCCCAAAGAGAGGCCATCAGGCATCACCCTCTCAGCGACTCGGCACAAACTAGTGTGAGCTCCCAGAGAACTGTGGTAGGCAGCATGAGAATGTGACATTCTTTGCATCAAAATGATCTTTAAAGGGCTTATCCTTCAGGTTGACAGAAGGCCAAGATGATGGCCAGTTAAAGCCCCCTGAGCAACGGGCAGAAGGGAGGGGTCGGGGACCGGGTGAGTTCCCAGGGATGGAGCCAGTAAGGCCTGCAGGGCCCCTGGCTGTGCAAGACAGGTGGGGTCAACACCCTAAATGTCTGCCAGGCTACCTGGGCCCAGTCACCCTAAAACGTCCTGGCCGCAAGGGGGTGATGCTCCTTGAGAACTCTGGATGCCGAGGGAAACAGGGCGGGCTGAGGGGTCTACGAGGCCAGATCACGGCCCCCAGGTGACCGCAGACAACAGCTGCTTCCACATACCACGGAGACTGCATTTTCCGGAGCAAAACAACTCCTCGAAGCACGGACCAACTAGAGAACATAACACCTTCTATCACATCTTGTGGGTTTTATCATCTCAGAGAGGTAGAGAAGACCTTTCTAATTATGACCCCAAACCCAAAAGCCATAAAATGAATGATTAAAAATTGTAAATAACAAAGTTTATTCTGCATGAGAAATAATACCATAAACAAAGTGAAAGGCAACAAAGGATAATACGAAAAAATTATAACTCAAAGGAAAAAAACAAGCAAAGTCGACGTGCAGACAATTCACGAAGGACACAGTGATGCAAATGTCTGTTGCACACTGAGAGGTCCTTGACTTCACACATAATAAAAGAAATGCAAATTAGGATGATGTATTATTTTTTCCTGAGATTGGCAAAGACGAAAGTTGGACAAACTATCAAGGTCGTGAGAGAGCAGAGAAACGTGTCCTTACCCACGGCGGAATTACACGTTGGTCAGCGTCAGGAACGCTGATAATTTGTGAACTAGCGATCCCATGTCGTGAAACTTCCGCTAGAGAATGTCCCCACACGGGGAAAATGACCAGCGCCACGGATGTTCACTGAAGCGTTTCTTTGGCATTACGAAATATCGGGAGCAACATGAATTTCCATTGTTCAGAAGCCAAGTAAATAGGTATGGTGCCTCCTCAGTGGGGATAAAGAGGCAGCTTGACACAGAACGAGAGGGAAAAAGAGGAGCGCAGAGTGGTATGCACAGCACACCACATCTGTTCATTGTTTTAAGAATACATGCATTGAAATCTCCAGAAGACAGAAAAGAAACTGGCAAAGAAAAGAAAAAAGGCCAATTTTGGAGAGAGAAACTAGTTGTCTGAGCAGAATGGGGAGGAAAGAAACTAATTTTACTCTTCTGACTCGAATTATGTACTCTGGGCATGTATTAGCGATTAAAAAATTTATTTTCTCTTAAAATTTTAATTTTATTTTGAAAAGAAAATAATTTCAGGGAGTAGCCTATAGGAATACTAGCAGAGCCCTTTGGGGAGGGATCCATTTCTTGACATTTTCTGAAAAAAGTTTAGTTCACATAATGTGGAGAATGATTTGGGGCCATTCTGGAGGACAGTAGCCCTGTCACTGTGGTCTGGATACCGAAATGTTGGCATTACGTGGAATATTGTAACAGTTTGACCAGGAAATTCAAGCACGTGGCACACCAGCTACACTCGCCCCTCTTGTTGCCACGGCAGGCAGTACTAATAGAAGCCTGCATTTTCCAGCTGAGTCCAGATGCAGTCTCAGAACCCAACCCAACACAGAAACGCTACCCATCCACTCTCTGCCACACCAGCTGAAATCAAATCCCGCCCCTGGGCAGGGGGCCACGGGGCAAAGCTCAGAAGCCTGGCAGCAAGGTCTCCATTCACCCAGACCCTGGGCAAGCCCACCTGGGTCTGGGTATGAGTTCACGTCACCAGCCTCTCACCCCGAGAGGCAGCACGGCCGCCAACCTCCCAAGGCCCACCTCTGAGAATGTCACCTGGGCCGCACCTGCCGTCCTGACGCCAACCACCCGGAGCCCCTCTGAGGAAACGCGGGTAACCTTCAGCAAGGAGCTCAGGCTGCCTCGTTTCCCCCAACTTGGAGAATCCCGTGTAAATGTCAGATTAAGCTCTTCACTCTCTGCTGTTAAAATGAGAGAGAAAGTTTAGCTCCCTATCCCCAGATGTGGAAATCTCTGCTTCTCCCCAGGGCAAAGAAATCAATGTGAGTAAAGCTCCATATTTTTTTCCCCTGGAACACGACCACTTCCAGCAATTTATTTGACTGACTATGCCTTCTATTACCATGTAAATTGTTTCAGACTGCAGGAAAAAAAAGTATTAATCTCCTCTCAGTAAGTCATAAAATAAAGAAATCAATTTCAAGGTCAATTTAGCCCAAATAACACCTGCTGCCCTTTTTTGTAACATGCAGACTCCTCTGAAATGCAAGGCTGTGTCTAAGACATCAATATGCAGCTATGGAAAACTGGGTTCCACATCAGGGCAGCTCCAGCAGAGACCCTGGCCCCGTGGTCCCATAGCTCTGGGTGTGAATTTGGGAAGGATAGGGTTAACAGGACTCGGATAAATGACCCTCTGCAGGCCAGGGCAGGGGAGTGGAAGGAGAGCTGCAGGGGGGTCAGGTAGAATTGGGTTCAAGGGAGGAGTCTGGTTGACTTGCTGTGTGACTCTGGGAAAGTTACTTAACCTCTCTGAGCTTCAGAGTCTGTACCTGTAAAATTACTTAAAATAAAATGAGGGCGAGGTGATGTTACAGGACCCTTCAACCCAGTCCATTGTGGACTTGTCAAAGGTTAGACACCCAGGAGAACTGGCCTACATGGCCAAGTTTACATAACTACCCTTCATCAAGAGACAGGGTAGCGTAGCAGTTAAGGAAACAGCCTCTGGAATCCAATGGTCTTTCCTCCACTTGTGAGCTACATCGCTCTGGATGAGATACTTAACGCCTGGTCCCTGAGTTTCTCCATCTGGAAGATGGAAGTAATGACGTTACCTGTTTCTAGAAGGAGGAACCATCATGCTTATTTAATGGATGAGTAAGCTGGACTCAGGGAAGTTAAGTGACTCGCCCGAGGGTGCACAGCTTAGAAGCGGCAGCTCCAGGTCTGAACCCTGGAACCCCTGAGTCCAAAGCCATTGCGCCATCCCCTTGGCAACACTGCCCGTCGGTTTTCCTGGCCCTGGGAAGAAGGCGCCATGTAACCCCAGAACCTCACGCAGGGGATCGCAGCACACTCAAGACTCTCTCGCAGACCCTGTGGGTGAACGAGGCATTTCCACGGCCCACTCCTATTTCCTCTGCCAGCACCCCACAAACCCACCTATACAGAGGTCACTGAATGGGGTCAGCAGCTTCTCATGGGTGGTCCAGGACCCCGGAGACTGGGGAAGCCCATCTTTGGGGCCCCTCCCATCAGGTTTCTCCCCACCCCACCCTGGCCCTGGCTTTATCTGACCGATGGCCTCACATAGTATTCATTTTTCAACCACATCCAGCAGACTAATTGGATGCCCTTAGGAGGCCATGATATCAGGGGGACCCAAACCATCCTCTCTTCATTTCTGCAGAAGCCAGCCCCATATTCCCACCCGCCCATCCAGTCAGCTACAAGCCCTACCACCTCTCTAGGAAATGCCTCCACCTGGGGACGCCCGTCCCACATGGTGTCCCTGATGCTCACGCCTGAACTCAGATCACTCCATTGCAGTGGCTCTCCTGACTCCCCCACCCCCCACAGTCCATCCTCTACCCCACAGCCAGAGGATTGTCTTCACGGATAAACTGGTTCAGGTCACCCCCACGTAAACACCCTTCCAGCCCTCCCTGTCACCGGAACACTCCAGACTGTCGCCCACAGTTTACGTGGGATGCATCAAGGACTGTAGTCTTTAAACGTGTCCCTCAGTCGTGGAGACACCAAACAGACCGCATCTGACCACACTAACCCCAGTGCAGCCACAGAGCGAGCGCCCGGACCTCCTGGGACATAATGCAAGAAAAGCACAACCACAGGTAACTGAGCACTTACTGCTTCGATCGCACAGCCGGTTAACTGGCAGGAGCCAGAATGGGGACTTGGGCTCTGGGCTACAGTTCCGGGACTTTTTTTTTTTTTTTTTTATGGGGAAGACCAGCCCTGAGCTAACATCCGTTGCTAATCCTCCCCTTTTTGCTGAGGAAGACTGGCCCTGGGCTAGCATCCGTGCCCATCTTCCTCCACTTTATATGGGACGCCGCCACGGCATGGCTGACAGGCAGTGCGTCGGCGGGCGCCAGGGATCCGAACCTGCGAACCCGGGGCTGCCAAGCGCGGACTAAACCGCTGCGCCACTGGGCGCCCCCCCCCCGTTTTTTAAAAACAGCTTTATTGAAATGTAATTCGTATACACAATGCACTCATTTGAAGTGCACAATTCAATGGTTTTTAGTGTATTCACAAATACGTGCAACTATCCTCACAGTCATTTGTAGAACATTTCATCACCTCAAAAAGAAACCCCAAACCTTTAGTTATCACCCCACACCCTCCATACCCTCGACCCTAGGCAACCACTCATCTATCTCTGTCCATTTGCCTGTGGTGGGCGTTCACATAAATGGAATCGTACAATATGTGGTCTTTTGTCACCAGCACAACGTTGTCAAGATTGATCCGAGTTGTAGGATGTGTCAGGAGTTCATTCTTTTTTTATGGCTGAAAAATATTGCATTGTATGGATGGACCAGACTCTGTTTATCTGTTCACCTGTTGACGGACATTTGGGTTGTTTCCACCATTTGGCTATTGTGAATAGTGCTGCTGTGAACATTTGGTACATGTCTTTATATGGACGCATGTTTGCAATTCTCTTGAGTACACACCTAGTGGCATATAGGAATCTGGAAATTGCTGGGTCCTATGGTAACTGTGTTTAATCATTTGTTTTCCAAAGTAGCTGTACCATTTTACATTCCCACCAGCAGTGTATGAAGATTCCAATTTCTCTACATTCTCGTCAACTCTTGTTATTGCCTGTGGTTTTGATTCTAGCCACCCTCGTGGGTGTGAGGTGGTATCTGATTGTGGTTTTGATTTGCATTTCCCCAATGACTAATAATGTTGAGCATCTTTCCATGAGCTTGTTGGCCATTTGTGTATCTTCCTTGGAGAACTGTCTATTCAGATCCTTTGCCCATTTTTAAATTGGGTTGTCTTTTTATAATTGAGTTGTGAGAGTTCTTTGTATATTCTAGATGTAAGTCCATTATTAGATATATCATTTGCAAATATTTTCTCCCATTCTTTGAGCTGTCTGGTCATTTTGAGCAATGTTTTATACTAAGGCAGCCTGGTCATGTCTGCTACAGATAAAAAACCAATGAGGCATTTCACAGCCCCTTTCCAGAGCTTTCTATCCCAGCTCCCTGCCACTATTCAACCCACTCAACACACAAACAAAAAGTACCAGGACTTGACCCCACACAAATCAAGTCAGACTCTCGAGAGGCAAAGCGGGAGTTTTGGCAATTCTTAAATCTCCCCAAGTGATGACAACGTGCAGCCAGGCTGTGGACCTGGTCTCAGCCCTAAGTAATGATCCTGGAGGGGGCTGTCTTCAGGGGAGTCAAGGTCACTGCATGGGCTGGCAGGACATCTGCAAGTGGCAGTGCCAGATCCCCTGTCATGAGAGCCTGTAGTTCTCATTTACTGTGGCAGCTCCTATACCCGTAGCTGCTCTCTCCAAAGAGAGGCAAGGGAATTGAGACCTAGGATATTCACAAAGGAAAAAAAGAGGTAAGAGCAGAGGCCAGCCATGGATCTGGGGCAACGTCTGCAAAATTTAAAAACCCCCACAGAGCCAAAAGGAGGAAACAACCCAAGTGTCCATCAACAGACAAATGGATAAACAAAATGTGGTCTATCCATGCAATGGAATATTATTCAGCCATAAAAAGGAATGGAGTTCTGACTCATGTTACAACATGAACCTTGGAAATATACTAAGTGAAATAAGCCAGATACAAGAGGCCACATACTGTATGATTCCACTGGCATGAAATATCCAGAACAGGCAAATCTGTAGAGGCAGGAAGTAGTCTAGTGGTTTCAAGGGGCTGGGGGCAGAAGAGAATAGGAAATAACTGCTTAACGGCTGCAGGGTTTTCTGCGGGGGAGGTGAATGTGTTCTGGAACTAGACAGAGAAGATAGCTGCACAATATTGTGAATCTACTAAATGCCACTGAACTGTTCACTTCAAAATGGTTAATTTCACGTTATGTGAATTTTACCTCAAATTCCTTTTTAAAGAAAGGACAAAAAAAAAAAAAAAAAAAGAAAACCTCCCATACTTCTATCCCTCTTTTGGTGCCTTGACCATATATTTTTTTCAAATAAAAATACATATATAAAACCACAGACTTCTACCTACATCTGTACAATCAAGAGAAGCTTTCACCTCTATTCATCTCAAAAGCCATTAAAATTAATAGGGTCTGTATGAAGAATGTCTAATAGAGTCACCGATTCACTGAATCAAGAAACAAGTGTGAGCGACAGCAGAAATGCAGTCCCCCGAACGTAACGAGAATTTCACACTCACATAAGTGAGTGAGGTGCGGTCAATTACGGCCCCGTCCTCCTCGGCCATCCGAGGGACGGCATCTGACACGGGAGGGTAACTGACTCAGGAGAACAGCCCACCCGCCCAGGCTGTGCTGCCAGGCAAGGGGAGATTTTTGAGAAGAGACGCTGGAGAGGGCCGATAAAAACTAGTCTGGGGAGAAACAATGCTTCCCCATTGTGCCCTTGCGAGGAAACTTGCAGCGTGAAAAATGTCCATTGGCACGAGGGCGACGGTATCCGAAAGAGATGTCATGAGACGTGGGAAGACGGGCATGCGGAGTTCTGCGAGAATGTTGGGAGACGCAGCGTGGAGCTAAAGGAGGGCATTAGTGATGCAGGATGAAACTCGGACACATTCCTGGCTCGAGATGCTGAACACAGCACTCGAGTTTTCCCGAGGACGAGAACAGCGGGAGCGGGTGGAGGAGACACGGGTTATTACAGGAGCTTTTGCGAAATGAAGTTGGGGAGAATGGCAAACAAGTCAAGTGTTAAATAAATACTTCCCGAATGGCATCACGAGGGAGAACACTAAAATTAGGATGTCTGACAAGGGCTTTTTATCCAGTCTGCCCAGGATTTCTTCAGGGTTCCTGAGAGAGAAGTTGTCCGTAACCCACGTGACATCACGGGCCATTTATGCAGAAACGCGAGAGTTGGAGCACAGAGCACTGGGCAGGCTGATTAGAGGGACGTGCACTAGACCCCAAGGGACCAGGAATGCCTGGGGCAGCCTTGAGCTCTCTGGGCCTGTCCTGGAGACAAGTCCCTGAGAAGGAAGAGGCCACCAGCCAGAGCATGGCTACATCAGAGGTTAGGGACTGGGCTCTAGATTCAAGCAGCCCAGTACTGGACACCCTGCTCGATCTTTTAGTAGATGCACGAACTTGAACAACTCCATTTCCCCAAGCCTCAGCTTTCCCGTCTGCAGAATGGGGGTAACAGCCTTCATTGTAGGAAGCTGTCAAATGAGACGATTGTAATGTCTAATAAATCGTCCTGCCATCATCCCATTTTACAGAGAGGAAACTGAAGCGGTTACATAACATTCATGGATGTCCCTAATCTGTGCTTTGGCTTCTGCTCTGTGTGTGGCATTCTGTGACAAGAATTTTGTATGAATCGTGTCATTTGATCTCTACAACACCCTATGAGGCTCAGGAGCCAGACTGGACCTGTCATTAGCTATGTGACCTTGGGCATGCCTGTAACCCTCTCTGTGCCTCGGTTTCCTCCTTTGATAAAATGGGGATAATTACAGCACCTGTCTCAGAGGGCTGCTGTGAGGCTGAGTTACCGTATGCAAAGGTCTGAGAACAGAGCCTGGCGTGGGCCCAATACATGTGCCTATCAATATCATCACTGATGTTAGCTTATCTTACAAATGAGGCCCAGAGAGGGTAAGCGAATTGCCCAAGGACATGCAGCTGATAAGGGAGAGAGTCTGACTGTAGCTACCACTCTTGTTTCCTTTGCATCACTCAACAGGCACTTGGAGCTTAACGGGCAACCACCTCTTCTGGGATATTCCCAGGCCCACCTGTGACACAGCACGGCATGGAGGTTAAGACGATGTGCTTTGGACTCACACAAGTCCCTGCCCTGCTCTCGCTTCAACATGTGACCCTGGAGGGTTGTTTGACCTCTCTGGTCTTGGTTTCCTCATCCTTAAGAAGGGGGTGGTCAGAACAGCACATCCGTTCCTCAGTACGCAGTAATCAATCGTGACCGTCAATGCTTTCTGCTGACCCTGGTCCAGTGCCCATGTGGAAGGTGAGACACCGATTCTGCTAAGCTCTGTCATCGCCTCCCTTCACTCAGCTGCCCCAGAGTCCTTGCTAAGATGGCCATTCCTCCTCATCAACCTGTCTCCACCCCGTGCCCCGCATCCCGTCTGTCTCCATGGCCGGCCAACAAGAACAGCTTTGTGGGAGTGTGGTCTGATACTCGGGGGGCCCGGTGTGAGCCAAGTCCCCGGGATTAGGGCTCCCTCGAGACTGCCTCCCTGCAGAAGAGGGGGCCGTCAGCTCTTTTAACGGTGAAATAATTGCAAGTGTGAATGTGGATTCGATGCCGAACAACTGCAATTAGAAGCCACCTTCTGTTCAGAACAACTGCTGCTTAAATATAATCCCTGCATCGTGCATAAACCCCAAATGAGGTTCTGGGTTTTGCTTTCAACTACACTTCCTTGTCTACATCAGAGTGTCCTCGCTTCCCTTCCCAAAGCTCGCAGTGCTTCCCACTTCTCAGTGGCTTCTGTCCATTCCTGGTAAAGTCCAAATGCCTTACCTGGGCCTTGCACAAGGTCTGCCCCCTCCGCTCACTTCATCCTCTTCCTCCACTCTTGACCCTGTCAGCCTCTGAGCTCCAGCTGTACCTGCTGTCACGCCAGCTTATAAAGCTCTCTAGTTCCATTCTGCTGTTGAACTCCTACACATCCTTTAGCTTGCAGTCCAAACATCACTTCCTCCAGGAAGCCTTCTGCAATGTGCCACACTAGGTAAGAAATCCTGTGACACCCATGCAGCATCATATACATTGTGGCACTTCCTAAATCTTGCGATTACTAATTTGCATTATTTGCAAAATTATTAAGTGAATGGCTGTCTCCCCCACAGAACTGTGTGTCCCATCCAGGTCCCATGGATGCTGCTTTATCCTACCCCCATACATCCCCCACTGGCACACAGCAGGTACTCAACACGTGGTGAATGAACGAGTGTTTAATCACACAAATGGCTGATTCTTCCGAATGAGTGCAACCTGCTCGAGGCAGGGCCTGTGTCCTAGACACATTTCTGTTCCTCGTAGAACTTAGCAGAGTAACCCTGGCACAAAAAAAGTGCTTGGTCTGAACTGGCAGCATTTTTAACCAGGCTCATGCTTTAGCTCCTATCTTTGTCAGAAAAATGCAAATACGAGTCCAGGGCAGCCCTTCTGGGCCCTCCTTTGCATGGGGTCAAGTGCAGTCTCTGAGGGTTGTTAGCATGGGTATTTGCACTTACCTAGAAAGACAGACAACCCACTCCCTCTCATTAAAAACCCTCCCAGCCCTGCCCACGCCGACATGTCCTGAATCATCACAGGCTGCAGGCCTCGGGGGAGAAGGAATCAAAATGAAGGAAATGCCCCTCACTGGCCCGTCCCAGCAAAGCTCTGGCCCGTTGTCAACCCCCGTGGGTCTGGGAAGGGCCCACCTCCAGGTATATCATTCCAGGCTCCGCCGTTTGAGGAAAGAAATTAAGACGGGTTAGGACAGAAATGTAAAGCCATCTGCCGAACAGCTTCCTACCACTGGGTTGACCTTGGCTGGAATCCCACCAGTTTGCCTTTAATTAAACCTGAGTGTAGGAGCCCCCACCCCCAGCAGTAGAATCAGGAGGCACCGGCCCGTGGGCAAAGCCAGGGCAGCATCAGACACCACAAAAAGTAATGTTTCCACGCACTCCCCAAAGATGGCCCCCGTGGGGAGCTCACCATCCACATAAAGCAGATGTTCGGAGGCTAGAAGCCTCCCAAGGGGAATAATTGTGCTGAAGCGGGACCAGCTGGAGGGTCAACGCTGCCGAGCAGCCCTGGCCTTGGTCTCATGGCCCGGAGCCAGGCAGCATCCAAGTCGCCTGGTGATTAAGTGGGGAAGTCTGTTCCACCATGGGGAGAGGGAGCCACTTGTCCCAGTCCTTGAGGGGAGCCAGGAGCTCACTCGGCACGTACCCCCAGGAAACGGTGCCATGCGATGCTGAGACCCACACAGCTGGGGACGTTTTCTCATGAGCTCCACTGCCCATCACTCCCTGCAGCTGCTCCTGGGTCAGAGTGGAATCCGATCAGCCAGGGCTCACGGGAACCCGGACAAGAAGGCTACGCCCACTGCCTCTCCAGGCGCAGCCCTCACCCACCCGTCTGCTGTTGGGGTCTGCCCCGGCACCGTCACTGTGCTAGACCCCGGAGACGGCTGCAGAGGAGAGAGGCAGGGCCCCTGCCCTCTCGGGGCTGAGTCTGTTGTGGGAGAGGCTCAGCAGGGAACGACAGAATTAATTGGGTGGTTATAGGTGTGTTAAGTGTCATGAAAGGAAAAGTTCAGGCGCTATGAGATCTCTCCTGGCACATCAAGATCTGAAGGATGACAGGAGCTGGCAGAAGAAGTGGGGCCAGAAGCAATCCCGGCAGAGGGGGCAGCTGCAGCAGAGGTCCTGGGCTGGCACTTTAGAGATGGAACTAGTGTCCTAGTGTCGCTGGAGTTAGGGAAGAGGAAGAACTGTAGCAACGATGGACGATTCGGGGTCTTAAAGGCCACACTAAGAACTTTGACCTTTCTCCAAGAGCAGCTGGGTGTTTGAGCAGAGTCATGTGTGTGTTTGAAAAGACAGCTCTGGATTTTAGGGGTGCAGGAGTGGATGGGAGGAACACAGGAGGAGGCTGCAAGGGGAATCCAAGATGCGAGGGAGGTGGATGGAAGAGGAGAGATGGAGGGAAAAGTCTTCGGGGAGTGGACTTCCTAGGACTAGGATGGGAGAATGCAAGGGGTGTGGGGAGTGAGGGAGGGGAGGAAAGAATGACCCTCGGGTTTCTGTATGAGCCCCTGGGCAGCTAATTGTGCTGTTCCCTGAGCCAGGGGATCCCCACGGAAATGCCAGTGAGGTAGAAGATGGCAGATTCAGTTTTGACCTCATTGGAGAATTAGGGGTGTGCACATCCCAAGCACTTGGACTTCTGGGATTGAGGAAGCGAAAACAACGCAGCCCCATGGAGTTTTTATCTTCATTTAACCTCCATTTCCTACATGGTTCATTACTGGTACTTCACAGAGGGGTTCCTGAGGATTCGTTTAATATCTGCTGAGAACCTTGAAGGCCTCAGAACTAACAGCTGTCAGAAGTAAATTAATAAAACAACAAGGCAGCCTTTTCTTTCTTTTTTTTTTTTTTCCATGTCACTGTGCGGGAATGTTTGCAGAAAGCATCTGATCTCCCAGTGGTTTGAAATTGACAATTCTTTCATTCCAGTCAATAAACTTCTAAATGTCAGACCATGGATGGGGTTTCCCTGGTGGGGTTTGGGGTCCAAGGTCCTTCTTGAGATGCAGGAAGGATAAGGGAGCTGAAACAGATTTCTCTCTCTTGTACACTCACACACACACTCAACAAGTAAAACTTGGTTACTGGAAAGAACAGAGGCCAAGGTGCCTTCTGACAAATGAGGGAAAGTAAGTAGAGGCCCAGGTCATCCGTCAGAGATTCAAAAACCTCTCTGCAGACTGAAACTTTCTTCTTCAATCTGACTTAGGTTCCTGTGGTAGCCAATCTCCCCTGTGCCAACATGAGACTCTTTATATTAGGTTGAACCAAAAGAAATCTCCAACATTCGGTGGACTGTTTTTGACCTAAAGAGTAGCCACTCATCAGCCTAGTGATATTTATTTATCCCACTTAGTATAAGTATTGGCTTTTTACAGAAATATTAATGTGTTTGATTAGGGGGTGCAGCCCCAGGCCCCACTAGAGGAGTGATAGAATATATAGCATCGGCACCTCATAGCCTTTCTAAAATCTGAGAAATGATGAATTCCAAACCACACCTGGCCCCAGGGGATTGCAGACCTGTAGTAATAGAAGAGTGGTTAAAAGCATTTATGGGCACTTTCCTCATTCAAGGCACTGTACATCAGATGATCCACTTGGGTGAGGATGAATAAAGAGCTCACCGGTGCTAATTACATGAATACATAGAAGGCACCATTCTTCTCACTAAAATTTTAGCTGCTGAAGCCCCGCACTGTTCTAACATAATGTTGGGGTAAGCCTACCCCCAAACAGGTTCATGCCTCCCTGACCCCCCCAATCTGATGGAAACCCCTGATTTAGCTGCCAAGAGTGGAAGCTGTTAGTTACAGAGCCAATCAGCCTAATAGGATTCTCATTACATCCCAAGTCTGCTTGTTGTCAGGTCCTCATGAAACAATTACACCGCTCTTTTCTCTTGGAAAACAGTTTGCGTTAACTTGGGGAAATGGGTGATTCGATAAAGACATCCCACACAGGGCTCCTAGGGGTGTTCAATTAAGAGAGAGAAGCCAAGTTGGAAAATGTCCTGACAGTATCTTATATCAGACAACCTGGAGGTGGCAGGAGGAAGAGAGGAGAAAGGAGAGGCTGGCCGGCGAGGGCAGGGGCCTCAGGAGAGGCTCTAACTGCAGGAATGGCTCCCGATGGATATCCGTGGCTTAGCTCCTCTTTAATCTTGACCCAAGTGGTGTAATAAGCCATTCTTAGAACTTAATAACTCCTCAGCATCCAATCAATAACAGCTCTGAAAAACCTCTTCCCTGTATTCATTTAGCTCTAGAGCACTCAAGCACTTCAGCTTCTTGTTCCCCATGTTGTCTGCAGCTGCACCTCACTTCTTTTACAAACAGGGCAGCTTGCTGACGTCAACCCAGAAGGTGAGCCTTTAAGAAATGGGCTTTGACGGGAACCCCCCATAATGGAAAAGCAGGAAGGACTGAAGAGATAAAGGAGTCAGCATGTGTGCAGTATCTGCAAAACCAACCTAAAATTGGCTTTGGCACTTCTCCTAGGTCCTGTTGATGCAAAATATCTTCTGGATCTTTGGGAGGAAGGGGCCACGATGTACATCTTTATAGGATTCATCTGGGAAATTATAACTATCCAGTTAAGCAACTTGTAGTACTGATAGATGAAAAAAAATTTTTTAGTTCTTCTCTTGGGTAGGTGGGTGGAGGCTGTTTGCTTTGATTTTTTTTAACTACTGTTCTTGGTAGACATGGACTTTGGAATCAACAGAAGGACAAGCAGGGAGGGAGCAAGGGAGAAAAGGAAGGAGGGATGTGAAGTTCATCTTGACAGGACTCTGTCAGAAGAAGAAATTGCTGCAAAGCCCCCAACCCCAGTGGTCCCAGCCCAAAGGAGCAGATGGCCTCACTTCAAAGTGCAAACACTGGTGATCCATTTGCTGAAACTTCATATAATGCCAGCTTTTGTAGCCATTGTAAAAAATGAGGGGAAACTGGGTATCCTGGCACCAGATTCTGTGGGCAGTGATTCCAGCTCAAGAAGAGGTTACATCCCATATCAAGTAGAGATGGAGTTCTCACTTCTTCCGATCTTCACAGGGAGATGGTCAGCCCAATTAGATCAATCAAGGTTAATTGATTATTTATTGCTTACGTCTACATAATGTAGCACTTCTGACTGTTCCATGTGCCTCTGGAAGCTTTGTCTCTGAGAGATAAAGCTCCGACCCTAGTTGGCTTCCACTCCCATCAGGTAGGAGTAGCTGCCAGGGAATGTGGTGCCAAAAATTGCCATTTTCCAGAGAGACTTTGATGGTTCTGGATAGGGAAGTTTACTTTTCTGAGCCCCAGGTCTATCATCCATAAAATGAGAAAAGTCGTACCTGCCTGACATAAAGCTATTAGGATGATCATCTGAGACAGTACATGGGGGACAAGTTAAGTCAGTACATGGTAGCTGTGCTGATGCTGACAACGATGGCAATGAAGATGATGGTGATGATGACGATGAAAATGACAGATGATGATGACGATGATGATAGTGCTAATGATGGTGATGGTGACAATGATAATGGTGACGACAGTGAAGATGACGATGACGGTGATGACTATGATGATTTACTTTTCCTTTATTTCACCCACTCCTCAATTCCTGATTTCTCAGAATTAAAATTAAGGAACTAACTATTCAGAGAGAGCAACATAGGATGTTTTTAGGGTAAAAGAATCTTCCCCATTATGATGAAATATGTTCTCTTCATAAAGCAAATAAGCTTTCATGATAATAAAATAATCCCAGTGTGAAATCCCCCAGGAGAGGCTGTTGTAGCACAAGGTGAGTGACCCTTATTATCACAAAGCTACTGAAGTATCCATTTGTTATCTGGTTAGTCAGGGGCCAGGGCCAAAATCCACTGAGCACGGTATTTATCAAGCAGCAGGACTTGAAAAGCCAGGCTCAGCACATGGCGGTTGGGCTGCCACCATCTCTTCAGCTCACCTCTGGCTTTATGAAGCTTCCCCTTCTGGAGCCAACACTTTCTTGAAAAATGAGAAAACAAAATAATGATTTTCAAGAGTTTCCTTCAAGCCCCTGATTTCCCTAAAACGGAGCCCAGGAGTGCGAGGAATGAAACATGGAGGCGCTGGAAAAGTGCTGACACTCAACACAGAGCACATAACTGTCTTACATTAAACAACAAAAGCAGCTACTGAGATGTGGCAAGACAGGCTCGTGCGAGCATGAGAAACCTTCACTGAGGGCTGGAAGGCTTTAGATCCTGATGCAACACGATCAGATCTTATGTTTTCCAGGTGAGGGCACCCAGCAGCATTATTGTTGGGTCAAACTGCACAAAATTACTTCTCTTTCCGAGCCTTAGTTTCCTCACCTGGCAAAAATGAAAGAGACGATCCCGATGCCCTTGTAGGTCCCCTGTAGGTGTGAAAATCTACCAATCTAAGATTATACATCTGCCTGTTGTTCAAGCTACTCAGCCTTCCAGCCAAAACAACAGATTAAACCTTAAAGATCTGATCAGAAGAACGGCATTGGTGGGCAAAACAAAGATGCTGCAGGATATGGTATAGGACAGGCCTGTTTCATAGAGAGCAGCCCCCTGGCAGGGGGCCAGGGAGAATAAACACTGGGGCCAAGATTTGGGCTCAAGGGAACAGCCAGACAAAGAAAGTCTCCTCTAGAGGAAGCTAAAAGCTATTCTAGGTGTGTCCCCTAGGGCTGGAACTCTCAAAATGAGCAGTCTCTGAATCACCTGGGGCTTATCCTAAAATGCAGGTTCCCAGGCTCCACCCCCAGCTATTCTGATTCAGTATACTTGGGTGGGGCCCAGGAATCTGCATTTTAACGAGCACCCAAAAGTGACTATGATGCAGGTAGGGGAGGGGGGTGGAACAGCTCAGGCCAAAGCAGTGATGGGAAAACTGGAGAGGAACCACATTTATGGCCTTTACCAACCCCCTCCCAGGCTGGGGACAAGGGCCACCATTGCCAACAGCTGCCAGGGGAAACTCCAACACTCATTTCATCCACCGCTCACTCCAAATGCCTCGGAGTCTTCCCTGATGCCTCCTTCCTCTCCCACCGCACCGCCAACCCATCAGTAAATCGTCCTAGCTTCACCCTTAGAACACAACCAGAGTCACCCACTTCTCGCCATCTCCATCTCCACCACCCCGGTCTGGACTACCATCATTATGACAACCTCCTGAATACCCTTCCTGCGCCTGCCCTTGCCCCACACGGCCGGGGCATCCTTCATAAAAAGAAGTCAGGTCATGCCACTCTTCCGCTTAAAGCCTTCAACACCTCCCGTCTCCCTCAGAGGAAGAGCCTTATGCGGCCATCTGCCACCCGGCCCACTGCCATCACCTGTCTGGCCTCATCCCCCTAGTGACCTTCTTCCCCTTGTTCATTCCATTTCAAACATATTCCCCTGCACTTGCTGCTCCATCTTCCCAACTTCTCCTGCCGCAGATGTCCACAGGGCTCCCTCCCTCACTTCTTACGTCTTGGCTCAGATATCATCTCAGTGGGCTTTGCTTGACCACCTTCTGTAAAACAGCCAAAGCCTCCCCATAGGGATCCCATCGCTCCCCTGGGTAGTTTTTCTCCATGACGCTCTTTTACTGATTATCATCTCCCTCCTCCTAGAAGATGACTCTCAACTGTAGGTGGTTCGCCCCCGCGGGGCCATTTGGCAATGCCTGGAGAGATTTTGGTTTTCACAGCTGGGAGAAAAGATGCTGCTGGCTTCTAGCGGGTAGAGACCAAGAATGCTGCTCAACACCCCCAGTGCACAGGACCACCTCCCATAACAAAAAGTCATCTGGCCCAAAATGTGAATAGTGCCAAGACTGAGAAATCCTGCCATAGCATATAAGGTCTATGAGGTCTAGATTTTTGTCTGTCGGGTTCATTGCTGTGTCCCCACTGCCTAGAGAAGATCTATGAACATAGTATCCACTCAATAAATATTGTCAAAAGATGGGAGTGAATAAATAAATGACTGCATCCTTCCCAGAAAGCCTGGGGAGCTTCTGAGCCATGTTCGAGTCTCCCTCATCTGATACAGGATGGACTTGATAAAAGATTCCTGGAGCTCCAGGGAACCACCTGGATGAAGCCATTCCATTCCCAAGAAATGTATTTAAGTTACATGAGAGAAGGAGCACACGTCTGAGATATGCTGTAAAGGCTTGCTCGGCGCCATGACAGATTCACACGTTGTGCCTTGTAATGTTTCTATTAGAAATAAGAAAGTGTCCACTACCATAGCTATGAAAGCTGAAGATGAGTCACTCACCACTGGGCCACAGAGAATAAAACACCCTTCCCAGTGACATCTAACTCTTAGAGTTCTGGACTCACTGTCTTATTTTTTTAAGGCCTCCAAGATATTTAATAAATATAATACATGAAATGTTTTTAAAGCTCAACATTAGTTTGCCCACTGGGGGCTACCCTGGCCTGACCAGTGATTAAGCACTCAGAATGGTCAGATGGCGGACACTTGTTGAATGCTTGCCGGGGACTGGGAACTGTTCTAAGGACCTGACATGTACTAATTCATGTTTAAGCCTCATGATGATGATTTTATCCCCATTTTACAGATGAGGAAATGGTAGTTTAAGACACACAGCAAGTAGAGGGCAAAGCCAGGATTTGAACCCAGACCTTCTGGCTCAAACTCATCATGTATGCGGAATGCAAACCCAATGAATATGAAACTCTGGGTTAGAGGAAAACGAAAGAGAACAGGTAGAGGAACAATCAAGTCAGGCAGAGAAAGGGCTCCATGCTTGGTCATGCTGTTCAGCAGGTGAGGAGGACACACGCAGGTGCCTGACTGTGTGACGTGTTTCCAGGCCCTGTGAAATGCTCCTCCATGAGTGTCACTGCATGATGGTTCCATGAAAAGGCTGATAAAGTTTAAACCCCACTCCTAATGTGGAAATGTTCACTTAGCTGATGAGTCCCCATCACTCTGGGTTTTTAATTTTTACGATATCTGCAATATGACTGACATTATGTTCTTTTACTAGGATCCTCTTATATAGGAGACAGAACAGGATGAACCCCAAACTATTCAAACAGAAAGAACCATGTCAAGAAAGGAAGAGAAGAAAGATAATTCTTATTTCTCATCCCCCTAGCAGGATGCCCAGAATAAAGATCAGAGAGAGGGGTCATGAGGAAGGGAGAGAGCAAAGTCATTAACTGAATACCTGACCCACTCGATCATGCCGAGTGGTCAGGAGAAATGGCTTTGGAGCCATACAGACTCCTGGTCCTACCATTTAATTGACTTTGAGCAGTTTATTTAATCTCTATAAACCTGTTTCCTCATCTGTGAAATGGGAATGATAATGTCCCTGCCTCATGGAGCTGTCTGAGAATCCAATGAGATGGTGAATTTCAGTGCCTAGCACACTGGCCAGAGTATAGAGAGTGCTCAAAAGAAATATTAACTCTTATCATTAATCCTTACCAAGTTTCTGAAGACAGCACCATTCATTCCATTTTACAGAGAAGTAATCAGAGTCAGTCAATGTAGGTGACTTGCCCAAGGTGAGACGAAATCAGAACCAGGCTTCAAATTTGTCTGTTTTCAAAGCCCATTCACTTAACTCCAAGGACATCTGCACTGGGGGCAGTCAACCCTTAAGAGACGTTCTACCTTACCTGACAAATGCCTCGAATCAGGAGAGAGGTTTCAACCCCTCATAAGGACACACGAAGAAGCACCATGGCTTTCCAAACCCAATTGAGCCATTTGGTAGGATAAGTGAAAAAACACACATCTTAAGTATTGAGTTCAAAACATGCGTTCTCAGACCATCACTGAGCAAAGCTGAGGACACAAAAAGAGTCTGGAGGAGAGACAAAGCGTGGGAGGGTGGACGCCCATCCTGACGGTGGGCAGAGAACAAACTGCAGGAAAACATGAAATTTATCCAAATTATGCCAGCTCACTGCTGATGACGAAAGCTGACAAAATGACACCCTCCCCCATCCACACATCACTACGTGCCTAACCCTCAATTTCCAAGGTCCTATGTACTTATGCCCATGACTTTGAGCTGCTCCCTGTCCCATCGCCACCAACACTGGCAATGAATTTACCAACTAAATACAATGGTGATGGTGTTGGTGGCGATGATGGTGCTGGTTTGATGGTGATTTCACCTACATGTAGGCAGAACCCTTCCGTCCAGGAGGCTCTTTTCCTGTTAATCTCAATATTCCACTGCTATGGTTTGAGCGGGTTTCCCCTGCATCCATAGACTTAGAAACGAGCCCCATTCTTTATAGAAAGCCCAGTAATGAAGACATGATCCACTACCACATCACCAGGTTACCTATCCTCTGGGTGCCTCATATTCCCTGTCTATAAAGTGGGGACTATAGTGCTACCTACTTCGTGGGGTGGTTGTAAGGATTAAATGAGTTGGTATTTATAATGCACTTAGAAGAACGCTTGGCACATCGTAAAGACTGGATATATGGTAGCTATTAACATCAGCATTTAATCTGACAAGTGTGCTATAACTCACAGCTACTCCAAAGTGATGCAGCCCTGGGGCCACGTGCACCCATATATCCACGAGGCCATGGGTGTGGGATGCAGCTAGACGTCCCATCCTTCCTCTTCTCAGGGTACAGGCTCCATCTGGTTTCCCCCTGCTCACAAGGCCTTTCTGTTCTGGGAAGGCCAATCCAGCAGAGAGCCTTTGTCTGGCCTTCCCAGTCCCACTAAATTGCGAGGCTTACCATCTAAGGCAGAAAACCAAATGTCTTTTGCTGGTTAAAGTGAAAGTGTGAACAGAAATGTGTTCAGAGTATCTGGACTCCCAGCAGTGAAGACACCTCCTTCTGATGAATTGCGACACGTGGAAATCAATCCAGGTCACTTAGGAGAACAACTTGGTATTTGGTGTCCAAACGAACCGCTGCTAATTTATTACGTGGCTATTTGATTAAATACACAAGGAGAAAGAGAGTCGATGTGGAGGGTCTGTGGGTGAATTGTCTGGTGGCTCATTTGTGAGCGTCTCCCTCTCTAATACTCTACAAAAAATAAACAGCTTCAAAGCAGTCTAGAGCTGTCAAAGTGGTTTATCCATCCTGTGGTTGATTTCTGTTTTATTTTTGCTTTTCTGAAATCTCTAGAAATGGGGCAAGTGACCAAAAAACATCAGCCAATATTAGGAAATCAGCCAGAAACAAAATATAACAACTGGAAGGAGTGAGTCAGCATATATTAAACTCCATCTCCAAAATCTTTATTTTTAACCACTCCATCTAGAGTAAATGCCATCACTCATCTCACACTTAAGTCCTTACATACTGCACCACCATTTGCAAACGGATATTTACGTGTTTGATTACGTGTCTTCTTACGTGTGGAAGGCGCCTGGAGAGCTGACAAAAGCCGGTCTAAATAGGCTCACATATGACCCTCAGTGTAAAAACTGAAAGGAGCTAAGGAGGAGCAAGACCAGGTTTGGCTGGATTAAGACTCCACCCCAGAGCCTCTCTTATTTCTCATTTCCTCACTACACCAGCCTAAACAGACTGGCTGTTGGAAAATATCTCAGGACGGCTTACAGAAGAGATTCCAGGCAACTTCTACTCTACCATCACATGAAGAAGGAGGAAAAGTGGCTCCCAAATTCTAATGCAGAGTGGCTCACACACACCCCACTTTTCCTTCTGAATCTCAGAATATTACAGATGTAGCTCAGCAAAAGATAAGGAAGAGGTAGTTCTTGTTTGTTCTGAGCCCTGTTTATTTGAATGATCCATGCCGTCTTTCCCACTCAGTATCTCCCTAAGGTTGCAGCCGTAGTAATAAACCCCAGATGATCCCATTTTCTTGACATCACTACTGCTTCCTGCTCACTGGTGATGGCAGAGAAATTTTTGCTCATGTTCTCACAGAACAATGTGTGAGTGACTGGGACTCCTTCAAGAGCCATCCCTCAAACTGAAGAAACGAGAAAAACAATCCATACAAGAAATTGGTTGTGGTTGCCAAGGTCATGGTCTGATCCAATGGCATCTCACCAGCAGGACAACTCTCTCTAATTCCTTGTTTAGGAAGTGAGATGACCAGGATGCTTGTGCATCAGCTAGAGAAGCAAAAACACTGGGATTGATTCCCAAAATTTACTGGACAGCTGGCCTTGCCCTTTGTCCAAAATCTATGATTTCATCCTATAACAAGTCTTCTTAGGGTTGTAAATAATCAATCTATTCTACAAATGACAGGTAGTTGGAATTGCACCTTTTGCTTTTGGCAAACCCACAGATCCCTCACATGACACAGAAAGAAGGGAGTAAACCCAATACTTTGAAAAAGGACTCATTTCCTTAGCAAAGAGGAAGAAACTGGAAGAGAAAGCCCATACCACTAGATAGAAATATTTGTGTGCACCCATGAACAAACACAGGGCGAGGGAAATGGATGAGGGTGGTCAAAGGGTACAAACTTCCAGTCGTAAAATGAATAAGCTCTGGGGCTGTAACGTACAGCGTGGTGACTATAGTAACAATACTATACTGTATATTTAAAAGTTGCTAAGAGAGTATATCTTAAAAGTTCTCACCACACAAAAAATTGTAACTATGTGAAGTGATGGATGCGTTAAATAGCCTTATTGTGGTGGTAATTTCACAGCATATACATATATCAAGTCATTACATCATACACCTTAAACTTACACAATATTATATGTCAATTATATTTCAATGAAACTGGAAGGAAAGAACAAATGCAAACATGTTATACAAATAAAAGCTATCAGTATCGTTTCTTATTAGATGGAAGAAATGAAGTAATCCAAGAAGAGAGCCAGAAAGACAAATACAGTGGGAGGACATGAAAATCTAATCCAGAGAGAGGACATAATCAAGTGGCAGAGGTGACACAGTATGGGGTGGGGGGTGGAAAGAAAAGAAACTCTCTTTTCTATTACTTTTAACATATGTGTATTGTGTACTTGGAGTGGTGAAGAAAACAAAAGTGGTTCCTACCCACACTGAGCTCATGGTCTGGTGTCAGTGACAGACAACAAAACACACACACACAAGTACATGTACAATTATAAGTTGTGGTGAGAGATAGAAAGCAGATCAGTGGTTGCCAGGGGCTGGGGAGGGGATGGGAAATGGGAGGTATGAGGTCCTTTTGGTGGTGATGGAAATGTTCTAAAACTTACTGTGATGATGGTTGCACAACTCAGTGCATATACAAGAAACCACCGAATTGTGCTCTTTAAATGAGCGAATTGTATGGCATGTGAATTATATCTCTATAAAAATGTTATTTAAAAAACAAGAAGCCATAGAACAGAGAGACAGCCACACCAGGAGCAGGGGAATGTCCACTAGATCAGCCCTCTCGCACACAGAACATTAAGGATTCTCCAGCACTTGCAAGTTTGAGGACCTTGATGTTCCCCCCAGGAGAAGGAGGCCAGTGGTGCCAGAGTGTCTGATCCTCTGATCCCAAGACCAATTTCCCCTGAAGTTTTCTTTCCCCCCCAGTTCTCTCCACTTCTTCTCCTCCTGACCCATCAGAGCCTTGATCTAACACATAACCGAAGGTGACAAGACCAAGAGGTTCTTTCATTGAGTCCTGACCCTGGCAGTTCTAATATCTAGGAAAAAGGCAGCCTTCACAGACGCTAAATGGAATTGCTGGGGGCTCCGGTCCTAGTTGACATATCACTGCAGATCCCCAATTACCACACTTTGCCACGGATGGTGTCCTCGGAAATAAACTTGGATGGAACAGAAATAAATCTGTTCCATCAGATCTTACTTTTTCCTGAGTGATGCGAGGTCATTCTAACCTTGCCATGAGCTCAGGAAGAATTCTGTCTTCGAGCTACAGACAAAATTAGTGCCGAGCTTTTCAAAGCTTCTCACCCTGGAAATAAAAGACAGCCAATGAAAATCATCTTCCCAGTGTCCTCATATCCATAGCGCCACGTTGGGTGAGTGAATAAATTAACCAATTAATGAACAAATGACAGGTGGAAAGAGGTCTTGGATAGAATAATATGGGATGGACTCAATTTTCTCAACAGATGTGACACATTCGGAAAAAATTCTCATCAATTCCCAGGTCATAACCCTAAACTTAAGTTGTAAAAGAAACTAAGACCATGATCCTCAAGAATTTCTACTAAAATACATAACAGGGTATTTTATGAGAACAAGTGACCCTCCCACCCCAAAGAAGGGAGCCGACTGTCAAGCAAAGAGGACTGGGGGCCCATATAGAGATAAGAGAATTAACAACATCTCCAGGATAAAGAACATTGAGGCATTTTATTGGTAATAATCATAATGCAAAAGTTTAATATTAAAATAGAATGGGAAATGCATTCAAAAGCTTATATGGTCACCCTTTCCCTGGTGTCTCACACAGCCTGACATTTGCATAATGGCTTTCTTTTGTACTTTTTCTTCCCGACTAATTGGGTTAGAATACCTCTGTTAAATAGACCTAATTCCAGAAACGTCTATAAGGTGGGAAAAGAGGAGCATTTCTGTTTCCCACTACCTGGTATTCAAAATACAAAATGAAGAATTTTTGAGTTTTGACCGTGGGCCATAGAGGAGAACACTCAGGATCTCTTGGAAGTATTAAGTCCCTCCCAGGGACTAGGGATCAGGTAGCAAGCGTTTCTGTCCATTTCCCCACCCTTCCTGCCCTAAGGAGGTAGACGGTTACCGGCTTGTGAGGGAGGAGGACAGAACTGGGAGAAGGGATGTGGGAATCTGTAAACCCCCAAATTACAATAAAACCTTTATGAAAGCCCCTTTCTTTGCATGAGGTTAAGTCAAGGCATTACCCATTTCTCATGCTACAGGGGTTTGCCGGACAGCCAATGAAACCCCCTGCTACTGCTGGCCAATACGCCTCTGCATTGCACCGCATACTGCAGCAGGACCTGGGCACCAGGGCTGCCCTTACAGATAAGTGTCGAGGAGGACTGGATGCTGGTATTAAATGCCTCAGGGAGAAGAAATAGGACAAGGGCTGGAGAGTATGTGCTGGGTTTGGCAACATGGACTTCACGGGCATCTTGTCCGGAGAAGTCCAATGGCGGGCCCAAGAGTCAACTTGCAGTAGGTTGAAACAAAAGAAGACATTGAGTATAGACAATTCTTGAGATGTTTGGATAAAAATGAGAGAAGAGAGACAGGGGGTGAAAAATCACTTACTCAATAAGTATTTCTTGTACACCTACCGTGTACAGGCACTACATTAGACCTGGTGGGAGGTAGCTTAAGATTCAAAGATACACAGGAATCCAGGACCCCTGTCCTCCTGCAGCTTACAGTCTACAGAGGAATAAAACATGTGAATAGGCAATTTTAATATAGTGTAATAAGTACTCTCAGAGCACACAGGAGAAAGCCATCCCAAAACTTGGGAATTCAGGTAACCCTTACTTGAGGAAGTAACATGGTGCTTCCTAGAGGAAGTGACATATGCTTCATGGAGGAAGTGACAAATGAGTTGAGAACTTAAGGATATGTAAGAGTTGCCAGGCAACGTGTGCATATGGAAGGGGGTAAGAGGAGAGAGAGATTGTCAGACAAATGAAACAGCACATGCAAATAAATACCCAGAAGAAAGAGAATGAGTTTATTCATTTAAATAATAAATATTTATCAGTTATTTATATAAGTACTGTTTTAGATGCTTGGAACATGGCAGGGAACAGACAAGATTCCTAAATTCACTAGTCTTGCATTCTAGTCAGGGAGAGACAGATAATAGACAAACAAGATCATCCAGACACAAATAGATCCTGTTGAGAGAGTCACAAGGTGGGGGGATGGGATGAGTGAAAGGATTTCGGGATAGCTGGAGCACAGCAGGAAAGGGAGTTCAGGGTAAGATGCGAGCGTGGAGAGGTAGGCAGGGCTAGTCTATGCAGAGCCCAGGAAGCCGTACCATGGAGCTGGGCTTAATGCCAACAGCAATACGGGGAGAGTGGTCATCACTGAAAGTATGAAATTTGTTCAAGAGAGCACGATGAGTGGTAAGAATGAGATTCAAGGTCAAGGGGGAATGTTCCTTCTTAGGAGGAGAAAGATGAGAGTTTATTGATATTCCAAGAGGAAGAAAAGGAGAAAACTGAATCAAGACCATGGATGGAGGGGTCCCTTCAGAACAGGGAATCAGACCAGGTTCAAGAAAGGAGGTGTGGTCCACCCTCCCCTGCCCCAAATGACCAAGCCCAGCCCTGATGGGGCTTCTCAGTGGTGGGGGTTTCATTCACCCGCAGAAACTCTGTGGCCTTGTTTTTCTTGTTTTAAGAGTACATAAATAAGTCTGTTTCCTGATTTATAATCCCACCAGCTGCCATAGTTCAGATTTGGGGATCACAGCCACACTAGATTACAAAATGTATGGCTTCTAAATCAAAGTTTACTATGGCCCTTAAGACGTACCTAATAGAGTTTATAAATCAAAACAGACAAACTGTTCCTAAGCAAGCCCAGAATCAGAATAGGGTGTGTGCTGAGGGCCTAATCAATAAATACTGGGCCCAGGTGTGTGAAGCATCCTGGGTGTCAGAGAGAGGTGGGCCCATGGGCCGTGCATTTTAACAAACTCTCCTGGCGTCTCTTTCATACGCTGGTGTTTGAGAACTCCTGTTCTAGAAATCTAGCCCCTTGGTACTCTCATTATTGCACCTCAGATGAGTCCAAATTGCCCAGATTGATATGAACTGGGGGCTTTGGCCAGAAAGCTACAAAGACAGACGCTTTCCACTCCAAGGGGGCCAAGAGTCTCAGAGTCCCACCCCATACACCACCGAGCAAGTCTGAGATGATGCAGGAACAGAGCCATGGAGCTCGCCCCAGACCAAGACCTTTCTCGATGGCCATGTTCAGAATCCCTTTGATAAGGGAAGGAGGGGGACCAATTCTACATGGACTATATACTTTGTGTCAGGCCCTTTGTAAATATCTTAAGAGCTTCTCTGGTCACAGGGTAGTTTACGCAGGCTACAGATCCTCAAATGGCATTTCTTAGAACTAGACTATGTGATACCTCAGGCCCTTTGCACATGCTTCTTCATCTCTTTCTCTCATGCTTCACATGGCTGCCTCCTTCTCATGCTTTGGTTCTCAACCTTACTGGTGTGGCCCTCCCTGTCCTCCATCAGATGCACCCCTCTCACTATTCCTCACTGCAGCACTCTGCTTGTTTATTCATATCATGTATCTCCATGTGTAATTATTCATTGTTTTGCTTACCTGTTTATTGTCCATCTATAAACTCCATGAAGCCACATAAGGCCCATCGGCCTGACTCTCCATTGTATCTCTCATCTCTGTGCCATGTAAATTGCCAGACATATAACAGAAACTCAAAAATCTTTTTGAAAACTTCAAAAATTCAAATAAATTTAGGACATTCTAGCTTCAACCAAGCTTACCAAGCTTTCTGCCTGTTGGAATCCTCAGAGCCTTTAACATAATAATATGAAATGTGTGTCGGCAGGAAGAGGATAAATATGGCATGCAGTGTTTCTCCAACTCATTTGGCCACAAAACACTTTATTCTTTTTTCATGGTATTTTTCTTTTCTTAGAACATCTTGTGCAACTAATGTCCCAAGAAACACTCTTGGGGGAGCATTGCTTTAAAGCATTATCAGCATTCGAGGTACTTGAGGGCTGATGCTCGGAACGTAGTGCCTGACACTCCCAGGACGGGCAGGGCTGGCATCCTCGCCCCACACCGCGAGCCGCCCTGGTAAACATCTCCCCTAGAACACAGAGGCGGCTGTCCTGGAGAGCTGTCACCGCCTACTTACCAATAAGCAGAAAACATTTTTTTTTTAAGTTTTAGAAAAAAGAAAAAAAAAGATAAATACTTTCCCTTTCTCTGAACTAATGTCAAATGACCTGGAAATGTTGCCTCTGGGAGCTCAAGCCATAGAACAAAGTAGCATTTCATCTTCCTTGTCTGACAGCTCAATTTCAGCAGCTAGCAGGGAGGGTGGGCAAGCCCCCAGCACAGCCAGTCACGAATGTCACCGTTTACACCGAGATCTCTTTGATAATGCTCTCTGTAGATGGCAGGCTTGGAATTACTCTTTAGGCAAAGCCAAGCCTGCATTAATATGACAAGGACCCTCTGCAGACTCTACCTGCACAACCACAAGAGGGAAGTAAGTGTGTTCTGTAACTAACACATGCTCATATTTCCCCGATATAAATTCTCACACTCTGGCTTGGGCATAAATCAGGAGAATAGAGGGAGGGAATCTAAGGATACGTCCACACTCAGTCAAAAACTTCCAGACCCTCAACTCTCATTTCCAAAGAGCAACAACTAGGACCCTGCCCCCATAACACTAAAATGGTAGAAAGTTTTAAAATAATAATTTTATTATAAAACCTTAAGACCCCTCCATTTATCATTTAAACAAGGCCCCCTTCCTCCAATGAAAGTCTCAAGCCCTGGGGATCAGCTTGCCCTGGCCCTAACCAGCCCCCTTGGCAACAGAAGGGAGGATAAAGCGGATGGTTCAAGGGTTACAAACCATCTGCACCAGATCCCATTGTGCATCTAGAGGAGCTTTCCTCAACCCCATCCTATATATACACTTCCACAGATTTGGGCTGATTTCGGGCTACTTGTCCCACTGCATGCATTCATTTCCATGTGCCCAACACAAAAAAAGAAATGACCCAAAAATAGTACTCTGGCTTTAGGGAGGCTCTTCATCTACATCCTATTGGTTTGCGCCCACGTCACCAAGCCAGCACTTAGCTGGACTACAAACCACTGTCCCCTCCTCCAGCCTACATTCTGAGGGATAAAGATTTAGGAATTTGGGGGATCCAAGTGTACCCTCTGTTTTTAAATAGCAATAAAATACCAGATCCAAAGTAATGCCCAAGATTTACTTGTTTACTCATTTATCCATACATCCATACAACCATCCAACATTGAGCATCCATAAGCCCACCATTGTGTTACATACTGTCCTACCCAAGACCCATTTCCAAAGCTTTATCCCACTCCATGAGACCCTGAGATCACAAATTAGACTCACCATTTTACCAACAGAATCAGAGGAGATTTTATTGGCCTGCAAATGAATCCCACTTCATGGACAGCATATCCCAGAGCAAGCCCAAGTCCAGAGAGACTGACAGAAATACGCAACAAGCTCCAGAATTTCAGTAACTGTCAAGGTACCTCCTACTAGTTCTATTCTATCCATTGAATGGAAACCACCACACCCATAGTGGGGGAGATCGGGGCTAGGTAGTGGAGGGATGGGCAGTACCACTCCCAGGCCCAGGCAAGAGGTCTCACCTAGACCTCATGCCCCGAGCTTTAGAGAGCCCCACAAGTCACAAACACAAGAGAGTCAATTACATGTCAATTATGTCTCAATAAAGGTGGGAAAAAATAAAACAAAGACCTCAAAAATGGCAAAAAAAAAAAAAAAAAGTAAATTTGTTGAAGAAAATGTGAGCACTTCTATCTTCTGGGATTCAGTTGTCAGGCTGGCCCAGCACAATCTGTGACCATAAACATCCGCTCTTATGACTAACACTGTTCAAGGCCCAGGAAACCACATCTCTGCACCATGTCCTGGAAATGGCCCTTGTTGAATTTTCAGGATGGGGAGGGAAAGTCACTCACCTTTGTGATGGAGTTCAAGCTCTAGAGAGAGCTGCTTACCCAAAACCAGGAAAATCACCCCCGACTCTCAAGAGGTCAGAGAGGAAAGTAAGGCAACGGAGACAAGAGAAAGCCCCCAGCAAGTCAAGACCAGGGGTGGGCACTGGAGGAATATAATTTAACCCAGGGGTTCTGCCACACCTGGTGGGCCACACCAGCTCTCAGAGCTTTTAAAATGCAAGAGGCACGGTTTATTTCTGAGAGCCACAGGCCAGAAACAAATGCCCACCCGGGTCCTTCTCATGGCTTCATCCTTCCCTGCTCTGCAGCTGTGGTTTCCAAGAGTCTACATGTGATGTAACGCTTTCTGGAAAGACCAGCCCTTCATTCTGAAATTGTGTCAGCCCCATGCATTTGGTAAAACAATGCCCTTTGAAAATAAAGGTGACTTCATTTTTTTAAATGAAAGCATGAGTTTTTATTGTTATTGCTAATTTTTAAATTTTTATGTCCTTATTGAAAAAAAAAACAAAACATCATTTACCTGACTCTCCTACCAGAATATAAACTCCACAGGGACAGATATTTTTGTCTGCTTTGTTTGCTAATGTACCCAAAGGGCCTAGAATGGTACCTGGTACATAGTAGGTGCTCAATAAATCAATAAATATTTGTTGATTAATTTGGCAATATTAGGTCAGTGACTTCAATTTTTTTTAACGTTACAGGTCTGATATAAGATCTAGGAACCACGTTTCTTTACAACTCTCTCAGTTCTGGATATCCTTTCCCCTGGGTAGCCTTGACCCTTTCTGGTGACAGGTGGGTCTGAGAGAGCCAGGTCAACTCCCAACAGCCACCAGAAGGATGAGCTGCCCCTTCCAGTCCCTCCCATGTAGCAACACTGGCAGGACAGACAAGGTAACGTGGGCTCATGGACTTCTGACTTATTAACAGTAGCAAAGCAAAGAGCAGGTGCCACAATTCAGTGTTCTGGAGACCCCAAGGCTCGGTCCTGCCCCACAGCCTTTCCACCTCCCCTCAGTCACTGTCCTCTACCAAGGCTTCCTTCAAATGCTCCGGCAGATGCCCCTCTCTCACCACAACACAGTCATCTCTGCAGTAACGCTTGTTTTGAAAAGGTGTATTTGCTCCAGTGCGACTGATACATTAGGGAACAATTTGAACATAACACACATCTGCATTTGCTTATGCATGATTTTTGTCTGTGAGAAACACGAGGTAAATGCAGAAAGCTGTAACCAGTTGAACTGAGGCACTCAGAAAAACACACACACGCAATCATCATCCACAGTCACTCACAACCTACATTCTTTCCATCACCCATTTCCATATCAAACTTCAGTCTTTTTTTCAAGGTAAAGTGTGATATATAATGTAGTATGTGTGTATTTCTTAACCATTTAATATGTGTAAAACCTACTGTTTTGTGAGGTTTATACCTTTTTTTATGATTCACTGATGAGATTTTTAAATGATGTGCCCCAACCTCATTTTTCCCAGGTGGTTTTACTGTGCAATTCTGCACAGCACAGTGACTTTTAGGAACACACGTGTCACACGATAGCAGAACTGACTGTACCATCTCCCCATTTATCACATCTGTGGCTCTAAGCATCTTTCTGCCTAAGCCATTTCTTCTACAAAGTGTTTCCAAGTATTCATAACCAGTAAGTGTAACTTTATTTTAACAAATAGAACCATCTACAAGATACATTCCCTACAACTATGACTTATCTGAACTCTGATACAGTGAAATTTCCTTCTGATCAGTATTATCCCAGCAATAGTGGGGGTAACCATAAGCTGACCCAGTTACCAGTGGGGGACCCAGCAAGGAAAGCACAGCCCACCCCAGAACAGTCAATCTCAGAGAGTGGGATAACGAGATAGAGATGTCTGCGGGCAGGAAGGTTGGGGCTCCCAGACTCTCCCAAACACTGACTGCATTTCCGTTCCTTCTCAACAATTTCTCCATTTGCTCATGGCCACCTCAGGGACAACCACCCGTGACACGCAGGCAGAGGAGGAAGCAAATGCCATGGGCTGCTCAGGAGTTAATCCTTGAATGCTGGGTTCCTCCAGGAGCATACCACTTTTCGGGAGAGGATCTACATACCAGTGTTCTGCGGCCAGCAGAAACTGTTAGGAGCTACTCCAGGATCCATATTAAATGAAATCATCCTCCATTTGCCATCAATAAAGGGCAATTTTAGGGAACAACAAAGAGAAGATGTACAACATGGAGTGCGTTTCATTTGGCAAAAGCACCCATTAAGCCCCTCCATCTTCTTTCTGGCCCATTTTCACCTAATCCAAGAGACACTCAGGTGTTTTTGCTGAGAGAAGGTTTAATTTTGTGTTCAAGTGTACAGCTTGATAAGCTTTGACATTATATATATGTGTGTGTGCATGTATGCATGTATATCCATGAAACCATCGCCACACTCAAGTATCCATTGGCCTCAAAAGTTTCCTTGTACCCTGTTGTAATCCCTCCCTCTCACCCTCTCCCAACCCCCACCCCTGTCCCCAGGCAACCAGCTATCTGCTTTCTGTCCCTATAGATTAGTTTGCATTTTTAAGAATTCATATAAATAGGATCATATAGTATGTAGTCTTTTTTTATCTGGCTTCTTTCACTCAGCATAAAGCTTTTGGGATTCATCCATGTCATCGCACATATAAATAGTTCATTCCCTTTATTGCTGAATAGTATTTCAATAGACACATGTGCCACAAATTGTTTCTCTGTCCACCTGTTGATAGACATTTGGGTTGTTTCCAGTTTTGGGTGATTACAAATAATATCACCACGAATATCCATGCATATGTCTCTGGGTGTGTGCTTGCCTTTCTCCTGGGTAAATATCTAGGAGTGAAATGGCTAGATCGCATGGTGGTGTATGTTTAGTTAAGAAACGGCCAGTCTTTTCCAACGTGGTTATACTGTTTTACACTCCCACCAGCAGCGTATGAGAGTTCCAGGTTATCCCCATCCCTGTCAACACTTGGTGTGGTCAGTCTTTTTAACTTTAGTCATCCTAACAGAGAGACAGTGGTAGCAACATGGTGGTTTCAACTTGTATTTTCCTAATGACTGATGATGTGGACTATCTTTGCATGTGATTACTTGCCATGTAAATCTAATTTGGAGAAGTGTCTGTTCAAATATTTTATCACTGTTTTATTACATGCTTTCCTATTATTGAGTTTTGAGAGTTCTTTATAGAATCTAGATACAAGCCCTTTATCAGATATACAATCTGCAGATATTTTCTCCCACTCTGTGCCATCTCATTCTCTTAACAGAGTTTTTAATTTTGATGAAGTTCAATTTATCAGTTTTTATGGGTCATACTTTGTGTGTGCGTGTGTGTGTGTGTGTGTGTGTGTGTGTGTGTGTGTGAGGAAGACCAGCCCTGAGCTAACATCTGTTGCCAATCCTCCTCCTTTTTGCTGAGGAAGACTGGCCCTGAGCTAACATCCGTGCCCATCTTCCTCTACTTTATATGGGACGCCGCCACGGCATGGCTGACAAGCGGTGCGTCATCTGCACCTGGGATCCGAACCTGTGAACCCCGGGCCACTGAAGCAGAGTGCGCAAACCTAATCATTACACCACTGGGCCAGCCCCTATGGATCATACTTTTGATGTCTTATCTAAGAAATCTTTGCTAAACCCAAAGTCATGTAGATTTTTCTCCTACATTGTCTTCTAGAAGATTTATAAATTTAGGTTTTACACTTGAATTTGTGACACATTTTCAGTTAATTTTTGTATGTGCTGCAAGGTATAGTTGGGAGTTCCTTCATTTGCACGTGGATGTCCAGTTGTTCCAGCACCATTTGTTGAAAAGACTATTCTTTCTCCACTGAACTCTCTTTACTATTCTATTGATCTAATTATCTATCTTGATGCCAATACTACACTGTCTTGATTCCTACAGCTTTATAATAAATCTCAAAATCAGGTAATCTTAGCCCTCCAAGTTTGTTCTTCTTTTTCAAAGTTGTTTTGGTATTCTATGTCTTTCACTGTACATATAAATTTTAGAATCATCCTGTCAATTTCTACTAAAAAAAAAAAAAAACCTGTTGAGATTGTGATTTGGATTGCACTGAATCTGCAGGTCAATTTGGGAGAACTGACACCTTAACAACCCTCAGTCTTTTCTGATTCACAAACATTTTTCCATTTATTTAAGTCTTCGTTAATTTCTCTCATCAACGTTTTGTAGTTTTCAGTGTACAGATTTTATACAACTTTACTCAAATGTATCACTAAGTATTCCATGTTCTTTGATGCTATTATAGATGGTATATTTTACTTCAATTTCCAATTTTTCATTACTAGTATGTAGAAATTCAATTACTTTTTGTATAATGATCTTGTTGTCCTGCAACCTTGCTAAACTCACATATTTGTTCTGCTAGATTTTTTTATGGATCTTGTCGGATTTTCTACATAGAGCATCATGTCATCGGCAAATGAAGACAGGTTTATTTCCTCCTTTCCATCTGGGTGTCTTTTATTTATTTCTCTTGTCTTATTGGAGTGACTTATTCCACTACAGTGTTGAATGCAAGTGGTGAAAGCAGACATCCTTGACTTGTTCCTAATCTTAAGGGGAAACCATTCAGTCTTGCACTCTTAAGTATGATGTTAACTGGAGGTTTTTCGTAGATGCCTTTTATCAGGTTAAAGAAATTCCCTTCTATTCCTAACTGGTGGAGGATCTTTTAAAATCAGGAATGGATGTTATATTCTTGCAAATATTTTTCTGTGTCCATTGAGAGGATCATATGTTTTTAACTTTTTGTTTCTTAATATGGTGAATTGCATTGATTGATTTTTGAATGTTAAACCAACCTAGCAGAAACCACTCTTGGCTGCAGTGCATTATCCTTTTTATATATTGTTGGATCCAGTTTGCTAAAATTTTGGTTAGGATATTGGCATCTATATTCATGAGGGACACTGGTCTATACTTTCCTTTTCTTGTAATTTCTGTCAAGTTTGGGTATCAGGGTAATGCTAACCTCATAAAATAAATTAGGAAGTATCCTTCCTCTTCAATTTTCTGAAAGTTTATGTAGAACTGGTATTATTTCTTCCTTAAATATTTGTTAGACTTTAGTAGTGAAGCTATCTGAACCTGGAGTTTTCTTTACGGGAAGATTTTTAACTACAAATTCAATTTTAAAAAATAGTTATAGGGTTAATCAGGTTACCTAGTTCTTTCCGAGGGAGCTTTAGTAGTTTTTCAAAGAATTTGTCCATTTCATTTACCTTGCCAAATTTATGGGCATAAAGTTGCTCACAAGAATCTGTAGTGCTGTTACTTCTCTTATTCCTAATATTGCTAATTGGGGTTTTTTGTCTTGACCTGAGTAGATGTTTCTTAATCCACTGATCTTATCAAAGAAACAGCTTTTGATTTCATTGACTTTCTCTATTGTTTTTCTGCTTTTTATTTCACTGATTTCTGCTCTGATCTTTATTATTTTCTTTCTTCTGCTTATTTTAATTTTCTCTTCTCTTCCTGGTTTCTTAGGGTGTAATTTGAGATCCTTCTTCTTGTCTAATATAGACATTTAGTGCTATAAATTTTCTCCCCAAGTATCTCTTTAGCAGAATGCCACAAAACTTTGATATGTTGTATTTTCATTTTCATTCAATTCACAACACTTTCTTATTTCTCTTTTGATTTCTTTTTCCACCCATGTGTTATTTAGTGTCCAAAAACCCAGGGATTTTCCAGAGCTCATTCTGTTGTTGATTTCTAATTTAATTCCATTGTGACCAGAGAAGATATTTTGTATGACTTGAATCCTTTTAAATCTACTAGGACTGGTTTTACGGCCCAGAATATAATCTATCTTAGTAAATGTTCTGTGTGATCTTGAAAAGAACGTGTCTTCTGCTATTGCTGGGTACAGCACTCCATAAGAGTCAATTAGGACAAGTTTGTTGTTCAGGTCTTTTATACCCTTACTGATTTTTTGTCTACTCTTTATATCAATTTCTGTGAGAGGTATATTGACATACCCAACTATAATTCTGGATTTGATTATTGCTCTTGCAGTTATATCAATTTTGGTCTATTTCTCCTTGCACTTATAACAGTTTTGCTTCATGTATTTTAATCTCTGTTATTCAGTACATAAACGTTGAAGATTGTTATGTCCTCCTGAAGAACTGACCTCTCTGTCATTATAAAATAACGTTGTTACTGAATAATAATCATTACTTTGAAATCTACTTTGTCTGATGTTAATATAACCACTTTGACTTTCTTTTCATTATTGTTAGCATGCTGTCTTTTTCTATCCTTTTACTTTTAATCTATCTTAGCTAAATACTCCAAGTATGTTTCTTATAGATAGCATATAATTCAGTCTTGCTTTTTTATCTAATCTGACAATCTCTGACTTTTAATTGGGTGTTTTGGCCATTTACATTTATTGTGATTATTGACACGTTTAGCTTTGCATCTATCATCTTGCCATTTGTTTTCTACTTGTCACATCTGTACTTTGTTCCCTTTTCCTTCTTTTTCTGCCTTCTCTTGGATTAACTATTTTCAATGATTTCATGTTATCTTCTTTGTTGGTTTATCCACTATAACTCTTTGATTTTTATTTTGGTGGCTGATTTGGGGGTTATAATATACTTTTTAAATTTATCACAGTCTACCTTTAAGTGATATTTAATCATTTCATATATACTATGAGAACATTACACTGGTATACTTCCATTTCTCTCCTCCTGGACTTTGTGTTATTGTTGTCATATACTGTACTATTACATATATTATAATCACCACATCACATGGTTGTTATGTTTAAACAATCATTTTTTAAACTGAAAAAAAATTTTTTAATCTTGTGTATTATCCACATAATTACCATTTCTGGTGTTTTTCATTCTTTTGTGTAGATTCCCTATTCCCATCTGGTATCATTTTCCTTCTGCCTGATGGACTTCCTTTAACATCTTTTATAGCTTGGGTCTGCTGGTGATGAATTCTTTCAGCTTTCATATGAGCAAAAAAGCATTTATTCTGCTTCATTGGAGGAAGGTATTTTTTCTAGGCATAGAATTCTACATTGATAGTTGTTTTGTTGTTGTGGTTTTTTTTTTTTTTTTTTTTTTACTTCAGTATTTTAAAGATTTTGGCACACTGTCTTTTCACTTGCATTGGTTCTGACAAGAAATCTGCTGTCAGCCTTATCTTTGGTCCTCTGCAAGTAACCTGTCTTTTTCTCTTTGGATGCTTTTAAATCTTTCTCTTTATCACTAGGTTTCAGCATTTGATCATCGTGTGCCTTAGTGTAGTTTTCTTCATGTCTCTTGTGCTTGGTGTTCATTGAGTTTCTTTGGGCCTCTGGGTTTATGGTTTTCATCTAACTCGGAAAAATTTCAGCCACTGTCTCCAAATATTTTTTTCCATCCCTCTCTCTCACTCATTCCTTTAGAGACTCCAATTACACATATATTAGATTCCTTGAAGTTGTCCCAGATGTCACTGGATCTGTGCTCATTTTTGTTCCACTATTATTCTTTTTTATCTCTGTTTTCTATTGCTACATCATCATGTTCACTAATCTTTTTATGTATGTGCAATGTCTAATTTGCTGTTGATCCTGTCCAGTATTTTTTCTATCCCAGATATTGTAGATTTCTATCTCTAGAGTTTTGATTCGGGTCATTTTTATGTCTTCCATGTTTCTCCTCAAAAATTTTTAACACATCCTTCTCTACTAACTCTAACATCTGTGTCAGTTCTGTATTGGTTTCAATTGATGATTTTTCTCCTCATTTTAGGTTGCTTTTTCAAGATTCTTTACAACTTAGTTGGACTGGATATTTTTGTATTCTTATAAATATTCTTGAGCTTTGTTCTGGAATGTAGTTAAGTTACTTGCAAATGATTTGATCCCTTCAGGTATTACTTTTAAGATTTGTTAGATGGGACCAGAGCCATGTTAGTCTACAGCTAACTATTCCCCACTACTGAGGCAGGAAGCTTCTGAGTACTTTACCCAATGTTTCATGAACTATGAGGTTTTCTACTCTTGCTGGTGGGAAGAGACATCATTCTCAGCCAGGGGTGAGCACCAGGTAAACTTCCCTCTAGACCTTATGAATAGCTCTTAAAATAAAGTTTTAACTGCTGGATTATGTTTCTTGGGGTGGGTCACTGAGCAGACACTGAACCTTCTGAGACCCTGCCTTACCATTGATTAACATGGATGGTCAAGTATCAACTCACAGAGCCCACAAAGAAATGAAACATAATTGTGACCTACTTACTCAAAAACTCATGAAACTAGTATTTCAAACTGACAGTTTTGGCTCTCCTTGAGAAAAATCAATGCATTTATAAATAACAGTGGAAGTATTGGGTGGTCTTTTTGTCCACTCGAAATCTGTTTTTTCATTGTTTTCCTAGACTGAGATGCAAGGTGGCTATATTCAGTAAAATCAATATCTGAGTTATTAAATTGAGATGACTACAAGCATTTCACGGATGGCATGGAAGGGGAGGTGGAATTAAGTTATATAGAGTCAATTACACCTGACAGACATTCCACACTCTGGATCTGACAGTTATCATCATGTCCATAAATTTGGAATAAGACCAGCCCTCAAGAGGCTATTTTCTTTGGTCAGCTTGAATAAAGTCAGTATACACTGATGGCAACAGAACAGTGGTGTCTTTAAAAGGTCCCTGATCTGAACAGCAATGCTTGCTGTAGGATAGCAAACTAAAAGAAGGGTCACCAAGACTATCTCTTCAATTACGATTTTGTTGTAATTAAAATAGAACTCTTTATTCAAATAGCTTTTTAAGCAAAATACATAATTAGAGAAAGATATAAAGAAATATAAATACCTGAGTAAAATGAGATGCTTTATTCTCTAATCCAGTGCTTCTCACTTTAAATATTCATACTAATCACCTAGGGATCTTGTTAAAAAGGTAGATTCAGCAGGACTGGGATCAGTTTGAGATTCTGCATTCTAACAAGCTCCCAGGCAGTGCTGATGCTGCTGGTCCACAGACCACAATTTTAGCAGCTGATACCTAAGGTGTCTTTAAAATTTCAGAGTCCAGGACATTAGCGCCAGAGATTCTTATACAACAGATCTAAGATCAGACCCAGGTCTCTGCATTTTTTTAAACAAATCCTTCAGGTGATTCTGATACAGGTGATTCATGAGCCACAATTTGAGAAATGACACTCCAACACAATTACTATGGATTTCCTCAAATTTTCCTAAAGCACTCATTTCAACTTAAAACAAATTTCTCCGTAGAGAAATGTGCACTATTCCTGAAACTTAGCTTCGGTAATCTAAGAGTAAATCAGCGTGCTGCACATCAAACCAACAAGTAAACAAATGAAAGTCTGTGGTCAAGTAAGTTTGGGAAATTTTGACGACTTTGTCCCACTCTTGACGTTTCATAATACACATCATCTCTGAAAAGTTTTATTGTACTGATAAAAGCAGTTTAATGTATTTATACCAATTTTTCCCCATACTTATTTGAACATGGAATCTTCCACCTGCCTTCTCCTGTGTTTGGTTTTTAACTGCCTGCAGGCGAGAGTCAATAGTCGGTAGAATTCTGTGCTCCAGGCCATAAACAAACTGATATTTCAGCAACCCCAAATGGTGTCTAAGACCCTAGGTCCTTCTGAGTTTAAAAAATCCTTCTGCTTCCTTTGTTTTCCTGTTCACACTCTTGCTTTTTAACATCTTCATCCTTATCTGTCTCTTAACTTTAGAAAAAAAATTGCCCTCCATTCAAGAAGGTTGGCAAAACTTAAAACAGAGAAAAACCTGCAAAGTAATGTAATACTCTGATCTTAGATAAATGTCAAAATATACTTTTTCCAGCCAAAAATAATTTTACCCTGTTAAAGCCAAATTCTTCCTTGAAATATGCATAAAAGTGCTTGTTTAGCTCTTAAATGTTAACTTTCTAAGTTCCCTTGTGACCAAAATAAAGTCCTTTAAAGAATCCATATCACTTTTTCAATTATAAATCCAAGTTGCAAGATTATAATGCTTAAAAAATGTATCTAAGCAGAATTCAAAGTTTGGTTTTAGTTTTTTATTGCCCAACATAAAGAATATAATTTGGAGGGGAAAAATGTAAAAAACTCTCATAATCTCCTCATACTTGCAAATCAATTGTTTCCACTACTGCCTTAAAACAAGATTTAAAAACAAATAAGTAGGGATATAAAGTGATTCTCCCACATTCCCCCTTGGGGATGAAGCCCAGACCCCCATGCACTTTGCAGCATCCCCAGGGCCTCCCCGGACCCATTCTCTCCCAACATTTCTCACTGTTCCTTTGAACCAAGTGCCTGGAACCGCGCTGGTGTCTTAAGATGATGAGCACAAGGAAGGCTGAAAGGCCAGATCTTGTCTGTCCTCAGGAGCATTTCAAAGATCAACATATATCTCCCGACCTCTTCTTCAAGGCCCCTCAGAAAGCCAGCTGTGTGTAGTAGACATGGTAGGAAGGGCTTTGTGTGGTTTGTTCTGCTAAATCTTCTTCCAACAGTTACTCCTGATGTAGGCATTTTCATTCTCCCAATTTTACAGATGAGAAAACCAAGGCTCAGAGGGGTTAACTTGTTCAAAGTCAAGTGGATGAGCTAGCATCTGAATCCATATGTATGTGACAAGTTCAGGATCTTAGCCTCTTTGCTTTATGCCTTCACCCCTCATCCTAGAGCACAGACCTTCTGGTTATCAATGTGTCCATAAATGCCCCTACCCCAGTCGACCACAGCTTGGTGCCTGTGGGTCAAGATATGTCTGCTCCAGAGCCCCAGGCTGGTGTGTCACCAAAGATATGGAAATATTCTTGGTATCTCTGTGGCTCTGACCTTTATCTGATTCTCTAAGGGTCACAGCCCTCAGTGAGTGTGGAAAACTCTGTATAATTCTTATGGTAGGCAGAATAATGACCGCCAAAAGATGTCCACACCCTAATCTCCAAAACCTGTGAATAAATTACCTCATATGGCAAAAGGGATTTTGCAGATGTGAATAAAGGTATGGACCTTGAGATAAGGAGAGTAGCCCGGATTATCCAGGCAAGCTCAATCTAATCACGTGAGTCCTTAAAAGCAGATAACATCTTCCCCAGCTCGGTCAGAAAAGAGCCAAAGAGATGTGACGTAAGAAGGACCCAATTCACCATTGCTGTCCTTGAAGTTGGAAGGAGGGGGTCACAAGTCACAGAATGCAGTGGCTTCTAGAGACTGAAAACAACCTTCCATTTGCAGCCAGCAGGAAAATAGGGACTTCGGTCCTACAACCACAAGGAACTAAATTTTACCAACAACTCAACAAGGAAAGAGATTCCTCCCTGGAGCCTCCACTAAAGAAGGAAGCCCTACCAACACCTTCATTTCAACCCAGTAAGACCCAGGCCAGACTTCTGACCTACACAACTGTACAGATAATAAATGTGTGTTATTTTAAGCCACTAAGTTTGTGGTAATTTGTCACAGCAGCAATAGAACACTAACACAGATTTTGTCACCTGGAAGTGATGCGCTACTATAACAAATATCTAAAAATGTGGAAGTGGCTTTGGAACTGGGCAATGGGTAGAGACTAGGAGAATTTTGAGAAGCATGACAGAAGGAGCCTAGACCACCTCGAACAGACTGTTAGCACAAATAGGGATGTTCAAGACTCTGCTGGTGAGGGCTCAGAAGGAGCTGAGAAGCATTATAGAAAAACCTAAATTGCCCTAGAGAACACCTAAATCAACATTAACAGACTGTTAGTAGAAATACGAGCCTTAAAGATGCTGCCATTGGGTACTCAGAAAGAAGTGAGGAACATGTTATTAAAAACTGAGGGAAGAGGGGGTGGAGATGATCCTTTGTATGTAGCGAGTGACAGAAAGTTTAGCAGAATGTGTTCTGCAGTTTTGTGGAAAGCAGGACTTAGAAGCAATGACCTTGGATATTTAACTTAGGATATTTCCAAGCAAGGTGTTGAAGGTGCAACCTATCTGGTTTTTCCTTGAGGCTTATTGTGAGATATGAGAGGAGAGAAATAAATTGAGGGGAAAACTGTTAAGCAAAAAAGAAGCAGGGCTGGATGATCTTGGGACTTCTAGCCCACCCAGATGGCAAACGAAGCTAAAATTGAGAGATTCACTATCAGGAAAGGGTGCTCTAGAGAAAAAGCCAAGGGTGTGGCTGTACAACCTTTGATAATTTATCAAGAAGATCAAAATTTCAGATTATTGAGTCACTAATAAAAAGGCTCTTGGGCTGGCCCGGTGGCACAGCGGTTTAGTTCGCATTTTGGCGGCCTGGGGTTCACGAGTTCGGATCCCTGGCACCCGCTGATGAACTGCTCGTCAGCCACACTGTGGCCATGTCCCATATAAAGTAGAGCAAGATGGGCACAGTGTTAGCCCAGGGCCAGTCTTCCTCAGCAAAAAAGAGGAGGATTGGCAACAGATGTTAGCTCAGGGCTGGTCTTCCTCACACACACACACACACACAAACAAAACAATTTAAAAAAATGAAAAAAAATTTTTTTAAAAAGGCTCTTTGAGGATATTAAGGGTGTGACTCATGGCCCTTTCAGCCATCTCAGAAGAAACCAAAATTAGAGATTATCTCACAAATATCTATGGACAAGCCTTTTGTCAAATGTAGTGAATCCTGGTGATGTACATAAGAGATCCACAAAGTTCTTGAGAAACTTATATCAGCAGAAACACTGTCAGCTTGGACTGAAAGGGAGAGTAAAAATGAAAGAAGGCTGTCGGTCCCCCAATTCTATAGTCAAGAGACAGGCTTATAAAACCATATAATTGCAAAATATGTGCTACCTTTCATAAAGAAACAAAGATGACCCAGAGGGCAGAACCATGAGGCCAGAAAACAGAGTCACGAATGCAGAAAGTGGAGTTGCAAACTGGAGGATTATTCCCAGGGCTTGAAATCTCATGGAATTTCCTTGGCTGGTTTCATAAATTGCTTAGGACTGGTAACTCCTTTTGACTTTCCATTTTTCCCCACTTTAAACCAGAATGCCTATAGTTGTTATCCCACGCCTGCCCCACCACTGTATTTTGGGAGCAGATAACTTCTTCAGTTTCACAGGTCCACAGATAGAAAGGAATTGTGCTCCAGGATGGATCATACCCATAGCCTTCCCCTTATTGAATTTGGATAATTTAGATGAGCTGATGCAATGCGGAGGAGATTTTGGACTTTGAGTTCATGCTGTCCAATACAGTAGCCACTAGCCATGTGTGACTAATGAGCACTTAAAATATGGCTAGTGTGACTGAGGAACTGTGTGTTTAATTTTATTTAGCTTCAATTAATTGTTTAAATTTAAGTAGCCACATGTGGTTAGTGGCTACCATATTGGTCCACACAGCTCTATACTTTTTTTTTTTTTTGTCTCTTCCCAATAGAATATAAGCTCTATGAAGATAATTATCTTTGTCTGTTTTGTTCACTGTGCTTTCCCAAGCACATAGAACTGGTTCATAATACATGATAAACAAATATTTTCTGAGCGAATGAATGTCTCGTCTACTACACTGAAAGCTTGTCATTTTCTGTGGCCACACAGCATCTGTAGCCCCCTTCTTGTGCTTGAGAAGTTCCCTACTGTATGTGACTATTTCAATGGTGTGACTTTGGGACAATGATCCTGGCTGCATGGGCTCTGATTGTGTAGGCTCCTCATCACCATCTCAGGAATTCTGTTCTCCTTAAATCACCTCAAGTCACTTTCCATCACTTGCATCCAAGAACTCTGATGAACACCCCTGCCCACCTCACCTTGGGAGAAGGTACCTCAACTCCATCTCAAAGCCACACTGTAAACCAAATCCAACATACGAGCAGCACAGACCACCTCACTGTCAGTGAGCTAATCACTCTGATGAGCTCAGAATTTCCCCAGTAACCTTGAAACACATTCCACACGGTCGTTTTACAAGGCCAATTAATCTAATTGATTTCCAGAATTAGGATCTTCAGGAACCCAGTTATTTCAAAATCAATCTTCATCAGGAGTTGATAATACCTCATCCAGGCTGAGATGGCTTCTGGGGCCCAGGAGGAATTTCAGCCAAGCCTCTATTTGACGCTGTCATGGAGTCTGCTCAGACTTCAAATGTTCCGTGCTTCTCTGGAACACACACGCCACCAACAGAAAGATGTGTTTTTAGGCAGGGAGCCTCTCTCGATCTACCCACAGCTCATCATCTCTTCCCCAGCGATATTATCCACACTGAAGGGTAACTCCTGTCACCACCATCAGGAGTATTTATTAAGGCACATTTCCTTTTGGCATTGGCTCAGCAAATATCATAAGCCCTATTAAAACATGATGTTTGCTTCTCAAAGCATTAGTGGGCAATCTCTGCAATTCTGCTTGACATTTCAGACTTGAGGCTTGCAAAAGGGGCTTTGTGAGCTGCCCTTGTGCACCAATTCAAAGTTGCTAACCTCTGGTCCACCATAAAGAGTGTTTACCCACCTTCTAAATTCATCTAACCTCCTGTTTGATTCCTTCTCCCACCTGCCATGAGAAACACCACCTTCCCTCACTCCATTCACCTTTGCTGCACTTTTGGGGGCCAAACAAGAAAAATTCTGAAGCTACTCTATCTGAAGCTTCTTCTGGTATGTTTTCTTATAATCTCATTGCAATAGAACCCTTGTTAAAAATAGGAGTATATAATTGATTTACATGCTTTAGCTCCTCATCATCACTATAGTGACCTGGGAAGTATTTGAAAACACTGATTCCACCTCGGATTGGCCATTGGAGTCTCCAGATGGAAAGGGAAGGGGCAGAACCTGCTCAGAGGCTGGGAGAACACTGCACAGACTTCACAACTCTGCCCACAGCTGCCTCCGTCTGCTCCACCACCCACCACCCCATTTCACCCTGATCCAGGAGGGCCTGGATGAACTAGGATTCCTGGGAAAAGCCACTTTTGATAGAGCATTGATCTCAGGCCTGTGTCTAAGCCAGCAAGCCTAGAGCATGACAGTGGAAAATGTGGATGACTGTCAGAATCTTAAGGGAAGAACTTTCATTTTTGCCACAACTCCTTTATTCGTCATCCAACCAGCCCAGTGCCTACTCTGTGCCACTCCCTGCAGGTTCCTTCCCTAAAGCCTGGATCCTTTAGCCTTAATATGCCTCTGACTCACCTGGGGATCTTGTGGAAATGCAGGTCCTGATCAGTAAGACTCAGTAAGTCTGGACAGGGCTTGAGATTCTACATTTCTAACAAGCTCCCAGGTGATATTGATGCTGAGTAGCAAAGCTTAAAGGAGCTTATAATCTAGAACAGTGGTTCTCGGCAAAGGGCAAATCTGCCCCAAAAGAACATCTGGCAACGTCCAGAGACATCTTTGGTTGTCACAAGTAGAGGAAGAGAATGCTACCAGCATCTAGTGGGTGGAGGCCAGGGATGCTGCTCAACATCCTACCAGGCACAGGACAGCCCTCACCACAAAGAATGCTCTAGCCCCACATGTCAATAGTGCCAAGGTTGAAAAACCCTGATCAAGAAGAACTTGCTGTGTCCCTATAAACTGGATCCATCACTGGAAATGAGACCACATAAAAGTTACATGTTTGATGCACTCTTACTTTGCGCCAGGCACTGCTTTAAACAGTTAAATACGATGATTCAGTTAATCCTCGCAACAACTCCTTAAGGTATGTAACGTTGAGAAAACTGGGACTCCGACATGTTAAGACACACGCCCCACAATCATCAGTTAGGATGTAGCAGAGCTGAGATTCAAACATGGTTCTTAAACAAAGCCCTTCATCACTGTCCCACGCCAAAAGGTACTGAAGACGTGAATTAAATAGTAAGCCAAAGAAATAAACCAATTCTATTTCCCCCATTCATGTCTGTGTGAGCTCCCAATTCTCTTTCTCCACACTTTAAAGATCTATTACAACATGGACAAATGGTAACCAAGGTTGGCCATTGAACTCCAGCTTTCCCTTCTCTGCATCATTGCTGGAGTCACAGCTCACCCTGCGAGCCTGCATTATGCTGACTAACAGTCTCCCACCCACCAGACTGGACAGTGTTTGTTACACACAGGGGAGGAGCTCCACTCTGAGCATGCTCTGAAATGCCGTGCCCACCTAACAGCCCTTTTCCTGGACCACTTGGACCGTGATTTAAAAAGACACATCCCTTACGGTAGTGGTTCTCGACTGAGGGCATCATTGACCCCCAAGGGACATTCGTTAATGTTTGGAGACATTTTCAGTTGTCGTCACTGGGGAAGGAAGGGCATGCTATTAGCATCTAGTGGATAGAGGCCAAGAACACTGCTAAACATTCTACAATGCACAGGACAACCCCTACCACAAAGAATTATTCGACTGAGATGTCAATAGTCTTGATGTTAAGAAACCCTGCCTGAGAGAGTAATTCCTACTGGACACCAACATTTACAGTAGGTCTCAGGTTGTGGTTAAAGCCATGCCCTACAGCCAGGTGACCTGGGCTCACACCCTGATTCCCCCGTGTATTAGCTGCTTGACCTTGGGTGAGTCACATCACGTCTCTGAACCTCAACTCCACAACCTTCAAATGGGATTCTAGAGGCTGACCTCACAGGGTCCATAAGAGCAGTAACGAGAGAGGCGCCAGACACAATAAAAGCCATCAGTAATGGTGGGTGGGGGTGTCGTAACCACCTTCATCATGATCACATCGGGATGTTGTCTTGCTATGGACCTCAGCACGGTGTAGGCACAGGGCGCCAGTCCCTTGACTGCTGGGAATAAGGCCCTTACAACTGTGCTCAAGAATCCAAGATCTCAGCCTCAAAGGCTGTGTTCGTTTGCTAGGGCTGCCGTAACAGAGGCCGTAACAGAAATTATCGCTTCGTGGTTCTGGAGGCCAGAAGTCCAAAATCAAGGCGTCAGCAGAGCTGGTTCCTTCCGAAGGCTGTGAGGGAAGGATCTGTCCTGGGCCTGTCTCCCAGCTTCTGGCAGTTTTCTGGCAATCTTTGGTGTCTCTTGGCTTGTGGCAGGGTAACTCCCATCTTCATGTGGTGTTCTCCCTGTGTCTCTGTGTCCAAATTTCCCCTTTCATAAGGACACTAGTCAGATTGGATGAGGGGCCCACCCTGCTCCAGCAGTACCTCATCTAAACTAACTACATCTGCAATGAACGTATTTCCAAATAAGGTCACGTGCTAAGACACTGGTGTTAAGACTCCAACATATGAATTCCATGATTCAACCCATAAAAAAGGGGATCTCAAGGTCATGCACCCTCAGGCAGGAAGTGATGTTCATGTCCATTTTACAGACAGGGCAAGTGAGGCCTTGAAAGGTGAAACACTTTGCACACAACAGCACAGCCTAAGAGTCTTCTGTCCACATGACTTGGGAGGAAAATCCTACAGGGGCTGATGGGAAGGAAAGGGGGTCTTTGGCACGAGTGAAAGATCCAAGGAGGGAGGGTGGGAGGCACTGGTTACTCTGCTGTATGCAACTAGACTGAATCAAGTTTCAGGGTAATAGTTGGAAAATTAGAGAATTAGGGAGCAGGCAGGGAGAAGCTAAGAAACAAAGAACAGTTGGGGGAATATGCAGGACCACAGATTGCTTTGCCCTATAATAACGTCCCCTTTAAGTAGTAGGTGCCAAGCAGGCAGCAATCTGATCTCTGTTCTCAGGTACAGCCCCGGTGCTGAGCACCGAGACTGACACAAGGTAAGTGTGTAATAAATATCCATGGAATGAATGACTCCCTTGGGGACACTTCTTAAAAATGCAGACTCCACAGCCCAGACCTACAGAGTCAGACTCTCTAGCTTGGGGTCCAGGAATCTGCAGTTCCTACCCTCCCCCATGGAAAACCGACAGACACTGTAGATTCAACACCCTGGCAAAGGGGACTGTCTCTGTGGCCCCATCAGGGAAGCCAGGAGAGCATCTGCAGCTGGAGAACTTTAGGACCCAGAAGCACCGCCCTGGGCACATCCACTGTACTTAGACACTTGGAAATCATGTATTATTTAATCAGAAATAGGTCCTCCAGGATGACTAAATCCACACAGTAAATAGGTGTTTGGAAAGCTCAGCACCCATTAGTGGTGCGTAATGACGATGAGGGTGCCATTAGAGGCTCTGAGGGGCTGTTTAAACATCCTGACAGGCAATTCAGAGACATAAAATTTCCCATAAAGGTAGAAGTTGCTGTGCACACTCTCGGGGGAGCCTCCATGTTTTACAGTTAAACTGACACCTAATATTTTCTCAGATAACCCCACTGTCACCTGGGCTATCAAAGACAAGACCCAGAGGCTCGTGACAATGGGTTGCCACTTAGGGGCCCTCTCAAAGCTCCCTCGAAGTGTGAGGATTCCAGGAAAGACCAGGAGTGCCTAGAGGACCAAGGCTCCCACCGCCCTCTAGCACATCTGCTGCTCGGACACAGCTGCTCCTAACACCCGCCCTGCCCTCCAGTGGGAGGAGGAGGAGGGAGAGTGACGAGGCACTGCGTTAGCAAGGGGCAATGCTACCTGCTGTAAAAACAAGCCCCTACGTCAATAAACATGGATAATAGAGAAATAGAACAGTATGTCTTGCTCACATAAAGTCCAGAACAACTGTTCTAGATCAGAGAGAAGCTCTCCTCCGGCAGCAAAGAGGGATCTGGGCTCTTTCCATCTTGTTTCCATCTTTCCGTCTCCACCTCCAACATGTGGCTCCTAAGATCACCATACTCACCTGCATCCAGCCAGCAGAAGAGGCAAGAGCGTGGAGGATGCTGTGGGGGAGGGTTTTATGGACTCCATTTCCCAGCCTCCTTTGCAGTTAGGATGGTCATGTGACCATCCTAGCCAATGGAATATAAGCAGAAGTAGAGTCCAATTTGGACCATGAAGGGGAAATGGATTTAAAACAATGACCTGTTCTCTTCCACACTCATACGCCTATTGAACCTAACCCAAATTATGGGTGGGGAACGAAGTAACAAGATGATAATAATGAGGACAGGAATAATGGGGACAATGGTGACAGTTACAATGGTGTCAAGCAGACATTTCTAAGCTCCTCACCCAGTATCCATTCACCCTGATTTGGGGTCCACTCCTCCTCCTTCTCTGATGATTTGGTTTCACTGGGGTTGTCTCCCCTTGAACCCAGGAGACAGAATCATGTGACCCGGGCCTGAACAAAGTGCCCAGTTGGCCTGGCAGCAAATGGTTCAGAAATGGGTACATGAAACAGGACAATCAGAAATGATGAACCTCCCTTTGGGGCCCTGATAAGTAGGCAGAAGTCAGAGGTGAGGGGAGAAAAGCAGCGCTGGATGCAGCCAGGCCTCAAGCTTAATTCACCACCAGCCTTTTCAATCAATGGGCCACCTAATGCCCTTTAAAAACTGGTGAGAGTTGAGTTTCTGTCACAGTTACTAACAGAGGCCCCACTGACACAGTGGCAGTGTCCCAGGCTCTGTGCTAGTTACTCACCAACACTTTAATCCTCCCAGAAGTCCCAGGAAGGATGACTGCCCTTATTACTGCCATTTCTCAGCTGAGGAAACTGAGGCCAAGAGACTAGCAACGTGCCCAAGGTCACACAACAAATCAGATTTGGATTCCTATCCATGCAGTCTCATTTCAGAGCCCACACTCTCACGCACAATGACACACCTACTGCCCACAAATGTTTTATGGATGCTTGACGCACACCAGGCACCTGGACATGCGTTTTACAAAATGTAGGTTTGTCCTGGGGGAAACAAAGGGAGACAGGAGGGGAGTTGGTATTCAGACTCTGCAATCCAACAGACCTGAGTTTGGATGACAGCTCTGCTCCATCGGCTGTGTGGCCTTGGGAAAGTTACCTGGCCTCTCTGAGCTTCAAAAAGGGAGAGGAAATAGGTCCTGTTATTTAGGGTTGCTGCCAGGGCACAGAACACTCTAGAAACTAGGGGAAACTAGAGCTTCCTTCTGAAAGCTTAATTATAAAATCAACATACAAACACCAGGACAGAGAGACAGGCAAAGTCACCCCCGAGACAGAGCAGCTCCCAGGCCATGTCGCCTAGTGGGATCCAGACTGAGGCCTGAGCAGCCGAGGAGGCCGAGAAAAGGGAAACAGAGGGCCTGGCAGCGTCCACCCGCGCACTGCCCAGGGGTCAGTGTGCTTCACCTGTGGCCGCCCAGCCACTCCCAGGGGCAACCACCCACACCAAGGATCAGACTGTCACATTCAGTCCCCAAATATCAGTCTTGCCACAAGCTCCCCTCTCTCTGTGGTCACACTTCCCAGGCAGGCTCCACGTGGCAATCTGGTTTGCAGTGAGGCTTGCCTTCAAGGGAAGAGGCACTAGCCTCCAACCTTTGTGTCTTATTGAACATTAATATTAAAAGTCGGCACTTGGCATATGCATCAGCTGGGGAGCTTTGTTCAGCTGAATGGCTGTGTTAGGAGCGTGGGCTCCGGAGCCGACCTGTCTGGGGGTGAACCTGAACTCCACTCTTCCTGTGTGACCTTGCATAAGCCACTCACCCTCTCTGTGCCTGTTTCCTCCACTCTAAAGTTAGAGCAATAACAGTACCGATCTCCTAGGGTTGTTGCGTGAAATAAGTGAGATAGTTCATGTAAAACTCTTAGAAGTGCTTAATAAATGTCAGGGCTGCTTATTCATCTCCATGTCTGCTCACCTGAAGGACAGGGGTCAGATCAATTCCCCAACCCTGCAAGGAGGAAGGCCAGGCCCTGGGCCACCTTGAGATCTCCCCGTGACAGGTCACTCTTCCCTGGGAACATCCCAACCCTCTCTCCATCTTTCCAGTCAACACGTTTAACAAAGACCTCTGTGCTACGCACCAAGGAGGCAATGTTGAGAAAGAACAAATTCCTCGCCCTAATAAAATTAATCTTTGTTGGGGAAGACAGACAGTAATCAAATCATCACACAAACGAACTGAAAATTACAACTAAGATAAGGTGCCTGATAGAAATGCACCCCCTGGGTGGGAGGAGAAGGTGGGGGACGAGGGAAGTGCCTGCTGTGGATTAAACATCCCGAAACACTGGCGGGCAGCAGGTACATCACTGTGTGTGACAGCGCGGGCTTTGAAACAGGACTGTGTGGACGGGTCAGGTTTGCTTGTGTGACCTCAGGCACATTTGCTAGCCTCTCTTTTTGTCCTGAGGACGTGACAAAAGGGCTGAAATCAGAATGACGAATAAGAGTGGAAAGGAGGAGGGATGATGATGGCAGGCAGGGCAGACTGTGTGTGCACAGGTCCTGGGGTATGAGGAAGGATGCGAGTACGAGGGACCAGGAGAGGAGCGGCTGCTAGCAGGCAAACTCCTACGGAGGGAGGGGAGGCTCTGCTAAAGTTAGAACATCCCTTCATTCCTTTTAGCCCCACTTCAGACCTCCTAAGCCCCCAGACACCCCAAGAAATCCTGGAGTGCCAACGCTCCAATTAAATAAGAAATTCACATTTTTACGTGACTTACCGGGTTGGCCCTCTCCAGAGAATCTTAAAAGAAGAGCCTAGTGAGGGCAATGCTGGACCCAGAGGAATAAGGGCTTAGAGGTGGGGAGGGAGGGAGAAGCTCCAGCGTGGGGGGCCCTCCAACAACACCACCGACAGGGTCTGCAGTCTGCTCCGGTGAGCCTCGTCTGGACATGGAGCACAGGCTCCCAGGAAGCCAGAAAGCTTGGCTTGGTTTTGGCGCTCAGCGATCGCCCCCTCACATCTAGTTTTCTTTAAACAGGTTCTCCCAGAGTGTGTCTCTGCTGTGGGGCTGGAGGAAGGAAGCTGCTACTTTTTCAACCACAAACCCTTTAAATTATGTTGACACCATTTATGAGGTGTCTGTGGATCATCTAGCTTTAAATAGGCAGCACATTTAAAGACCGTTTGTCTGGTCCTGGGCCAGCAGGCGGGGAGGGGGGTACTGACGGCTCTGAACCCTCCCTCTGGTCTGCTATTCAGTGAGCAGGGTGGATGCAATAGCCCCTAGGTGCTGCCCCCAAGGGACCCTCTGCTTTGTCTTCCAGGGGGCTCTGCAGCTTGTTCCCTCCCCACTTCCAAATCGTCAGCCCTCCTGGAGGTGATCAGGAAGGAAAGCACTATTTCTTGAGAGCCAACCACACTCTGCATATGTAAAGGCTTTATGCACATTACAACACTGAGATAGCATCTATTATTAGCCCCATTTTACAATGAACACACAGGGGCTCAAGTAGATATATTGACTTGCCCAAGGTCACACAACAAAAAAGTGGAAGAGTCAAGATTTGAACCCAGATCTTAACTCTTTCATGGGCTTAACTCTTTTGAAGATGGAGAGATGCTCCTTAAAGGTGAATGAAGCAGGACACTTACTCCAGAGAGTTTAGCTACCTCCAGCATGTATTCATATATTCACTCAACAAACATTTCTTGAACTCCCTGCTAAATCCTAAATGCTGTGAATACAGACGTGATCAATCACTGCCCTCACAGATCTTACAACCTAGCCAGTCTCTTCCCTACCCCACCCCTCCCACAGTCTGACACCTCCAGTGGGTCACCACCTCCTTCCATCCATCTCAGCATTTACTGGGCACCTGCTCTCTCCCAGGCTCTGGACAAATGCTGGGGATACAGAGATAGGATTGTGAGAACAGGGAATGGAAGCCCCTAAACAGCCTTAGGGTCAGAAATGGCTTCCAGAGGAGATCTCCTGCAGACTCTATTGCTTGCTCATCCAGCGACAAGTTTCCCTTCCACGCTGGCAGAGCCCAAAATGCTTTCTAGGTCCACCTGTCCCCACGTGGTTCTGAGAAGTTCTAATCGACTTAGACAGTCATGATGGTCTCACTTACCAACCTAAGCAATAGATTTAGGGTGGACACGTTAACCAGCTCAGGTCAGTGAGACACTGTGGGGGAGGGGATGGAGGGAGGCAGATGTTTGCTGGGAGCTTCTAGGAAAGGTTTTAGATCCTAAAAACAGATTGCATGGCTGGAATGGTCTTTTTGTTCCAGGGGAGGTCTTTGAGTCTGCATAGATTGCTTGGACTCGAGGCAGTAATTGTGCAGATATGTGGACTTGGCTTGAGAGCACACCAGGCACAGCAGAAGGAGAGGTGGAAGGAGTTTGGGGCGCTGGTGATTCCACCGACCTCTGAGTCAACCAACCCTGTCACTCCTCGTCTCAGTTAGGAATGCTTTTGGCTTCAAGGGCAGAAAACCCAATTCCAGCAGCTTAAACAGAGAGCAGTTTATTTTTCTCACAAAATAAGAATTCAGGAAATAAGGGGCTGGTCAGGGTATCCCATTTGGCCTCTATTAATCAGCTTTACTAAGGTGACAGATGACCCCAAAATCTCAGTGGCCTTCAAGAACAATATGCATGACTCACCCAAGGGTCTCCAGGCTGTAGCTGGCAGTGGTTCTGCTCCATGTGACTTCATTCCAGGACCCAGACTGAAGGATCAGACCCCACATGGGCAATACCCATTCCACTGACAGAGGGAATTCCAATCAAAGAGCCTGAGTCTAACCACACAGCTGCATTTAAGGCATCTGCTCAGACCACCCAATGTCATATCTGCTCACATTCTATTGGCCAAAGTCACATGGCCATGTCTGACAATGAAGAGAGGATGCATGCTCCTCCTAAGGGAGGTTTTGCAAGCCGCACAGCAAGAATAGGGTGTATAGGAGAGGGAGCAAACAGACATGATCAACACAATCTACCACATGGCCATCTCCCCTCAAGGTTGCAAGATGGCTGCTGTAGCTCTCGCCATCTTGTCCCAGTCCCGGCAGAAAGAAATAGGAAGGGAAAGAGTGCAAATGTTTTCCCAGAAACTCCAGAGCCATTTCACTTCCTGCTCATTGGCCAGAACTAGATCACATGAGCACTCATGTCTGGAAGGTGGCCGAGAAGATGGGGGTTGAGTTAGCTACCCGAAGGAGTCACCCCCACTGCCCTGCCTCCAGATTGCTTGTTACAAGAAAGTATTCATCTCCTTATTGTTTAAGTCATTTAAGTTGACATTTCTGCTTTCAGCTGAAAAAAAATTCTAATGGGTAAGAAATCCACAATCTTTATCCAGCCCACAAGATCTGAGGTGAATCAGCCCACACTCTGCCTTTCCTATCTTCTCCCCCTCACTCGCCACTCTCCGGCCACACTGATCTCCTTCCCTCCTTGTACCCAGGCAGTTCCCTCTGCCTGGAATGCTGCTCCCCACATTCTTCGAATGTCTTTATCACATCCTATTACCTCCGCTTCAGGGCACAGCACACACTGTGTAATTACATGTTTATTAGTTTATGCCTTTAATATCTGCTTCCAACAGACTGCAGTCCTGTGAAGACGGAAGCTACATCTACCACTCTAACCATAGCATGTATTCATTTCGGTGCCTGGCTCAGAGTAGGGGCTCAATAAGGAATTGTTGAATGAATGAATGAGATGAGACTCAAGAAAAGTCCTCAAGAATGAGTAGGTTACCAAGTAGTCAGGAAGCAAGTCTGGGGTAGTTAATAGCCTTTTTTGTCAATGAACTATGATGAGCACACTCCTTCCACGGCACATACCCCATAATGACGAAAGAAGGCACCTATAGATCTCCCCATCTCCCAGAGTAAGACCAGGACAAGAAAATAACCACCCATGCCAGCCCCATAACAGATACCAGGTGACCTGCTCACCAATTCGCCAGTGCTCCACACTTGCCAATTTGCCTCTGTAGTAGTTTTCTAGGGCTGTTGTCACAAAGGACCACAGACTGAGCGGCTTAAAGAATAGACATTTATTTTCTTACAGTTCTGGAGGCTGAAGTCCAAGATCAAGGTGTCGTCAGGGTTGATTTCCTTTGCAGCCTCTCTCCTTGGCTTGTACATGGCCGTCTTCTCCTCCCTGTCTTCACAGGTCTTCCCTCTGTGTGTCTACATCCTAATCTCCTCTTCTTATAAAGACACCAATCCTATTGGATTAGGGCCCACCCGTATGACCTCATTTTACCTTCAGTTCCTCTTTAAAGGCCCTCTCTTCAGATACACTCACATTCTGAGGCACTGGGGGTTAGGACTTCAATATACGAATCTGGGGGGCGGGACACAGTTCAGCTCATAAGGACCACGACTTGCATTTTTGATATTCAATGCAATTTCAGAAACTCGGTCTCTGTGTTCCTTACAGCAGGCCTGTGCCTTCTGCGGGGCAGGAATCCTCCCTTCACAGGTGAGGAAATCAAGAGCTAAAAGGACCCCCCCGGACGACTGTACCTCTGGAGAGTAGTGGAGGTAGAACCAGACCCCACTAGTCCAAGACTTGTCCTGCTGCTCCAGCTTGGACACATCCTTGTGGACTTATAAGTTTCCCCTGAAACGTATTTATTTTTATGTTTACATTTTAATTTCAAAGGTAATCTGTTCAAACGTAATACACGCATTTTCTGTATCACCTGGTTGGCTCCTTGAATTAGTCCCAGTTCATGCGTGAGCACTTGTGACTGTGTTTAGAATCTCCTTGGTGCCAAGGAGCACAACTTGACCTGTCTTGACTGAGCTGATGGGAAAGAGGAGAGGTGATTTTAACACATCCCTGTTGAAGGTCAACGGTGAAGGTCAAAAACTGTCATTTTAGAGAGAAAAAGTGGTGGATGAGTGGGGTTGTCATGTGGCAGACAGTAGTCCAGGCCCATCCAACTCAAAAGAGACCACACTCCAGCAGTCAGGACTCGATGCACTTTATGAGATTTAGTCTCAGCCAAGGAACATCGTCCATCACATTAAATTAATGTTGCTAATTTGGATTTTATTGGTTTTATAGGTTTGTTTGTATTTAATTTATAAATTTGTTTAAGCTTTATAGGCTGTATAAGAGCAATAAGCACAAGACATTTATAGGTAGTTTTATGTTTGCACTGCTTAAATAATATTAATTTAACTTTAACATTAATATAAAATAAGTGAAGTCAACACTGGGCTCCGTGAGAAGAACTTTTCCCATTAAAGGCTGCCATGTCTATAATGCTCACGTTTGAGAGAGGCTGCGCTATACAGCACCGTGCTCCAGTTTGTGGGCCCTTGGATAAGAACTGCTACATGAACTAAAAAGAAGTGAGCAAAGAGAGGACAGTCCTTCTTGATCTATTTCTGATCTGGTTTGTTCCTCATCCCCGTTAGTAAGTTTGTAGAAAGTCCAGTGTTTTGGAGATGCCAGACATTACCTCCCCAATCACACATCTTCGAGAATTCACCCTGTCCAACCCCTGGTAGAGGCAGAATCGTCATCCACAGTCGATTGGACCAGGTTTGGACAACTGTTCAAATGTGGACCCATCAGGTTCTCTCTTCCGGGATTCTGGAATCACTATATTGGGAGATTGAGCCACTAGGCTATTGGAAGCCAAGCTGAAAGGTCCTGCAGGCTCAGAGCAGAGGCGGCCATTTGGGAGAAGCCATCAAGGGCTGGGTGTGGATGGATGAGCTGGCAGAGGAAGCCAGTCTGTACTGAGATGAGAATGAAGTGGCTGGGCAGAGAGACAGGGAGGGCAGTCCACGCAGCCTCCTAGATGGGGCCTAAGGAGGGCTGTGCAATCCCTCTGACCTCCAGGTCCCAGCTCCAGGCCCAGGAGACCTGCTACGAGACGCACTTATCTCCTTTCAACACCCCACTTTGACTGGAGCTCGCCTGAGTGGGTTTCTGTCCCTGGTGACCAAAATGTCCTTTCCATGGCCTTCAGCTTGTTTCATATATCTTCACATCCATTTCATCATTTTCACACCTCTGTATGCATCAACTCACCCAGGAGACTTTTGAGGACAAGACCCAGAAAGGAGGAAACCCAGGACAAGATCAAGATTTACTGAGTCCTTACTATGAGAAGTGAAAAAAGACAATCACTGTCCTGAGTAAGCAGTTCACATAGGTGATCATATTTAATTCTTACTGTTACTCTGAAACATGGGTATTATTATACTTACTAAACAATCCAAGAACCAGGACTCAGAGAGGTCAAGTAACTTATCCAAGGCCAACAGCAAGGAAGGAATGAAACATAAGAAATGATGGAAGGGGGCTGCCCAGTGGCACAGCGGTTAAGTTCGCGCTTGGCAGCCCAGGGTTCGCGGGTTCGGATCCCGGGCGCCGGCCGATGCACTGCCTGTCAGCCATGCTGTGGCGGCGTCCCATATAAAGTGGAGGAAGATGGGCACAGATGTTAGCCCAGGGCCAGTCTTCCTCAGCAAAAAGAAGAGGATCGGCAGTGGATGTTAGCTCAGGGCTGGTCTTCCTTGCAAAAAAATAAATAAATAAATAAATAAAAATAAAAAATAAAAAAAAAGAAATGATGGAAGATAGGAAGCAATGGGAGACAAGAAGTAATGAAAAATAGGAAGTGATCAGAAATAGGAAGTGACGGGGAGACAGGAAGCAATGGGAGACAAAAAGTAATTGAAGACTAGAAACGACGGAAGATAGGTTGATCTGATTTCACAGTTTATTCATTTTCCATCAAGTTTAACTTTCTTTCGAGGGGAAGCATTTCTGCACTGGGACCAGATACAAAATTCAGAATGCCACCCATGCTTCATCAGTGTTCCTTGGTGACCATCCGCAAACAGAGGTGGGAACACGCACTCAACTAGCGCCAGCTACCTTGGGAAATAGTTGACAGGGAGGCAATATCATCCTTAAGATCCTGGCTGTGTCACTCACCATTTCAGTGACACGATCCTGGGTCTCTGTTTCTCCGTACACATTGGGAAAAATAGCATACCTCCCTGGGCTGTTGTGAGGGGCAAGTGAGACAGTGCATGCAAACGTGGATCTGAGAAGCCACTTGAGTGACAGGAGTTCTTGCTGACATCTTAGAAGGCTAAACGGTGTGGCACTTGTCATGAACCGGCGAGTCCCACCAGTCTTGCTACTTTCCAAAGCTTCTCGATAGCAGAACTAGCCACCTTCCCCTGAACTATTGGATATTGATTTTTAACATGAGTAACCTCAGATGAACTTCATTTATAGCAGCAACTGCTTCAAACCGACCCAAATTGATCAGGCATAAGGATTTTCCATTAGGCAGAAATTAAGGAAATACATCTTTCAATATCTCTATTAAAACAGCCTCCGTTTTGCAAAGGTAGGAGCCGTTGATTTATTTTAGTGAACAAGTAGATCAATAGGATGGAAGTCTCCTGAGAGGACTACGCTCTCTCCACACACCTTCTGGAGGCTGGATTCCTCCCCTGGACGTGATCCCGCCCACGCAGCTGATGGTGAAGCGGGGCACCCTGCACCAGCCACTGGGGCCCCTCACAGTGCTGACTGCTGCAGAGAACGGTGTCAGAAATGACTCCACGGCAGCCACAGGCCTCCGGAGAGACAGAACTAAGTTGTCCCTTCTTCTCCATCATCCTTGTTGTCATCGGTGTCATTACAATGTGCACTCCTCAAGGGCAGAGATTCGGGTCTGTTTTGTTCACCAATGTCTTCCCAGGACCCACAACAGTCCTGGCGGTGGTAGACCGATGGCATGAATGGCCCCAATTCTTTGCCCCTCCTTGAATCCACACGATGTCCTTTGCCACGGGACTTACATTCCTCTTACTAAAAGGCAGATCTTACTACCCTTCCCTGTTGAATTTGAGCTGGCCTGTGACTTGCTTTGTCAGTAGAAGGGAGCAGAAATGATGATGCACCATTCTGAGCCTGGACCTCAAAAGCCTTACCTCTTCCCTCTTCCTCTCTTACTCTCTGCCGTCACCATGAGAAGGGCGCACCCAGACAAACCTGCTTGTCCCAGAATAAGGATGAGGGACATGGGGGCAAAGCCAAGCTGCCCGTGCCATTCCAGGTGAGGCCAGCCAAGAGCAGCCAACAGACAGACAGCTGACCCCCAGACACACACGTGAACCCAGGCAAGCCAGCAGGACCCCCAGGTGACCCACAGACCGGTGAGCTAAACTAACATTGCTGTTTTAAGCCACTAAGTTTTGGGGTAGTTTGTTACACAACTTTATTGGGAAAGAAACCACTGATATACTGGCACATCCATATGAATTGATAGAATTAATCTATTAAATGCTGCTAAATATGTACTAAATACTAGGCACCTGGTTAAACAATTTACATACATTATGGATCCTGTCTTGATTTAAAATGTTGATATTTTGTTCATCATGAAATCTGTTTCATTCATTTTGATTTAAATATCACATTAGTATATTATTTATTTTGATTACTGAGTTTTCTGGTGCCTTCTTAAATTTTGCACCACTCACTCACCTCACTGTATCTCAGCCCTGATTATCACATTTACTCCTTATAAATCTATCCAAAAACGTAAAACCCAGATGAAGCTGAAATAATTTGAGCAACAAAATAATGCAGTATTGGATTATAACTCAAAGCATAAAGTAAATATCCATGAGTCCATATTGATGTAAATAAATTATTGAATAAATAAGAAAACGTGGGAGAAGGAATGAAAATCCCATGCAGAAGAAATCCAAATAATTTATGGAGACCCCCCCATCAAAGGAGGGGATCATCAACCCCCACTTCTGAAGTGTGAGCTGACTCAGTGATTTCCTTGCAAAGACTTCCTCAGAGGAAGGGTGGAAAAGAGGAACTGGACAGTGGAGAAACCTGACAGACACTCCTCAGGCAGATGACCAAGGTCAACATCACCAGTGATGAGTCAGGTTGATGGCTTGTACCCTTGATAGGATGTGATGTGAATGGCACTCCACCTCTCTGGTCTTCCTCCCCCAAACCCATAACTTCAGTCTAATCACGAGAAACAGGTCAGACAAATCCCAATTGAGGGACAGCCTGTAAGATACCTGACCAGTCCTCCTCAAACTGTCAAGGTCATCTGAGAAACAGTCATAGTCTAGAGAACCTAAGGTGACATGATGAGTAAATGTAATGTGGTGTCCCGGATGGGATCCTAGAAAAGAAAATGAGTATGAGGTAAAAACTAAGGAAATCCTAATAAAGGGTGGACTTTAGTTAATAACAATGCATCAGTATTGATACATTGTGACAAATGTACACAGTGATGTAAGACTGTTGAAATAGACAAATGTACACAGTGAAGTGAGACATTGCAATAGACAAACGTGCACAATGATGTAAGAAGTTGCAATTGGGGAAGCTGAGTACATGGTGCACGGAAACTTGCTGTATTATCTTTGCAACTTTTCTGCAAATCTAAAACAAATGTTTTATTTGAAAAAACAAATAAACCAAGGCCCAGAGAGATGAAGTAAATCACCCAAGGTCACAGAGCTAGTACATGACAAAGCTGGGATTGTAATCCAGGACTGTGTTTAAACCAACACCCTATAGCTCACCTACCCACACAGTGACACTTTTCCACATGACAAAATAAGAAAAGAAAAGAGGAAGACAAAAGAGAGAGAGAGAAAGAGAGAAAGGAGGGAGAGAGGGAGAAAGGAGGGGAGGGATTGATTGCTATATATTTGCCAGCTTTTCACGATTTGATGAAATTGGCCACCCGAAATGCCTTTTGTGTCCTCTCCTCCTAAATGCATATTCAGCAGCTTTTGGCTGCACCGTGGGCTTCTCCTCCAGCTGTGCTCACCCTCGTGCAGACTCCCAGGAAATCAATAGCACACATCCATCATTTTATCTCCACCACTTAGCGGAAGCAAAAACCACTTTGCCAAAGTACCCTCCACCGGACAAGACGTATCGCCCCATCGCCACCATACACATCCATCTTGCATAAAATTGTTTAAGTGGTTTGGGGTCCTTTGAAATTGGAGATTTATTCCTGCTTCCCTTACATTTTATTAGGGAAGTTTTATCATCAATATGAAACTTTAATTCCTCCAAAGCCGTGGATTAATAGACTCATAAACTCTAACACCTGGCGCTTTATACACTTCATTCAGGATGTACTGCACACAGCTGGGGAGTAACAACTCGGTTTAATTTTCCGGTCTCCCCCACCCTGAAATTCTGAGACCTTAGACGTCATTAGATTTACCTTATGAAGCATTGCATTGTGGTTAGGAGGTTGAACCCAGGAATCAGAGCAACATGGGTTCAAATCCTGGCTGCATCATGTACTAGCTGTGCAACTCGAGGCTAGCTGCATTACCTCTCTGGGCCTTGGCTTCTTCATCTAGAAAATGGACATAAAATTGGAACCTATCTCACAAGGTTATTAATCGTTCATGGTGTGCGTCCGTGTGTGTGTGTGTGTGAGAGAGAGAGAACAAAATTAAAACCTTTTATATGGCAAGGAAAATAAAGGCACCCCCTTAGGATCTCTGCAGAGAAAACAGCAAAGGGACGGGAGTCTCACTCCTCTTCACTTCGCACACGTCCTCAAACCAGAGCTTCAAAGCTAACACAGTGCGTTTGTGTCCAGTCGTGCCACTGTTTAAAATGCAGCCAGTGCCACTTCTGGTGACAAGAACTGCCTGTCTGTTCTTCCAAAGAAACCTTTGGGGGCCAGGGCTTAGGCTGAGCTCTCTATAACTGTCTAATTCCTTTGAAGACAATTTGGGAAAACAAACTACACTGTTTTTTCATAGCCGACTATGTGCTGCTGTGGCTCTTTCCTTCCAAAAGGCCTCCTCTTCACAGCAATGACTTAAATAAAACAGCAAAGAAAACTACTAGCCATATGGACTATACAACATGCAGTGATTCAGACAATACTAAGGACAACTAACCTTTACACCAGTGGTTCTCAACCTAGGGGACATTTGGCAACGTCTGGGAACATTTCTGGCTGTCATGACCAGGGGGCGCTACTGGCTTCTAGTGGGTGGAGGCCAGGGATGCTCTAAACTTCCTACAACATGCAGGACAGCCCCCCACAATAAAGAATCATTTGGTCAAAGGTGTCAATAGTGCTGGGGTTGAGACACCCCAGTTTACATGGATCATTTATTATGTGCCAGGCTGGGTTCTAAGACCTTTGCCTGGAGTAGCTCATTGCCCACTATACTAGTCAGGGTTCTCCAAGGAAACAGAACCAATGGGAGATATATATAAAGACAGATGGACAAACAGACAGACAGACATAGACAGACATATAATAAGAGAGACTTATTATAAGGAATTGGTTCATGTAATTATGGAGGCTGGTAAATCCAAAATCTGTAGGTGGGCCAGTAGTACAGGAGACCCAGGGAGAGCTGATGTTCCAGTTCAAAGGCCATCAGGAAGGAAGAGTCAACGTTGCAGATAAGGTCCAAAGGCCATCAGCTATAGAATTCCCTCTTTCTAGGCGTAGGCTGGTCTTTTGTTCTACTCAGGCCTTCAACTGATTGGATAAGGCCCACCCACATATGGAGGGCAATCTGCTTTACTCAAGTTCACCCATTTAAATGTCAATCTCATCCAAAAACACCCTCACAGAAACACCCAGAATAAAGTTTGATGAACTATGGGCACCCGATGGCCCAGCCAAGTTGACACATAAAATTAACCATCACATCCATCTATGAGGAGGGCACACTAGTAGTAGATTGGATTGCCAGCCCCATTTCTTCACTTTCCCCTACATTCTCCCCTTTGCCCTGGCTTCACTCTGGGCAGAGGGATTTTCCCCATCCTGTGAGTCTGGACTTGCTCTGCCACTTGCTCTGGCCAGAGTGACAATGAGCTGGTTCCAAGGCGGGGCCTTGAGAGGCTCCACGTGTCTCTGCTTCCCCTCTTGTACACCTGCCAACTCTGTGAGAACAACAGGCCCTGCCTACCCCACTGATCCCAGAAGGATGAGAGACACGAGGAGCAGAGCCATCCTGCTGACTCACAGACCTGCAGGAAGAAGCAGAGGCGCCCCAGCCAAATCCAGCCAAGACCAGCCAAGCCCCAAGTAACCCCAGCTGTGCGAGCAATAGTGAGTGATCGCCATTCCAAGTCACCACGTTCTGGGATGCTTTGTTGTGCTGCAATAGCAGAACAATGGACCCCATTTTAGTCACGAGGCACAGAGAAGTTAAATGACCTGTCCAGGTCACACAGCTAATAGGTTCAACCTCCACCCATTCTGTGCCAGGCCATGTGATAGGTGCTTTCACTTACCTGATGATCATGGATCTTTACAACGGTCCCGACAAGCAGGTATTTCAGGCCCATTCTACAGGGCAGGCAACAGAACAACAGAAATTTAGTGGCACGCCCTGGGAAGGACGGAGCTGAACTTTGAACATCAGTGTACTTGTGCCCTGACACCATGGGGCCACCTGCTAAAAGCAAACAAATTAAATGACTGACACCTTGTGCTGCAGGAGACACTCAGTCAGGCTATGACACAGGCTATGACACAGGCTACTGGGCACCATCTGAGACACCTCCCACCCTCTTACTTACACATCCACTGCCGAGCCCTGTCAATTTTACCACCAGATGTATCTCTTGGATCCACCCACTCCTCTCTGTGCTTGTGTCCACCTGGCCCTGAACTTCCACCAGCCTGGCCCAAGCTCCGACTGCCACTCTCCACCCTCTAATCCATTGTCCACACGACAGCCACGGTCAATGTTGGAAATGCATTCCAATGACACCCCTCCCCTGGAGAGTGGGGAGAACCTCCAAGGGCCCCCAGTGCTCTCTGAATAAGGGATGCCGTTTAACAAGGTCTGCGCCATCTGAGCCCCCAGCTACCCCCTCTCACTCCACTCTCCCCTCTCTTTTTTCCCTTAATCAAGATATTCCTTGAGTGCCAACCATGAGCCAGGCACAGTGCTTGCGCTGGAGGCACATCATGAAAAACGACCGAGGCCCCTGCCCTCCTGAAGCTCACAGGCTGCGGGGGAGACAATGGATAAGCCCCTGCCGGCCTTTCACCATCCCCAGAAAGTGCCATGTTCCATAGAGCTGTGGGGCCCCTGCACCTGCTTGGAATCTCTCCTCATCGCCCAGGTCCAAGCCTGACCCCAAGCCTTCATGCTCTCGCACCTGCATAGACAACAAAGCACAAACCCCAGTGGGTGATCACACACTGGGAGGTGTGCAGTTGTTTAACGTCTAAATCTCACACTGGACTCTAGTCTATGAGGGTGGAAACTCAACCATTTTCTGCTTCACACCATATCCCTAGTACCTTAGACACAGCGATGCTCAAGATGATTGAGTGGGTGTAACAGAGAGGAAAACCAGCCCAGTTAACAATAAGACCCTCGAGGTTAAATGCATCGATGGCTTGAGAAGAATGGACAAAGACGCAGAGTTCCCACGGCCTGAGGGACATGGCAGAACCCCCAGACTGCTGGTTGCCATAGGAACTGCCTCCGGGTCTGCATGTCCACGAGTAACACAATCCCACCGGACGCCAGGGGTATGGCCAGCTCTCGACTTTTGCCATCCTGACTGTGGGGAACACACTGTGAGGTGGCCCTGTGATCCCCATCTCCTGGGGGTCACCCTCTGCATCATCCCCTCCCCTTGAGTGTGGGCGGGACCTGCGATTTGCTTTTAACGAAGAGAAGGGGGCAGAGGTGATTACACGACATGCAGACTGCAACGTCCACCTTGCTGGAGACTCCCTCTCACCCTTGCTGGCTTTGCTGAAGCAAGTGGCCACGGTGGGGTGGGGGGACTCACATGGCAAGGAGTGGGGGTGGCCTCTGACCTACATCCAGCACAGAACGAGGCTGTCGGTCTTATAGCCACAAGGGAAGGAATTCTGCCCGGTTGAGCCTCCGATGAGACATCAGCCCTGAGCAAGATGAATTTGCACTCTTCATCCTCACCACAACCCTACGAAGTAGCTACTTATCAATCCCATTTTAAAGATAGGGAAACTGAGGCACAGAGAGGTTGCACACAACTAATGGGAGAGCCAGGATTCAAACCCAGGCAGCTGAGCTCCAGGGACCCACTGTGAAGAAAACCAAGAGCTGGAGAAAGGAAGAGGACTTTAGATCTGGCAGTCTCTGAGAGGGAATTTTTGAGTCAAGACTTGAACAAAGGCAGTGCAGGGGGTGCCAGATGGTTGTGGGTGAAAGAGGGAATGTAAATGGAGGGTGTGAAGACGGTAAAATGATCGTTAGTCGTGGAAGAGTTTAGGCCCCCCTCCCAAGGTGGGCAGCTTCTGAAATATCCAGTGGCCGCCTCAAACAGAATGGAGATTGCGTGGAACTTAGAACACTTTAAGAAAGAGGAGATCTTAGAGATCAAGGTGCTGCCTCACCCCAGGGATGCTGTAATGCACACCCAGTTCCCTTCTTGCTGCATCATCTCCATCCTATAGCCTACCTTCCCAGTGTATGCTCAGGCCGGCTCCACTGCCTGGGGTGATTAATAGCTTTAATTTATCATTAACTTCCGTGGAGCTGAGCTAGGCCAGCGACACCTCTAGAGTAGTGTGTGAGTAATCAGTGGGTGAGCAGAAGCCTCTGCATACTTATTTATATTCATTTTGCACAAGGGACATTGCTAATTTGTTTGTTTTTCTCTGGTCTGGCTTTACCTACCTGGGCTTAGATGACTGGGACGAGACCAAGAAAGGATGATCCAGAGGGCCAGGGGAGGAAGGAGACAAGATTGAGTCCAAGGGGACAGAGAAGGATAGAGACAGGAAGAGACTGGACAGAGGATCTATGAGGAACATCCGTCCACCTTAAACCTCTGTGCCTGTCAGCCGCCCACATATTTGTCCGAATGTGGCCTGAGTGTGTTGTTGGTGCAGGCACTGTGCTGAACACTGGGAAGTGGAGACAAGAGGGCTGTGGGGTCCCTGCCCGCAGAGGGCTCCCAGCACGCTGAGGGAGACGGCACATCAATGGTTTCAAAGCCAGGCCAGCAGACCAGCGTGAATAAGGCAGTATGGGCTCAAAGGCCAGGGCAGGGCTCCTCAGTCTCATTCCTGGTGGGTTTCGGGGTCCAGGATTCCCAGAGCCAGCCTGAAATTCAGACGTCTTCCCTCCCTCCCCATCTGGAACGCACACAGGTCAGGGAACCAAGCTCAGGGCCAGAGCGGGGAGGGAGGGTAACAAAAGGTCTCCAGCACCAGGAGGGTGAAGCTGTGGTTCAGTTTGCTAGCAGGAACGTCCTGGCAGAGTGAGATTTCAGCCCCTCCAAATGCACACCCAGACCCCCTGGACTGTACTCCGGGAAGAGTGCACCAGACACCCCGTGGGGAATCCCCAACAAGCCCCCCAAAAGCTGTGGGCTTCAGAAGTGGGGTGGAAGGGGTTTTTCCTCCCTCTCACCCTTCCTGAAGAAGGTCTTTTGTCATGTAATTCAGGGCTGAAAAGGAGACAGACACGCTCTCTGCAAATTAGGATGCAGGAGCCCAAGCAGGTGAGGTGGAACCCAGCACAGCGCCCAGGTCTGGTTGTGTGCAGACTTCCCCCAAAAGCTAGGCCACTGTGAGGGCAGGAGGGGCAGCAGGAGAGAGGCCCCGGGGTGGGGGTCTCTGCCTGTCCACACAGATCATCCCTAGAAACTGAAATAAGAGACGGAACATTCCCTAGAATTCTATGAGCGGCAATACAAGTAGAGTAAGACACCAGGCATCCAGCAGGGAAAATAGAGGCATGGGTCCAACAGTTTCTGCCATCTAGAGTTCAGGGTTATCCCATGACCCTTGGGTTAAATGTGAAGATGAGAAATTCCAGGTTTTAATTAGGGGAGAGGGCGGGGCAAGAGGTTTATGCAGCCTGCAACATCAATTCCTCATTTCTTCTGTTTTTGTAACAGCTTTATTGAGATGTAATTCACACACCACACAACTCGCCCATTTAACTGTACAATTCAGTGGTTTCCAGGATAGTCACAGAGTTGCGCCACCATCACCACAATCGATTTTAGACACTGTCATCACTCCCAGAAGAAACCCCATATCCTTCAGCCAACTCCTTCCAAACGCCCCATCACCCATCCCCTGACAACCACTAATTTACTTGCTGTCTCTATGGATTTTCCCAGTCTGGACGTTCCATAGAAATGGTCTCCTGTCTTTGCCGGGGGTCAGCGTGTGCTCTGCAGCCAGAACGTCTGGCTTCATCCCAGCTCCACCTTCCACTCATGGCCTGGTAGTTATTCCGTCCTCCTAAGCTTCAGCACCCTCATCTGAAAGTTCTTTACCATCAAGCTGCGGGGAGGGTTACACAGCTAATACCTACCACCGTGTCTGCGCCTGGTGAGTGAGACGGTGCATCTGCTCGTGTTGTTTGCACCTGGCTTGCTTCCTGGGGGCTGCACAGGGCCCTCCCTCTTGAAGATAATAGATATGGTGCTGGGGTTCCACGAAGAGAAAAGGCAGCCATACACACGGAGGGCTTAACCAGAGTCTGCTCAAGGAATGGAGGCATTTTTTAGGATTGTGCTGATGTGGACGGTGAGTCTGGCCAAGCTCGTGGTCCTAACGGTCAGGACCATTGGCCCTGCCGCAGGAAACCGTCTCTCGGTGGCCTGAAGACAAAAGCCTGAGGCGTCTTTTTATCCAGGAGCCGGGGCCAGGCTGGGCAGGCACTTCCCAGCAGAGCTGGAGGCCCAGCAGGCTCCTGGCAGGCCCTGCCTCGCTGGGCAGCTGTCAGTCCTGGGAGGCAGCCCACTGCGTGCTCCAGGCTCCCAGGGCCCAGGGCGGGGGTGGGAGTAATTGGGTTACATGCTCCAGGGATGCTGCTGCTCTTGGCAGAGCCACAAATTGAGTTTGAAATGAGTAATCCAGAGCCAGGCTGCTTGTGGTGTGAGTGACAAGGCCTAGTCGGCAGGTTTCCTCCACCACTACCACCCACTCTGGACCAGAGGAGGGGGCTGGGAGGCAGCCCCAGACAGCCCCAGGGTGATGGGTAGGCCAGCTTCTGTCACTGTGATGGACGGAGGAGGGGATGGCTGACCCCTGTGAAGAAGGAAGGAGGTCATTTCTACAAAATGTCCACAAGAGGCAAATCCATAGAGACAGAAAAGAGATGGCTATTATTATAATACAGATTATGATGAATCTGCATAATAATCATCATCAGATTCACATTCATTGAGGGTGGGGGGACTGGGGTTTGGTAGCTAAAGGGTATGTGTTTCTTTGGGGAGTGATGAGAATGTTCTAAAATTGATCAAGGTGATGGTTGCACAACAGTGAATACACTTAAAACCAAGGACTTGTACACTTTAAATGGATGAAGTGTGTAGTATGTGAATTATATATTTCAATACAGTTGTTACAAAAACAAGAGAGTCGGCGTGGGGAACAACCCCCCATAGGCGTGACTCTATCCACGAAACCGAAGGTCTCGGATCCTCCCATAAGAACAAACATAAGGGCTAAGACGTATGAAGTACTTCACAGAGGAGGAGACTGCTGCACAGAGGGATTAATTCTCTTGCCCAAAGTCACACAGCAGCAAATGGCAGTTAAGAGCCTGTGCCCTTAACCACTGGGCTGCATTGCCCCTGACTGATAAGCAGCTTAAACACTTACTTGGGGCACCAGGGAAGAAGGAGAAAATATTTTAGGAGAGATGTGTGTATTTGACACTTCTCAGTAGAAGGATTGAAGCAATGGTCCTGGGCAAGAACAGAACTTGGCTGCATTTCAGCGCGTGTTCTGGGGCGGGGGGTCCATCTTTCCCGGGACCAGGTCTCTTGAGGTCTTAATGCAGCGCAGCATCTGTGCCGCCCTGGTCTCCCTGCTCAGGCTATTTCTCGGGGTCCCCTGAGGCGGGGGAGTCTGGAGCTGACAGAAGTCAATCTGATAAAGATCAGACTCTCAGGGACAGGCTCCTCTCGGCTGCAGCCTCCTCAGCCGTCTGCAGAAAGACGGTAACTCAATAGACGATGCTGTTAATGTGGTTGCTGCCTGTTCTGCCCTCGGCTCCCGGCCTAACCACTGTGGAGATGGCAGAGCTGGAGGTTACCGGGTCCTGATTACATTTCCTCCCTCCCAAGGCCTTGAAAACACGGGCTTTGTCGAGCTTCTGCTGCCACCTACAGCAGCCGCAACAAAAGGCAGGTCTCCAGCCAGACCCAGAGAAACACAGCAAGGTGCTTCCAGGGAGCCATGGGGTGCCCGGGGCTGAAGCCCGAGATCTGACACCCAAGCCCTCCCCAGACCCTCAGGCCAACCAGGCTGGGGAGGACTACTCAAGAGCCCTCTCCCCACCCCTCCACTGGGGCGGCCCCACCCACTGGGACACACCAGACAGAGGGAGGACAGGCTCTCCAACCCCGGGACGGGGGGCTGATGGGCGTCCACACCTCTCTTCTCACCCTGAGGACGTTCCAATCCCTCTGCCCACCTCTGCTGCCCTCTGCACCATCTCATTCACCGCAGCCTCCAGGAAGCTCCCTCGATTCCCTCCCCTGGTTTAGCGAAGACCACAGCCCCTTCTGCTTACCCCGCTGATCACTTTGCATTGTTGCTGCTTACCTGCCCGTCTCCCCAAATAATGATGCTAATCAGACTGACATTCGTCGAGCACCGACCACGCACCACGCGCTGTGTGTAGAGATTTGCACCCACCATCTCATTTAACATTTCAGCAACTTAGGAGGATGACGCTATTATCGCCTTCATTTTGCAGATGAGAAAACGAGGCTGTGACGAGTTAAATAACTTAGTCAAAGCCAGCCTGGGGTTTGACTCCAGCCCCTCTGCCTCCAGAGGCAACCGTCTCAACCCAGGATTCGCCCTGCCCCCCTCCACCCTTCACAAGCCCTTTCACTTGATGGACAGGGTAACCATCTAGTTCGTCTGCTATTAATTGATTTAGAAATTTGGGAGCCTGCTTGGCTGGAAAATGGATAATCGTGTTTTCTTCTATTAGACTCACATAATGTTGAAAGCAACTGTTGTAAAAAGTGTATTAAAAATTATGATGTCTGATCATTGAGAGACACCACTGGGGTGTACCTTCGCTCAGTCACACATTCATCGTCCTTACAGTCTATTTCTCTGGGATTTGGGGAATATAACACGTAAAATGGAGCAAAAATCCAACAAGCAACTCACAACTATAGGACAGAAGCCAGCTTTAGGGAGACCGGCCTGGCTGTAAACTGTGTGGTGAAGAAGTAACCATCCCAGGAGCTTGTGGAATCAGAGGTTACACTGTCAGCACAGCATCAGTGGTCCTGATACTGACAGGACCACTCTGCCCTGATGGGACCAGATCTGGAGCATCCAAAGGTGAGGTCCATGCTCAGAGGGACACTGGCTGAGGAGGGCGTGTCTGGGGAGGTGTCCAGGGGTGGGAGAGAAATCTACATCTTGGTGTATCTTACAGCAAGAGTCAAATGAACTTGAGGGAAGCTTAAGAGCTGCCTACAAACATTTGAAGGGTTGATACTTGTGAAAGGGTAGACCTAATCTATGCTCCCTGAGGAGAATTAGAGGACAGGAAGAGGGAGTAGGGAGACAGCGGAAGATTGGTGTCGTGGGCACACAACAAATATTTGCTGAATGAAGGAATGAAATGACGAGTGGCCATCAGGAGCGTGGATTTTGCAGTCAGAGAGTCTTGGGTTCAAATTTCACCCTGACCTTTATAACTGGGACCTTGGTCAAGTGATCTAGTCTCCCTAAGGCTCTGTTTCTCCATCTCTAAAGTGGGGGCGAAAGAGCCAAGAAGAGTTAACTTTCAAACTGGGACCTGAACGTCAGTAGGTATTAGGAAGCAGAAGGGGGCGGATCTGAGACATGGGCAGAGGGAGTCCAGCAAAGGGGGCAGAGGGCAATGCCATCTGTGCCAGGACAGGCTGACCAGCCACACAACCAAGGCTGGTCATTTCTCCAGGATTTTCTACCCAAAAGAAGTCAGATATTTGAGCACCTCTTCCCTGCACAGCATTGGTTCCAGGTCCTGGGGGATTACAAACACAAAATAGGACCTGTTCTACATCAGAGGGCTTACCATCTAGAACAGAAGATAAAACATAAACTGATTGAAATGGTGGAAGACACAACAGAGCCAGACTGGGCTGCCAGCACCAGCATCACCCGGGATGCTTGTGAAACGTCAGACCCCGGGCCCCAGAGAAGACCCAGTGAACGGGAATCCCCGGGGGGTGGGGTTCTGGAAACTGCACTTCATCAAGCTGCCCAGGAGCCATTTACACCAACACTGAGAACCACTGACTTAGCACTTCCGAGACAGAGGGGTTGCAGACCCGTGGTGGCCAGAGGCTTCATGGCGGAGAGATTCTGGAGCCAAGCCTGAGAGCACACTGACAACACCAGGCGAGGAGGCAGCGATGGGCAAAGCAGAGTGCGGAGCACGAGACCCAGAGGCGACACCACAACCCCACGTGGGGACAATGCCATCGTATGTTGGGACCACCTGTCAGATTTCTGCTGGGAAATAAGAGACCACCAGGTTGGATATGTGATTGTCCACCCTCAGATGCATCCACCTCTCTCCATCCCCACTGCCAGCAGCCTGCCCAAGGCTGCATCATCTCCTGCCTGAACAACAACGCAGACTCCTAAGTGGTCTCCCTGGCGCCACATCTGCCCCCACTCTTTATCGTCTTCACAGTAGCCAGTGTCACCTTCTAAAAACACAAATTAAATGAACAATGACCAGCACTCACCCACCACGACCAGCAGTCAAATCTCCCAACCTCCACTCTTAGAATAACAAGACCCTCGGCGCCCTGGGGGTCTGGCCTCTGCCTGCTCTTCCCCAGGCTCGCCCACTCCAGCACCCATCTCCAGTCCTCAGAAATGCCAGCTTTCCCCACCTCCCACCCTTTGCACTTATTTTTCCCTCTTCCAGGAATAGTCTTTCCTCATCTCTCTCCGACAGGCTCCTCCTCATCTTTCAGGTGTTACTTCAAATTCTACCTCCTCAGAGATGCTTTCCTCAAAAACTGACCTACCTAAAGCATCCTTCCCCTTAACTTTCTATTTCATCACTCTGTTTCTCCTGGGGCAATTATCAGAATCTGTAAACTCTCTCTTGTCTAAATTTGCTTCTTTGCTGTCTGTCTCCCCATGCATTTTGCAAGTTCCAGGAAATCTGTCTCAGTCACCACTGAATTCCCAACACCTACAACACACAGCTCATGGGTGTGGCTCAACAAGCGTTTTCTGAATCCATAAAAAATGTGTCGGTGATGGGAGGCCTTGAATGCTGAGCTAAAGAGTAGGGAGATAATGCCAAGAACTTCACAGCAGGGGCAACACCCAGCTGATGAAAGAAGTGCCCGTATTATCAGAGAAAAACCCACGGAGGACTTCAGAGATAATAATAGCAAAGTAAATTTCAAGAGTGGATCTAAATTCACCGATCCTGGTGAAAGCTGAAAATTACCATCCCAGCTGGTGGAAATGTCAATTCAAACTTCATTTATAAAACCATTTCAGGCTCTGATTGCTAAATTATTTCATTTGAGAATGAGCATTGTCTGGATAAAAAGCGATGGCAAAAGTAAAAAATTCAATTTACTTGACATCCCCCTCCCCGAAAAAAAAATATTTTAACATTAAAAGTTATTCCAGATAATTGCAGATATAAATATCACTTAGTGCAGATGTTGTGTATAAAATGTAATTATTACTCGTGGAAAATCAATGGTGGCAAATGATAAAATCCATGGTCTGGGTCTTTCCACCGAGCAGAAATGTATTAGCGCCTTGGCTGTGGTTTATGCACTTTTTAATTGAAAATGATCTCTAACTAGAAATAAATCGCAACACAGAGATGGAGCGGCCAATTGCAAATAAAGATGTAATAACCACCAAGCTCTCTGGAAAGGCAGGGAGTTCAAAGCAGGGACCATTTCCCCCAAAAGCGTTCCCTGCTGCCTCTCGGGCATTTCCCCAGTCCTCCCCCCAGTGCCGGCCCGTGGTCAGCAGCTGGGAGGAAGAAGGTGCAGTCCCTCCTGACGGACACATGCGAACAGGTGAGCGGATGAGATAATGACAGATGGTGATGTGGGAGAGGGAGGAAATAACCAGGGTGCTGAAATGCAGTGTGACCCAGAGGCCACTGCAGCTGGGGAGACCTCCTGGAGCCGGGGACACTTAAGACCATACTGAACGGCGAGAAGGAGCCAGACGCGGGAAGACGGGGAAAGGAGAACCAGCAAAGGCACCCGGGAGGAGTGAGGAGACGTCAGTGTGCTTGGAGCTAATGAACAAGAGGTGGGGAGGGGGCCATGGGGGCTCCAATCTTCTTGACCCACCGTCTTCATCTCCGAGGTCCCGCAATAGTGAGGAAAAGCTATTGGGTGTCCGCAATGAACTGAATATTTATGTCCCCCCAAAATCCGGATGTTGGAATCCTAACCCCCAGTGTGATGGTATTCGGAGGGGGGCCTTTGGGAGTGATTAGGTCAGGAGAGCAGAGCCCTCATGGATGGGATTAGCACCCATATAGGAGACCTGGAGAGCTCCCTCCCCCTTCCACCTCGTGGGGACATGGTGAGAAGACGGCACCTGTGAGTCAGGCGGTGGGCCCTCACCAGACACCAAGTCTGCTGGCACCTTGACCTGGGCTCCCAGCCCTCAGAAGTGTGAGAAACACATTTGTGTTGTTTGTAGGCCCCCAGTCTACAGCAGCCCGAACGGACTCAGACAGGATCTGATTTCAAATGGACCACCGGCAAGGTTCTGTATTTCCCCCTTCAGTAACCCCACAACCCCAATCCAAAGCATGCACCGACTGCCGAGGGGATGTGGCTCTTCCGCCCCTGGCCCACAGGCCCCAGAGACACGCTGCCTCCAGGACACCTTACGGGAGGGAGGCGGGCACGAGGCAAAGACCGCCTGTCCACTACTTCCCTCCCCACATCGGCCACAGCAATTTCCCTCCAAAGCTGCGCTCTCAGACTCAGATCTCGGGCACCTACCCAAGATCCACTGACACCCCCGGAGCAATTCATCATTGCCCAATTCTGTGTGTGTATAAAGCAAGCAATGATACATGTAGCCCTGAGTTCTCTCGAGCTTTCCCTGACACAGGCAGGTCAGGGTCTAACAACTCTCCTTTGTCACACAAGTCAAGTGTCTGCTCGGGGTCACACATTCTGCAGATTCTCATGGCAAGACTGGAATCCAAAAGTCTGGATTTGGGGCACAAGGTATTCAATGAGGACGCGGTCCACCAACGAGATGGCATAGAATTGTTTGGGAAGAAAGCGTATTAAGAGTTCAGACTCAGCTTCCTTCTGGAGCTCTGAGGATTCATGCCCCCGCCTCAGGACACCGGCCGCAGAACCAAGGGAGAGGGAGAAGGGAACACACTGTCACCGCGCTGGGGCCACCTCCTGCTCCATCACAGCGTAAATCCCCTGACCAGGAGTCTTCACAGAGCCCCACAGGAAGGCCGTTTCTCTCTGCCCTTCCGAAATCCTTCTGTTTTCTTCGCCTTTGTTTTTCTTTCCTCCCCCACTGTCTCGTTTGGAACAGCCACAAATGAGACGGGTGATTAATTTCATGTTTTGGCTACCGCTGCAGAAACACCTTCCCTCAAACCCTGGTGCAAAAAGGAAAGATTTAATCAGTCTCTAGTGTGGTTACCTCGTGCGTTCGAGAAGATCTCTGATGGGAGGTGAAGAAGTTTTCAAACGTTAAACTTTAATGAGCAGAGCAGGCGAAGATATTGCTGCATCAACACCTGGCTTGGCCTCACTGGGGAGAAACCCAGGCTAGTCCATCAATCTCCCAGATCGGTATTGTCATTACTCTCAGCTCCGATTACATTGGCCCAACCTGGGTGTGCACAGAAAACACTCGGTTCAAACAGTCAGCCCGGGGGAAAGCCAACGGGGGTGCGGATTTTGCAAAGTTTTGCTGGGCAGATGGAGGCAAGGGTTTTTGTGCTTCCAGGTGGAAGTTCTGTGAAATTCTTTCTACTGCTAAGTCATCAGACCTTAAACTGCAGATAGTTCTTATTGCAGGAAAAGAAGAAACATGGAGGGAGGAGAGGGCTTGTCTTGAAGAAGACCAGGCAACAGCAAAAGCTAGGTCTTGGGGCTCTGAGTGTCAAGAATCATCTAGGCTAGGAGTCAGCAGACATCTCCTGGAAAGGGCTCTACAGTCTCTGCCACACCTCTCAGCTCTGCTATTGTGCCACGAAAGCAGACATAGACGATGCATAAACGAATGGGCATGGCTGTTTCCATAAAACTCTATTTACAAAAACAGGCCCTCGACCTGATTTGGCCCATGGTCCATAGTTTGCCAATCCCTGATCCAGGATTGAAAGAAGTGACTAGGATCCCACAGTGAACATGGAGAAAATCAAGATCAGCTTTACCCTCCCATAAAGGTCGCTGCTTGAAGGTCAGAAGAAAAGGGCCAAGTCCCTACCTTACTTTGATGGGTGATGGCATAGTGGGAGAAGGTAAATGTCATTTCATCTAAATGGCTCACCCATTAGACCAAAAAAGCATAGGTGTGTCCCTCTGGCCACAGGACCTTTGCACATGCTGTACTCCCTCTGCTTAAAATGTCTTTGCTCCCCTTTTACTCAATTAGATCCTCTTCATCTTCAGGTCTCAGCTAAGATTACATCCTTCAGAGAAAACCTGCCAGATGCCTCCCATTTCTGCCAAGCACTCTTAGCACCCATGCTTTGGTTTTAGTGTGATTGTTTCTTAATGTGACGACCTCTCTTCCCCCATGAGACTGAAAACTCCACGAGGTCACACCCAGCACTGAGTACATAGCACGGGGCCTGGCAAGTACTAAATGGGATGTACTAAGCAAAGAGGCATTAAATAAATGGGCCTGAAAGGCTTTACTTAGAACTGTAAAACATGATCACCTATGACCTTTGAGTTTCCCTCACCCAACACATCCTTACTGAAACCCTAGGTATCTGCAGAGAGAAGGGGTCGTGCGGGGGTCCTCCCATCTGAGTGCAGCAGCCCCCCATGGAGGGCTCACTGAAAGAGTTTCTCACACCCCAGAGTTGGAGAGTCAGTAAGTCCAGGGCGGAGCCTGGAAATTTGCAATTCCATCCAGCTCCCAGGTGATGCTGATGCTGCTGGTCCAGGGACCACACATCGCAACTCCCACTCTGGCCCCACGTTAGAATCACCAGGGAAGCTTTAAAAGATGCCAGGGTCGGGGCCCCAACCCAGACCAATTAGATCAGAATCTCTGAGGATGGGACATGGACATTGTTGTTTGATATTTTTTTAAGCTCTGTGGGTGATGCTAATGTGCAGTCAGGCTTGAGAACAACTGGAATGCAGGATGTTTATAGTGCAAGAGCTGTCCTCAGGGGCCCAGCTCCTGTTCTGGCTTTGGCCAGCCCACACTGGCAGTTTGAGGATGTGCTGTGGCGTCCCCCTCAGGGTCCAGCGCCCGGGACAGGAGGCACATCTCAATGGCATGTGAATGCCAAGGAAAACTCAGCAAGGCTTCCTCAGAGTTGTGCGCATCACAGTTGTGACTCTATTTGCATTGCTCTGGGAATTCCATCGTATAAATACACTCTGCTATGTTCACCCACTCTCCATCCATGATTTGCTGCTATTATGAGTGGCGCTGCTACAAACATTCTAGCACATATCATTCGGTGAACTTACGTATGCATATCTTGTGGGCGACAGAAGCTAGGTACAAAAGAATGCAGACTGTGTGATTCCATTTACACCAAGTTCAAAGCAGGCAAAATTAACCTACAGCGTAAGAAGTCGATAGTGCTGGGGAGGATGGCTCTGGGGTGCTGATGTCCCAGATATATTCACTCTGGGATAACTCATCAAGCTATATGCTTGAGATTGGTTGCTTTTCTGTATATTATACGTGAATTTAAAAAAAAAAAGTTCATTAAAAATATACTTGCGGGGCCGCCCGGTGGCGCAGCGGTTTAGTCCGCGCTTGGCAGCCCGGGGTTCGCGAGTTCGGATCCCGGGCGCCCGCCGACGCACTGCCTGCCAGCCATGCCGTGGCGGCGTCCCATATAAAGTGGAGGAAGATGGGCACGATGTTAGCCCAGGGCCAGTCTTCCTCAGCAAAAAGGGGAGGATTGGCGACGGATGTTAGCTCAGGGCTGGTCTTCCCCACAAAAAAAAAAATATATATATATATATATACTTGCAGTGTTGAGGCGGCTGCCCTTCCAGCCCATGGCCTGCAGGGGGCGCGGCAGCCCCATGAACTCTGGTCTCCCAGTTTGGTCTGGAATCCGGTGGTCGGACCTCCCTGAAGTTTCAGGGCTGCCTGAAGAGCAGCAGATGCTCTGAGCTCACCGGCACAGTACCCGGAGGAGCCAGGGCAGGGCCCGGCCACGCTCACCTCCCCCAGCCCTCAGCTCAGCACCACAGCAGGCTGGAGATCCTGTTCTCCAAAGCTCTCAGCATCCCAAAGCAATTGTACCTGCAGGAGAGCTCAGGATAGCAATGCTGGGTTCCCTGGGTCTTTCTCCTCCCTGCATCCCCGAGGCCCCGAGCACAGAGAGAAGGGCACTGTTGCTAAGAGGCCAGGCAACCTGGGTTCGAGCCCTGGCACTGCCATTGCTGGCTGGGTGACCTTGAACAAAACACTTAACCTCCGTCTCCTGTTCTGTGAAAGAAGGAGATGATACCACACCTCATGGGGTTGTGGCACCTCAGAATGTAACCAGTAGCTGTATTCCTACCCAACTGCACTAGACAACACAGGCAGAGAGGGCCCCTCCCCTCCCTCCTCCACGAAGTACTGTGATCACAGAGGGGCAGTAGGAAGCCATCTCCTTAGACCCACCCAGCTCTGCCACGTGGAGAAGCTGAGGACGAGTTCATGCCAGGCCAGTGGCTGCAGCTCACGGACTTCTGATCCGAGAGATGGTGCACGAGGTCAGCCTGCTGGCAGCACCCGGATGGACAGCATTTGGAAACAGCAGCCCAGCCCTGGGTCTGACCTCCTTCCAGATGCTCTGGGCTGTCAGATATCCTAGGATTCAGCACTTACAGTGCCAAGAAGGTTGGCAGCTACCTGGAATGGCCGGGTCTGGTGGAGGGAAGAAGATGGCTTAGGAGCTCAGACCGAGTACCATACTCCCACTCTGGCACCTGATTAGCTGCATGGCCCTGAAATAGCTACTTGACCTCATGGAGAGGGAAATCACTCATCTTACAGGATTGGTATGAGAGCCAAGTGGGGTCATTGTGTCAGGCCCCTGGCACATAATAGAGCTCAGGGGATGACGGTTTCGCTTCCTCTGGGTGGCTCTGAGCTCATGAGATAATAATCATGGCAACAATAATAATGCCAGCTAATACATGAGGACTCACACATGGCATGACAGCCCTGTGAGTAGGCACCATTGTCCCCATTCTACAGACAAAGAAACTGAGTCCTAAGACATAGAAAGACAAGGACATCATCTTGTCCAAGGTCACACAGCCAATTAGGGCTAAAAGTTGGATTTGAATCCAAGACTGTCTAGTTTCAGAACTGTTTTTAGCCCACATGGCTGCATTAGAACTTAAGCCACTGTCTCAGATCCCAACCCTCTGGGACAAGCCCTGGACATTAAGGATGATTATGTGCAATTCCTTTTTGTCTATCCTCCTTCCAAGAACACTAACAACTCTCAGCTCACCCCATGGTCCCTGACTCTTCACCTTAAGCATAGAGTTGAGCACAGTCAAGGGAGACGAGAGAGGAAGTCAGAGAAGAAAACTGTATGAGGCTGTTAGTAACCTGGGACTCCCATAAAGCTCCCCCTTCTCACTACTCTGCCCACAGAGCTTCAGAGTCAGCCAGAGCTGGAGATCAGTGTGACTTTGGGAGAGAGGTGACCCCTCTGTACCATGACATCCTCATTTATGAACATGCAAAGAATGCCAGAAATGGAAACTATCAGAAAATGTCCTTGCAAGGATGAAATGAGATCATGTGTCTGAAGTGCTTGGCAGACTACTGACATGTAAATCAGCGCTTGAGTTTTAGCTATTATATCATCATCATCACCATCACCCTCCATCATTATTATCATCACCATCACCATCATCATTGTCTTCCATTATCATCATCCCCACCACCATCCATCACCATCAACATCCCCATCGTGACCATCATCACCACCACCATTCTCCTCCAACATTATCATCACCTTCACTATCATGACCACCACCATCCTCCTCCGTCATCACCATAATCCTCCATCATCATCACCACCAACATCATCCATTATCATCATCATCACCACTATCATCAATTCAAGGAGATAATGCATATCAAAGGAGTAGCACACCGAGGACAAAAGGAGGTGTGATAGAGCTTCCCGTGTCTGCCAGGTGGACATGATCACCAGCATCTTGGAAGATGTAACTATTCCCTGTCTTGCTCCTTAGACTCCATGTGCCATTGTCTCAAGCACACTCAAGAATCCCAGGGATAGTAATATAGGCTCTAATCCCTCCATTTCCCCCAGAACACAGCCTCTGGACCTGAGCTTCTGGGAGAAGAGAGCCCAAGTCCACCTCATCCTGACATTCCACCCAACAATCCAGAGTGGCCTGGAACCAATCCACACTGCCAAGTACTGCAAGATCCATGACCCTCACTCTATCTTTGACTCCCTCCTCCTCCTCTCTTGTTTTTCCACACCATTCCCTCATTCACTGATAAATAAATTAATAAATGAGCATCTTCTTCCCAGGCCCTGTGCTAGGAACTCAAGAAACAATAGAGAACAAGGTGGTCCTTATCCCCACCCTCAGGGAGCCTTCAGTCCAGTGGGGCAGTTGGACACTGGACAGATAATTAGGGCTGTAGTTACAGCTGCAATGGGTTCCAGGGGAAAAGACACAGGGAGCTTTAATAGCATGTAATGTGGAGCCTGAGCTAGTGTAGGGAAATCCAGGAAAGCTTCCCAGAGGAGGCGACACCTAGGCTGAGCCCTGAACAATGAGCAGGAAATCTCACAGTAAGGAACAGGGGAAGTTGGGGGAAAGCATTCTGAAAAGAAGAACAAGCTTGTGCAAAAGCCGTTGGCATTTGGGGGGACCTGAATCTCCACTGAGGCAAGAGTGTTTGGGATGAAGAGAATGAGGAGAGACAAGGCTGACGAGACAAACGGGATTCCGACTTTGCTGGGTCTATAAGCCAAGTAAAGGAGTCTAGGAGTTTCTTCTTAAATCCCTGGACCACTAAAGAAAAATTTAAGTTAAAAGAAAAAAAAAGTACCCAAGTCTTACCAATGTTTGCTTCATGCTCAGAAGGAGAAGGGCATTGAGTCTTGGCCAATGTCTTCTCTATCTCCTGGGACAGATCCAGGTAAAACCAGAAGTGGACTCACACTCTCACAGAGAGAGAGAGAAAACTGACAGACCGCTCAAGCTGATGGGGAAGACAGAGACACTCCAGGCACCTCCCTGAGCAAAGCATCGTCTCCTCCAAATCAAGAAGACCTGACAGATAACTGGCAGTGGGCATTCCAAGCACCTGCTGCCATCTGCCCAAACCTTCTTTCCTCCAGCTTCCCCGTCTGCCCATGCCAAGGAGTCCATACTTAAAAGCACTCACTCCAAACGGTGATGGAGTTGAATAAAGATGTCTGTCTGCCAGGAGTACAGACTCTCACTGGTCTCCTTGGCTCTCCTCCCCTTGCTCAGAAGATAAGACATCCAAGCTGGAGGTCAGATGGAGAACGAGAAGCTTCCTGGAGCCCCCTTGTCCCTCTCTCCAAATGCTTTCTCCATCATGGGTAGTTTCAGGAAGACGACCCTGGATAGAACTCAAAAGTTAGCCTCAATCACTTTGACAGCCCTGCAGTCAAGTCTCAATCACTGGGACTTCTTAGGGAGGAGGCAGTCTGCGTTGCAGAACATTTTTATAGAGTTTTAAGTGTTATTACTTTAAAGAATGGCGGGAATAAAGCAGTTCTTAGAGGAAGTGCTTCGGGGGAGAGAAAAGAATTGTCAAAATTAGAATAAATTATTGGGGAGAAGGGAAACTAGCTCATATTGAATTCCTACTAGGGGCTGGGTACTTCGCACGTGCTGCCTGTTTCAATACTCACAGTAATCCTATAACAGAAGAACTATTATCATCTCCATTTTGCAGATGAAGAAAATGAGGTCCAAGAGGACAGTAATATCCCTAAGGTCACAGTGTTGAGTGACAGAGCAGGAACCTGAACACAAATCCTACCTCAGTCCCCGTTTGTTCTTGTGTTCCCACACAGCGTGCACATTCACAGGCTCTTCTACAGTTCTCGACAGTGTTTGAGGAAACTCCTTAAAGGAGTCCAAGGATAATGGAGCCTCATGGTTAGAAACCTGGGCTTCAGAGTCAGACAGCCTGGGCAAGTTAACCCCTGGAAGCCTCGATTTCTTCATCTGTGAAATGGGGACAGTGGTACCCCTCTCTCTGAGTCATAATGAGGAATAAGTTTTAAAATCCATATAAGTCTTTGATTATGGTACCTCTCCTTTTGTGTGCACTTAATCTGTTAGCCATCATCATTATTACTAACCACATCATTGTGTACTCTAATTATGGTAGGCAGCCTCCAAGGTGGTCCCCAGTGATCCCCACCTCCTGGTACTCACACCCTTGAATAATCCCCTCCACTTAAGTGTATGCTGAACTTAGTGATTTGCTTCTAATGAAAGGAATAAAGCAGAAGAAATGGGATGTCACTTCCAAGGCTGGGTTACAGAATACTGCAGCTTCTGCCTCAGGTGCCCTCTCTCACTGAGGGAAGCTGGAACCCTACAAGCTGCCCCATGAAGAGGCCCATGTGGGAAGGAACTAATGTCTCCAGCCAACAGCCAGCAAAGACCTGAGGCTCTCAGCCCAACCAGCCTCACGTGTGAGTTTAGACAACCCTCCCCAGTCAGTGCATAGTGATTGCAGCTCCAGCTGGTGTCTTGACTGCAGTCTGTGAGGAACCTTGGGGCAGATCATCTGCTAAGCCCCTGTGCAACTCCTGACCCACAGAAACCATGAGATAATAAATGCTCGTTGTTTTAAGCCACTATGTTTTGGGGTAATTTGTTACACAGCAATAGATAACTGATGCACTCATCCATATTTGTATTCACTCAATGGGCCTTTGCTTTATCAGTAGATCAGAAGGCAAATTTCAGTTCTGATCCTGTCTGGAGCATTCTGAATGACAAATTGGCACATCCAGAAGTAGCGAGGTCCACTGTATTTCACACTTCAAAACACAGAGCCTGACAGCCAAAACGGCCATATAGACAGGAAGCTGTCAGCCTACAAGATGAGATCTGAAAGGTGTGCAAACCAGAGACAATTAGATCGGAAGGAGCCACAGAAATCTACAGCAACTCCACTGGGTTGCAGATGGGAGGGAAAAACCTGCCTTATGGGATTAGTCAAGCAAGGCTTCCTCTAGGGGCATCTGGAGCAAGACTAGGGAAAGAGTGGTGATCACAGATCAGCAGAGACCAAGTGTGTCTTGATGGACTAGTGACGTCTGCCAAGAGCATCTGGTGGCACGTACATCCCGTACGCCACTCCTACTACTGGTGCTTCCAGAATGACTCCAGAAGAAAAGGTGACTATATCCCACTGTAGAACCCCAAGTCATAAAGGACTCTGAACTCTGACAGTGAGAATATTTGCATCCCTCCCCCTAAGCCATGCTTTGTAAAATGTTTTAAGGACTCCCCTACACAGGGCCACAGACAGGAAGGCTCTTTCTGCAGTTAGAACTCTGTGGCACTGATGTGTGACCAGTTTCATTGACCATGATTGATGATGGGTTGTATCTACCCATAGGGTCACTTCTTAGAGAAAATTCAAAAGCAAGGGATCAGAAAAGGATCTTTTGACCCACAAGCTGCTTACAGTCTCCAAAGAACAATGATTCTCATCTTTTTGTTTGTCTCTCAGGACCTGGAGAACATCCCTTGTCCAAGAAGCAAACAGCCCAAAGACATCTATATCACTCCCAGAAAAAGCCATTCGCCCAGGGGCCTCTTGAAGGGGAGTACATGCCAGGATGGGAGGCTATGTGCACAACAGTGGCACATTTAGAAGCAGGAATGGCACGAATACCCCCATACTGCCCTGTGCCCTTGGCAGGCATCCTTAATGGATCAAGACATTCTTTCTTAATGAACCTGGGTGTGGTCTCAGAATCTGGGTACACACAGCACGTCAAGTACTGCCTACAATCCATCAGCATTAGTGTGGAAAGTTAAATTTGAATCAAGTGCCTCCTTTGTCTTCCTTCCTGGCTCACATGCTGAGTTTTGCGAGCAGCCCTGGCTCTTTCCTCTGTGGGCTTCGTCCATGGAAAGTTGCAGCTCACCAGCCAACCTGGCTGGGCTCCAAGAAGCAGGAGAAACAGCTCCTCACACATCTGCCCATATTCTCCTCGGCCTGGAAGGCAAACTCCTTGCTTCCAAGTGCACAATGGAGTGTAAGACTCCTTCAGCACGCAGGAGCGCCAGGCACGAGGATGTCACCTGTGTCCACAGCCTGAGAAACAATAAGGCCCAAGCTGCCCCACCCCAGACATGTCCTGGCTCACCTTGACCAAGACTCTGACAAGTGCTGGGTCTCAAAGAGATCGGAAAAGCCATCATGATGGTGAAAAGTGACGTCCAATGGGTTTATCACGTGACTCACCACAGTGAAAGTTGCTAGTGTAGGATCCTAACTGGGACTGGTGTTCCCTGTCGTCACCTAAGAGGACAGCCGTTATGGGCTGAATTATGCCCCTTCAAAATTCACATGTTGAAGTCCCATCCCCCAGTATCAGAATGTGACTGTATTTGGAGATAAGGTCCTTAAAGAGATAATTAAGGTGGGCCCTAATCCAATATGACTGGTGTCCATAAAAGAAGAGTAGATTAGGACACAGACACACACAGAGGGACATGTGAGGACAGAGGGAGAGGACGGCCATCTACAAGCCAAGGAAAGAGGCCTCAGAAGAAAATAACCCTGCCATACCTTGATCTCAGACTTCCAGCCTCCAGAATTGTGAGAAAAAGCATTTCTGTGTTTAAGCCACCCAGTCTGTGATTAATTTGTTACAGAAGCCTGAGCAAAGTAATATAAAGGCTGACCAAGAAATTTTAGCCTAAGTGAGGTACGCAGTATCCTCCTTTTCCAGGACACAGCAAACAGCCACGATCAAGCAGACAGACATGCAGCTGGGTGATAACCTCATCTTTGAGAGCTGAGAATGTGTTTCCAGGGCAGCTGTTCCATGGAACAGAAGGGTTGAGAGATTCAAGCCAACATGTATAGACATCAACCGTAAACTACCCACTGATTGGGGTGAGGATGCTGAATTTAAGACTCCCATCCGGCCTGAGATGACACCAGTCTAATGAGGGAGCCAGACACAAAAAGAAAAATCAACTCAACGGGAGAAGTGCCACCACAGAGGTTGTGTGGACCAGCGCGATGGAAAGAAGAACAATTCCTCCACTTCTGACGGAGAGCGTCTTTGAGTATTTTGAGAATTAAGATACTGGTGTGGGCAACCAGCACTGGTATACAATGACATGACAGCATAGCCAGCTACAACCGTCATGAAGGCTAACTTAGCACTATCTATTGAAATTTAAAATGCTCTGACCCTTGACTGAGCCATTCCACCTCCGGGGATATATTCTATATGGATTTCCCCGCAAATATGACAAGATATATGCACGATGATGTTCACTGAAATATTGTTTCCAAGAGCAAATCAGGAGAAACAACCTGTCAAGATCAAACAAATCACAGTACGTCCACACGATGACATATTGTGCAGCCATCGCGAAGAAAGGATAGACCTGTCTGTGCCGAGACGGAAAGAGGTCTAAGACACAAGAAACAAACTGAGTCGCAAAAGAGTGTGCTGTGTATGACCACTTTGGTGTCAATGTTCAAGGCTGCCTATACACACTAGCTAGCCTCAGATGATTTTTCTAGAAGGAATTCAGGAAGCCAATGCTACGTAGGACAGGCTGGGCTGGGGGCCGGGGGGACGGGGCATTTTGTACCTTTCTGTCCCCTTTGAATTGTCTGACAAGTGCATTTATAACGTCAACAGGAGTTATCTAGGTGATGGGATCCTGGAACATTTTTCGTTTTCTTCTCTACACTTATATTTTGGAGAAATGAAGCTGTAGGAGTTGTTTTTTCATCCATATATGATGCATAGATGGGTGAGGTGTTTCCAGATGGGGAGCAGGTATGCGTGTGCTTTTTTCTCACCCTCCTTGGGGTCTTTGAGGGAGATAATCCCCCATTGCTTTGACCCATGGTCAAACACTTCTACACACATCATTAGCGATTCTACAGAGCACAGCAGGGATTTGTTTTTGTGTCTCCTGTTGAAAGGAAACCAGATCACAAGTCACTCTGAATGCGAGCCAGCTCCACTCTCTGGGGAGGACCCTGACGCCTGAGCATCTGAGCGGCCCCCGCGCCCAGCAGGCCTGGGCATGGAAACCACCTCCTGACTGGAGAAGGGCCTGTGGACAAGGGTCCAGCTCCAGACCTCCTGGTGGCTGGGCTGGAGGACCAGGAGAACAGAGGAAAAGAAGGACCCTGGACTGAGGACCAGTCTCTGCCTCTGCATCTGGGCAAAACACCTGGTGGGGAAAAGGAGGCAACTTTGAGTTCAGGAATGCTTTAGGAAACCCAAGCTTTCTCTGTCCACCATGAATACAGGTAATGGGGAGGGAGTGATTCTAAGGAAATAGTACCCCACCCGCAGCTCAGCTTCTAGGTGTGGCTCTGGGAGGGGGACATTTGGAATCAGAGAGATCTGGGTTCAAATTGCATCTCTACCTTCTCCTAGCTGTATGGCCTTGGGCAAGTCACCTAACCTCTCTGTGCATATTGTCCTTGTCCTACAGGGAGAGTTGAGCAACAAACACATCAACAAGTCAATCAAACGACAGCACCAGGGTCTGACAAGTGCCATAAAGGAAATCAAACAGATGCTGTAATCTAGAATAATGGGGGTCGGGAGGTCTCTCTGAAAAAGTGGCATGAAACTGTGACTCCATTTTCACATAGTGGAATAAGTCATGTCTTGCCCATTGTATGAGCCAGGGTCCCAGGAGGGAACAGATGGCACACTCAAATTAGGATAATTTGGAAGGAATTTAACAAAGGGATTATTTATAAAGGTGTAGGCAGTGGGAGGAGAACCACAAGAGATAAGACAGTTCTCTGGAGCTAGCAACAGTGGAATTCCAGGCTCTGCCACCATCTCTGAGACTCAATACAGACAGAGGGTTGTCTGAGATCTTAGGTAAAGAATGCAGCAGCCCACAGGAGGGAGCAGGTCCATAAATGCTCTGCCATCCTTCCTCCTCCCATAACCTGCTGTGGCTCCCTATTGCCCAAACCCAACCAGAAGCCAGTGGGCAAGGGAGCCTGGCGGAAGCCTCCCAGGGCACAGTGCAGGGTAGAGAAGAGCAGTAGGTGGATCTGGAGAGATACGCAGATGCTCTCCATCCATCCATCCTTCTGCACGTCTGAATCTTGGGCTGGCATCTCAGAGTTGCCTGGCACTTCTAATCCTGTACTCATGAGGCCAAGAAGAATTAGCCTGTGTATGTTTTATGTGTGTCTGTTTAACTTTAAATGCTTGACCATTTGCTACAGACACACTTCTTTGTGCAAGGGGCTGTCACTGTCTAGAGCTTTAGACGTTCCAGGTAATCGATAATGCTGCAGCTCTGACTCCAAATTAAATAACTGCACATTTATTACCCATTACTGGAAGACACACCGGGAACTCTGCTGCCAGGAGCACGCAGCCCCATAAACGCTCACAGCCGTCCCTCTCTGTGGGCCCGTTCTAACCCTCTGCTCAGATTGGACAGCGTGAATACCGTCCCACTTTTAGAAAAGCAAACTCCCTTTGCTAGTCTAACCTAAATTAGGATGAAAAATGCTAAGGCTCTGAAATTTACTCCGCCAAATGGAGCCCCCGGGGAGGAGGTAACATTTGGCTGTGGAATCAGGACTGTCTGGCTGCCTCTTCTGTCACCTGCTCCTCCAGGGGAGATGAGGGATGCAGAATTTTCAGTTCTACCAGTTGTGGATTCCTTGCTCCCTCCCCACTGAGCTGCTGAAGGAAAAAAGAATAGTCGCCTAAAAGTGGGGAAGCCAGGCTGGCCACCATGACGTGCAGTGAGAAGCAAGGAGTGAGCTGAACTTTCCATCACATTCCTTCCCCTGAGCTGACGGAAAACATCACACGAAAAGGCTGGGGAAGGACAGCAGCCCCCAAGCCAGAAATTCCCTTCGGTGATAACACATTGTTTTGCAACTTTGCATCTCAGGGAGCCCCTTTCTGTGATGGGAAAGCAGAGAAGCACCCGCAGGAAAAGCAGCCGTAAGGAATCCATCCTGACACAAGCCCGTCAGAACAGGGGAGAGTCCGGTATCACGTGGACCCCCGCTCCCCGATATGGAGCTTGCAATTAGGGAGAGCAATAAGGTGGTGACGGTGGATCAAAATCTAAAGAAAATCAGAACCCCCTTAGCTGCTCCATCCCTACTCAGCACCTTGTAGATTAAGAGGAACAGCCAGTGCAATTACTTCAATCACTTATGCAAAGTGAGACCAGTTCCCAAATTGGAAGTGACAGTCCAGGCCACCTGGTAGGGAAGACAGCCTGTCCCCAGGAGGGGGGCTGAGCATTTCTCTCCTGCTTCTTTGGTTCTTTGCTTGGTCATGAGATGATCATGATCAAAATCACTGTCTCCTTCACCAGCACCATCATCATCGTCAAATCTGCCAATATAAAAGTATCCGGTGGAACTTTTCAGCAGAAATTGCCTCTAGGGCCCACAGATAAAAAGCAGGCTTCAAGTTAAGATGTTATGATGTTAAGAGATATTCCTCAAAATGGTTGTATGGCCAAAACATATTATCAGCATATTAAAGGTGCTGATAAGTCCTGCAGTGAAGAAATCCTAATTAGCTTTGTTTCCCAAACTCACAGGAATATGACTACCACCTTTTTTAAAAACTGCTCTGGGAACTTCATACTATGAACACCCTACCCAACAAATGTGGGGTGCGTGTCTCAAAGTCAGTGGTCCCCAATCTCATCTGTACATTGGACTCATCCGGGAAGTTTTCAAAAATACTAACACCTGAGTCCCACCTCCGTGTAGATGAGCTATCGAGGCGTCAACATGACCCCTGCCGTGTCCACCTTGAGACCATACCTAGCAATTCATCACCATCCCCCAAACAGAGCCAACACCACAGAACACGAGCAGGAAGTGGACATTTTGCTGAACAGTTCATGAGCTGATGGGGAAGAGGAAAATGTTACAGATAACAGTGCAGAACTCCCCAAGAATTCCCTTTAAAAGTCTCTGATCTTTCTGCAAAGTTTTCCTCCAGATGGCAGCCACTTTGTGTCTCTTTTCTCCTCTTCTTTCACTGCTCTCCCACCAACGACCCCTAAACCTCTATTATCCTAACCAATCCCCTCTTGACTCTCAGCTTGTACAACCCACTCGGGAAACACAGTCCCGCAGGAAGCTCAACAGTGCACTCTGCTCTTATTCAAATGGCCCCAGGGGGTCTTGGCCCCAGTCCAAAAGAGCTTATCCAAGTGTATTTTCAAAATCTATATATACAAAAACGTGAGTTATGAAAAGTTCAACGTGTACTCTTGCAGCTAGATGGAGAGGTAGACATTTTTATAAGGCTAACCAGGAGAATGGTTAACCAGGAGGGCTGCATGAAAGAGGAGAGACTCCAGCCATCTTGAGGAAAGGATTTGTGTAGAGGAAACAGGAAGAACCTGGGGGTTAAGGGCAGGGTCTGCACAAATCTGAAAGGCTGGGAAAGGAGCTGGGGGAGGGGGGAGGGAGGCAGCAAAGGGTTTGTTTAGTGACAAATCGAAGGGCTTTGATGGAGCAAATAAGAGCACCAAGCAGGCACCTTGCCCTCGGCACGGGTCAGATGCCGTTCCAATCACTTCTTTCACCTCACTCTGCTTAAACCCGCAGCACCCAGTGAGACGGGCGCCCTCATCCCAGCGAGTGAGGAGCAGGGCTGAGATCTGAATTGGAGCCGTCATCCTCAGGGTCTGTTTGCCTAACCCCTGCACTCAAGAGCAAGGAGCTACAGCATCCGTACAAACAAGGCCAATTAAACAGGCAGAGTGAGTAGGATCTGGAGTAACCCAGAATTCTGCCATCACAGAAAGGCGTTCGGAGCAGCAACAGCAGCATCGCCCTGGAATGTATGAGAAATGCAGGATCTCAGGCCCCACCCCAGGCTTCCTGCATCCAATTCTGCATTTTAACAAGAGCCCCCGGGGGCGTCCCCCAGGCACGAAAACGTGAGTGGTGCTGGTCTAGAAGTCTGGGGTCAACAACGTAAATTGAATTTACAGGAACAGAGCGGGCGAGAGCCCTGATGAGCTTGCTGATGTAAATACATTTCCAAAGCCACATACGGCTGGCAGTGATCATTTCGGACAGTGGACAAAGCACCCGTGGTTGGGAGCCAGAGCCAGGTCCAGGTACTGATGGCTCTGCCACCCACTCAAACGTGTGACCTCGGGCGAGTGAAGAAACCTCCAAGACTCACTCTCACCATCTAAAAGTGGAGGCAAAGGATAGTCCCTCACTGGGTGGTCGTGAAGATTCAGTGAGAAATTCTATATTTGGTGCTTAGCACAATGCTGCTACACAGTAACCCCTCCACAGCATTACTTATTACTATGATGTCAAAATTATAACTTAGGGATATTAAGCTGGCTCCAAAGGTCTCGATTGTAGTGACAAAGCCTGGGAAGACGATGGAAGAAGGTGCCGAGAAATGTAAAGTGCAGGAGAACGAGCTCAGTGTCCTCATCTTGCCTGGACAGAGTTCAAAGATGCCATTTCATTCTCAACTTTGACTATTAGAGAAGCAAGAGTCACAGCATCCTTTCCAAAGAAGTGAAAGGCAACCCTGTGTACAATTCATAACGAGATGCCTACCTTCCAAATCATAGGTGAGATAAAAGCAAATCAGACAGAATCTACAGAGCCAAGAATAGAGAAGAGAAATGAAGTAGCAAGAAAAGTTCTTTTTCAGGAATTTTTTTTAAATGACAGGTAATCAAACGTATCTATTATGGCAAATATACCAAGTTCCTTGATGAAAAGGCTGAGCTTCTCAGACTGGGTGAATAGACAAAATCCTTCCACAGGCTACGTCCAAGAGACACTTGCAACAAAAGGAAATGAAGAAAGAAGGGTTACAATGAAAAGATGTAATCAACCCACGGGAACCAAAGAAAGATGGAAAGCAACATTGATTTCAGGAGAACCCAAGTCAAGAAGCATTCACCAAGGTCAGGATGGCCATTTTATATTAAGAAAAGGCTCAATCCATAACCAATGCTTATCTATAAATAGCCTTTGTGAGTCAAATGACATGGGCTCACAATATTTAAAAAAAGCACACGCTTTGACCAGAACCATGGGAGACTGACAGACATACAGTATCTCCAGGAGACCCTGACCACCCCATCTCAGGCGAAAAACAAAGGCTCCGAGGCTCCTGAATTGTAAAGTTGATAAGGTTTTTCAGATCGACAGCCTACCTTTACAAGCGTCCAAAGGGTATTTCAAAACAATCGTATAGTAATGCACAAGTTAAACTTTACTGAAGTCCTCTCAGTAAGTTCTATACAGAGTACATTCTCAGTCTACAGGATCATACAAATGGAAATTAGTTGTTTTGAAGTAGTGTTGTGACAATAAGTTCCTAATGCTTCGAAATTCATGAGCACCCTGACTGATGCTTCTGTTGGAGAACTGGTGGAGTTTGAACAATCTCAGACGGAACAATGCCAAAGAAGTTCTCATTTGCTTTGGAGTACGGTTGTAAACTCAAGAGTTTTCTGCAGACTTGCCCATTTATTCATTCATCTATCCCCCCACCCATCCTCCCATCCATCCGTCCATCCGTCCATCCATCCAACCATCCATCCATCCACCCACCCATCCTCCCATCCATCCATCCACCCACCCATCCTCCCACCCGTCTATCCACCCACCCATCCATCCACCCAACCACCCATCCTCCCATCCATCCATCCACCCACCCATCCTCCCATCCGTCCATCCACCCACCCATCCTCCCATCCATCCGTCCATCCACCCACCCATCCTCCCATCCATCTGTCCATCCATCCATCCACCCACCCATCCTCCCATCCATCCATCCACCCATCCACCTATCCATCCACCCACCCATCCTCCCATCCATCCGTCCATCCACCCACCCACCCATCCTCCCATCCATCCGTCCATCCATCCATCCATCCATCCACCCACCCACCCATCCATCCATCCATCCACCTACCCAACCATCCTCCCATCCATCCGTCCATCCACCCACCCACCCACCCACCCACCCATCCATCCATCCACCCACCCAACCATCCTCCCATCCATCCATCCATCCACCCACCACCCATCCATCCATCCATCCACCTACCCAACCATCCTCCCATCCATCTGTCCATCCACCCACCCATCCATCCATCCATCCACCCACCCAACCATCCTCCCATCCATCCATCCATCCACCCACCCACTCATCCATCCATCCAGCTACCCAACCATCCTCCCATCCATCCGTCCATCCATCCATCCACCCATCCATCCACCCACCCATCCTCCCATCCATCCATCCATCCGTCCATCCATCCACCCACCCATCCATGCAATGTGCATTGAAAGTCCACTCCATACCAATACCACACAAAGTGCTGGGGAGCCAATGGGATAAAAAGATACGGCACTTCGTATTAGGAAGACCTTATTTACAGACCTCCTCAATGCACAAAGAAAAAAGGGTAAGGAGACAAAGTAATTAAAAACGAAGGCCTGGCGAGAAACAACGGGATGTGACGGAGTGTAACAGGAGTAATGAGGTGTCAGCTGAGGCCTCAGGTTTTCATTCAACAAGACGTGTGAAGACAAGTGAGCAAGACGTGGTTCTTGAGGAGCTTATATTTTAGTAAGAGGGAGTCAAGTAAATAAACATGAGAACAAGAAAAGAATATTATTTCAGATAGGGCTGAGTGCTGTGAAGAAGATAAAATAGAGCAATGGAGAAGAGCGCATTTGGGGCAGGAGATATGCTGATACATTGGCCAGTCAGCAAAGGCTCCTAAAAGGAGGTGACATGGGATCTGAGAGTCTGCAGGATCAGAGAACAGTAGAGGCAATGTCACAAAGGTGCCTGTGTTATTCTTAGAGACATGGGAAGCCCCTGGATCTGCCTGGGCACTTTGGGCAGGTAATTCCATGTGGTTCCGTGAGGCCCTGAGGACGCCATGGGTTCCCTGGGGAGCCAGACATCCTTCTGAGCCAGAGCTACCCATGCAGACAGCCTTGCAGCATCCACAGAGGCTCAGATGGTAAATCCAGCTCTAATTACACTGGCAATTATGAACTGACACTTGCTGAGCGGGAAAGAGCATTCCTTCTGTTAGGAAATGCTCGCTGGGAAGCCAGTCCCAGCCTCTCACGCAGGGAGGGTGCTGTGAATTTACAAACCGCTGACGAAAGGAGGGGAGACCCAGTCCAGACGGGTCTAAGAAATAAGTCAGGAGCCTGGATGAGGGGAAGGAGACTTGCCAGAGCATCCACACCGCCTCTCCCCGTTCTTGAGGCAGCATCAGGAAGAGCAAATACTCTGAGGTCAGTCGGACCCGGATTCTGATCCTCGTCCTGCCTCCAGTGGGCTGGGTGACCTGAGTCGGCTATTTGCCTCCTGAGCATGAGGCTGCCCACCCGCAGATGAGTTTAATAATAACCTTTCATGTGGGGGTCCACCTGGCACACAGTAAATGTTTGAGAAATGCCAGACCCTTCTCTCTGGGCTCTCCCATGCCTCTCGCTCTGGAGCAGGAGGAAGGAAAGGAGGATAAAGGGAAGGGACCCACCAACCACAGCGGTTATTGTGCTCCCTGGGATGCTGGAAGGGAGGTAAAGAGCCTGTGATAATAAGATTCTCACCCCGTGTTCCCCGTGGCGGCAACTAAGGGAGACCTGAGAAGAGGGCATCCATCAGAACTCAGAGAGGAGGCCGACGGAGGCAGGCGAGCAAAGGAATAAATCCGCTGCAAGCTGAAAAACAGCCTGCCTGCTTTCATCCATCCGGGAGGTGACGCAAGGACTCCCACTCCTGCCAAAAACACACTTCTTTCTACCCAAACCGCCCTGAGTGGGGCCACGGGCATGGCAGGTTTCCAGAACAGACCCCCCAGGGTTAATCAATCTTCTCCTTGGTCTGGCCATGTCTCCCAGGACCTCGGCCCCCACTCTGAGCTAAGCTTGAGAAATACGCCACTGCCAAGGAGATTTATCCATTTTAAAAGGTCAGAGAATTACCGCCATTGGAACCTGTGCACGGAGCAGGTGTAAATATGCCCCAGCTCCCCTTCGTGCTTTATCACGCTCAGGAGAGGGGACCTGCGGGGAGTGCAGCCTCTGGAAGTTACTTTCCAGGCAGAGCATTTAACTGCTTGGTGCCTGGAGAGCCAGAGATTCCCCGGGGTGGGACCCACCTGTCCCCATGTCACCTTTATCACCCTCTTCTCCCTCTCACCTGAGAAGCATCCCATCTCCAGCTTCCTGGGCCGCCAGCAACACTAGGGAACTGGACCCTCCCTGTCCAGTTTAGTGGAACATCCCCCTGGGGGAAGAAGGATGAACAGTGCCACACGACAGATTCGGACCTCACCCCAACTACTGAAGTGCTGAGAAGGCAGGATGCAAAGTCAGTTAAAAAACAATAGTCACCTTGACTGCAGACACCAGATCATCTGTTTTGCAATGTGCTGGTTACTAAACCACTAGGAAGAGAGAAGAATGGAATGCCATTCCCCGAATAGGAATTCCCATTTTCTCACAATTGACTTAGACCTTCCTAGCATCTCAAGATGCTCTGGGGGCTGTGTGGGTCCAGGAAAGCCAGAACTGTAATGAGGTTTAAAAAAAAAAATCAAGCACCACACTAGTATGGAAAATGTTGATGTCTGGGGGAGTTTGGAGAAGTCACAGCAGGAAGAATCCAGGCTGCAGAGATGCACAGTCCTGGGTTCAAATCCCAGCTCTGCCACTTATAAGCTGTGTGACTGTGGGCAAGTTACCTCACTTCTCTGGGCTTCTTCCCCCCATTGTTGAAAAAGCGGGATGATGAGACGTGGTCTGCCTAGATGCCGTGGAGATTGAGGCTAATACTAGTTATTATTTTTTTTGTTATTAATTGTTATTATTATTTTGTCAAGTTGACTTTGTCAGCCCTGAGTCAACCAACCTATCAACAAACCCACTCAACCAAGTGACCCAGGAATGGCATAGACTTTGCAAAGTTTAGAGGTCAAGATGCCGCCATAGATAAAGGGGGCAGATCGGGCACCAGCAAGCCCACTGGGGAGGTTGGCCGGGAGGGATACGTGTGGTCCCTCGAGATGAGGGGAGCTGCGTGTCCTCCCTTGTCCTCCCCAGCCGCTCTGCCCAGTACAGCACACAGAACAGAACATGCTGACCGGGGCTGACACCCAGATGCAGGACGGCGTGGTGGACGGAAAACACAGGCCATGGAGCCGGCCTGTCAGGCTCCAAATCCCAGCAGACACTGGAGAGGCCTCGTTGAGACTCAGTTTCCTCTTGTCACAGGAAGGAAACAGCTGGGCAATTCTTCAAAAAGTGAAACACAGAATTACTATATGACCCTGCGACTCCACTCCCAAGTGTATGCCCCGAAGAACTGAAAACGGGTGTTCAGACACATATTTGTCCACGTATGTTCACAGCAGCACCATTCACAATAGCCAAAAGGCAGAAACGACCCAAACGTCCACCACCAGAGGAATGGATGAACAAATGAGGTCCATCTGTACAATGGAATATTACTCAGCCATAAAAGGAATGAAGTGCTGACACATGTTACAATGTGGATGAACCTCATAAACGTCATGCTGAGTGAAAGAAACCAGTCCCAAAAGGCCACATATTGCACAATTCTATTTATACGGAATTCCGGAATAGGCAAATCCATAGAGACAGAAAGGAGTTAGTGGTTGCCAGAGGCTGGGGGTAGGGGAATGACGAATGTGTTAACGGGGTTTCCTTTTGGGCTGATAAAAATGTTTTGGAACTGGATAGAGGTGGTGGTTGCACAACATTGTGAATGGACCAAACACCACTCAACTGTTCACTTTAAAATGGCTAATTTTGTGTTATGTGACTTTCACCTCAATAAATTATTTTTTAGAAACACAGATACTCAAATTCTTCTACTCGCAACCGGCCGCCAACAGCGGGGGCTGGGAACGGGTGCTCCCATGGACAGTGACACCGCAGGAAAAGAAGGGGCAGTGGGAGCACAGAGCATTCTCTTAGCACCACTCAAATGACGGGGACCATAGATTCAGCCTCCCCATGAAGGTTCCTTCATCACGAAACTACCTCCAGTCCACTCAGGGGCCAGTCACACACCCCTCTGCCCCATCACACAGGAAATTTACACATGTAATAAAAAGCTGCTGTCTTGACACTAATCTTAGAAAAAGAAAACCTCACGTTTGTATTAATTTTCCTTCCCGGGTTTTAATTGAAGAGAGGATACAGCATCACGAGGGAAATAAAACCTTACTTCATCTATCCAAGGGCCATGTGGCTTCATTAGAAATTACATTAGTTCCTCATTAAGCAACAATAATAATGTAGTTAGAATCAATAAAAAAAAATGCACTGCCCCAAGGTATAGATCCATTTGGTTCAATTATATTCTTACACGGCCAAGCTCTGGTGGCTCCAACACCAATAAAATGTGATGCTGAAGATGTGGGGTTCCTTCGTTCACCCTCAAAGTGGGATGATGCAATAGAGGCAAAGGCATGATGGCCATCCTCACGACCACACTCATCGTTCCTGATGAGAAGCCATGCAACCACCCACCCACACCCTGGCAAAACTGACCTCGTTTCTAGAGCTCATACATTAAAGGTGCCCAGTGGGCATCATCTCACTAGCCTTCCCTGATCGATTAGTAGTGACTGTTCTGTGTAAGGGTTGAATTGTGCTGTGGTTGATTAGAGATGTCTGCCTTGGGCACAGGATTGGAGTGCTGTGCCTGGGGGCAAGTATGCACCAGTTATGCCCAGGAGCTCCTCCAACAGGGAGGGGAGGTTAAGAAAACCATAGGTTATTAGCACTGGTGATGTCCACACGCTCCTTAGCCACGCCCCTATGTGGCTGGGCTGGTTTTGCACAGTAATAGACTACACGAGACTTTCCTACCTGCTTTATTTCCACCAGACTTAACAAAAATCCTAAATTAGGACAAAATGAGTACTTACCTGACTCTCAACCAGGCTGTATGCCAGGGACAGTAGATCCTGCACAAAAAAAATACAAAGACAAGAAATGTTGAGTTTCACATGGAAACAATTGCTTTTACTCTGTTCTTCTCTTAGTAAAATAACTATACTCCTTGGAAAGAAATATTTGACTCATTCATTCCAAAAATGTTCACTGAGGGCTAACACGTGCCAGGTGGTGTTTAGGCTTTGTGTTTTTAACAATAAACAAGGGGCAAGTCCCTGCCATGGGGCAGGAAGGAAAGGAGGGAGAACATTGCAAGTAAGGAAGGTAATAAATAAGTAATTGACGAAAATAATATCAGATAGCGATAAGGCCACTGATGGTAACAATATGGGTTATGGGTGGAGAGTGATGGGTCTACTTGGTATTGGGGGTCAGGGAGAGTTGAGAGCTGAATGACAAGAAGGAGCCAGACATATGTGGAGTATTTTCAAGGTAGGAACAGGCCCTTGGGCAAGTTCAAAGGCCCTGGGGCAGGCACAAGTGGATGAGGGCCAGCAGGAAGGCCAGAGTGGCTGGGGGTAGTCAGACATCAGGGAGGCAGGCAGGGACCAGATTATGTTCAGCCCTGAAGGGTAACATACGGAGTTGGGGTGTTTTTCTAAGCAAGTTGGGAAGCCGTAGGAAGATCTTAAGGATGTTTTCACAGAACCAAAAGTCACACCCTACTCAGCTTAATAGCCCCAAATAGCAGTGCAGGGATTTATTCCTTCCTGAAAACACCTCAGGTTCTGCGCTAGGATCCCCAGTGGCATCCACAGAGACCCTCGCTGCCCCAGGAAGACCTGATGCTACAAGGAGTCTCAGATCCCAGGCCCCTGGGAGTTGAAGTGTTCCCTCCTCTCCACCAGGACCTGGACACGGTCAAGCATCTCGGGTAGGTCAGGCCCTCAGCTCCTCCCCTCACAACACGGAGCCCCCGGGAAGCAGACCAACCAGCACCTTCAAAACAAAGAGACGGACACTGCTCTGCGTTGCTGCCCAAGGTCTCGGCCCAGCAGACCTGCCCCTTGCCTCCGCCCGCAGCCCTCGCTGAGCCTCAGGTTCCCCATCCTACGTCACGGGGCGGTCGTGGGGACTCAATGAGGCACCGCGTGCCCGGTGCACAGACGCGCCCGGCAGAGGCCTGAGAGCTGTTATTAGCATGTTTATTATCATTGTTGGTCAAGCCCACGCCCACAGGTTAACAATGAACACGGGCCGGGACAGCCAGCACAGACCATCATATAAAGAGAAATCGTTGGGGGTACAGCTCTGAGCTGGAGCCACAATTTGGAAACAGGTAAGCCATAGAGTAAATGCTGGATAAACACCTGAAGGGTGAGCTGCTTCTCCTCCAAAGGCTGTTCCACCAGCCACACCTGTGGTGTCTCTCTACCACTGGCAAGGTGTACACCGGAGGGCTCGTCCTGTGTGGCTGTGCTGAAAGGCACGGACAGGGCAGAGCAGCCCTCTTCTCCTCCCACGTCAGCTTCTGGGACACTGTGCTGCGCTCAGGTGGGTCTGGGCCCTCCAGCTGACAAGGGAGGTGCTCCCGAGAGTGAGTGTGTAAGGTGGAGCCCGGAGTCCGCATTCGGGGGGGTGGGCGAACGTAGGCCTTTCCCCTGGGGTCTTAGAACTGAGCCCTGTGCCTCCCCCAGCCTTTCCTCCATCCATCATCCCTCACCTTCCTGATCTTCAAACCCTCCTTCTATGCCACCTCCTTCTCTGGGCCCGGAAACGCATCCGTATCTCGCCCCTCTCTTCCTTGCTCCCTCATCCCCTTTCCAAACCGTAACAGCTCTGTTCTCTTTGCTGCTTCCCATCCACCCTCCAGAACTGGGTTCAGTACTGGAGACACAATGGGGAGCGCAAAGGGACAAGGCCCCCGATGGCACTGACAGTCTGAGGGAAGAGCAGACAGTGACCAGGGAGCCACAAAACCCAGGTGAGCCTGCAGCTCTGAAGCAGTGTGAACCTCTACCTCTCTCCTACTCTTCAATGCCCCGGCCCCGCCCACCCAGCCCAGACAGCTTTATAACTCACTCAGGCCCCTTCTCCCCTCTCACCTTGCCGGGAGCCCGGGGCAGTGGCTCTCCACTCCCTTCTTAAAGCTCTGTCTGTCCCCTTTCTGACTTCTTTTCCCAAAGCACTTCCTCCTCTGGGCTCCTTTTCCTAGGCCTATTTGAGGAATGCCAGCATCCTCCAGGAATCCACCCCTCCTGCCTCCTTCTCGCCCCCCCGGGAACCACTTACTATCCCACCCAGACCTCAATTCCCACCTCCTGTAGGACGTGTGGTATCTACCCCGACCACCCTCCTGAGCTCCAGACCCAGCTGACGGACTGTCCTCTGGCTCTCTCCATGTAGGTGCCACAGACGTTTCAACCGCACACGGCCCAAGCCAAGCTCTCTCCTTCCCACCAGCTGCACCTCCTTCCTCTCCTGGCTCCTGGAAGGGCATCGCGGTGCTCCCGGCCCACGAGCCCGAAGCCTGGGTGCCTCCTCTCACTCGTCCCCACGTTCAATCCCTGTTGATCCACTGCAGCTGTGTCTCCTGTGCTGCACTTTCCTCCTGGTCTGGTGATTGCATAATAATCGCATAATCACAGACTCTTCAAAGGCTCCTGGACACGTCTCTTTGTGCTGCTGGAAACAATTTGGCTAAAAGCAAGGGGACGGGCAGCACAATTTGGTCAAAATGAAATATTCCACAGCGGTTGTTTTTCTTGGTGTTGGTCATCTTGGTGTGCCACGAAGTGGTTTTAAAGAATTTTTATGCATCTTTAACCACTTGGATCCATTTATACCCCCATATTAGGAATTTCATTTTGTTTAGTTTGTTTAGGAAATAGAAAACCTGGTATTGCCAAGCTCTACTGTAACTAATGGCAGACACAGGGCAATGATAAGAAAGAGTCTCCTATAAAAATCTCGTTTATAGCATTCGTCCAGCTCAGCTTCAGAGAACAGTCCCTTGAAAGGCAATGGATGTACTTTACATCAGTGTGCTGCCCTGTGAAAATCCATTTTGCAGTATGTGTGATCCTGGAAAGGTAGGGCGTCAATTGAATTTATATAAATCAAAATCAATATTATTTTCCTCACCACTCTTTTCTGAATTATAAATGAAGAAAGTCCCAACTATTCACCAAAATCATCCCTGAAAACATAATCACCATACGAGTTTGACATGTATTCTTCTAGCCTTCTTCCTAAACATGCACAAACACACCTGCCCACAAATATATATATGTACAAAGATGCTTTAAACAACAGATCAGAGCTATAGATATTGATCTGCAACACTTGCTTTTCATAAAATTATCAATAGAGTGTGAATATCTTTTCCAGATAATTCATGTAGAATTCGGTTTGTCAATTTCAGCACTGTTGAAAGTTCGGACTGGATAATTCCTTGTTGAGAAGGGGCTGTCCTGTGCACTGTAAGATGTTGAGCAGCATCCCTGGCCTCTACCCACTAGATGCAAGTACCATATCCTCTCTCCAAATTGTGACAACCAAAAATGTCCCCAGACATGGCCAAGGGTCCCCCGAAGGGACCACCAGTTGAGGACCCCTGATTTGAGGCCATCTTTTTCCTTTTTAACAGCTGCATTGAATTCCATACTATGGATGCACCACAATTTAACTAGTCCCCTAGTCATCAACACTCAAAATCTTTTTAAAATGCATCAGAAGGACTTGATGGTTAAAAAAATGTTACCATGTATAAAGAGTCGTTTTACTTTATCCTTCTCATAAAATTTGCATTATTGTGTATCTGCTTTTTTTCAATCAGACGGGTACCCTGTGTGCATTAGGCAGCTCTCTGGGTTCCTTTCATATTTGTTCACACGACATGGGTGTTGACAGAATTCTACCTGCGTCAGGAGGAGATGGGTGATCCTTAGTGCCGTGACAGCGTGGGGAGGTGGCACTCTCAGACGCCACCAGTGGGGGCAGCAATCGGTACATCCTTTCTGGTGGGCAATCAGGCAAAACAGATCAAGAGCTGCCTCCCTGTCTAACTCTCTGTCTTGTTCAGTAAAATTAGGTGGACAGCTGCGGTCTGCTCCCCCCTTTCTCTTCAGGCTGGATGAACTCAGTGAAGCTAGATGGCTCTCCAAGATAAATGCCTGGCCCTTCTCAGAAAGACAATTAATGAGCTCAGAGACTGCTTAAACCGAGATGAAATGTGAGATTAACAGACGCAGGGCCATCTATCCGGCCTGCCAACAGGCTCTCTCCTCCTCACCGTGATGTTTCGTTAGACGCCGCCGCCGAGGAAGCCCAGCAAACGCAGCAGGGCTGTCGGGTCTATTTTTGAGATAATTACGAGGCTTGGGCTCAGAGCCACTTAAAGGCAGAAATATGGGACAGGGAAGGATTAAGGCGAACTCTACCCCTTTCTCCTCTGCTGGAAAGGTCCCAAAAGGCTTTAGAAGGAAAAGAAAACCACTTGAAACTTTCGTCAGAACCTGGTTGGTGGCTGCAGGAGCTGAGGGGCCCGATGTTTAACTCTGAACCGTGCCCAGTACCATAATGAGGCGCGTTGCTCCCTGCAGGCCTGCTGGTCTCCTCACCCACCCCTCTGCTCTCCGTCTGGGAATACGAGTGCCTTAAGGGGAAGGGAGGAGCGGGGAGAGAGGAAGGGAAGGAAAGAGGGAGGGGGCAAACAGTTCAGAGCAGGACCATTGTGTCTGTAAGTGCGTTCTGAGGTCAGCAATCCATTGCCCTCCGTGGAAGTTCAGATGTTGCTGCTCTGTGCACCCTCTTAAAAATGGGTCTATCCTCTGCTCACGTAACCTCGCAAACAGAAATACTGTGAGGGGGCTAAGTCACCTCCAGGTCGGCTTTCTCTTCTCCTCTCCAGCCTACAGTCTCCTGGAAAGCCCACCAATAATCCAAACCTGCAGGAATCCCGTGGAAACGACCCTGCTTGCCTGCAGCTTCTCTGCCCCTCTCCCCAGTAGAGAAAAGATGAGAAACAGGCTATTATCCATAGACACCCCTTTCCTTGTTGTCCGTTTGGTGAGAATTTCCACCTTGACATCTGAGCGTGTCGCCTCACCCCACCGTGATGACAAGTACAATAACCTTGGGGATCAAGCAATGGTATTCATAACAGCTGCTGCGTGATGCCCACGCGGGTGACATACTTTGCTCCTGCAATGGGATTGGAACCTGGATTAATCTCCATGCTTTTCCTTTGTGCCCTTCCTCAGGTAAGACTTTTCATCAGTCAGACGCCTGCTCCTTGCCTTAGCGAGGATGAGGACTACTTTCCCAGGAGGGAGAAGAGAAAGAAACGGTGTTCAGCCTTTGTGACATCCAAGGGAAGGTGCCAAACCAACGCCGATAGACCATTCTTGCCCCCGAGGAGATCACGTCGCCAGGATGAGGAGCCGCCTGACTGCGTCCCTCACCATCGGGAAAGAGCCTTCCACCAGCAGCAGCTGCCCAAAGAAGGTGGACGGTCCAGAACGATTCCTACTCATGCCCTGAGCCTTTGCAGGGCCCCAAGGAATCTTCTCCATGTGCCCCCCCTTTTCAAAGGAGCTTCCAGGCCCCCTATGAGACAGGAGGGTTTGTAATGGTGTAGATGAGACAGTGGTGAACTCCACCCATATGACACAGAAATTAAAACACTTAATTCTCACAAAAAGACTCCAAGAAAGATGATTATTCTTCTGGCTTCGCAGGTCACAAAAACAGAGAAGTTCTCAGGGCCGCAGAAGTGGCTCCCTGTAGCTGGTGAGCTAGGATTCAAACCTGCTTTTTGTCTGATTCTGATTCCAAGACCTCTCTGTCCACTGATTGTCTCATATAAGTGGAAGATCACGCTTGGCATTGCACAGAAGGACACACACTTGCCCTCAAGTAGCTTCCAAGTGACTCAGAAAGGCAAAACTCAAATATTTAAGCAGAAGTGGGACACCATAACAGAGACACAAGGACCAGAGCACTCCAGATGAGGGAGGGAAGCGGGCCAGCTGGGTCTTCCGGAAGCTGATGCCCAGGTGGAGTTAGGCACGCAAAAGGTTTACTGGGGAGTAACACTTGAGTAGGGGGCTGACTAGTGTCCCTCCAAAAAGATGTATTCAAGTCCCAAGCCCCCAGAACTTGTGAATGTGACCTTATTTGGGAAAAAGGTCTTTGCAGATGTAATCAAGGTAAAATGAGGTCTTCCTGGATTAGAGTGAGCCCTAAAAGCAAAGACAGTGTCCTTAGAAGAGAAAATAAGGAAAACTTGAGACATGAGAGACACAGACGCAGGGGGAAGGCCACATGAAGACAGAGGCAGAGACTGGAGGGATGCAGCCACAAGCCAAGGAGCACCAGCAGCCACCAGCAGCTGAAGAGGCAGGAAGGACCCCCCTAGAGCCTTCAGAGGGAGCATGGCCCTGCTGACACCTTGATTTTGGACTTCTGCCTCCAGAACTGTGAGAGGATAAATTGTTGTTGTTTTAAGGCACCTACTTTGTGATCACTTTTTTACAGCAGCCACAGGACATTGATACAAGCTGTGAAAGGAAAAGGGAGGAAGCAAGACTGGGCAGTGGGAGCCGTCAAACTTGGATGTGGACCTAACCGTTTCTGGCAGCTCATGGGGGATTCCAGAGCCGAGGCTGCCCATTAGAGGAGTCCCGTGCCGTGCAAAAATGGCCAGGTCCTGGTACCACAGTCCTGCAGCCCTTGGCTGGGGCTGACCTGAGAAGAGCAGGCCGCCTCAAGAGCTGAGGTGAGCCTGAGGCATTAACAGCTGGAAGCTGTCATCTGCCCACACTATTCACAGTGGGGCCACGAGTCCTTTCTGGAAGGGAGAGTTGTGCGTCTGCCATGGCATGGACACAGGAAGAACAGGATCAAAGTTCCACCCTACTCTTAAATCCCAAAGTATGCAACCCTACAAATAAGAGGACCCCCGACTTGGAAGGAATCCTCATCTGTCCTTACCTGGCTGCTTCAAGCATTCATTCATTCACTCCACCACTATTTCCTGAGGGCCTGCTGTGTCCCCACACTGTGCTCGGTGAACTGGTAATACAAGGAGAGCCTGCAGCAGCTCCTGCCCCCTGCGGCTTGCATTCTGGTTGGGGGGACAGAGCAGGCTGAAAGGTGCTATAAGGTGAGGCTGGAGGGACAGCGGGGCACAGCATCAAAGGGAATCCAGGGTAAGTTGGGAGCCTGAATTCTTTCCAAGTGCAATGAGAAGTCACTGGAGAGAATAGCAGGAAGGGACGGAATCACCCTTATTCTCACGTGGAGAACTGTTCGGACAGAGCAAGAGTAGAAAAAACTCAATCAGTTCGGAGGCTCCTAGGTTCCTGCAAAAGGTGATGGAAGTGTGAATTAAGGTGGCGGTGGAGAGGATGGAGAAAAGGAGACAGATTTGAGAAATATTTTGGGGACAGAGTCAAGAGGACACACTGGTAGGTCATGGTGTGCGCGCGTGCGCACATGTGTGTGTGTGTGTTTGTGTGTGTGTGTGTGTGTGTGTTGGGGGTCAGGGGGCTCCAGGAGAATATCAAGACCCCTCATTTCCTGACTTGCATTTCTGGTGGACAGTGATGCTGATTATCAATCTGGGGACAATTTGGGGGGAAGGAAAAATTGGGGGGAGAGAAAGTGTTTAATGGACATGTGACATTTGAGATGTCCTTGAGACTCTCATTTAGAGTCATCAAGAAAATAGCTGGACATGTGAGTGTGGGATTCAGATGAGAAGTCCAAACTGAAGTATGAATTTAGGAATCTGAGAGACCTTACCAGTTGGTCTAGCGAAGTGCTAAGATTTCTTTCCCTTTGTCAAAATCTCCTTGGGATCCCACAGAACCCGATCACACTGCATGGGGATGCGGTGAAGCCTTGGAACCCAGCTGAACAGGCAAGCTGTACCTGCCATGCAGGTGGGACAGGGAACAGCTGGACAGAGATGCAGATGCACCCTTAACATAGGGGACAAGGGTCCTACCTGAAGACCCAAGGTCATATCTGCCCTAGACTCCAATGCATGTCCACATGTGGCCTCTGAGCACTGAGACACAACAGATCATATGATATTACTGCCTAACATGTGGGAATCTAATCATCAGGAAAAGATGATGTTGACCAGGAACTCTCGGAATGAGTCACCAAAAGGTCAGGGTACAGTCAGCACCACACTCTGTCCTGGCTTTTCAGAAACACAAGATACAGGATACACCACATGGGCAAAGAGTAGTTCAGAGTACAGAAGCATCTTGGTGGAAAGGAAATAGCCTAGGATATCAAAAGCCAGGTGGTCCTGGCTGCTGCCACAAGAATATGAGATCCATTAGCATAGGGATTATAGCTGCCTTGTTCTCTTCTATATTCCCAGACCTGGTCAGTCCTGGCCCCATTAGGGGCTCGATAAGAATCAGCAAGATGGATGGGTGGATGGATGGTTGGATGGATGGATGGATGGATGGGTGGGTGGATGAATAGACAGGTCTAAATTCTATCAAGTTCCAGTTGTTAGGAATAAAGACAGCCAAAATTTAAAATTCCTTAAACCCATGTGTTGATTTCAATTCATAGCAACTTGAAAGCACTTCCTTCAAGAAGCAATAAAGGATCATAGTTAAACAGGTGAGGCCTTGTGCACATCTCCTAATCTCTTTGAGACTCAGTTTTCACCTATGTAAGGTAGAATAATAACTGTACCTCTTTCACTTGTCTCTAACAGAATTAAGTGAGATAATCCACGTAAATTGCTTAGGACAAAGTATGGCAAATAACAAGGGTGCAATAAATTATATATTCCCCCCTTCCTCTCCTTTCCTCTCTCCTCCTGCCATCGGACATCAACTCTTACTGTGCAGTGCTGCCCTCCCAGCCACACGACCCATCAGCAGGCCCCCATGGCCTCTCACCTTTTCCCTTATTCCTGTGGGCTCTGATAAATCATCAGTGACACAGAAAACAACTACAGATAGTTAGCACATGCTGGGATGATTGCGGTAAAGCCTTCATAGTCCAACTCAGAGGAAGAGCATCTAGTACTCAATTTTTAAAAGGTAATATATATTTAATGCAATATTAATATTTAACTCACTTAATGCAATATTTAATTTTATATCTAATGCAAATAAAAATAGTAAACAGATTTATTAATGATTTACACAAGTGCTTGCCTATTCTGTTTTTAAAGCATTTTTCTGCCTGGAAGACAATTTTCTACCCCCTAGAAAGCAAATACGTGAGGGTTTCGAGATGGTTCTTGAAAGTGGGTCAGAGTTGTCATCTTGTGAGTGGAGTTGGCCAAGAAGCAGCAGCCATGGATTTCATTTACTCACAGAGTTAGTGAGAGCAGATTATGTGTTGGGCACTAGGCTCAGATCTGGTGGGAAATAAGATGAAGTTCTGTGACAATGAAAACAAGTACTAGAAAGAGAATCCACAGAGAAAGTAACACTGAGCATTAGCAGGACACCTAACCCAGACTTGGGCTCTGGGGGTATGGTCAGGGAAGTCTTCCTGGAGGAAGCAGTATCTGAACTGAGATAACTTGGAGAAGGGGAAGAAGAGTGTCCCAGGCAGAGAGAAGAGTTGACTCAAAGGCTGCTAGGGACTGAATATTTGTGTGGCCCCAAAATTCATATGTGGAAGCCCTAATCCCCAGTGTGACGGTATTAGGAGGTGGGGTCTCTGGGAGGTAATTAGGCGATGAAAGTAGACCCCTCATGAATGGGATTAATGCCTGTATAAGATGAGACGTGAGAGAGATGATATATCTCTTCACTGTGTGAGGACACAGCGAGAAGGCAGCTGTCTGCAAACCAGGAAGAGGGCCTCCCCAGGAACCCAATCAGCCAGCACCTTGATCTTGGGCTTCCAGCCTTCAGAGCTGTGAGAAATAAATTTCTGCTGTTTAAGCCCCCCGGTCTATAGTGTTCTGTTATAGGAGCCAGAGCAGACTAGGACTGGAGACAGCCTGTGTCGGAGACAAGAGAAATTCAGAGCAGCTGGAAAATAGAAAGGGGGGTGGCTTGAAGCGAGGCTGGGCCTCGTGAGCCCCGAGAAGGCGTCTGGACGTTATTCCTAGGGTGATGAGATTTACACATTTGGAATGACCGGGGCTGCACTTTAGAAGGAACACTGGCTGGAAGACAGTTCCACAGCTAATATCTATTAAAGTAATCAAGAGAAGAGAGGTGTCAGTAGAGACGGAAAGAAAATGGGCAGATTCAAGAAATATTTGGGACGCCAAATGGACAGGTCTTGGCGACCAGGTGAAAAAGAGGAAAAAAACAAAGACAACGTGTAGGTTTTTCACGTGAACAATTGGGTGAGTCCAGTAAATAAATGATGTGAGTCATCAGTGTCATTGTTATCACTACCATCATCGTCATTATTGATGATGTCTTGGTGGCACCCCCAGAGACTACACGGAATAAGTCTGTTTCTACTTGCACAGCACACTTTTCTAATCTGTTCCCAAAAATAAATGTAGCTCATGAAAGGTGCAAAGTGTGATGATTTAGTGGGTTCCACTTGGATTCATCCTACATGAGCCAAACAACCCATAACTATGTTGAAATAGCCTAAATGTCCAACAATAGGGGATTGGTTAAATGAAGTACAGTGCAGTCATACAAGCGGATATTACACAACCTTCAGAAATCATGCTCCAACGTTGTATTTAGTGACACGGAAAAATGGGCTTACTGCATTGTAAATTCTTTTTTAAGTTTCACTGCACATAGAATAATTCCCTTATTTTAAAGGCATGGTTTTTTTTAAAGAATGATATATGCCACAATATTAACATTAGTTTTCTTTCTTTTATATTTTCTATGTTTTCCAATTTTTTTCACAGTGTGCATGTATTAGTTTGATATTCATAATATTTTAAAAGTAAAAAAACTCATGAGTCTCAATTTATTCAAAACTATACCTAATAAAAACACTAGATTCCATGGGTTAATGCTATGAATTGTCCTCCCTAACTTGAGGGATACATTCAAAGGCTAATCACGTTCCAACACCAATAGCCTTTATTTGAAAGATTTATTTCTCAAGACCCCGGCTCTCTGGCCAAGCATCCTTCACCCCTCTCTCTCTCTTCTTGACCATTATCATGGCCATGCCACCATCTTTCTACCATCCCATTAAGAGAAGGAGAGAGAGGATGTAAATGAATACCAAGGACTTCTTCTCTACATTGTTGAAAATCAGATGCGCGCAGAGTAAAGAGGGAAATAATAGGTCTTTGTGGGAGAAGAGGATCCAGTTGAATAAAGCACTACAGAAACCTAAGGGAAAGAAGAGAAATACTGGAAAACTTACGTAGTCACCTTGGGTAAGGAAGAAAGAAAGAATCCTAAATATTCTCCAAGGCCTGCTTCTTGTGACTATTTTAAAAACATAGTCCTAAATTATTTGATACCCCTCCCATCAAGAAGTGTCCCTTCTCTTGAATCTGGGTGGGCTCGTGATTTGCTTCAACCCACATGGTGTGGCACAAGTGACACTCTGTGACTTCTGAGGCCAGATCGTGAAAGGCCACACAGCCTCTGCCTGGGCATCTTGGGAAATTCACTCTCTGGGCACTTCCTCTTGAGATAGTTCCTTCCAAAACCCAGCCACCACGTGATGAGAAGCCCAAGTCACAGAGTAGTTCCCATGGAGGCACTCTGTCCACGAACCCCAGCCAAGCCCAGCCTTTGAGTCATCCCCACCCAGGCACCAGACCCAAGAGTGAAGAAGTCTCGGGTTGGTGACGCCAACCTCAAGCTGCATGAGTCACCCCCAGCTACCTGAGTCTCCCCAGCTGAGGCCCCAAACATTATAGAGCAGAGACAAGCTATGCCCTGTCCGAATTCCTGACCCACAGCATCTACAAATACACAAAAATCATCATTTCATTATGCTGCTAAGTGTGGGGATCTTTGTTATAGAGCAACAGATAACTGGAACAAAAGTTGGTTCCTAGAATCAGGATGCTGCTGAATCACGACCTAAAACATGTGGCATTCATTTGGAAGACTGTGTGACAGGCCTCCAGGAAAGAGTCAGTGAGGGCAAGAAGGAAAACATTATCGGAAGCTGAAGGAAAAGGGGTTCCTTGTTACGTAGCGGAAGAAAGTTTGACAACTCTGTTGGCTGCAGTAATGTGGAAACTAGAAATGGGCTGAACGACTTAGTGGTGCATCTAAGGAAATTTCCAGACAGAGTGTTAAACCTGCCACCTGGCTTCTTCTAGACATCTATAACAAACTGAGCAAGAACAGAGTTCAACTAAATAATAAGTGATACCATTTGAGGGTAAAATTTGGAGTAAATATAAAGGGCCCAGGACAATCTTTCCAGCCAGCAAAGGGTACTCAAAGTAAGAAAGGGCACAGATCATTCCAGATTATCAGAACACTATGCCTATTTCAGATGAAGCCAGTAGCGTGACTGAAAATCCATTTGTAAAAATCTCAGAAAGATTTAGGGTGGTGCTTCAAGTATAGAAGGACTTAGCTCAGAGAGATTTATGTGTGTGGCTTTGGTCTAATGAAATAGATAATGAATTGACACATAAGAAATCCACAAAGTTCTTAAAGTAATTATATTAGCTTGGACTGAAAGGAACCAAGAGAGTACTAATAAAAAGAGTCCCTTGGATCCTCAAACTTCTATGGATAAAAAGCAAGCTGAGAAATCTAACTCAGCTGCAAAGATGGGCTATTACTTATGGGGGAAGAAAAGGTGGCTCAAAGATTAGAACCAAGATCTCAGAGGATGGAGCCAAAAGCCACAAAAATCATTCCCAGGAATCTGCTTTGAACTCTAACCAAGAAATGGGCATCATACATCAAGCTGAATTTCAGAATTACAATGAGCTACTGAGGGCTAAGTTTTCCCCATTTGGAATGGAATTTCTACAGTTATACTATGCCCGTCTCATCATTGCATGTTGGGTGTGGGGGGTTGGGGGACAGATAACCTGTCTTTTTATTTCACAGGTCTTCAGATCCAGAGGAACTATATCCAAGAAACCAAACTTGAGCATCCTCATCCACATCTGGACCTTAAGTAAGGTTCATGAGATCCTGGGCCTC